>CM054115.1:198722449-199922449 GCA_028673005.1 Tanypteryx hageni
ATTTTTTGTCAAAATTTGTTTGGGGAAACATTTTTTCGATCATGTATTACGAAGAAATTTTCTAAAAAAAGCCGGTGCTTAATTTTTTTTCAAAATATCTATAACTAGAATAAATCTCCAAAAACGCTAAATATTTTTTAACCAAAAAATTATTTGCCAAATAAATTTGTATACCGAAAATTAATAAAATTCAGTAATCTATAAAAATAATCAATTTATCAAATCTCACTTATGATTATTTATATAATCAGAGAAATATTGTTTTAAAAAACGTATTTTTTGTCAAAATTTGTTTGGGGAAACATTTTTTCGATCATGTATTACGAAGAAATTTTCTAAAAAAAAAGCCGGTGCTTAATTTTTTTTCAAAATATCTATAACTAGAATAAATCTCCAAAACGCTAAATATTTTTTAACCAAAAAAAATTATTTGCCAAATAAATTTGTATACCGAAAATTAATAAAAATTCAGTAATCTATAAAAATAATCAATTTATCAAATCTCACTTATGATTATTTATATAATCAGAGAAATATTGTTTAAAAAACGTATTTTTTGTCAAAATTTGTTTGGGGAAACATTTTTTCGATCATGTATTACGAAGAAATTTTCTAAAAAAAGCCGGTGCTTAATTTTTTTTCAAAATATCTATAACTAGAATAAATCTCCAAAAACGCTAAATATTTTTTAACCAAAAAAATTATTTGCCAAATAAATTTGTATACCGAAAATTAATAAAATTCAGTAATCTATAAAAATAATCAATTTATCAAATCTCACTTATGATTATTTATATAATCAGAGAAATATTGTTTTAAAAAACGTATTTTTTGTCAAAATTTGTTTGGGGAAACATTTTTTCGATCATGTATTACGAAGAAATTTTCTAAAAAAAAGCCGGTGCTTAATTTTTTTTCAAAATATCTATAACTAGAATAAATCTCCAAAAACGCTAAATATTTTTTAACCAAAAAAATTATTTGCCAAATAAATTTGTATACCGAAAATTAATAAAATTCAGTAATCTATAAAAATAATCAATTTATCAAATCTCACTTATGATTATTTATATAATCAGAGAAATATTGTTTTAAAAAACGTATTTTTTGTCAAAATTTGTTTGGGGAAACATTTTTTCGATCATGTATTACGAAGAAATTTTCTAAAAAAAAGCCGGTGCTTAATTTTTTTTCAAAATATCTATAACTAGAATAAATCTCCAAAAACGCTAAATATTTTTTAACCAAAAAAATTATTTGCCAAATAAATTTGTATACCGAAAATTAATAAAATTCAGTAATCTATAAAAATAATCAATTTATCAAATCTCACTTATGATTATTTATATAATCAGAGAAATATTGTTTTAAAAAACGTATTTTTTGTCAAAATTTGTTTGGGGAAACATTTTTTCGATCATGTATTACGAAGAAATTTTCTAAAAAAAAGCCGGTGCTTAATTTTTTTTCAAAATATCTATAACTAGAATAAATCTCCAAAAACGCTAAATATTTTTTAACCAAAAAAATTATTTGCCAAATAAATTTGTACTATACCGAAAATTAATAAAATTCAGTAATCTATAAAAATAATCAATTTATCAAATCTCACTTATGATTATTTATATAATCAGAGAAATATTGTTTTAAAAAACGTATTTTTTGTCAAAATTTGTTTGGGGAAACATTTTTTCGATCATGTATTACGAAGAAATTTTCTAAAAAAAAGCCGGTGCTTAATTTTTTTTCAAAATATCTATAACTAGAATAAATCTCCAAAAACGCTAAATATTTTTTAACCAAAAAAATTATTTGCCAAATAAATTTGTACTATACCGAAAATTAATAAAATTCAGTAATCTATAAAAATAATCAATTTATCAAATCTCACTTATGATTATTTATATAATCAGAGAAATATTGTTTTAAAAAACGTATTTTTTGTCAAAATTTGTTTGGGGAAACATTTTTTCGATCATGTATTACGAAGAAATTTTCTAAAAAAAGCCGGTGCTTAATTTTTTTTCAAAATATCTATAACTAGAATAAATCTCCAAAAACGCTAAATATTTTTTAACCAAAAAAATTATTTGCCAAATAAATTTGTACTATACCGAAAATTAATAAAATTCAGTAATCTATAAAAATAATCAATTTATCAAATCTCACTTATGATTATTTATATAATCAGAGAAATATTGTTTTAAAAAACGTATTTTTTGTCAAAATTTGTTTGGGGAAACATTTTTTCGATCATGTATTACGAAGAAATTTTCTAAAAAAAGCCGGTGCTTAATTTTTTTTCAAAATATCTATAACTAGAATAAATCTCCAAAAACGCTAAATATTTTTTAACCAAAAAAATTATTTGCCAAATAAATTTGTACTATACCGAAAATTAATAAAATTCAGTAATCTATAAAAATAATCAATTTATCAAATCTCACTTATGATTATTTATATAATCAGAGAAATATTGTTTTAAAAAACGTATTTTTTGTCAAAATTTGTTTGGGGAAACATTTTTTCGATCATGTATTACGAAGAAATTTTCTAAAAAAAGCCGGTGCTTAATTTTTTTTCAAAATATCTATAACTAGAATAAATCTCCAAAAACGCTAAATATTTTTTAACCAAAAAAATTATTTGCCAAATAAATTTGTACTATACCGAAAATTAATAAAATTCAGTAATCTATAAAAATAATCAATTTATCAAATCTCACTTATGATTATTTATATAATCAGAGAAATATTGTTTTAAAAAACGTATTTTTTGTCAAAATTTGTTTGGGGAAACATTTTTTCGATCATGTATTACGAAGAAATTTTCTAAAAAAAGCCGGTGCTTAATTTTTTTTCAAAATATCTATAACTAGAATAAATCTCCAAAAACGCTAAATATTTTTTAACCAAAAAAATTATTTGCCAAATAAATTTGTATACCGAAAATTAATAAAATTCAGTAATCTATAAAAATAATCAATTTATCAAATCTCACTTATGATTATTTATATAATCAGAGAAATATTGTTTTAAAAAACGTATTTTTTGTCAAAATTTGTTTGGGGAAACATTTTTTCGATCATGTATTACGAAGAAATTTTCTAAAAAAAAGCCGGTGCTTAATTTTTTTTCAAAATATCTATAACTAGAATAAATCTCCAAAAACGCTAAATATTTTTTAACCAAAAAAATTATTTGCCAAATAAATTTGTATACCGAAAATTAATAAAATTCAGTAATCTATAAAAATAATCAATTTATCAAATCTCACTTATGATTATTTATATAATCAGAGAAATATTGTTTTAAAAAACGTATTTTTTGTCAAAATTTGTTTGGGGAAACATTTTTTCGATCATGTATTACGAAGAAATTTTCTAAAAAAAGCCGGTGCTTAATTTTTTTTCAAAATATCTATAACTAGAATAAATCTCCAAAAACGCTAAATATTTTTTAACCAAAAAAATTATTTGCCAAATAAATTTGTATACCGAAAATTAATAAAATTCAGTAATCTATAAAAATAATCAATTTATCAAATCTCACTTATGATTATTTATATAATCAGAGAAATATTGTTTTAAAAAACGTATTTTTTGTCAAAATTTGTTTGGGGAAACATTTTTTCGATCATGTATTACGAAGAAATTTTCTAAAAAAAGCCGGTGCTTAATTTTTTTTCAAAATATCTATAACTAGAATAAATCTCCAAAAACGCTAAATATTTTTTAACCAAAAAAATTATTTGCCAAATAAATTTGTATACCGAAAATTAATAAAATTCAGTAATCTATAAAAATAATCAATTTATCAAATCTCACTTATGATTATTT
The DNA here is from genome assembly GCA_028673005.1 of Tanypteryx hageni. Taxonomy (NCBI): domain Eukaryota; kingdom Metazoa; phylum Arthropoda; class Insecta; order Odonata; family Petaluridae; genus Tanypteryx; species Tanypteryx hageni. Next base: position 198,726,288 of record CM054115.1, read on the forward strand.
ATATAATCAGAGAAATATTGTTTTAAAAAACGTATTTTTTGTCAAAATTTGTTTGGGGAAACATTTTTTCGATCATGTATTACGAAGAAATTTTCTAAAAAAAAGCCGGTGCTTAATTTTTTTTCAAAATATCTATAACTAGAATAAATCTCCAAAAACGCTAAATATTTTTTAACCAAAAAAATTATTTGCCAAATAAATTTGTATACCGAAAATTAATAAAATTCAGTAATCTATAAAAATAATCAATTTATCAAATCTCACTTATGATTATTTATATAATCAGAGAAATATTGTTTTAAAAAACGTATTTTTTGTCAAAATTTGTTTGGGGAAACATTTTTTCGATCATGTATTACGAAGAAATTTTCTAAAAAAAGCCGGTGCTTAATTTTTTTTCAAAATATCTATAACTAGAATAAATCTCCAAAAACGCTAAATATTTTTTAACCAAAAAAATTATTTGCCAAATAAATTTGTACTATACCGAAAATTAATAAAATTCAGTAATCTATAAAAATAATCAATTTATCAAATCTCACTTATGATTATTTATATAATCAGAGAAATATTGTTTTAAAAAACGTATTTTTTGTCAAAATTTGTTTGGGGAAACATTTTTTCGATCATGTATTACGAAGAAATTTTCTAAAAAAAGCCGGTGCTTAATTTTTTTTCAAAATATCTATAACTAGAATAAATCTCCAAAAACGCTAAATATTTTTTAACCAAAAAAATTATTTGCCAAATAAATTTGTATACCGAAAATTAATAAAATTCAGTAATCTATAAAAATAATCAATTTATCAAATCTCACTTATGATTATTTATATAATCAGAGAAATATTGTTTTAAAAAACGTATTTTTTGTCAAAATTTGTTTGGGGAAACATTTTTTCGATCATGTATTACGAAGAAATTTTCTAAAAAAAGCCGGTGCTTAATTTTTTTTCAAAATATCTATAACTAGAATAAATCTCCAAAAACGCTAAATATTTTTTAACCAAAAAAATTATTTGCCAAATAAATTTGTATACCGAAAATTAATAAAATTCAGTAATCTATAAAAATAATCAATTTATCAAATCTCACTTATGATTATTTATATAATCAGAGAAATATTGTTTTAAAAAACGTATTTTTTGTCAAAATTTGTTTGGGGAAACATTTTTTCGATCATGTATTACGAAGAAATTTTCTAAAAAAAAGCCGGTGCTTAATTTTTTTTCAAAATATCTATAACTAGAATAAATCTCCAAAAACGCTAAATATTTTTTAACCAAAAAAATTATTTGCCAAATAAATTTGTATACCGAAAATTAATAAAATTCAGTAATCTATAAAAATAATCAATTTATCAAATCTCACTTATGATTATTTATATAATCAGAGAAATATTGTTTTAAAAAACGTATTTTTTGTCAAAATTTGTTTGGGGAAACATTTTTTCGATCATGTATTACGAAGAAATTTTCTAAAAAAAGCCGGTGCTTAATTTTTTTTCAAAATATCTATAACTAGAATAAATCTCCAAAAACGCTAAATATTTTTTAACCAAAAAAATTATTTGCCAAATAAATTTGTACTATACCGAAAATTAATAAAATTCAGTAATCTATAAAAATAATCAATTTATCAAATCTCACTTATGATTATTTATATAATCAGAGAAATATTGTTTTAAAAAACGTATTTTTTGTCAAAATTTGTTTGGGGAAACATTTTTTCGATCATGTATTACGAAGAAATTTTCTAAAAAAAGCCGGTGCTTAATTTTTTTTCAAAATATCTATAACTAGAATAAATCTCCAAAAACGCTAAATATTTTTTAACCAAAAAAATTATTTGCCAAATAAATTTGTACTATACCGAAAATTAATAAAATTCAGTAATCTATAAAAATAATCAATTTATCAAATCTCACTTATGATTATTTATATAATCAGAGAAATATTGTTTTAAAAAACGTATTTTTTGTCAAAATTTGTTTGGGGAAACATTTTTTCGATCATGTATTACGAAGAAATTTTCTAAAAAAAGCCGGTGCTTAATTTTTTTTCAAAATATCTATAACTAGAATAAATCTCCAAAAACGCTAAATATTTTTTAACCAAAAAAATTATTTGCCAAATAAATTTGTACTATACCGAAAATTAATAAAATTCAGTAATCTATAAAAATAATCAATTTATCAAATCTCACTTATGATTATTTATATAATCAGAGAAATATTGTTTTAAAAAACGTATTTTTTGTCAAAATTTGTTTGGGGAAACATTTTTTCGATCATGTATTACGAAGAAATTTTCTAAAAAAAGCCGGTGCTTAATTTTTTTTCAAAATATCTATAACTAGAATAAATCTCCAAAAACGCTAAATATTTTTTAACCAAAAAAATTATTTGCCAAATAAATTTGTACTATACCGAAAATTAATAAAATTCAGTAATCTATAAAAATAATCAATTTATCAAATCTCACTTATGATTATTTATATAATCAGAGAAATATTGTTTTAAAAAACGTATTTTTTGTCAAAATTTGTTTGGGGAAACATTTTTTCGATCATGTATTACGAAGAAATTTTCTAAAAAAAGCCGGTGCTTAATTTTTTTTCAAAATATCTATAACTAGAATAAATCTCCAAAAACGCTAAATATTTTTTAACCAAAAAAATTATTTGCCAAATAAATTTGTACTATACCGAAAATTAATAAAATTCAGTAATCTATAAAAATAATCAATTTATCAAATCTCACTTATGATTATTTATATAATCAGAGAAATATTGTTTTAAAAAACGTATTTTTTGTCAAAATTTGTTTGGGGAAACATTTTTTCGATCATGTATTACGAAGAAATTTTCTAAAAAAAGCCGGTGCTTAATTTTTTTTCAAAATATCTATAACTAGAATAAATCTCCAAAAACGCTAAATATTTTTTAACCAAAAAAATTATTTGCCAAATAAATTTGTATACCGAAAATTAATAAAATTCAGTAATCTATAAAAATAATCAATTTATCAAATCTCACTTATGATTATTTATATAATCAGAGAAATATTGTTTTAAAAAACGTATTTTTTGTCAAAATTTGTTTGGGGAAACATTTTTTCGATCATGTATTACGAAGAAATTTTCTAAAAAAAAGCCGGTGCTTAATTTTTTTTCAAAATATCTATAACTAGAATAAATCTCCAAAAACGCTAAATATTTTTTAACCAAAAAAATTATTTGCCAAATAAATTTGTATACCGAAAATTAATAAAATTCAGTAATCTATAAAAATAATCATTTTATCAAATCTCACTTATGATTATTTATATAATCAGAGAAATATTGTTTTAAAAAACGTATTTTTTGTCAAAATTTGTTTGGGGAAACATTTTTTCGATCATGTATTACGAAGAAATTTTCTAAAAAAAGCCGGTGCTTAATTTTTTTTCAAAATATCTATAACTAGAATAAATCTCCAAAAACGCTAAATATTTTTTAACCAAAAAAATTATTTGCCAAATAAATTTGTATACCGAAAATTAATAAAATTCAGTAATCTATAAAAATAATCAATTTATCAAATCTCACTTATGATTATTTATATAATCAGAGAAATATTGTTTTAAAAAACGTATTTTTTGTCAAAATTTGTTTGGGGAAACATTTTTTCGATCATGTATTACGAAGAAATTTTCTAAAAAAAGCCGGTGCTTAATTTTTTTTCAAAATATCTATAACTAGAATAAATCTCCAAAAACGCTAAATATTTTTTAACCAAAAAAATTATTTGCCAAATAAATTTGTATACCGAAAATTAATAAAATTCAGTAATCTATAAAAATAATCAATTTATCAAATCTCACTTATGATTATTTATATAATCAGAGAAATATTGTTTTAAAAAACGTATTTTTTGTCAAAATTTGTTTGGGGAAACATTTTTTCGATCATGTATTACGAAGAAATTTTCTAAAAAAAAGCCGGTGCTTAATTTTTTTTCAAAATATCTATAACTAGAATAAATCTCCAAAAACGCTAAATATTTTTTAACCAAAAAAATTATTTGCCAAATAAATTTGTATACCGAAAATTAATAAAATTCAGTAATCTATAAAAATAATCAATTTATCAAATCTCACTTATGATTATTTATATAATCAGAGAAATATTGTTTTAAAAAACGTATTTTTTGTCAAAATTTGTTTGGGGAAACATTTTTTCGATCATGTATTACGAAGAAATTTTCTAAAAAAAGCCGGTGCTTAATTTTTTTTCAAAATATCTATAACTAGAATAAATCTCCAAAAACGCTAAATATTTTTTAACCAAAAAAATTATTTGCCAAATAAATTTGTACTATACCGAAAATTAATAAAATTCAGTAATCTATAAAAATAATCAATTTATCAAATCTCACTTATGATTATTTATATAATCAGAGAAATATTGTTTTAAAAAACGTATTTTTTGTCAAAATTTGTTTGGGGAAACATTTTTTCGATCATGTATTACGAAGAAATTTTCTAAAAAAAGCCGGTGCTTAATTTTTTTTCAAAATATCTATAACTAGAATAAATCTCCAAAAACGCTAAATATTTTTTAACCAAAAAAATTATTTGCCAAATAAATTTGTATACCGAAAATTAATAAAATTCAGTAATCTATAAAAATAATCAATTTATCAAATCTCACTTATGATTATTTATATAATCAGAGAAATATTGTTTTAAAAAACGTATTTTTTGTCAAAATTTGTTTGGGGAAACATTTTTTCGATCATGTATTACGAAGAAATTTTCTAAAAAATAGCCGGTGCTTAATTTTTTTTCAAAATATCTATAACTAGAATAAATCTCCAAAAACGCTAAATATTTTTTAACCAAAAAAATTATTTGCCAAATAAATTTGTATACCGAAAATTAATAAAATTCAGTAATCTATAAAAATAATCAATTTATCAAATCTCACTTATGATTATTTATATAATCAGAGAAATATTGTTTTAAAAAACGTATTTTTTGTCAAAATTTGTTTGGGGAAACATTTTTTCGATCATGTATTACGAAGAAATTTTCTAAAAAAAGCCGGTGCTTAATTTTTTTTCAAAATATCTATAACTAGAATAAATCTCCAAAAACGCTAAATATTTTTTAACCAAAAAAATTATTTGCCAAATAAATTTGTATACCGAAAATTAATAAAATTCAGTAATCTATAAAAATAATCAATTTATCAAATCTCACTTATGATTATTTATATAATCAGAGAAATATTGTTTTAAAAAACGTATTTTTTGTCAAAATTTGTTTGGGGAAACATTTTTTCGATCATGTATTACGAAGAAATTTTCTAAAAAAAGCCGGTGCTTAATTTTTTTTCAAAATATCTATAACTAGAATAAATCTCCAAAAACGCTAAATATTTTTTAACCAAAAAAATTATTTGCCAAATAAATTTGTATACCGAAAATTAATAAAATTCAGTAATCTATAAAAATAATCAATTTATCAAATCTCACTTATGATTATTTATATAATCAGAGAAATATTGTTTTAAAAAACGTATTTTTTGTCAAAATTTGTTTGGGGAAACATTTTTTCGATCATGTATTACGAAGAAATTTTCTAAAAAAAAGCCGGTGCTTAATTTTTTTTCAAAATATCTATAACTAGAATAAATCTCCAAAAACGCTAAATATTTTTTAACCAAAAAAATTATTTGCCAAATAAATTTGTATACCGAAAATTAATAAAATTCAGTAATCTATAAAAATAATCAATTTATCAAATCCCACTTATGATTATTTATATAATCAGAGAAATATTGTTTTAAAAAACGTATTTTTTGTCAAAATTTGTTTGGGGAAACATTTTTTCGATCATGTATTACGAAGAAATTTTCTAAAAAAAGCCGGTGCTTAATTTTTTTTCAAAATATCTATAACTAGAATAAATCTCCAAAAACGCTAAATATTTTTTAACCAAAAAAATTATTTGCCAAATAAATTTGTACTATACCGAAAATTAATAAAATTCAGTAATCTATAAAAATAATCAATTTATCAAATCTCACTTATGATTATTTATATAATCAGAGAAATATTGTTTTAAAAAACGTATTTTTTGTCAAAATTTGTTTGGGGAAACATTTTTTCGATCATGTATCACGAAGAAATTTTCTAAAAAAAAGCCGGTGCTTAATTTTTTTTCAAAATATCTATAACTAGAATAAATCTCCAAAAACGCTAAATATTTTTTAACCAAAAAAATTATTTGCCAAATAAATTTGTATACCGAAAATTAATAAAATTCAGTAATCTATAAAAATAATCAATTTATCAAATCTCACTTATGATTATTTATATAATCAGAGAAATATTGTTTTAAAAAACGTATTTTTTGTCAAAATTTGTTTGGGGAAACATTTTTTCGATCATGTATTACGAAGAAATTTTCTAAAAAAAAGCCGGTGCTTAATTTTTTTTCAAAATATCTATAACTAGAATAAATCTCCAAAAACGCTAAATATTTTTTAACCAAAAAAATTATTTGCCAAATAAATTTGTATACCGAAAATTAATAAAATTCAGTAATCTATAAAAATAATCAATTTATCAAATCTCACTTATGATTATTTATATAATCAGAGATTCAAAGAGCATTGCATTTCACGACAGTGTAGATGTTCTACTTTGTTGAAAGTTATACAATGGGAGGAGAGGGGTGCTGTCCGTGCAGGAGATTCAAACCGCATTGTTTCATGGCAGCGTAGATGCTATTCTTTGTTAAAGGTTATCCAATGGGAGGAGAGAGAAGCTGCGCACACATGAGATTCAAACAGCATTGCATTTTACGACAGCGTAGATGTTCTTCTTCTAAGAATTTTATCCATTGGAAGGAGAGAAGAGCTGCGCGCACATTAGATTCAAAGAACATTGCATTTCACGACAGCGTTCTTCTTTGTTGAAGGTTATCCAATGGAAAAAGAGGGGAGCTGCAGGCACATGAGATTCACACAGCATTGCCTTTCACGACAGCGTAGATGATCTTTTTTGTTGAAGTTTATAGAATGGGAGGAGAGTGGAGCTGTCCGCGCATGAGATTCAAACAGCATTGTTTCATGGCAGCGTAGATGCTCTTCTTATTTTGAAGGTTATCCAATGGAAGAAGAGGGGAGCCTCGCGCACATGAGATACATAAATCATTGCTTCTTGACAGCGTAGATGTTCTTCTTTCTTGAAGGTTATCTAATGGGAGGAGAGGGGGTCTGCGCGCATATTAGATTCAAACAGCATTGTTTCATGGCTGCTTAGATGTTCTTCTTTATTGAAGGTTATCGAATGGGAGGAGAGGGGAGCTGCCCGCACATTAGATTCAAAAAGCATTGTTTGAAGGAAGCGTAGATGCTCTTCTTTGTTGAAGGTTATGCATTGGGCGGAGAGGGGAGTTGTCCGCGCATGAGATTCAAACAGCATTGTTTCACGACAGTGTAGATGCTCTTCTTTGTTGATGGTTATCCAATGGGAAAAGAGGGGAGCTTCGCGCACATGAGATTAAAACAGCATTGCATTTCACAAGAGCGTAGATATTTTCTTCGTTGAAGGTTATCCAATGATAGCAGAGGAAAGCTGCGCGCATATTAGATTCGGACAACATTGCATTTCATGGCAGCGTAGATGCTCTTCTTTGTTGAAGGTTATCCAATGATAGGAGAGGGCGGCTGTGCGCACATGAGATAAAAAGTGCATTGCATTTCACGACAGCGTAGATGTTCTTCTTTGTTGAAGTTTTTCCAATTGGAGTAGAGTAGAGCTGTGCGCACATGAGATTCGAAGAGAATTTCATTTCACGACAGCGTAGATGGTCTTCTTGTTGAAGTTTATTCAATGGGAGAAGAGGGAATCTGTCCGCACATGAGATTCAAATAGAATTGTTTCATGGCAAAGTAGATGCTCTTTGTTGAAGGTTATCCAATAGGTGAAGAGGGGATCTGCGCGCACATGAGATTCAATCAGCATTGATTTATGGCAGCGTAGATGCTCTTCTTTGTTGAAGGTTTCTCAATGGGAGGAGAGGGGAGCTGTCCGCGCATGAGATTCAAAGAGCATTTTTTCATTGCAGCGTAGATGTTCTTCCTTGTTGAACATTATCCAATGAGGGGAGAGAGGAGCTGTCCGCGCATGAGATTGAAACTGCAGTTTTTCATGTCAGCGTTGATGATCTTCTTTGTTGAAGGTTATCCAATGCAAGTAGAGGAGAGCTGCGCGCACATTAGATTCAAATATCAATGTTTCATGGCTGGCTTAGATGTACTTCTTTGTTGAAGGTTATCGAATGGGAGGAGAAAAGAGCTGACCGCGAATTAATTTCAAACATCATTGATTCATGGCAGCGTAGATGCTCTTCTTTGTTGAAGTTTATCCAATGGGAGGGGAAGGGAACTGCGCGCACATGAGATTCAAACAGCATTGCATATTACGACAGCGTAGATTCTCTTTTTTGTTGAAGGTTCTCCAATTGGAGGAGAGGGGAGCTGTGCGCGCATTAGATTCAAACAGCAGTGTTTTAAGGAAGCGTAGATGTTCTTCTTCGATCAATTTTATCCAATAGAGGAGAGGGTAGCTGCGCGTACATGAGATTCAAACAGCATTGTTTAATGGCAGCGTAGATGCTCATCTTTGTTGAAGGTATTTTTATGGGAGGAGAGGGAAACTGCGCGCACATGAAATTCAAACAGCATTGTTTAATGGCAGCGTAGATGCTATTCTTTGATGAAGATTATCCAATGGGAGAAGAGGGGAGCTGTGCGAACATGAGATTCAAACAGCATTGCATTTCACGACAACGTAGATGTTCTTCTTCGTTGAAAGTTTTACAAAAAGAGAAAAGGGGAGCTGCGCACACATGAGATTCAAACAGCATTTTTTCATGGCAGCGTAGATGATATTCTATGTTGAAGGTTATCCAATGGGAGTAGAGGAGAGCTTCGCGCACCTGAGATTTAAACAGCATTGCTTAATGGCAGCGTAGATGCTCATCTTTGTTGAAGGTTATCAAATGGGAGAAGAGTGGAGCTGCGCGCACATGAGATTCAAACTTCATTGTATCATGGCAGCGTAGATGCTATTCTTTTTAGAAAGTTATCCAATGGGAGAAGTGGGGAGCTGCACGCACATGAGATTCAAACAGATTTGTTTCATGGCAAAGTAGATATTCTTTTCTGTTGAAGGTTTTCCAATGGGAGAAAAGGAGAGCTGCACGAACATGAAATTCAAACAGCATTGTTTCATGGCTGCTTATATGTTCTTCTTTGTTGAAGGTTAATGAATGGGAGGAACTGGGAGCTGCGCGTCATTATATATATATTCAAACAGCATTGCATTTGACTAAAGCGTTGATGTTCTATTTCGATGAAGGTTATCCAATGGGATAAGAGGGGAGCTGCGCGAACATGAGATTCAAACAGCATGGTTTCATAGCAGCGTAGATGTTTTTCTTTGTTGAAGGTTATCCAATTGGAGGAGAGGGGAGCTGTCCGCGCATATGATTCAAATAGCAATGCATTTCACGACAGAGTAGATGTTCTTCTTCGTTGAAGATTACACAATGTGAGGAGAGGGAAGATTTCCGCGCATGAGATTTAATCTGCATTGTTTCATGGCAGCGTAGATGCTATTCTTTGTAGAAGGTTTTCCAATGGGAGTAGAGAGGAGCTGCGCGCACATGAGATTCATACAGCTTTGTTTCATGGCAAAGTAGATATTCTTTTTTTTGAAGGTTATCCAATGGAAGAAGAGGGGAGATTCGCGCACTTGAGATTGAAACAACATTGCATTTCACGACAGCGTGGATGTTCTTCTTATTTAAATGTTATCCAAAGCGAGGAGAGGGGAGCTGCGCGCACATGAGATTCAAAGAGCATTGCATTTCACGACATCGAAAATGTTCTTCTTCGTTGAAGATTATCCAATGGAAGAAGAGGAGAGCTGCGCGCACATGAGATTAAACAGCATTGTTTCATGGCAGCGTAGATGTTCTTCTTCGTTGAGGATATCCAATGAGAGAAGAGGGGAGCTACGCGCACATGAAATTAAACAGCATTGCATTCACGTCAGCGTAGATGTTCTTCCTCGTTGAAGGTTATCCAATAAAGGAAAAGAAGAGCTGCGCAAACATGAGAATCAAACAGCATTGCATTTCACGACAGCGTAGTTGTTCTTCTTTTTTGAAGGTTATCCAATGCGAAAAGAGCGGAGCTGCGCGCACGTGAGATTCAAATAGCATTGCATTTCACGACAGTGTAGATGTTTTTCTTCGATGAAGTTTATGCAATGGGAGAAGTGGGGAGCTGCGCGCACGTGAGATTCAAACAGCACTGCATTTCACGACAGCGAAGATATCCTTCTTCGATGAATGTTATACAATGGGAAAAGAGGAGAGCTGCGCGCACATGAGATTCAAAGAGCATTGCATTTCACGACAGCGAAAATATTCTCCTTCGTTGAAGATTATCCAATGGAAGAAGAGGAGAGCTGCGCGCACATGAGATTAAACAGCATTGTTTCATGGCAGCGTAGATTCTATTTTTTGTTGAAGGTTTTAGAATGGGAGGACAGGGAAGCTGCCTGCGGATGTGATTCCAACAGCATTGTTTCATGGCAGCGTAGATGTTCTTCTTCGTTGAAGGATATCGAATGAGAGAAAAGTGGTGCTGCGCGAACATTAGAATCACACAGCATTGCATTTCACGACAGCGTAGTTGTTCTTCTTCGTTGAAAGTTATCCAATGCGAGGAGAGGGGAGCTGCGCGCACATGAGATTCATACAGCAGTGTTTTATGTCAAAGAAGATGCTCTATTTTGTTGAAGGCATCCCAATGGGAGGAGAATGGAGCTGCGCGCACATGGAATTCAAACAGCATTGCAATACACGACAGCGTAGATGTTCTTCTTCGTTGAAGGTAATCCAATAGGAATAGAGGAAAGCTGTCCGCGCATGAGATTCAAACAGCATGGTTTCATGGTAATCTAGATGTTCGTTTTCGTTGAAGTTTAACCAAAGTAAGGAGAGGGTGCTGTCCGCGCATGAGTTTCAAAAAGCATTGTTTCACGACAGCGTAGATGTTCGTCTTTGTTGAAGGTTATCCAATGGGAGGTGAGAAAAGCTTTCCTCGTATGAGATTCAAACAGCATTGTTTCATAGCAGCTTAGATGTTCTTCTTTGTTGAAGGTTATCCAATTTGAGAAGAGGGGAGCTCCGCGCTCATGAGATTAAAACAGTTTTCTTTCATGGCAAAGTAGTTATTCTTTTTTTGTTGAAGGTTATACAATGGGAAAAGAGGGGAGCTGCACGCACATGAAATTCAAACAGCGATGATTTATGGCAGCGTAGATGCAATTCTTTGCTGAAGCTTATCCAATGGGAGGAGAGGGGAGCTGCGCGCACATGAGATTCAAACAGCATTGCATTTTACGACAGGTTAGATATTATTTTTCGATGAAGTTTATCCAATGGGATAAGAGGGGAGCTGCGCGGACATGAGATTCAAACAGCATTGTTTCATGGCAGCGTAGATGATCTTCTTCTTTGAAGGGTATCCGATGAGAGAAGAGAAGAGCTTCGCGCACATGAAATTAAACAGCATTGCTTTTAACGACAGCGTAGATTTTCTTCTTCGATTAAGTTTATCCAAAAAGAGAAGAGGGGAGCTGCGCGCACATGAGAATTACTGCATTGCATTTTACAACAGCGTAGTTGTCCTTCTTCGTTGAAGGTTATCCAATACGAGGAGAGGGGAGCTGCGCGAACATGAGATCCATACAGCATTGTTTTATGGCAGCGTAGATGCTCTTCTTTGTTGAACATTATCCAATGAGGGGAGAGAGGAGCTGTCCGCGCATGAGATTGAAACTGCAGTTTTTCATGTCAGCGTTGATGATCTTCTTTGTTGAAGGTTATCCAATGCAAGTAGAGGAGAGCTGCGCGCACATTAGATTCAAATATCAATGTTTCATGGCTGGCTTAGATGTACTTCTTTGTTGAAGGTTATCGAATGGGAGGAGAAAAGAGCTGACCGCGAATTAATTTCAAACATCATTGATTCATGGCAGCGTAGATGCTCTTCTTTGTTGAAGTTTATCCAATGGGAGGGGAAGGGAACTGCGCGCACATGAGATTCAAACAGCATTGCATATTACGACAGCGTAGATTCTCTTTTTTGTTGAAGGTTCTCCAATTGGAGGAGAGGGGAGCTGTGCGCGCATTAGATTCAAACAGCAGTGTTTTATGGAAGCGTAGATGTTCTTCTTCGATCAATTTTATCCAATAGAGGAGAGGGTAGCTGCGCGTACATGAGATTCAAACAGCATTGTTTAATGGCAGCGTAGATGCTCATCTTTGTTGAAGGTATTTTTATGGGAGGAGAGGGAAACTGCGCGCACATGAGATTCAAAGAGCATTGCATTTCACGACAGCGTAGATGTTCTTCTTTGTTGAATGTTATCCTATGGGAGGAGAGGGGAGCTTGCCGCGCATGAAATTCAAACAGCATTGCATTTCACGAGAGCGTAGCTGTTCTTCTTTGTTGAAGCTTATCCAATGCAAGGAGAGGGGAGCTGCGCGCACATTAGATTCATACAGCATTGTTTCATGGCAGCGTAGATGCTCTTTTTTGTTGAAGGCATTCCAATGGGAGGAGAGGGAAGCTGCGTGCACTTGAAATTCTAACAACATTGCAATTCACAAAAGCGTAGATGTTCTTCTTCGCTAAAGGTTAGCCAATAAGAGGAGAGGGGAGTTTCCGCGCATGAGATTCAAACAGCATTCCTTTATGGTAGCGTACATGTTCTTCTTTGTTAAAGGTTACCCAATGTGAGGTGAGGGGAGCTGTCCGCGCATGTGATTCAAACAGGATTCATTAATAGTAGCGTAGATGCTCCTCATTGTTGAAGGTTATCCAATGCGAGGTGAGGGGAGCTGTCCGTGCAAAAGATTCAAACCGCATTGTTTCATAGTAGCGTAGATGGTATTCTTTGTTGAAGGTAATCCAATGGGAGGAGAGAGAAGCTGCGCACACATGAGATTCAATGAGCATTGCATTTCACGACAGTGTAGATGTTCTAATTTGTTGAAAGTTATACAATGGGAGGAGAGGGGTGCTGTCCGTGCAGGAGATTCAAACCGCATTGTTTCATGGCAGCGTAGATGCTATTCTTTGTTGAAGGTTATCCAATGGGAGGAGAGAGAAGCTGCGCGCACAAGTGATTCAAACTGTATTGCCTTTTACGACAGCGTAGATGTTATTCTTCTAAGAATGTTATCCTTTGGAAGGAGAGAAGAGCTGCGCGCACATTAGATTTTAAGAACATTGCATTTCACGACAGCGTTGATGTACTTCTTTGTGTAGGTTATCCAATGGGAAAAGAGGGGAGCTTCAGGCACATGAGTTTCACACAGCATTGCCTTTCACGAAAGCGTAGATGATCTTCTTTGTTGAAGTTTATCCAATGGGAGGAGAGTGGAGGTGTCCGCGCATGAGATTCAAACAGCATTGTTTCATGGCAGCGTAGATGCTCTTCTTATTTTGAAGGTTATCCAATTGAAGAAGAGGGGAGCTTCGCGCACATGAGATACATAAATCATTGCTTCTTGACAGCGTAGATGTTCTTCTTTCGTGAAGGTTATCTAATGGGAGGAGAGGGGGTCTGCGCGCATATTAGATTCAAACAGCATTGTGTTATGGCTGCTTGGATGTTCTTCTTTATTGAAGGTTATCTAATGGGAGGAGAGGGGAGCTGACCGCACATTAGATTCGAAAAGCATTGTTTGAAGGAAGCGTAGATGCTCTTCTTTGTTGAAGGTTATGCAATGGGCGGAGAGCGGAGTTGTCCGCGCATGAGATTCAAACAGCATTGTTTCACGACAGTGTAGATGCTCTTCTTTGTTGATGGTTATCCAATGGGAAAAGAGGGGAGCTTCGCGCACATGAGATTAAAACAGCATTGCATTTCACAAGAGCGTAGATATTTTCTTCGTTGAAGGTTATCCAATGATAGCAGAGGAAAGCTGCGCGCATATTAGATTCGGACAACATTGCATTTCATGGCAGCGTAGATGCTCTTCTTTGTTGAAGGTTATCCAATGATAGGAGAGGGGAGCTGTGCGCACATGAGATACAAGGAGCATTGCATTTCACGACAGCGTAGATGTTCTTCTTTGTTGAAGGTTTTCTAATGGGAGTAGAGGAGAGCTGTGCGCACATGAGATTCGAAGAGAATTTCATTTCACGACAGTGTAGATGGTCTTCTTGTTGAAGTTTATTCAATGGGAGAAGAGGGAATCTGTCCGCACATGAGATTAAAATAGAATTGTTTCATGGCAAAGTAGATGCTCTTTGTTGAAGGTTATCCAATAGGTGAAGAGGGGATCTGCGCGCACATGAGATTCAATCAGCATTGTTTCATGACAGAGTAGATGCTCATCTTTGTTAAAGGTTATCCAATTGGAATAGAGGGGAGCTGCTCGCCCATGAGATTCAAATTGCATTGTATCATGTCAGAGTAGATGCTCTTCTTTTTTGAAGGTTATCCAATGGGTGGAGAGTGGACCTGCGCGCACATGAGGTTATTACAGCATTGTTTAATGGCAGCGTAGACGCTCATCTTTGGTGAAGGTTATCCAATTGGAATAGAGGGGAGCTGCGCGCACATGAGATTCAAATTGCATTGTTTCATTGCAGCGTAGATGCTCTTCTTTAATAAGGGTTATCCAATGGGAGAAGAGGGGAGCTGCGCGCACATGAGATTCAAACAGCATTGTTTCATGGCTGCTTAGATGTTATTCTTTGTTGAAGGTTATCGAATGTGACTAGAGAGGAGCTACACGAACATGAGATTATATCAGCATTGTTTCATGTAAGCGTTGATGTTTTTCTTTGTTGAAGTTTATCCAATGGTTGGAGTAAGGAGCTGCGCGCACATTAGATTCAAACAGCATTGTTTCAGGGCTGGTTAGATAGTCTTCTTTGTTGAAGGTTATCCAATGGGAGGAGAGGGTAGCTGCGCGTACATGAGATTCAAACAGCATGGTTTCATGGCAGCGTAGATTTTTATCTTTGCTGATGTTTATCCAATGCAAGGATTGTGGAGCTGTTTGCTCATGAGATTCAAACAGCATTGTTTCATGGCAGTGTAGATGTTTTTCTTCGTTGAAGTTTTCCCAATGTGAGGAGAGTTGAGCTGTCCGCGCATGTGATTCAAACAGCATATTTTCATGGTAGATTAGAAGTTTTTCTTTGTTGAATGTTATCCAATGGGAGGACAGGGTACTGTCCGCGCATGAAATTCAAACTATATTGTTTCATGGAAGGGTAGATGTTCTTCTTCGTTGAATGATATCCAATGAGATAAGAGGGGAGCTGCGCGCATATGAAATTAAGCAGCATTGCATTCACGACAGCGTAGATGTCCTTCTTCGTTGAAGTTTATCCAATGCGAAGTGAGGGGAGCTGCGCGCACGTGAGATTCAAACAGCATTGCATTTCACGACAGCATAGATGTTCTTCTTCGATTGAGATTATTTAATGAAAGAAGAGGGGAGCTGCACGCACGTGAGACTCGAACAGCACTGCATTTCACGACAGCGTAGATATTCTTCCTCGATAAAGTTTATCCAATTAAGGAGAGGGGAGCTACGTGCACACGAGATTCAAAGAGCATTGCATTTCACGACAGTGTAGATGTTCTACTTTGTCGAAAGTTATACAATGGGAGGAGAGGGGTGCTGTCCGTGCAGGAGATTCAAACCGCATTGTTTCATGGCAGCGTAGATGCTATTCTTTGTTGAAGGTTATCCAATGGGAGGAGAGAGAAGCTGCGCACACATGAGATTCAAACAGCATTGCATTTTACGACAGCGTAGATGTTCTTCTTCTAAGAATTTTATCCATTGGAAGGAGAGAAGAGCTGCGCGCACATTAGATTCAAAGAACATTGCATTTCACGACAGCGTTGATGTTCTTCTTTGTTGAAGGTTATCCAATGGGAAAAAAGGGGAGCTGCAGGCACATGAGATTCACACAGCATTGCCTTTCACGACAGCGTAGATGATCTTTTTTGTTGAAGTTTATAGAATGGGAGGAGAGTGGAGCTGTCCGCGCATGAGATTCAAACAGCATTGTTTCATGGCAGCGTAGATGCTCTTCTTATTTTGAAGGTTATCCAATGGAAGAAGAGGGGAGCCTCGCGCACATGAGATACATAAATCATTGCTTCTTGACAGCGTAGATGTTCTTCTTTATTGAAGGTTATCGAATGGGAGGAGAGGGGAGCTGCCCGCACATTAGATTCAAAAAGCATTGTTTGAAGGAAGCGTAGATGCTCTTCTTTGTTGAAGGTTATGCAATGGGCGGAGAGGGGAGTTGTCCGCGCATGAGATTCAAACAGCATTGTTTCACGACAGTGTAGATGCTCTTCTTTGTTGATGGTTATCCAATGGGAAAAGAGGGGAGCTTCGCACACATGAGATTCAAACAGCATTGCATTTCACAAGAGCGTAGATATTTTCTTCGTTGAAGGTTATCCAATGATAGCAGAGGAAAGCTGCGCGCATATTAGATTCGGACAACATTGCATTTCATGGCAGCGTAGATGCTCTTCTTTGTTGAAGGTTATCCAATGATAGGAGAGGGGAGCTGTGCGCACATGAGATACAAAGAGCATTGCATTTCACGACAGCGTAGATGTTCTTCTTTGTTGAAGGTTTTCCAATTGGAGTAGAGTAGAGCTGTGCGCACATGAGATTCGAAGAGAATTTCATTTCACGACAGCGTAGATGGTCTTCTTGTTGAAGTTTATTCAATGGGAGAAGAGGGAATCTGTCCGCACATGAGATTCAAATAGAATTGTTTCATGGCATATTAGATGCTCTTTGTTGAAGGTTATCCAATCGGAGAAGAGGGGATCTGCGCGCACATGAGATTCAATCAGCATTGATTTATGGCAGCGTAGATGCTCTTCTTTGTTGAAGGTTTTTCAATGGGAGGAGAGGGGAGCTGTCCGCGCATGAGATTCAAAGAGCATTTTTTCATTGCAGCGTAGATGTTCTTCCTTGTTGAACATTATCCAATGAGGGGAGAGAGGAGCTGTCCGCGCATGAGATTGAAACTGCAGTTTTTCATGTCAGCGTTGATGATCTTCTTTGTTGAAGGTTATCCAATGTAAGTAGAGGAGAGCTGCGCGCACATTAGATTCAAATATCAATGTTTCATGGCTGCTTAGATGTACTTTTTTGTTGAAGGTTATCGAATGGGAGGAGAAAAGAGCTGGCCGCGAATTAATTTCAAACATCATTGATTCATGGCAGCGTAGATGCTCTTCTTTGTTGAAGTTTATCCAATGGGAGGGGAAGGGAACTGCGCGCACATGAGATTCAAACAGCATTGCATATTATGACAGCGTAGATTCTTTTTTTTGTTGAAGGTTCTCCAATTGGAGGAGAGGGGAGCTGTGCGCGCATTAGATTCAAACAGCTGTGTTTTATGGAAGCGTAGATGTTCTTCTTCGATCAATGTTATCCAATTAGAGGAGAGGGTAACTGCGCGTACATGAGATTCAAACAGCATTGTTTAATGGCAGCGTAGATGCTCATCTTTGTTGAAGGTATTTTTATGGGAGGAGAGGGAAACTGCGCGCACATGAAATTCAAACAGCATTGTTTAATGGCAGCGTAGATGCTATTCTTTGATGAAGATTATCCAATGGGAGAAGAGGGGAGCTGTGCGAACATGAGATTCAAACAGCATTGCATTTCACGACAACGTAGATGTTCTTCTTCGTTGAAAGTTATACAAAAAGAGAAAAGGGGAGCTGCGCACACATGAGATTCAAACAGCATTTTTTCATGGCAGCGTAGATGCTATTCTATGTTGAAGGTTATCCAATGGGAGTAGTGGAGAGCTTCGCGCACCTGAGATTCAAACAGCATTGCTTAATGGCAGCGTAGATGCTCACCTTTTTGAAGGTTATCAAATGGGAGAAGAGTGGAGCTGCGCGCACATGAGATTCAAACTTCATTGTTTCATGGCAGAGTAGATGCTATTCTTTTTAGAAAGTTATCCAATGGGAGAAGTGGGGAGCTGCGTGCACATGAGATTCAAACAGCTTTGTTTCATGGCAAAGTAGATATTCTTTTCTGTTGAAGGTTTTCCAATGGGAGAAAAGGAGAGCTGCACGAACATGAATTTCAAACAGCATTGTTTCATGGCTGCTTATATGTTCTTCTTTGTTGAAGGTTAATGAATGGGAGAAACTGGGAGCTGCGCGTCATTATATATATATTCAAACAGCATTGCATTTGACTAAAGCGTTGATGTTCTATTTCGATGAAGGTTATCCAATGGGATAAGAGGGGAGCTGCGCGAACATGAGATTCAAACAGCATGGTTTCATAGCAGGGTAGATGTTTTTATTTGTTGAAGGTTATCCAATTGGAAGAGAGGGGAGCTGTCCGCGCATATGATTCAAATAGCAATGCATTTCACGACAGAGTAGATGTTCTTCTTATTTAAATGTTATCCAAAGCTAGGAGAGGGGAGCTGCGCGCGCATGAGTTTCAAACAGCATTGTTTCACGACAGCGTAAATGTTTGTTTTCGTTGAAGTTTATCCAGTAGGAGGAGAGAAGAGCTTTCTGCCCATGAGATTCAAACAGCATTGTTTCTTGGAAGCGTAGATGTTCTTCATCGTTGAATGTTACCCTATTTGAGGAGAGTGGAGCAGTCTGCACATGAGATTCAAACAGCATTGTTTCATGGCAGTGTAGATGTTTTTCATTGATGAAGGTTATCCAAAATTAGGGGAGGGGAGCTGCGGGCACATGAGATTAAAAGAGCATTGCATTTAACGATAGCGTTGATGTTCTTTTTTTTAAGTTTATTCAATAGGCGGAGAGGGCAGCTTTGCGCACATGAGATTCAAACAGCATTGTTTCATGGCAGCGTAGATGTTCTTCTTTGTTGAAAGTTATCCAATGGGAGAAAAGGTGATCTGTCCGCACATGAGATTCAAACAGAATAGTTTCATTTCAAAGTAGATGTTGATCTTTGTTGAATGTTATCCAATGGAAAAAGAGGGGAGCTGCGAGCACATGAGAATCAAACAGGATTTTTTCTAGGCTGCTTTGAAGTATTTCTTTGTTGAAAGTTATCGAATGGCAGGAGAGGGTATCTGTGCGCACATGAGATTCAAACAGCATTGTTTCATGGCAGCGTACATGTGCTTCTTCGTTGAAGGTTATCCAATGGGAGGAGAGGGGAGCTGTCCGCGCATGAGATTCAAAGAGCCTTAAATTTCACGACAGCGTAGATGTTTTTCTTCGTAGAATGTTATCCAATGGGAGGAGAGGGGAGATTTACGTGCATGAGATTGAAACAGCATTGTTTCATGGCAGCGTAAATACTCTTCTTTGTTGAAGGTTTTCCAATGGGAGAAGAAGGTGCTGCGTGCGCATGAGTTTCAAACAGCACTGCATTTCACGACAGCGTAGATGTTCTTCTTCGTAGATGGTTATTAAATGAGAAGAGAAAGGTTTTGTCCGCGCATCTGATTCAAACAGCATTGTTTCATGGCAGCGTAGATGTTTTTCTTCGTTGATGTTTATCCAAAGGGAGGAGAGAGGAGCAGTCTTCACATGAGATTCAAACAGCATTGCATTTACCCACAGCGTAGATGTTCTTCGTATAGGGTTATCCAATGGATGGAGAAGGGAGCTGTCCGCGCATGAGATTCAAACAGTATTCTTTCATGGCAGCGTAGATGTTTTTCTTCGTTGAAGGTTTTCCAATATTAGGAGAATGGAGCTCTCCGCGCATGAGATTAAAAAAGCATTGTTTCATGGCAACGTAGAAGCGCTTCTTTGTTGAAGGTTATTTAATGGGAGGGGAGGAAAACTGCGCGCACATGAGATTCAAACAGCATTGAATAATGGCAGCGTAGATGCTCTTCTTTGTTGAAGGTTATCCAATGGGAGAAAAGAGAGGCTGCGCGCAAATATGAGATTCAATCTGCATTGTTTTATTGCAGCGTAGATGCTATTCTTTGTTGAAGATTATCCAATGGTAGAAGAGTGGAGCTGCGCGAACATGAGATCAAACAGCATTGCATTTCACGAGAGCGTAGATGTTCTTCTTCGTTGAAGTTTATACAATAAGAGAAAAGGGGAGCCTTGCGCACATGAGATTCAAACAGCATTGCATTTCACGACAGCGTAGTTGTTCTTCTTCGTTGAAGGTATTCCAATGGGAGGAGAGGGGAGCTGCGCGCACATGCGATTCATACAGCATTGTTTCATGGCAGCGTAGATGCTCTTCTTTTTTGAAGGTATTCCAATGGGAGGAGAGGGGAGCAGCGCGGACAAAAAAATCAAACAGTATTGTAATACAGGACAGCCTAGATGCTCTTTTTCGTTGAATGTAATCCAATTGGGGGATAGTGGAACTGTCAGCGCATGAGATACAAACAGCTTGGTTTCATGGTAGCGTAGATGTTCTTTTTCGTTGAAATTTACCCAAAGTGAGGAGAGGGGAGTATTCCGCGCATTATATTCAAACAGCATTCATTTATGGTAGCGTAGATGTTCTTCTTTGTTGAAGGATATACAATGGGAGGGGAGGGAAGCTTCTCGCACATGAGATACAAAAAGCATTGTTTCATAGCAGCGTAGATGCACTTCTGGGTTTAAGGTTATCCAATAAGAGGAGAGGGGAGCTGCGCGCATCTGAGATTCAAACAGCATTGCTTAATGGCAGCGTAGATGCTAATCTTTGTTGAAGGTTTTCCAATGGGAGAAGAAAGGAGCTGCGCGCACATGAGATTGAAACAACTTTGTTTCATGGCAAAGTAGATATTCTTTTTTTTGAAGGTTATCCAACGGGAGAAAAGGGGAGCTGCACGCACATGAAATTCAAACAGCATTGTTTCCTGGCTGCTTAGATGTTGTTCTTTGTTGAAGATTATCGAATGGGAGGAACGGGGAGCTACGCGCACATGATATTCAAACAGCATTTCTTTTTAAGACAGCGTAAATGATATTTACGATGAAGGTTATCCAATGGGATAAGATGGGATCTGCACGTACATGAGATTCAAACAGTATGATTTCATAGCAACGTAGATTATCTTCTTTGTTGAAGGTTATCCAATGTGAGGAGAGGAGAGCTGTCCGCGCATGAGATTCGAACTGCATTGTTTCATCGCAGCGTATAATCTATTCTTTGTTGAAGGTAATCCAATGGGAGTAGAGGGGCGCTGCGCGCACATGAGATTCAAACAGCTTTGTTTCATGGCAAAGTAGATATTCTTTTTGTCGAAGGTTATCCAATGGGAGAAGAGGGGAGCTGCGCGCACATGAGATTAAAACAGCTTTGTATCATAGTAAAGCAGATATTCTTTTTTTTTGAAGGTTATTTAATGGGAGAAGAGGGGAGATTCGCGCACTTGAGATTCAAACAACATTGCATTTCACAACAGCTTGGATGTTTTTCTTATTTAAATGTTATCCAAAGGGAGGAGAGGGGAGCTGCGAGCGGATGAGTTTCAAACAGCATTGTTTCACGACAGTGTAAATGTTTGTCTTCGTTGAAGTTTATCCAATAGGAGGATAGAAGAGCTTTCTGCGCATGAGATTCAAACAGCATTGTTTCATGGCATCGTAGATGTTCTTCATTGTTGAATGTTACCCTATTTGAGGAGAGTGGAGCAGTCTGCGCATGAGATTCAAACAGCATTGTTTCATGGCAGCGTAGATATTTTTCATTGTTGAAGGTTATCCAAAATTAGGGGAGGGGAGCTGGGGGCACATGAGGTTAAAAAGCATTGCATTTAACGACAGCGTTGATGTTCTTCTTTTTTGAAGTTTATCCAATAGGAGGAGAGGGCAGCTTTGCGCACATGAGATTCAAACAGCATTGTTTCATCGCAGCGTTGATGCTCTTCTTTGATGAAGGTTATCCAATGGGAATAGAGTGGAGCTGCGCGCACATAAGATTCATAGAGCATTGTTTAATTGCGGCGTAGATGCTCATCTTTGTTGGAAATTTTCGAATCGGAGAAGTGTGGAGCTGCGCGCACATGAAATTCAAGCTGCATTGTTTCATGCCAGCGTAGATGTTCTTCTTTGTTGAAAGTTATCCAATGGGAGAAAAGGGGATCTGTCCGCACATGAGATTCAAACAGAATTGTTTCATGGCAAAGTAGATGTTCTTCTTTGTTGAATGTTATCCAATGGGAAAAGAGGGGAGCTGCGAGCACATGAGAATCAAACAGGATTTTTTCATGGCTGCTTAGAAGTTCTTCTTTGTTGAAGGTTATCGAATGGCAGGAGAGGGTAGCTGCGCGCACATGAGATTTAAACAGCATTGTTTCATGGCAGCGTACATGTTGATGCTGTTGATGCTGTATATGATCCAGTACGTTTTTACCCGTACTGGCGGGTACCATTGCCAGCTTAGCTTTAAATGGTTATACTTTTATTAAAAACTAGCTCATTTTTTGCTCGATTGCCAACAATAAAGGGCAAATAAATTTCCCTCACTCCAAGCGGGGTCGCTTATTGGGAGGGAGGGATTCCTGCGAGTCCAGGCTGTCGATGGGGCGCCTATAGCGGTCCCACCACCTAGCCCGGATCTCGCCGAGCGCATTCACATCTCGGTGCTGGGAGGCTGCCGCCTTCGCGTAGAATTCCCTGGACATCCTTGGCAAGAGGATGTCCAGTGATTCCACGCTCCCGACTTCGTGCAACCGGCTGACACTTTCGTATCGGGTACGACCGAGTATCAGCCGGAATGCAATGTTCTGCATGACCTGGATCCTGTAAAGGGAGGTCTTGGGCACTCCGGACCAAACCGGAGCTGCGTAGGTCAGTACTGGCAGCTCTGGTATAGACGTCTCCGTGTGTCGGCTGACAAGGCGCGTGAGCTGAGGATGTGACGAAGTCTCATCAGAGCCCCGAGCGCCTTGCGGCGGACGCTTTCTACCTGAGACTTCCAAAGAAGCCTCCGGTCCAACACAACGCCAAGGTAGGTGACCTCTTGTCTCCAGGGGATTACCTCTCCCATCACCGATATGCGGCGCTCTCCTTCCAGGGTGGAAGATGACCGCTCCTGTCTTGGAAGGGTTGACCGCAATGCGCCGTCGACGATCTGGCCACTGCAGATTCTCAACTGCCGCGTACTTCTTGGTCGAACGCGACAGGAGCGCCGCGTCGTCCGCGTACAGGGGGGGTCGTGTGTGTATACGTTGAAGAGGATAGGCCCCAGGACGGATCCCTGCGGGACACCGGCGCAGATTCGCCGCAGTCCCGATCCGACCTGGAGCCAGAACACCCGGAATGTGCTGCCCTGTAGGTACGACTGCACAAGTCGCACGAACCAGACAGGCATCTGGAGTCGAACCATCTTCTACAGGAGCGCACATTGCCACACGCGGTCGAAGGCCTTCGATTTATCAAAGAAGGCCCCCGCGACCGCCTGCTTCCTGTTGAAGGCGTCGGTGACGAAATCAGTCACTCTACCCAGCTGTTGGGTGGTGGAGTGCCCCTCACGGAAGCCGAACTGTTCGTCCGGGAGAATATTCTTCTCCCGGAGGATGACGTCCAGTGGCTTCCGGAGCAGACGCTCAAAGATCTTCCCGAAGCCAGCCAGGAGCGAGATTGGCCTAATGTCTCCGGGACCAACCTCCGTCCCCGGCTTCTTCTGGATGCACAGGATCTTAGCCCTTTTCCAGGCAGACGGGAAGTATGGAATCCTGACGCAGCCGTTATAGACGGCGGTCAGAAATTCTATCGCTGCGACGGGGACCTGCCTCAGGACGACGTTGGGGATTCCGTCGTCCCCCGGAGCCCTCCTCAACCCGAGACGGCGAACCAGTCCCACGACTTCGCCGCTCGTGTATCGAAAAAACTACGCCTCCGGTATGGGGTCCCGATCCAGCGAATCCAGCACCGCTGCGATGTCCTCTTCCACCGCATCAGACTCTGCAGTGGCCGGTTTGGACAGAAAACCCCCTCGAGGTATTCTGCCATCAATCCGGCCTTCTCTTCTGGGGAACTCGCGACGCAGTCCCCCTGAACAATAAGGGGATCGCGCCGCTGAGGTCCGCACAGCCTCGAACAGGTCTTCCAGACCGAATGGTCCTCCAGGCTCAGGGTGCAGAGATGGTTCTCCCACACGTCAGAGCGCCCGTCTTGCAACATGCGCCTAACGGTCCTGGTCAGACCATCCAGCTGGATCCTGAGACACAGAGTCCGATGGCGCTGCCACCGCCGTCGGACGCTGTTTCGCCGGGTGATGGTCTCCCGGACGACTCGAGGCAGGGCGATGCGGATATTCCGGGCGTTAACCACCTTAGGCACCGCAGCGTCCATGGCCTGTTGGACTGTTGAGGTGATGAGGTCGACCATCCGGTCTGCCTCATCCCTCGTCACAGGCAGAGTCGGCACGACCGGCAGCCTTTCCGCGATAAATTCGCGGAAGTACTGCCAGTCGGCCCTCGCGAGGTCCAGACGCTGCGGTGGTGGTACTCGCACCGGCGAGTTCCCCAGAAGCAGCAGGGTCGGATTGTGTTCAGAGGACAAATCTCAGAGTGAGTGCATGCTCAGGGATGCCCTGACGTTGTTGATAACAGCAACGTCAAGGACATCCCCGGAAGGCAGGAATGTTGGATCTGTGGGGGCCAACACATTCAGCCCCTCCTCGTCTGCCAAGTCCCGCAGTCTTTTGCCCCTCGGATTGGTAACCCTCGAATGCCAGCTGGCATGCTTGGCATTCAGGTCACCGATGATAATTGAGGGGCACCCGTCTCCGAAGAGATTAATGACCTCGTCCGGGTCCCACGCTCTCCCAGGCGGATAATATGCCGAGGAGACCCTGATCCACCCGGAGTCGGTCAGCACCTCGGCAGACACGGCCTCCATCGATCTGTATGATCGCTCCCGACACGGGCGATGCCTCACAGATCGATGGATCAATAATGCAGACCTACCCCGCCCCTGGCCCCTGGTTGGCTGGCCGGGCCTGTCGGCACGGTAGATCGACAAGCCAGGTACCTTCCAAGAGTCCGATGGGCGGAGATGGGTCTCATTGACGGCGGCCATGATGGGGTTCTTATCCTGCAGGAACGCACGGAGTTCCTCCGTCTTCTCCTTGACTCCCCGTGCGTTCCATTGGATAATGACGGAGCACCCCCTAGTCGCCATTATTAGGTGACGAGGAGCGCTCCTTTACCAACTCCTCTAGCAGCGACAGGAGGAGTCGTCCAGAAGTCGAGGAGATGTATCTCCTCAACGACCTGCAGATCATTGCCACCGTGGTCCAGATGTCTGGGTCCTTCTTGGACCCAGCTACCTCTGGCTCGACGTTTCTAGTCAGACGAGTCTTGGGTGGTGCAGCACCCTCAGGCGGGAGCACCACTTCCGCAGTGTGAACGGCGGGGACCGTCCTCGCGGCAGACTTTTTGGGCGGTTCGGCCATAGGGGTCGTGGTCGTGGCGGGGCCGTCTGCAACGGCCACACTCTCCACTTCCATGACCGATTCGACCATCTGCTTCTCCCTCTGTGCCAGTTCTTGGGTGGCCCTCCTCCTTTGCTTCCTCAGGAAGGTCTTGGAGGGAGGAGCCGCTTTCTCCCGTTGCTCAGGGAGAGCGACAGGTGGCGCCACGGAGGGCGACCCCGAAGAAGAAGGGGCGGGAGCTGGGGCAGGTACAGCAGCGGGCCGCTGAACCTGCACAGAGGCGGGAGCCGAAGGAGTTGGTCCCTTAACCGCTGTGGAGTAGGACCGCGTGGCGGTCGCCTTTGCCGCGGGAGCTGACTTGGCCCTGATCAGGGCCGGTGTAGATTTGGGTGCCGGTTTCGGCACCTTCTTCTTCTGGTCCTCCTCGTACCTTTCAAGTGCCACAAGGTATGCAGGGCATTCCTTGTTCGAGGACGGGTGATCGCCCTCGCAATTGGCACATTTGGCCTGCTCGTCGGGTCGCTTGGGTCAATCAGCTCCCTTATGCGGACCCGCACACTTGAAACATCTAGTTTCGCATCGGCACGCATGCGATATATGGCCGAACCGCTGGCAGTTAAAGCATGTCAGCGGACCGCGACTGCCACGGAAGTGCTCGACCTGAATCGAGCACGGGCAAACCTTTTTAATGTCATTCGGGAAAGGAGCTCTGGGAGTCCTCTCCACGTTGACGACCAAGCGGCCAATGAGGACCCTTTTGCCGTCAAGGCGCATCCCCTGCACCGACTCCAGGAGCTGGGTATGTTACTGGACGCCAGCGTCGTCCAGCACCTTTGTCGCAGCCCTATGGTGCTCCGCCGAATGGACCACCATTCTGGTGGAGGCCCGACGGACCTCCAGCTCATAGTCATCGCCAATGACCTTATTCAGCTCATTGGCGATGACCTTATGTGACACGATGCCGTACACCACTATCGGTGATACGCGCACACGTGTCCTCGCTCCTTTGCCGGAATTATTTCCGGCCTGACCTTTCTTCTGGGCCTTTCCACCGGCCCCGCCGTTAGCATTCGAGGAAGTCTTCTTCCTCTTTGCCCTGCGGCGGGTAACCTCCGTGAACCCTCCCTCGTGGTCAGGGCTATCCTCGTCGTTCGAGGCGAGGATAGATGCCGAGCGGTCGGCTAACGTGGTGCCAGCGGGGCCAACGTCCTTCTTAACTGCCATTTTTCGCTTGCCACGGGTACTCTCCGTGGCCTCCATCGCCTCTGGGGCTATGGATTTATGGCCCTGCAAAGGGCCGTTTTCCTCAGCCACACTCGATGCCCCCGTTGCCCCCAAGCCCGATGCGGAGGAGGGCAGGACATCCTCCACACTACCCAGGGGGACAGAGGCTCCGACGACGGCGACATTACCCTTTGCCAGAAGGGGAGCAGAGCTGATATTTTGCACGCCTCCAGTAGAGGTCCGTGCAGTATTTTCCCGCTTAGCTTTAGGATTTGATTTTTCGGCCTCCAGGACGGCAGCAACTGGAGCCGATTTAGCTAAGTCCATTAGCCCTTGCGGGGTGACTTTACCGAAGCCGCAGAGCGGCTCGACCCGGTCAATTCGGAGGCTCCCTTCGTCAACGGCAGCCGAACCAATAAGCCCGCTCGGGCTGTCGATAGATTTCTCCGGCCTTGCCGGAGTCCCCAGAGACGAGCCGCTAAGCGGACACGACCGAGAAGCATGGAGGCCCCCTTCTTTAAGGGCAGCCAACACCGATGACCTGGTAAGGTCCATGGCCATGATGGCCAAAAATATGGGAGAGGCCCTTTTCAAGGCCACAACCAGCAAGAACTAGCCTCAGGCGGCTAGTTCAAGCAGCTCGGAGACTACCAAGTGATAAGAAGGGACTAGTTAGCCTTTCCTTGGCAGCCACGACCCAAAAAAACAGCGAAAAGTCTCAATTCACAGCAAAGCCGCACTTGGGGCTTTCCGTAAACAGTTGACGATCGCAAAAATAACTCGTAAGCACGTTGTGCGTGAATTTTGATCGTACTATTCAGATAGCCAATCAAAGTTCGGGACTCTCAGCGAGCATTGAGTACATGTGCTTCTCCGTTGAAGGTTATCCAATGGGAGGAGAGGGGAGCTGTCCGCGCATGAGATTCAAACAGCCTCAAATTTCACGACAGCGTAGATGTTCTTCTTCGTTGAAGGTTATCCAATGGGAGGAGAGGTGAGCTTCACGTGCATGAGATTGAAACAGCATTGTTTCATGGCAGCGTAAATGCTCTTCTTTGTTGAATGTTTTCCAATGGGAGAAGAGGGTGCTGCGCGCACATGAGTTTCAAACAGCACTGCATTTCACGACAGCGTGGAAGTTCTTCTTCGTTAAAGGTTATTAAATGAGAAGAGAAAGGAGTTGTCCGCGCATGAGATTCAAACAGCATTGTTTCATGGCAGCGTAGATGTTTTTCTTCGTTGATGGTTATCCAAAGGGAGGAGACAGGAGCAGTCTTCACATGAGATTCAAACAGCATTGCATTTATCCACAGCGTAGATGTTCTTCGTTTAGGGTTATCCAATGGATGGAGAGGGGAACTGTCCGCGCATGAGATTCAAACAGCATTGTTTCATGGCAACGTAGATGATCTTTATGTTTAAGGTTATCCAATGGTAGAAGAGTGGAGCTGCGGGAACATGACATCAAACAGCATTGCATTTCACGACAGCGTAGATGTTCTTCTTCGTTGAAGGATATCCAATGCGACAAGAGGGGAGCTACGCGCACAGGAGATTCATACAGCATTGTTTCATGGCAGCGTAGATGCTATTCTTTGTTGAAGGTATTCCAATGTGAGGAGAGGAGAGCTGCGTGCACATGAAATTCAAACAGTATTGCAATACAGGACAGCGTAGATGTTCTTCTTCGTTGAAGGTAATCCAATGGGAGGATAGGGGAACTGTCTGCGCATGAGATTCAAACAGCATTGTTTCATGGTAGCGTAGATGTTCTTCTTCGTTGAAATTTACCCAAAGTGAGGAGACGGGAGGATTCCGCGCATGAGATAAAAACAGCATTGTTTCATGGCAGCGTAGATGCTCTTCTTTCTTGATGGTTATCCAATGGAAGGAGAGGGGAGCTGCGCGCACCTGAGATTCAAACAGCCTTAATTTTCACGACAGCGTAGATGCTCTTCTTTGTTGAAAGTCAACCAATGGGAGGGGAGGGGCTGCGCGCACATGAGATTTAAACAGCATTGCATTTCACGACAGCGTAGATGTATTTTTTCGTTGAAGGTTATCCAATGGGAGGAGAGGGAATATGCGCGCACATGAGATTCACACAGCATTGCATTTCACGAGAGCGTAGATGTTCTTCTTCGTTGAAGGTTATCCAATGGAAGGAGAGGAAAGCTTTCCGCGCATTTATTGTCAAACAACATTGTTTCATGGCAGCGTAGATGTTCTTCTTTGATGAAGGTTATCCAATGGGAGGAGAGGGGAGCTGCGCGCACATGAGATTAAAACAGCTTTGTATCATAGTAAAGCAGATATTCTTTTTTTTTGAAGGTTATTTAATGGGAGAAGAGGGGGGATTCGCGCACTTGAGATTCAAACAACATTGCATTTCACGACAGCGTAGATGTTTTTCTTTGTTGAAGGTTATTAAATGGGAGGAGATGGGAGCTGTCCGCGCATGAGATTCAAACAGCATTGTTTCATGGCAGCGTAGATGCTCTTCTTTGTTGAAGGTTATCCAATGTTAGAAGAGTGGAGCTGCGGGAACATGACATCAAACAGCATTGCATTTCACGACAGCGTAGATGTTCTTCTTCGTTGAAGGATATCCAATGCGACGAGAGGGGTGCTACGCGCACAGGAGATTCATACAGCATTGTTTCATAGCAGCGTAGATGATATTCTTTGTTGAAGGTATTCCAATGTGAGGAGAGGAGAGCTGCGTGCACATGAAATTCAATTAGCATTGTTTCATGGCAATGTAGATGCTCTGCTTTGTTGAATGTTATCCAATGATAGAATAGGGGAGCTGCGCGCACATGAGATTCAGACAGCATTGCATTTTGCGACAGCGTAGATGTTCGTCTTCTTTGAAGATTATCCAATAAGAGGAGAGAAGAGCTTTCCGCGAATGAGATTCAAAGATCGTGGTTTAAGGTAGCGTAGACGATCTTCTTTGTTGAAGGATTTCCAATGGAAGGAGAGGGGAGATGCGCGCACATGATATTCAAACAGCATTGAATTTCACGGCAGCGTAGATGTTCTTCTTCGTCTAAGGTTATCCAATGGGAGGAGAGTGTAGCAGGGCGCGCATGAGATTCAAACAGGATTGTTTCATTGCAGCGTAGATGTTCTTCTTTGCTGAACGTTTTCCAATGAGTGGAGAGTGGAGCTATCCGCGCATGAGATTGAAACTGCATTTTTTCATGTCAGCGTTGATGTTCTTCTCTGTTGAAAGTTATTCAATGGAAGTAGATTGGAGCTTCGCGTACATTAGATTCAAACATTATTGTTTCATGGCTTCTTAGATGTTTTTCCTTTTTGAAGGTTATCGAATGGAAGGAGTGGGGAGCTGCACGCGCATGAGATTGAAATAGCATTGTTTCATGTCAGCGTAGATGTATTTATTTGTTGAAGGTTATCCAAAGGGAGGAGAGGGGAGCTACGCGCACGTTAGATTCAAACAGCATTGTTTCATGGCTGATTAGATGTTCTTCTTTGTTGAAGGTTTTCGAATGGTAGGAGAGGGGAGCAGCACGCACATGAGATTTTAACAGCATTGTTTCAAGTCAGTGTAGATGTTCTTCTTCGTTGAAGGCTATCCAATTTAAGTAGATGGGAGATGCGCGAACATTAGATTCAAATATCATTGTATCATATCAGCTTAGATGTTCTTCTTTGTTGAAGGTTATCCAATGGTAAGAGAGGGGAACTGTCTGCGCATGAGAATGAAACAGCATTGTTTCATGGCAGAGTAGATTCTGTTCTTTGTTGAAGCTTATCCAATGGGAGGAGAGGGGACCTGCGCGCACATGAGATTATTACAGCATTGTTTAATGGCAGCGTTGATGCTCATCTTATGTGAAGGTTATCCAACAGGAAAAGAGGGGAGCTGCGCGCCCATGAGATTCAAATTGCATTGTTTTATGGCAGAGTAGATGCTCTTCTTTGTTGAAAGTTATCCAATGGGAGGAGAGTGGACCTGCGCGCACATGTGATTATTACAACATTGTTTAATGGCAGCGTAGACGCTCATCTTTTTTGAAGGTTATCCAATGGGAATAGAGGTGAGCTGCGCGCATATGAGATTCAAATTGCATTTTTTCATAGCAGCGTCTGTGTTCTTCTTTGTTGAAGGTTATCGAGCGGGAGGAGAGGAGAGCTGATCGCGATTTAATTTCAAACAGCATTGATTCATGGCAGCGTAGATGCTCTTCTTTGTTGAAGATTATCCAATGGGAGGAGAAGGGAACTGGGCGCACATGAGATTCAAACAGCATAGCATCTTACGACAGCCTAGATGTTCTTTTTCGATGAAGATTATCCAATGGAATAAGAGGGGAGCTGCGCGTACATGAGATTCAAACAGCATTGTTTAATGGCAGCGTAGATGCTTTTTTTTGCTGAATGTTATCCAATGGGAGGAGAGGGGAGATCGCGTGCATGAGATTGAAGCAGCATTTTGTTTTAAGGCAGCGTAGATGCTCTTCTTTGTTGAAGTTTTTACAATAGGAGGAAAGGGGAGCTGCGCACGCATGAGATTCAAACAGCATTATCTCCGTTACCATTCAAAATTGGACACATGTTCATAGTATTTTTTTTACTCAAATTGACCGATACTTTTACCTCCCAAAATATTGACCTTTTCTCTTTAATCACCTTGTATATTAAGTTCGTTTTGTCAGTGGTTAGAAAAACCATTTTCACATCTAGAATATACAAACGTTTTGGGTCAACGTTTTTTGACAATTTGTCATTGTATTTTGTCCCTGAATGGTTATTGGACAACCCTGATCCATGACTTGTTAACTACATTATTGATATTTCATTAAAAGTATTTATATTTCTATTTTGGTTGCAAATATCGATCGATATCGTTTAATGCCCTGATTCCGGCACTTATAGTTTCTTTACCTACTGTTTTGAGTCCGCTATGAACTAGAGGTTTAAAGAAACGACAGAGCCCCCTAAAATACTTCCTTATCATTTTGTCAATAAGATCTTCAATGGAATTATATGTTGCAGGCTAGATTAACGCTGGTTTATGATTTGGCACTTTTATCATCACCTTTGGACTGTCTATTAACATTTGCACGTTTTTTAAAAAGTGTATTTTTTCGTTCTGGTCGAGACTATTTAGAAACTCTTCAACAGAGTCGTAATCCCTGTCTAAGTTTATTGACGTTTCACGATCCGGTAATTTTATGCTCACATTTCTCGCTATATCCTCCTCCTCCTCCCCCTTTTTTATGGTCGTTAATGTTTACCACCTTTATAATTATCGGAAGATAAATTTCCGATAATCCTACTTCCATTTATCTCTTTCTAATCGTATCCTTTGAAATAATTTGGTTCGAAAGTGAGAAATTGTATTGTTCTGAAAATATTCACCGTAACTGTTGCTAAGAAGAGTCAGGTAAAACTCATCCATTATAATCGTGTCACCAAAGATGCTTTTATCCAAGAGTTAAAATCGTCGGAATATCCTCTCCACTTGACAAGATATTCCCAACTGCTACCTTTACCTCTACGTTTCAGTATTTTATCAATTTGAAATTCTGTACCATTTGATAAATTTACTCTAACTAATTCCGGTTCATAGAACGAACCTTCAATTAATTCTCCATTCAAGTCTTCTAATTTGTAAGTGGGAACCAAGTTACCTACTGTAATTTCTGAGTGGACTTTAAATATTTCCGTCGTATAATTAGGAGTATATCCTTTGGTAAAAAGCATCCTCTCTTTACTAATTCTTACATGATCACCAACGTGAAATTTAGGTGAATGTGAACAATCAGTATTTCGTTTTAGAATTATTCGTTTTCCAACTTCAAATGCATTGATGTCGTTTACTCCAGAAGGTGCAATACCGATGGAGGAATGAACTGAATAGTTATATCCCAATACTAATTTCGGTAACACATCAATATAATTGCGTGTATTAAATTTGGTAAAATATTTATACATTTTGGTTTTAAGTGTTCTATTAAATCTTTCAACAATTGCAGCCTTAACATCTGGATTTTGAGTATAATATAATTTTATATTTTTACGAGCTAAGAATTCTTGAAACGTTTTGTTTTTAAACTCTGTTCCTTTGTTACTTTGAAGTTTTAGCGGTTTCCTACCACTGGTTTTAATGATGAAGTTAAAAGCCATAATAACTTCTTCACTTGTTTTTTCTTTAGAGGAATTACCCAGGCAAATTTCGAAAAGATATCGATTACAGTTAAAATGTACTCAAAACCTTTATTATACTTTTTTAAACCCCTCATATCATTTAGATCGCATTGCCAAGTCTCATCAATGTAACTAACATCATAGAAATTTCTACAAAAGCGTTTTCGCAGCGGGCGATGTAAAGTATAAGCATCTGGCGAATTTAACCAATTCTGAACGTTTTTCTTCGATATTGTTTTACCTACACTTTTCCATAATTTGTCTGCCGTAGAAAAACTCGCTGGATGTGAAGGGTCATAGAATATTACCGGGAGTACGGAGTCCAAGGTACTTTTTGCCTTCGTTTTCGAATCGACCGTCTTGGTTCTACGTCCTTTTCTACTTTTTGTGCTAAGTTGTCTACGTGATCTATTCTCTCCTGCATATCTAGCCATTTTTCGTCTCAGTTATCCCAATGTGCTTTAAGCTGGTTTGCGGAAATACTGCTGATATTACTCTCCAATTTAGGTGTATTCGTTATCACATTTGAAGTATTTACAGATAGTGGGTCTTTTCTTTTCGAAACGACATCTAAATACCTATCCAATACACGTCGGTAAAGATGCCATTTATCGACATCATTCATCCCTTTTTTGTTCAGTATCATACGCATTTCATCGTCAAGTTTAAAAATTTGCTGCTCGTTCTGCTCTCTTTCAAAAAGCTCATGGGCGACTAGAAGCATTTTTTCAAACTCATTTTATTTTACTTCCTTTAAAAGTGAACCTAGAAGCATGGGAAGAAAGCCCCCCTTTTGTATCAATAATTGACGTTTACGTTTTAATGTATTCTTCTTACAACATAACAATCGCAATGTCTTACAATGTTTTTTATTTTTTCTTTAAATGTAGGGCTTATTTTATGATTACCGTTGAAGACATTCAGGCAGCATTCACACAAAGCCTTTATCAAATTATCGTCAGCCGATTTTAATATTGCCGCACGTAACTTT
This sequence comes from Tanypteryx hageni, assembly GCA_028673005.1. Taxonomy (NCBI): domain Eukaryota; kingdom Metazoa; phylum Arthropoda; class Insecta; order Odonata; family Petaluridae; genus Tanypteryx; species Tanypteryx hageni. The sequence continues at coordinate 198,760,178 of CM054115.1, forward strand.
GGGTTTGCTCCCTTTAATGCATATAGCAAATGTTTGATAGATTTCAACCTTTTCGTCGTCAATCATATGCTTAGGTGAATAAATAACCGTAACTTCCTCAGGAAAAATATTTGTGCGAAATATAAGGAAGTCATTGGTCTCTTGAGATGTTGCTTCTTTATATACTCTCGATAATTCGCATGGATTATCCGGATACACCTGTCTCGCTAAATAACCAAACTGTTGTCTATCACGGGGATTTCGAAAAACTACGATATACTTCGAATTTAGAGAAATGTTACGCGATTCACGACTCTGATAAAAAGCAATTGGAGTAATGAGTATAACTGGTATGTTAAAATGATGGGAACCTTTAGTAAATAACTCGCTAACTATCTTATTGTAAGCGTCATGCATCAAGTCATCAATTACACAAAGATTAGGAATTTTATTGGAATTCTCGAAAGATGGCACCTGATTTTGAATTTCTAACCGCGCAAATTAGGCTCACTTCCAGGGCTACAGCACCATATCATTCGATCGACTCGGCCATCGACTAAATTAGGTAAATTTCTTAAAAATCTCTTCACGAATGTCGTCTTACCACAACAGGAAGGACCGGCGCAAATGCAAGTAAACGGATGTTTCCACCTTAATGACATCTGTAACACTGATTTTCTGAGCAAGTGAAATTATAATTTATAATAAACTTTGCAATTTATCAAATCGTGTTACAATATCCTTTAAATCATTTACAACTTCTAAATAAGAAGAAGGAATTTTCGAGCACTTTAATCCAAATACTGAAAGATCCTTTTTTCCCTCACTGATTACTGAATTTTTAAATTCATTGAATTCGTAAAAAATCTTGTCCTTGAAAAAGTATAACATACCGTATATATATATATATATATATATATATATATATATATATATATATATATATCTGAACGCGGAATTTAAACTCGGGGGTACAACAGGAAATATTTTAGTAATGATGATATATTGTTTTGGCTTAAAACTGCATTCATCTAATTCCAAAACGTATATAAGTAGTATACCCGCTACTAGAGCCAGACCGCTTGTATAGCCAGACCGCTTGTACAGCCAGACCGCTTGTATAGCCAGACGGCCATGTTACCGCTTTGGCGCCAGTGCCGCCATGTTGGAATTTCTGCGGCACTATAAGAGCTAGATGCTGCATCCCCCCCACCTCTTATCCTTGACGTCACTATGTCACGTGTTTTAAAATTTCTGAGTCGCTAAGGATTTTCAGCATCGCATCTCCCCGATCCCTATCATACCTTTACCCTTGTGACGTCACAATATCACGTGGTGTAAAATTTCTGTGGCGCTAAGGGCGAGCATCGCATCTCTCTCTCTCCATCCCTTACCATTGCTGCGTTATGATGGTGGATAATATGAAAATCTATGCGGTACTCCTGTCTCGAGTGGGAGTGTGAACCTAACCTGCTCCTGACGGGGTGTGACGTCGCGATGGTGGATGTTTTACCCCCACTCCTTGGGGTCACAAGGAGGTGTTTATTTAAAGACCTTTACGGCACCCTAACCCAAGTCTAGAGAGAGGATACGTGAGCAGCTGATGTCTCCTCCGCCCCCTCTCCTTCTGGCCACGCGCGACGACAAGGGGGCGTGATGGAGGCTATCCCTAGGTTGAAGCGACGCTTCGTGGTCAGAGGCCCCCTCACACCCTTTCCCACTATTTTCGCCACAGACGTCACAAGTTATTCGGGGGTAGGCTCCGGCCTAGGCGATACGTGGGACACCGACCCTAACCATCCCGAGCCTTTGCATGGAATCCGCCGCTACTCAAGAGGCACCCCCGCCCCCTCTCCTTCCGGTCACGTGCGACGACAAGGGGCGTGATGGAGGCTATCCCTAGGGTGAAGCGGTGCTTCGTGGCCAGACATCCACCCACACCCTTTCCCACTATTTTCGCCACGGACGTCACAAGTTATTCGGGGGTAGGTTCCGGCCTAGGCGATACGTGGGACACCGACCCTAACCATCCCGAGCCTTTGCATGGAATCCGCCGCTACTCAAGAGCAGATGTTCTCGCGTCGGAGGGCGGCGGAAGACTGACGATGATGTTTCGTGGCGTTAGAGTATGCCCGACTCGAGTGTGGTGGTGGGGGGCAAGAACATTTGGGTGTTTTTCCCGCCGCAAATAGAATGCTTATTTGAAACTTTTATAATAAATATCGAATAGGATGGTATTATTTAAATGAGAATCATAACACTTTTTTATTTTGTCCACATTTATTTCATAATCATAAATACAAATCACCAATATTCAATCAAAATTTATTAACATGTAAAGTATCATTTTCATCGTTATACGAACAACAGGTTTGTAACGATGATAAATCATATTTATAATTATTCACACCCTTTTCATTCTTTAACATATTCAATTTTTTGTTGTGGTTTCATAATTCTAAACACAAATCATCGAAATTCATTAAAATTTATTAGCATATAAGTATGACTTTCCATCATTATACGAACAACAGGATTGTAACAACGAAAAATCATGTTCATAATTATTCACACACTTTTCATTCTTTAACATATTCTTCAATAGATGGGTAACCATAATATCATTTTTCTTCCTATTTTCACCAAAAAAGTTTAACACGAATTCCTTTTCAAATCCCCTGCATCTGAAGTAAAGGTACACCACACAGTATTTACCGCATACATCGGAGGTAAAACTCTGGAGAGGAAAATCGTTATAGGTCCACGTAGTAGAATTTCTGCTGATGAACTTCTGGTGATATTTTACTGTCGGTGGCAAGCCGTAGCTATCGAAATATTCACCGCTTCCATCTTCATCAATGAAGAATGATATCCAATGCTTACCAGGCTTATGCACTGGGTCCGTGTTTGAGATAAACGAACAGGGGCGTTCAGCTCGAATTGGCAGATTATTTGAAGCGAAAACGCCGGTATGTATCTGCTGAAAACTTTTTACAGTTTTTAATATAGACTCAAGCTCGTAAGAATTCATTATTGTGTATCGTAGTTGATGTACTTGTTAAACCAATTAGTAATATGAAAAACGTTTGACGTAGCACACACAAATTTCTTCTCTATATCATGATTTTTATGGAAACATCTAGGCGTTTCTTCGGTGAAACTTTTTAGAGATGGACAGCCAAGGTTTTTTATATCTACCACCTTTCTGCTAATGAGATGAGATAAATATGCTGATTTTCGATGACCTTTGCAAAATATATTTTCGAATCTCTCGGCAATCAATCGCAATTCTTTTATAAAGTCACTGAACACCACACAACCATCATCCCAACCTATACCGTGATTATGTAACTCCAACCAGCCGTTTTCTTTTATGCGTGGAAATTTCAAAATATGTTTAGGGTATGGTGGGCGTATAAGCCAGTGCTGAAATAAAGTCAGGCTTTCGTCAAGAATTGCTATTTCTTTTAAAACATAGCCTCCAAAGTTATCAGCGCATGCTTGAAAATCTACAAAGAGGGTCGTCATGGTGTGTAGGCGTGCGGGTGAGAAGGTAATGACTTAAAATTGAAATGTTCTTATATTTTAACTTCCGTAGTCAATGAGGATATTCCGGTGGTGATCGATTTCGATAATATTATCGAATTCGGCGTATATTATGCAATTCAAAGTCTCTGGAAGAGATTCTGCGAAGCGTACATCCATGCGAAGGCTACCCTGTCTTATAAGGTTCCAATGTGAACCGTTATTAGATGAGAGATCCGGTGTTAAATCAAAGGCTGTAAGACAAAAACCATGTGGTACTGGTCACGCGAAATCGAATTTCCTTCGTTAAGGAAATGAATCCCCGTGCCGCTGAACAACGTGTGATAAGCCGACACATATAATTTATCCTCCGTATAATCCGTTTGCAACGGCTTTGACGGTATTTGCTGCCCGTCTATATAGAGGGATAAATGTGTCATTTTAAAGTGTTGAAAGTTAAACGGGTTTAAAGTTATGTCCCCATTAAAAGCCCTATTGGTCACAAACCCTATTATGCATCTCTTTGGCAGTTGGCCTATGAATATGTTGTCAATTATTTTACTTTGTATTCCTGAGGAGATTGTAAGAACTTTTACATCCACCCTTGTCATAGGGTATTTGGCTGTTGTCCTCTCCAACGCTCTACTATGGGCAATAAGAACTTTAGGGTTGATTCGGACGCGCCTCACCATAAGGGTTGCATCAAGTATTTTTATCTTTGCATAATTGGATTCTCCTATTAGACAGAAATTATCTCTCGAACGAATCAGCTTTACACGAAGCTCAACACCATTTAATAGAAATTTGTCTTGATTGAAGATATCACTATGTATAGGCCCGATCATATCAACCGGCTTACTGAGTTTGGTTAACTCTTTTCTTCTCACTAGACCGGCGTTGGTATTATCGATGCTGTCCATCGATTTACCCACATCGTCATACCAAAGCGACATTGTTAAATGCGACTTCTTTTCTGCCGGCCCATAATTCAGAACCGTTTCGATATACGATCTATAAGGGTAAGTATTGCTGGGAGGTGTAACCAATTTTTGATTCAAGTACGCGTCCACTTGGGAGAAGATGCTGTGTAAAAAGTTATTTACAGGCCCGACTTGTTGTTCAGGTGTCGTTTCTGTGCCGTCTTGTTTTACGATTCTCACCGTGATGTGGAGTAACGTTTGCGAGAGATCGATGTACTCATCTCCTTGTCCGGGGACGACGAATTCTATGGGAGAGTCGTCACTCAACGAAGATAATGGTTTGTAATGTATCCATTGTCCATTTTGAATACTCGTTTGAGTCGGCGGCAGAGTGAAAAGATCTAATTCGGACTTTGCGCACTCACAAGAGTGTGAGTGTAGAAAAGCCATTGCTTAATCAAATATATCAATGGGGTGTTTCACAACCCGTCTCCGAAGAAGATTTCCTCCGGATTCTGATTTCCTCGTCTTCTTCTTCTTCTTCTTCCCTTTCTTTGTTGTCTTTTTCTTGTGCTTACTATTACTTTGCTTCTTAACGCGACGACGTTTCGACGAAGAATGAGGTTGTTTTTTGATTCGTTTTATTTTGTACCCCGAGCCATTCATTAGATCGTCAACTGTTTTCACAGCCTTTCTTTTCAGATTTTCCCCTGCCTCGTCGACTCGATTTCTTACGGACTCTCGAAGCGGCTTATTTTGAACAAAATCTCCAAGCAAGTTCAAGCCTGTTCGAAAGGCTTCTTTTCCCACGACTTTGGCTCCTCTTGCCAAGAGAGGCATCGCCGTGCGAAAGAGACCGCCCAAAAAACTTCCAATGCCGTGGCCCCTCTGATAAGGAGAACCTCTATAAACACTGGCGACACCCAACCCGGCTTGATTCCCATAATAAGTCACATATGGGTCGCAAGTACCGTCGAATTTTATTTTCCGCGTCACCCTAACCATCCTTTAAATTTTGCGAAAATGAAGTTTAACGCACGACGTCCCGAACTCAAATGGGATAGATTCGCCGGTGTCATCTCTTATGTCTATTTCTATGCAATCGAATTCTTGCCGCATTACGTGAACATAGTGTAGCGTGTCAAATATAATCATTTTCTGAGCCCCATAAACATACTTCCTGGCATCCAAGTTTGCGATTCTTAGAAGCGGTGCGCACGTATCTCCGACGATTTGGGATTCCACAATGTCGCAGTAAACAAACAGTTGATGCGGAAATCCTAAGAAAATATTCGCAGGGTGATTCGAGATATCGCCGTTAGTCACTTCGAGTCTCGGATCAAACCTTAGTTGGAGAGCCAACCGCGGCGAAAACGATAGCATAGTTTTTTCACCGCTATGAATCACATTCAAGTCTACACGTTTCACTTCTTCTTCTTCTTTTCTATCTGGTGGTAGTATTTTTACACGCCTGGTATTTTCTTCTACTTCGAAAATAAATCTCGAAGAAATAAGTTCTTTGTCATTTATTTCGCGCACAAGATCGTGGATAGTTTCGTAATTCCCAGGTTTTAATTTTAGTTTTTCGGCAGCGGCCGGACTCTTTCCATATTCGAATAGTGTTGTTATTGTTACTCACCGTGAGGAGAGAACACGGGTATTGAAATTCCACCACACCCACCATCCACCGACCCTTTAATTCAATGCGTCGATGCAGCTGAGTTCGGAATTTTGTTGTTGTGTTATCGGGGAAAGAGTGGCCTGAGCTATTGCTCGGTAATGTGATATAAAACTCATCTTTCATTTTAGCACTTTTATATCCTTAATTTTAATCCACGAATTAAAACTATCAGAGTAACCTACCCACCTGACGAGTGCTTCCCTTCTGGTGCCTTTTCCTCTGTAAGCGATAATTTTATCTATTTTGTATTCATGTGTAGTTGAGACACGGATGCGCTGTAATTCGGATTCGTAAAATGTGCCTTCGATTTCCTCACCGCGGAGATCTTCTATAACGTAGACGATTGGTGATCTTTTAATAACCTTTTTTATTTTGAACACCTCTTCTGACCAGTTATTTTTATATCCTTTATCGAACGTGGATTTTGTTCTTCCAATTCTTACCACATCCCCAGTAACATACCGCGGCGTCTTTAGTTTTCCTTTATCCTTGGCGCCGTACAAGTTTTTCCATACTTCACGTATATTTTCGTCGTTGACATCTACAGGTGCCATTTTAATGGCTGTGTGGGTGGCATGGTTATACCCTTGTAATAACTTTGATATGCTATCAACGTAACGTCGGGTGTTAAATCGCGTGAAAAAACGCCACATTCGTGTTTTAAGTGTGCGGTTCAAACGTTCCACCACGCTCGCTTTAACGCCGGGGTTTTGTGTTACATAGTAATTTATACGATTCTCTTTGAAAAATTTTCCAACCATTCGTGATGTGAATTCTGTCCCCTTATCTGTTTGGAGATGTGTCGGTTTACGCTTGCTTTGGTTAAAAATTTTCTGAAAAGCGTTCTTCACATGCGACCCCATTTTGCTTTTCAACGGTATCCCCCACGCATATTTACTGAATACATCGATCACCGTGAGTAAGTAGTTATAACCATCATTATACTTTTTCAAAGAGCGCATATCGTTGAGGTCAGCATGCCAAAGCTCATCTTTCATGGTTACAATATACCGATTTCTCGTAAATTTTCTACGGATCGGTTTATGAAGTGTATACGCATCTACACCTTCTAACCACTTTTTAACTTCTTGCGGCGAATATTTTCCACGCATTTCACTTACTAGAGCTCGTGCTCCGGCGAAGATTGAATTATAACTCGTTTTTTCTTTTTCCAACACTCACCGCGTTTGATCAGCCTTCGTAAGATCTTTTTGTGCCGAGCTAATTCGCGTTTGTACTCCGGTTTGAGGGCGATATTCCCTTTTAATACGTTAAGAGCACACTCGCAAATCACCACGATTAAACCTTTATCGGCCGTTTTTAAAATCGCGACTCTTTGAGATGGTTTGACTCTACAGAGAGCTCTGAGGATTTCCTGACAGTTCCTAACAGTGCGAGACATCTTCTCCGACTGAAAGATATCCCGCCGTGCTGCGGTTTTTGTGCCTCGGAATATATACTTGGGTAAACCCGTCTTCAGGAAGTATCTTCGACCTTATTCGATATTCATCGGGAGTGCATTGTTTTAAGTCGAACAATATATATCCGCGCGGAATTGACGTGGCATCTCTAAAAGCATCTTGAATGAATTTAGGGTTTTCTGGGTAAATTTGCCTAGAAAGATGGAGGATTTGAGCTCTATCTCGCGGATTATTGAAACATACAATGTAATGGGAATTAAGGGATATATCGCGTCTACCTACCCCTTGATGAAATAAATTTTGCGTTATAAAAATAACACTCAAACCCCGATGATGAGAGCCTTTAGTAAACATATCCAAGACACGATGATCAGCCTCTCTCATCATATCATCAAGGACGATTAATCGAGATCGTTCTAACTCACCACTCATATCGTTAAAGTCGGGTATTCCTTTATAAAATTTTACCGTGGTATTCTTACCCAAATTTGCCGGTATAGAGTGCACCTCTGAATAGCACCAAATAACTTCCTCAACTCTGACATCGACCATGGCATCGATCGCATTTATAAATTTTTCCATGAATACGGATTTACCAGACCCTGTAGGACCGGCCACGATGGCTGTGAAAGGGTGTTTCCACGGGATTGACATAACTATAAATGAAGGTTTGAAAGGTATGGTTCAGGTTTTATTAGAAATCAACACAAATTTTGTAGAAATGATTTATTTATTAATTTATTCGACAATGAAAAACGGGCAAGAATTATCCCCAAACATCCCGTATGGTCCGAACTCTGAGGAATCTGCATAAACGGATACACGGACAGATTAATAGATAAGTAAATAAAAGGGTTACATCAATTAAAACGATAAATGCTATAACAATTCAACAGAAACTTCAACAATAAATTTCAACAAAAATGACTTCAACATTAAAATATAAGTAAAATAAAGAGTTGCATCAACAACAACAACTTCACAACAACAATAAATTTCAACATTAAAATCAACAGTAAATACAATAATACCAAGCTAGGACGAATACAACAAAATAGAAAAGCAAAAATAGGTAAATTACAGACGAATATAAGTAACCGTATCAATACTACACATTAATTAAAACATCAAAAGAAATACACAATAACGAATGCATTTTCATATCCCCTGTAATTTTGGGTTGCCGGTATTTGTCAGAGTTTGTATTATCGTGATTGGGAAATATTCTTTAACTATGCATCATTACCGAGGCAGATTTTAAGAAAATGATGAGTGCCGCCCCATCTTTACCAAAAATAAAATTACTATTACTCTATAAAGTAACACACACAAACACACACACACACGCACACACACACACACGTATATATATATATATATATGGATGTCAACAAGGTGTTGGGATGAGGAAACCTCTCTCTCTGTAGCTGAAGAAGGAGTAGTTCCGAAAGATTTACGTTTGTGATGTTTCTGTGTTTTTGTGTTATATTACGTGTGTCGCTTCGACATCCCCGGGGCCTCGCCAACCTGAAGTCGTCTGATTGGTGAGTGCTCACTGGGTTTCCTCATCCCAACACCTTGTTGACATCCATATATTCATTTTACCTTTCCTTTTCCGTAAGTTGTTATATCATCATCATCATAGGTAGTCTGTCCGTAGACAGGTCCGTGATTATTGTTGGTCAAACCTGGTTCTCCATATTCTCCTATTTTCCGCTGTCCTCTTTATATCTTGATAACTCTCTTTCCCTTTCAAATCGTCTATAAGCTGAAACCTTTTCCTAACACGTTCCCTTTTCCCATCTAGTTTTCCTTCTAACACGTCTTTAATCATACTCTCTCTCCTCAGGTAATGTCCAACCAAGTTAGCCTTCCTCTTTCTGATAGTCTGTATAATCATTCGCTTCTCTCCTATTCTTCGTAGCACTTCATCGTTTTTCATCCTATCTGTCCATTTTATTTTCAGCATTCTCCTCCAAGTCCACATTTCAAAGGTTTCCAAGTATTTTATGTCATTTTTCCTTAGCGTCCATGTTTCTACCCCATACAATGCTATACTCCATACGTAGCATTTTATCAACTTCTTGCGGATATCTTCCCTTATATTCCCTGTAAGTAGTTGTTTCTTTCTCCTGAAAGCCGCTTTTGCTTTTCCTATTCTAGTTTTGATCTCATCCGTACATTTTGCCTCTCGTGTTATGATACTTCCAAGGTATTTATATTCTGAAACTTGTTCTAATGGCTTTCCCCCAATAGTTATGTTCAGATTCTCTTCTTTACCCGATATTCGAATGACCTTGGATTTTTCTGTATTTATTTCCATACCGTATTTTCTACCTGTTATCACTAGTCTATTTATCATTTTTTGTAGTTCCTCTTCCTTTCTTGCTAGAAGTACTTGATCACCTGCTAGAAGTACTACTACTACTACTACACACACCCACACACACACACACACACACACATATATATATATATAATGAGTTACTCTATCGCTGAAGAAGAGCATAGACCCGATAAGCTTGCGTGTTTTTTTGTGTTTTTTGTGTTCGTGTGTTCAACATGTATATCATCATCATCATAGGTAGTCTGTCCGTAGACAGGTCCGTGATTATTCTTGGTTAAACTTGGTTCTCCATATACTCCTATTTTCCGCTGTCCTCTTTATATCTTGATAACTCTCTTTCCCTTTCAAATCGTCTATCAGCTGAAACCTTTTCCTACCTCTTTCCCTTTTCCCATCTAGTTTTCCTTCTAACACGTCTTTAATCATACTCTCTCTCCTCAGGTAATGTCCAACCCAGTTAGCCTTCCTCTTTCTGATAGTCTGTATAATCATTCGCTTCTCTCCTATTCTTCGTAGCACTTCATCGTTTTTCATCCTATCTGTCCATTTTATCTTCAGCATTCTCCTCCAAGTCCACATTTCAAAGCTTTCCAAGTATTTTATGTAATTTTTCCTTAGCGTCCATGTTTCTGCCCCATACAATGCTATACTCCATACGTAGCATTTTATCAACTTCTTGCGGATATCTTCCCTTATATTCCCTGTAAGTAGTTGTTTCTTTCTCCTGAAAGCCGCTTTTGCTTTTCCTATTCTAGTTTTGATCTCATCCGTACATTTTGCCTCTCGTGTTATGATACTTCCAAGGTATTTATATTCTGAAACTTGTTCTAATGGCTTTCCCCCAATAGTTATGTTCAGATTCTCTTCTTTACCCGATATTCGAATGACCTTGGATTTTTCTGTATTTATTTCCATACCGTATTTTCTACCTGTTATCACTAGTCTATTTATCATTTTTTGTAGCTCCTCTTCCTTTCTTGCTAGAAGTACTTGATCATCTGCGTATTTCACTGTTCTTATAATCCTTCCTCCAATTTTGAAATCCCCTGTGCCTTCTAAAGCTTCTTGCATTAGACATTCTCCATATATATTGAATAGGGTTGGCGATAGGCAGCAGCCTTGTCTTACTCCTCTACCGATATTTATTCCGCAGGTGTTCACATTCTCAAACCTGACCTTTACAACTTGATTCTCATATAGATTCCTAATCAGTCTCCTGTCTTTCCAGTCTACACCTATATTCTTTAATATCTTCATCAACTTTACCCAATTTACTCTATCAAAGGCCTTCTGCCAGTCTACGAAACATGCGCAGATATCTTGACTGTATTCTATTGCCATTTCTGATATGATTCTAACTACTCCTATAGCATCTCTAGCTCCTCGTCCTTTTCTGAAACCGAATTGATCTTCCCCTATTATTTCTTCTGCCTTTTTCTCCAGCCTTTTATTAAGAATCCTCGTGATGATCTTCGATGTGTGTGACATAAGGCTTATAGTTCTGTAATCTTTACACTGCATTGCCTTTGGCTTCTTCTTTTTTAGAAGGATCATTGTTACTTCTAGGAAATCCTGAGGCCACTCTCCCGTGTCGTAAATCTTATTAATTAATTTCGTTATCATTTTAGTCCTTCTGATCCTATGACTTTAAGTATCTCAGCCGGTATTCCATCGCTGCCCGTGGCTTTCCCCTTCTTTAGTTCCACTATCGCCTTTTCTACTTCGCTCTCCATAATACTTGGTCCTAAGTTGTCTTCTTCAATGTTTTCCTCATTTTCCAGTTCTATTTTTGCCGGCCCTGCCTGTTTGCTGTATAATTCCTTAATGTATTCTTCCCATACCTGTGCTACATCCTTTGTTTCTGAGACTATCTTCCCATCCGTATTCATAATTCCTTTACCACAAATTCCATTATACTTCTTATCTTCTAATTCCAGTGCCCTAGCGTACATCATATCGTACCGTCCTAATTTCTCCATTTGTTCTATTTCATCACATTTTCCTTTTAGCCAATTTTCTCTAGCTTTATCTGTTACCCTTCTCAACTCATTGTTTATACGCCTATAGTTGGCTCTACCTTCTTCACTGTTAACGTTTTTCCATTTTCGTCTCTCATCCATTTTCTCCAGCATTTCCTTCGTGATCCATGGTTTTCTGATTTTCTTCTCTTGTTTTCCAATCTCTTTATCCAAGGTATCCTTGATACTGGTTTTAATTTCATCCCATTCTATATCGACGGTCTTCGGTTTGTTTTCCAACTTTCTTAGGTTATCTTCCAACTTCATGCTGACTACATCCTGCCTTTCTTTCAGTTTTTCTAGGTCCCAGGTCTGTCTTTCTCTTCTCGTTTTTCTTATTTGTTTGAGCTTTGTACTCATGTCAAGTATTAGAAGGCTGTGATCTGAATCAATGTCTGCTCCTTGCAATGCCTTGGCATTCTTTATGCTGTTCCTGAATCTTTGTTTTACAAGGATGTAATCTATTTGGCATCTCATTCTATCTCCTGGGCTTTTCCATGTGTATGTGTTGTTATATATATATATATATATATATATATATATATATATATATATATATATATATATATATATATCATCATCATAGGTAGTCTGTCCGTAGACAGGTTCGTGATTATTCATGGTTAAACCTGGTTCTCCATATACTCCTATTTTCCGCTGTCCTCTTTATATCTTGATAACTCTCTTTCCCTTTCAAATCGTCTATCAGCTGAAACCTTTTCCTACCTCTTTCCCTTTTCCCATCTAGTTTTCCTTCTAACACGTCTTTAATCATACTCTCTCTCCTCAGGTAATGTCCAACCCAGTTAGCCTTCCTCTTTCTGATAGTCTGTATAATCATTCGCTTCTCTCCTATTCTTCGTAGCACTTCATCGTTTTTCATCCTATCTGTCCATTTTATCTTCAGCATTCTCCTCCAAGTCCACATTTCAAAGCTTTCCAAGTATTTTATGTAATTTTTCCTTAGCGTCCATGTTTCTGCCCCATACAATGCTATACTCCATACGTAGCATTTTATCAACTTCTTGCGGATATCTTCCCTTATATTCCCTGTAAGTAGTTGTTTCTTTCTCCTGAAAGCCGCTTTTGCTTTTCCTATTCTAGTTTTGATCTCATCCGTACATTTTGCCTCTCGTGTTATGATACTTCCAAGGTATTTATATTCTGAATCTTGTTCTAATGGCTTTCCCCCAATAGTTATGTTCAGATTCTCTTCTTTACCCGATATTCGAATGACCTTGGATTTTTCTGTATTTATTTCCATACCGTATTTTCTACCTGTTATCACTAGTCTATTTATCATTTTTTGTAGCTACTCTTCCTTTCTTGCTAGAAGTACTTGATCATCTGCGTATTTTACTGTTCTTATAATCCTTCCTCCAATTTTGAAATCCCCTGTGCCTTCTAAAGCTTCTTGCATTAGACTTTCTCCATATATATTGAATAGGGTTGGCGATAGGCAGCAGCCTTGTCTTACTCCTCTACCGATATTTATTCCGCAGGTGTCCACATTCTCAAACCTGACCTTTACAACTTGATTCTCATATAGATTCCTAATCAGTCTCCTGTCTTTCCAGTCTACACCTATATCCTTTAATATCTTCATCAACTTTACCCAATTTACTCTATCAAAGGCCTTCTGCCAGTCTACGAAACATGCGCAGATATCTTGACTGTATTCTATTGCCCTTTCTGATATGATTCTAACTACTCCTATAGCATCTCTAGTTCCTCGTCCTTTTCTGAAACCGAATTGATCTTCCCCTATTATTTCTTCTGCCTTTTTCTCCAGCCTTTTATTAAGAATCCTCGTGATGATCTTCGATGTGTGTGACAGAAGGCTTATAGTTCTGTAATCTTTACACTGCATTGCCTTTGGCTTCTTCTTTAGAGGGATCATTGTTACTTCTAGGAAATCCTGAGGCCACTCTCCCGTGTCGTAAATCTTATTAATTAATTTCGTGATCGCTTTTAGTCCTTCTGATCCTATGACTTTAAGTATCTCAGCCGGTATTCCATCGCTGCCCGTGGCTTTCCCCTTCTTAAGTTCCACTATCGCTTTTTCTACTTCGCTCTCCATAATACTTGGTCCTAAGTTGTCTTCTTCAATGTTTTCCTCATTTTCCAGTTCTATTTTTGCCGCTCCTGTATATATATATATATATATATATATATATATATCATCATAGGTAGTCTGTCCGTAGACAGGTCCGTGATTATTCATGGTTAAACCTGGTTCTCCATATACTCCTATTTTCCGCTGTCCTCTTTATATCTTGATAACTCTCTTTCCCTTTCAAATCGTCTATCAGCTGAAACCTTTTCCTACCTCTTTCCCTTTTCCCATCTAGTTTTCCTTCTAACACGTCTTTAATCATACTCTCTCTCCTCAGGTAATGTCCAACCCAGTTAGCCTTCCTCTTTCTGATAGTCTGTATAATCATTCGCTTCTCTCCTATTCTTCGTAGCACTTCATCGTTTTTCATCCTATCTGTCCATTTTACTTTCAGTATTCTCCTCCAAGTCCACATTTCAAAGCTTTCCAAGTATTTTATGTCATTTTTCCTTAGCGTCCATGTTTCTACCCCATACAATGCTATACTCCATACGTAGCATTTTATCAACTTCTTGCGGATATCTTCCCTTATATTCCCTGTAAGTAGTTGTTTCTTTCTCCTGAAAGCCGCTTTTGCTTTTCCTATTCTAGTTTTGATCTCATCCGTACATTTTGCCTCTCGTGTTATGATACTTCCAAGGTATTTATATTCTGAAACTTGTTCTAATGGCTTTCCCCCAATAGTTATGTTCAGATTCTCTTCTTTACCCGATATTCGAATGACCTTGGATTTTTCTGTATTTATTTCCATACCGTATTTTCTACCTGTTATCACTAGTCTATTTATCATTTTTTGTAGCTCCTCTTCCTTTCTTGCTAGAAGTACTTGATCATCTGCGTATTTCACTGTTCTTATAATCCTTCCTCCAATTTTGAAATCCCCTGTGCCTTCTAAAGCTTCTTGCATTAGACATTCTCCATATATATTGAATAGGGTTGGCGATAGGCAGCAGCCTTGTCTTACTCCTCTACCGATATTTATTCCGCAGGTGTTCACATTCTCAAACCTGACCTTTACAACTTGATTCTCATATAGATTCCTAATCAGTCTCCTGTCTTTCCAGTCTACACCTATATTCTTTAATATCTTCATCAACTTTTCCCAATTTACTCTATCAAAGGCCTTCTGCCAGTCTACGAAACATGCGCAGATATCTTGACTGTATTCTATTGCCCTTTCTGATATGATTCTCACTACTCCTATAGCATCTCTAGTTCCTCGTCCTTTTCTGAAACCGAATTGATCTTCCCCTATTATTTCTTCTGCCTTTTTCTCCAGCCTTTTATTAAGAATCCTCGTGATGATCTTCGATGTGTGTGACAGAAGGCTTATAGTTCTGTAATCTTTACACTGCATTGCCTTTGGCTTCTTCTTCTTTAGAGGGATCATTGTTACTTCTAGGAAATCCTGAGGCCACTCTCCCGTGTCGTAAATCTTATTAATTAATTTCGTGATCGCTTTTAGTCCTTCTGATCCTATGACTTTAAGTATCTCAGCCGGTATTCCATTGCTGCCCGTGGCTTTCCCCTTCTTTAGTTCCACTAACGCTTTTTCTACTTCGCTCTCCATAATACTTGGTCCTAAGTTGTCTTCTTCAATGTTTTCCTCATTTTCCAGTTCTATTTTTGCCGGCCCTGCCTGTTTGCTGTATAATTCCTTAATGTATTCTTCCCATACCTGTGCTACATCCTTTGTTTCTGAGACTATCTTCCCATCCGTATTCATAATTCCTTTACCACAAATTCCATTATACTTCTTATCTTCTAATTCCAGTGCCCTAGCGTACATCATATCGTACCGTCCTAATTTCTCCATTTGTTCTATTTCATCACATTTTCCTTTTAGCCAATTTTCTCTAGCTTTATCTGTTACCCTTCTCAACTCATTGTTTATACGCCTATAGTTGGCTCTACCTTCTTCACTGTTAACGTTTTTCCATTTTCGTCTCTCATCCATTTTCTCCAGCATTTCCTTCGTGATCCATGGTTTTCTGATTTTCTTCTCTTGTTTTCCAATCTCTTTATCCAAGGTATCCTTGATACTGGTTTTAATTTCATCCCATTCTATATCGACGGTCTTCGGTTTGTTTTCCAACTTTCTTAGGTTATCTTCCAACTTCATGCTGACTACATCCTGCCTTTCTTTCAGTTTTTCTAGGTCCCAGGTCTGTCTTTCTCTTCTCGTTTTTCTTATTTGTTTGAGCTTTGTACTCACGTCAAGTATTAGAAGGCTGTGATCTGAATCAATGTCTGCTCCTTGCAATGCCTTGGCGTTCTTTATGCTGTTCCTAAATCTTTGTTTTACAAGGATGTAATCTATTTGGCATCTCATTCTATCTCCTGGGCTTTTCCATGTGTATAACCTTCGTTTATGGTTTTTGAACCATGTATTAGTCACTACAAGGTCATTATTGATGCAGAATTCTACGAGTTTCTCCCCTCCTCGATTTCTCTTCCCAAGTCCGTATTGCCCGACAACATTTTCTTCCTGTCCTTCTCCGATTATGCTGTTCCAATCTCCCATTATTATGCAGTTTACCTTTCCTCTTCCGTCTTCTTCGTAAATTTCATTAATTTGCTCATAGATCTCATCTATTTCTTCACCATCATGAGCTGACGTTGGCATATATACCTGGATTATCAGCATGTCCACTGGGACTGCTTTTAGCTTTATTGCCATCAGTCTATCGTTCGTTGCTATTATCTTTGTCACGCTTTTCATCATATCTTTCCTAAGTACCAGAGCTACTCCCCTTTCCCCACTATTTCCTCCAGAATAAACTACCGTGAATTCTTCCGATTCGAACTGTCCTTCTCCCTCCCATCTATATATATATATCTATATATATATATATATATATATATAATAGATACATAAAATGCATTCGGTTATAATTCCGCTGTTAAGAAGCGGATTTAAAACCGAGTGGCAATGTTCTGTATTTACCGACTCGCCGCCTTTTTGTATATACAATTCTATAAATCTTCCTTTCCCCTCGCGTCACCACATCATGAAATTTTGTTCGGCGGATTTGTCGCGGAATATCAACAGTTACTGCAGGGGATCCATTCACAACCATCCCTTTAAGACTATCAAAACATATTGCATCTTTATTTGAACCGTTTATGCCTATCCCTTTAACCTTGCATACAGTTTTTGTGGAACTTGGATCACCGCCACAAACAATTCTGTAGGCATAATTTTTTGGCCCACCCGCCACAAATTCTGAAATGTATGAGCCCTTCCCATAAACCCCCAACTCATCGGTCATCTCACCTAAGAAGGTCCCCGTCGGTGGTGACCACTCACCCTCTTTCACCGTAAAAATAACACTGTCAGTGTCCCAATAGATCGCTCTCTCACCCAATTTCTCCAGATACTCGTATAAGACGAGTCTGGCGTGGGCGGTTGTATAGCAAGCTATCGGGACACTAACATTCGGTGAGTTTTTTCTCCCCTTTAATCTGTCTACGCAATTGACGAAGACCGCGTCCTCGGTAATTGGTAGAATGCCTTGAACTTCAACATTTGGATCTGTCAATACTTTATAAAAGGTATCAACATCATTGATTATTATTGTGCGGGCGAAGTCTTCCCTTTGGCCAAATTTACCCCAAAGAGAGTTTAATATCAACTTTGATATCGACCTCAATCCCGCGTTGAACCTTACCTCGTCATACTTTAACGTTATGCCCTCTTTTTCTTTCAAGTCCTCCAAATAGCGCGTCTTATCACTATCCGTGACGCATGCTTCCGGCCAGCCGCTAGCTTGTTGCTTTATTTTTAAGAAACAATTAATATACCCTGTGAAAAGTCCACCTTCGTCCTTCGAACGGTCATAGAGAGTGACTTTGTAGTTCCAAACCTCATGCATTTTCAAAATTTTATACCCTTTAGTTACTGCTTTTTTAATTTCGTCAGTGACCCAAGTCCCCACGAATTTCCTTTCACACTCATCCTCATGCAGACATTCCCCTTGCACCTCACCCTCAGCACAACTCCTACACAATGGGAAAAGGAGCTTCCCATTTAATCTCACAGGTAAAACCGGATGGTATATATCGCGCGGCGGCAGCACCGTGCATTTGAGAATCCCCTCACATTCGTTCAGCGGTGGACATTCTGCCCCAACGTGAATTTGCGGATGTCCTACCGGATATTTCCGCCATTTGTTCACGAAGGGGTATAAGGAACAAACGTCTAAATATTTAATATGTTCCCCAGAACACGCGCGGTGATACAATTTCGCCGCGTTTGTTCGACCGCCAAAGAAAGCATCTCGAGGTTTGAGAGGTTCCTGGGCGGCATAGGGGTGATAATCTAGAAACTTTTTTACCTCCGGGTTCGATTGTAGATATTCTACGAACTTGCACTCCCACATCTCGATTAATGAACACCCACTTTTTAAAAGGTGCTCACGTCGGTATGTGGTGGCCTCGAACCTGGAACCCATTGTTTCATTTTGGTTGTTCGAAATAGGGGCATGACGGCTAGGGAAACAATCAGGGCACCCATGATAAAAGCAACCGTAAAATTCAAAAATTGTTACGGCGCCTTCACTCTCCATATACCCATCGACTCTGTACCCTGCGTATTTTACTTCGCGACCGTTTGCAGCATGGTTAATTTTAATTTTCCGCTTCTGCTCCTCGGACAGCAACCACATAATTGCTACATGTGATTGCCTGTCTCGGCATCGGTAACCTCCAGAAGGCACAACACCTATGGTATTCTCCTTCAGGAAATTTCTCTTATAAGCTAAGAGACATGTGCTCGCGATAGTCAAAGCCTCGGTGAAAGGGCGCACCTTTGTCAAATGATAAAATTGCCTGCTAAAGACGCAGCACGCGGCTCTTAGTATAGTTACATCATTGGAGCAATACTCCCTTAAATCCTTTTCAAAATGAAACACAGTCTCAGACTGTGTATCGTACCATTTGTCAAAGACATCCCTTTCACCGGTGGTCATCGTATCGTACCCGAAAGATTCCTTACCCGGAATCGCACCAACATACCCTCTGTTTTCCAATCTATTGAAAAAATGAGGGAAATACCCCTTTTTAATGTCTACATCTAAACTAAACGCCTTAGGTAATTTGGAGAGAGCCATGGGTAGGAAATTTAGAGAGTCTATAAACCTGAGATTTTGGACATCCATCGTTATAATTTTCGTTCCAGTCATTATAACTTTGGGTGTCCATTTATTATTTTGAACCATATATTTCAAAAGGAAATGGCCGTCATACCCCTTCATGTTATGGGCAATGCAGATAATTTTCTTGAAATAGGTCCTCGGTAATGCTAAATATTTAAAGAAATCCCGAATAGGATCACATGTGTCAAAAATGTGTTGTCGAACACCACATGTTTGACACACATGATCACTATTCATCACATCTGCGCAGTCAGAGCAGCTCTGCTGTGTAACGCACAAAACGGGGACGTGCTCGTATGCCCCGTTGTCGGTGGGCTTATCTTGTCGACATTCTAGATCGTAATAAATGTAGAGCACTTAATTTTTTTTCAGAATTCCCCGAATTGCGTTGCATAAAGCAGAGATGCCCCGGTAAACAAACCTTCCGACATACCGCACAATACGCCTCACCGCAGCGGTGCTTTTCGCCTCCAGTATTTGCTTTATACAGTTTATTACAACCCTGACAATATTTCCTGGATTTACATAGAGCACCGCCGTTTTTTTTTATGGTTGCTTAGGTAACGTCCCAAAAAACCACCGATTGCATTCAACACATTTAAGTTTTTCAATATTTTCTGCACATTTGGGTTTCTCAAAACATCGGTCGCAAATGAGATCACATTTGTGCTCCTCTTTGTGATAATGCGGCTTGTGGCATTCCCTACAGTAGTAGGAACATGAAAATGCACCCGTTAACGATGTTATCACGTTGAAATGCTGATTTTCAAAAATCAAATCGATATGCTGCCGCGGCTGACTTTCCGTAGACTTGGGACCCTCGAAAATGACATCCCGCCCCTTTCTATCACCGAAAATTGTTAAGGAATAATTTTTTTAAAAATCTTGTACTTTTTTAATCTCGTCAATCCCTCCCCCATCAGTTAAATCAACCCCCGAATCCCTCATTAACGCGATTGCCCGCTCCCTCTGTAGATTACCCCCATTTTTTATCTTTTTTAATAATGCCCCTTGATCCTCATGTAAGGATACGCCAACCGCGACAGCTCTAGCTAGGCATATGGTACCGTCGTCAGGTATCACGATTATGCTACGTTTTTTTTGACAGAAGTCATTAAAATGCATAGAATTTACATGTGTACGTCTCCCGCGGCCTAAAGGCATATCAACGTGGCTAATTTCCACATTGATATGCCCGGCTGTTGCAAAGGAGTCGTTGCTTTGCACAACGTTAGAAATAATTTTTAAAATGGCCTCGACATCCAATTGATCGGCCCTTATAAAGGGGAGATGTGCCCGCTTTTCTAGTGTTATACTATTATAAATAGCTAACCCTAGCCGATCGTTTCCCTTAGTACCGTCCTTAATAAAACCCACAATGTGGTTAAAGCACTTCTCCACCCAGACGATGGGGTTTAAATTCTTCGGGGACTTTTTGAGCGCCACCTCAATCACCCCCCCCCCTCAGTTTAAATTTCTTAAAATAGTTTATCCTTTCTTTAACCAAACTAAAATGTCTACCTTGGGTGTCGTCGCCATCGCTATCGCCTTCACATGTTGTTTCATCGCCATCACTCCCGGTGCCAGCCTCGTCCCTCGAGGACACAGCCGATGCCTCATCCCTCGAAGCCGCCGCCTCCTCCCCCGAAGCCACCGGCGCCTACGTAGTGATGTTTTCCGACGACTCCGGAAACTTAACCCCGTCTTGCCCTCCCTCCATCGGTTCTGTGGAGGCTGAACCACCGCCGCCAACACCGGCTTGAATGGCCCCGGCCGTAATTGCATCTGTCACATCTGTTAAACGAATTTTACGTTAACAAATTAATTTGATAATAATAATAATAATAATATACACACACTTGTACAGCAACAAAAATAATGCTAATGATATTAATAATAATAATAATAACAATAAAAACATCCACATTACCAGCCTTGGCCGCTTCCTCCGCCCTCACGCCGCCTTCAACGCTGCCGGTCGATGGTAGCTTTGGGTCGCTGCTGTCTCCACCTAATAAAATGAATTTCATGTTATTGTACGATTCTTATAAATAATAATAATAATATCTGCCATCATCATCATCATCATCATAATCGTGATAAATGTTATGATCACAATACCTTGTTTGGCCCGGTTCTTTGCGGGCTCCTCCCCGCCCTCAACAGCACGACGTTTAGCGGCGCTGCAGCCACCATCGACCCCATCGATAACATCTCTCAGATGCTTGTTACTGTCGATGATCGCCGCCGCTTCCGCATCTTCAACCGCATTCGCGCTCGGCTGCAACTGCTTATGAGCCTTTTTCGTCCCCCTTGCCACAAGACGTTTCCGGGCCTCGTACATTTTCGCATAAGTACGACATACGCCGTACAGTGCTTCCTCTTCAAACCCTGCGCTTATAGCGAAGGCGACGAATTCCTTAGCCTTTTCTGCCACAAATGATACACCCTTGCCCTCCATAGTTGCTTCGAGTATTCTGAAATGCGCCAGTCTAATACCTCAGCGGTAGTAACCAAATGCTGCTGGTGACGCTTGTTTTATACCGAATTTGGTGGGGTTGGTTTGGGATGGGGCGGCTTGTGGTATCTGGGGGAGGGCACGCGCGCAGTCGTTGAGATTTTTCGCCTAAATACGCTAATGCCTTTGCGGTGTTGTGCAGCTGTTGGATCACTAGTTATGGTCAGGCATAAAAGACAGATTTAACGTTTCCGGAATCACCCTCCTACGCCGGATGCGATTCTTTTAAAACATCCCAGCCATGGCTGCTTGTGAGATATGATGGCGGGTGGCGCGTGGTCGTTGAGATTATTCTCCTAATATACATCAATACCTTTGCAATACGGCTGTGGCCGGACGCACAGCTGTTGCGACATTACTTATGGTGCCTGTAAAAGACACATTTTAAATATTACACATGTTTCCGGAACCATCCTCCCACGCCGGATGTGGTTCTTGAAAGCATTCCAGCATTCATCGCGTCTAGCCATGGCTGCTTGTGAGCTCTGATGGAGGGAGGTGCATGGTCGTTGAGATTCTTCTTCTAAAATACGCAAAATACCTTTGCAATACGGCTGTGACCGGCTGTACAGCTGCTGCGACACTAGTTATGGTGTCTGTAAAAGACGCATTTAAAATATTACACACGCTTCCGGGGTGATTTTTTTTTAAATATCCCAGCGTTTATCGCGTCTAGCTTTGGCTGTTTATGTGATATGATGGTGGGATGCGCGTGGTCAGTGAGATCCTTTACCGTACGGTAGCGGCCATATTACACAGCCATTTCGTCATTAGTTACGGTTGTTCGTAAAAGTCAGATTAAATTATTACCCACGCTACCGAAAAACACCCTCTCACGGACGCGGTTATTTAAAAGTCTATTTCTCGATGTCACTCTGCACCTTGGATATTTATATAAGCGTAAAATTAAACATTCCACCCCATAGTTAGCGGTGTCGCAAGTGGGAGTTCTAAACACTATCCGCCTTTAAATACCCTACTATACGGCCTACGTTTTCATCACGACCGTCATTCTCTCTTGAGCTTGCGAGGAGTTAACATCGTGCTGTACAATGGAGACTTCTGCCGCTTCTTCTTCCCCGGGAAGGTTTTCAAACTTTAACCCGACGACAACCTTTAAAAGGTGCAAGCACCCAGTGAATCCTCGCGGAAATCTACTTCGAGAATTCGGACGTGGAAACTTCGGGAAGAGAGATTTCTACGCGTTATCCGAGGGCAGCAGCACGCCGAATAACACATCCTACGACAAAATGGACCGTCTCCGCGGCTACGAAAAGTCTTCGCTCGTAATGGCTGTAGAATACGCAATCAACGCATCAGATACAAAGAAAGTGCGAATAGGGCTGGACTTTAAAAGTAATTTCAAACCCGTGGTCTTCCTAGGAAAGAACAACGCAAACGGTGTCTCGCTCCCGCCGATACAGTGGAGAGGCTTGATGGGATATAATGATACGGTTATGTCTTTTATAAAGGGGGGACTTGGGTGCAGAACACCGGATATTGTATTTGACGACTTAAAATTAATATTCGCCGAACTATATGGGGAAAAAGTTGTCAAAATTATTAAAGAGGACAAATATAATGTGTGGTTGGGGAGTGCGTCATGGCTGGGCTTAACAACGATGCAAAATTGCATCGAGCACGCCTTACATCTGTGTGAGATATGGTATGACAGTGTTGTGCACCAGACTTTTGAAACAATCGTTCGCCAACTCAAAGAAAATGTAGTGGCCAAGTGCGATGGGTGCAGAGATGCGGCTTTAGAACATTCATGCAATGCAGCAGAAACTTATCAGAATGAACTCGAGAGCCTGAGTACGGTGCACGACTATTTTGTGGGGTCCTGTGAAGATGACGGCTTTGATAATAAAAGGTTTCTGTATGAAATTGTTACATTTTGTAAAAGAAAATGCATTGGTTGTGCAACAGAGTTGTTATACTAATTTGTGATTAGAAAATGCATAAGTTCTTTTATGTAATTGTATATAAGTGGTAATACAACCGTAATGATAATGTTTAAATTGTATGCAACAATATTAAATAAAAGTGTACAAAATACAAAAGTGTTATGCTTCTCATTTAAATATTACCATCCTATTCGGTATTTATTATAAGAGTTTCAAATAAGCACTCTATTTGCGGCGGGGAAAAACACCCAAATGTTCTTGCCCCCCACCACCGCACTCGAGTCGGGCATACTCTAACGCCACGAAACATCATCGTCAGTCTTCCGCCGCCCTCCGACGCGTGAACATCTGCAATTGAGTAGCGGCGGATTCCATGCAAAGGGTCGGGATGGTCGGTGTCCCTCGTATCGCCTAAGCAGGAGCCTACCCCGAATAACTTGTGACGTCTGTGGCGAGAATAGTGGAAAAGGGTGTGGGTGGATGTCCGGCCACGAAACGCCGCTTTCACCCCTCCCCCAAATAACTTGTGACGTCTGTGGAGAGAATCGTGGGAAAAGGGCGTGAGGGATGTCTGGCCACGAAGCACCGCTTCACTCTAGGGATGGCCTCCATCACGCCCCTTGTCGTCGCACGTGACCGGAAGGAGAGGGGGCGGGGGTGCCTCTTGAGTAGCGGCGGATTCCATGCAAAGGCTCGGGATGGTTAGGGTCGGTGTCCCACGTATCGCCTAGGCCGGAGCCTTTAATGGGGACATAACTTTAAACCCGTTTAACTTTCAACACTTTAAAATGACACATTTATCCCTCTATATAGACGGGCAGCAAATACCGTCAAAGCCGTTGCAAACGGATTATACGGAGGATAAATTATATGTGTCGGCTTATCACACGTTGTTCAGCGGCACGGGGATTCATTTCCTTAACGAAGGAAATTCGATTTCGCGTGACCAGTACCACATGGTTTTTGTCTTACAGCCTTTGATTTAACACCGGATCTCTCATCTAATAACGGTTCACATTGGAACCTTATAAGACAGGGTAGCCTTCGCATGGATGTACGCTTCGCAGAATCTCTTCCAGAGACTTTGAATTGCATAATATACGCCGAATTCGATAATATTATCGAAATCGATCACCACCGGAATATCCTCATTGACTACGGAAGTTAAAATATAAGAACATTTCAATTTTAAGTCATTACCTTCTCACCCGCACGCCTACACACCATGACGACCCTCTTTGTAGATTTTCAAGCATGCGCTGATAACTTTGGAGGCTATGTTTTAAAAGAAATAGCAATTCTTGACGAAAGCCTGACTTTATTTCAGCACTGGCTTATACGCCCACCATACCCTAAACATATTTTGAAATTTCCACGCATAAAAGAAAACGGCTGGTTGGAGTTACATAATCACGGTATAGGTTGGGATGATGGTTGTGTGGTGTTCAGTGACTTTATAAAAGAATTGCGATTGATTGCCGAGAGATTCGAAAATATATTTTGCAAAGGTCATCGAAAATCAGCATATTTATCTCATCTCATTAGCAGAAAGGTGGTAGATATAAAAAACCTTGGCTGTCCATCTCTAAAAAGTTTCACCGAAGAAACGCCTAGATGTTTCCATAAAAATCATGATATAGAGAAGAAATTTGTGTGTGCTACGTCAAACGTTTTTCATATTACTAATTGGTTTAACAAGTACATCAACTACGATACACAATAATGAATTCTTACGAGCTTGAGTCTATATTAAAAACTGTAAAAAGTTTTCAGCAGATACATACCGGCGTTTTCGCTTCAAATAATCTGCCAATTCGAGCTGAACGCCCCTGTTCGTTTATCTCAAACACGGACCCAGTGCATAAGCCTGGTAAGCATTGGATATCATTCTTCATTGATGAAGATGGAAGCGGTGAATATTTCGATAGCTACGGCTTGCCACCGACAGTAAAATATCACCAGAAGTTCATCAGCAGAAATTCTACTACGTGGACCTATAACGATTTTCCTCTCCAGAGTTTTACCTCCGATGTATGCGGTAAATACTGTGTGGTGTACCTTTACTTCAGATGCAGGGGATTTGAAAAGGAATTCGTGTTAAACTTTTTTGGTGAAAATAGGAAGAAAAATGATATTATGGTTACCCATCTATTGAAGAATATGTTAAAGAATGAAAAGTGTGTGAATAATTATGAACATGATTTTTCGTTGTTACAATCCTGTTGTTCGTATAATGATGGAAAGTCATACTTATATGCTAATAAATTTTAATGAATTTCGATGATTTGTGTTTAGAATTATGAAACCACAACAAAAAATTGAATATGTTAAAGAATGAAAAGGGTGTGAATAATTATAAATATGATTTATCATCGTTACAAACCTGTTGTTCGTATAACGATGAAAATGATACTTTACATGTTAATAAATTTTGATTGAATATTGGTGATTTGTATTTATGATTATGAAATAAATGTGGACAAAATAAAAAAGTGTTATGATTCTCATTTAAATAATACCATCCTATTCGATATTTATTATAAAAGTTTCAAATAAGCATTCTATTTGCGGCGGGAAAAACACCCAAATGTTCTTGCCCCCCACCACCACACTCGAGTCGGGCATACTCTAACGCCACGAAACATCATCGTCAGTCTTCCGCCGCCCTCCGACGCGAGAACATCTGCTCTTGAGTAGCGGCGGATTCCATGCAAAGGCTCGGGATGGTTAGGGTCGGTGTCCCACGTATCGCCTAGGCCGGAGCCTACCCCCGAATAACTTGTGACGTCCGTGGCGAAAATAGTGGGAAAGGGTGTGGGTGGATGTCTGGCCACGAAGCACCGCTTCACCCTAGGGATAGCCTCCATCACGCCCCTTGTCGTCGCACGTGACCGGAAGGAGAGGGGGCGGGGGTGCCTCTTGAGTAGCGGCGGATTCCATGCAAAGGCTCGGGATGGTTAGGGTCGGTGTCCCACGTATCGCCTAGGCCGGAGCCTACCCCCGAATAACTTGTGACGTCTGTGGCGAAAATAGTGGGAAAGGGTGTGAGGGGGCCTCTGACCACGAAGCGTCGCTTCAACCTAGGGATAGCCTCCATCACGCCCCCTTGTCGTCGCGCGTGGCCAGAAGGAGAGGGGGCGGAGGAGACATCAGCTGCTCACGTATCCTCTCTCTAGACTTGGGTTAGGGTGCCGTAAAGGTCTTTAAATAAACACCTCCTTGTGACCCCAAGGAGTGGGGGTAAAACATCCACCATCGCGACGTCACACCCCGTCAGGAGCAGGTTAGGTTCACACTCCCACTCGAGACAGGAGTACCGCATAGATTTTCATATTATCCACCATCATAACGCAGCAATGGTAAGGGATGGAGAGAGAAAGATGCGATGCTCGCCCTTAGCGCCACAGAAATTTTACACCACTTGATATTGTGACGTCACAAGGGTAAAGGTATGATAGGGATCGGGGAGATGCGATGCTGAAAATCCTTAGCGACTCAGAAATTTTAAAACACGTGACATAGTGACGTCAAGGATAAGAGGTGGGGGGATGCAGCATCTAGCTCTTATAGTGCCGCAGAAATTCCAACATGGCGGCATTGGCGCCAAAGCGGCAACATGGCCGTCTGGCTTTACAAGCGGTCTGGATATACAAGCGGTCTAGCCCAAGTAGCGGGTATACTACTTATATATCATTATAAAATATAAACGTGCTACCGGAATAAGTGTTAACTACGGCATGCATCTTCATGTTTGAGGTTAAACCTATTACCGAAACATTTTTCGGATAACCAACTACAAGTTTCAAGCTTGGAAAATTAATCATATATATATAGGATATATATCATATATATCATATTTTATATAAATAATACAATTTCACCGGAAGGTCTTTGATAGATGGCAGATATAGTTTTAAAATTGGAAGGCAAAAATGGTAACCAATCTGAAATAAACTGCGGTTTTGCGATTTCAGGTGTTGTAATATTTTCAATATCAATAATCCAAACCCACTTTTCATAAAATATATACATGATATGATTTACGATTAGAAATGTATTAATATCGTTTAAATCACAGAATTTCGGTGCTATTTCTGGAGATGTAGGTATTAAATCATCATCGACATCTGAGCCATCATTTGGGTTATTCGGTGACTGCGGTGGTGGTGGTAAACCGTATAAACTTTGTATTGCTAAAATATCATCTCCATGTAAATTTATCTTCCCATTATAATATGCGTACATAATGGAATCTTCATTATTTGAATGAGATATCCCTATTGCATGCCCAATTTCATGTAACAATACCGAAAATAAATTGGATTGTTCTTCGGGAGTTTCATCGTCTATGTTTAAATACCATGATTCATCTTGATCGATATGAATTTCAATAGGTAAATTTACTTCATTTGGGTACTCTGCATGTGCGAATATACCTCCCCTACCATCTAAATTTTGCGGGCAATATTCGTTTATTGTTTTAAATTTGTGATTACCACGTTTATTAGAAATAACTATATTCGGATTATGAACTTAATATTCAAATGCAAGATTTGTATTTTGCTGCCATGTTTTAAACGCGGCTTTAGCTAGATCTAAAAGTTTTTGGTTAGCTAAGGCATAATACCATTTTATATTTTTCGTTTCCCATTTATACCTATGTGTAGTAAAACTAACCATATCATCACGAACCCCACATCTTGGTGTATTTATCAACTCCAACGTCTCAGCATTCAATTTACCATGCCCTTCTAGACCATAAAGTTCTTGAAATAGCATAAGAGCATTTTTAAATGCTGTAGAATTTACTTGCAAAATTTGATCATCGGATACATTTAAGTGTCCATATTTATGTAAATAATTTTTTACACACAACGTCTCATTTGTAGAAGATGCTAAAATAATACGAGAAAAAGTAATTAAAAAAGCAAAAGAAATACCTTAGTCATTGTGGATGTTTACGCCACAACGGTATTTGTCAGACTACGTTAATTTCAAACATGCATTTATATTTATTGGTGGTCAAATTCAAATTTCAAAAGCTTCATCCCATGTCCGTTTTAAATTTAGAATTTTACGGTGACCCCAGGCAACCGTATTTTTCCCGTCTTCGCAAATGTACCTTTTCTCGTCAGGGGTGCTCAATGTTTTTTTATTTATTTCCACCGCGTACAAATGATGCTTTGAAGATCTTATTAAAGACATCTTTCTATAGGCGATGGAGTTATCACGCAGGCAGGACTCGTAATCATCAAATGTTAATGATTTACTAACCACTGCTTTCGCAATACCCTTCGCTCTCTTCCCCTCCTTTTTTCCCCTTGCACACGGTATGAATATAGTTTACTTCTCAACCCCACAAAATGAGTCATTATCTGCCCGTCATTTTCATCTTTCATTTTCCATATCACTTTTTTATTTGAGGTTGAGAAGCAGAAATGATTAGGTGGGTAATTTGTTGTGTCATAGTAGCTAAGATCATCAGCCATATTTTTATAAAAGTCGTCAGTCCTTATTTCATAAATGAAACTGTCAGTGTCAGTATAGCATAAAGTTATTCGGTCGCTATACTTCGATTTCATCTTATTATAGTGGAAATTGTACATAAGCGTCTTACTTAGATTTAAAACGGCCTGACCGGCATATATCGGTTTATTCATTTTTACTACCGATTTCCTCAAATGGATCGCAACCAAATTTTCACCAAAAATCGTTCGATCGAAAAGTGTTGACTTTGAAATTAGTTTATCCAACCATTTCGGGTTGGAAACCAATTCCAAATTCATCCTCTTCCGAACATTTTCCATAGTTTTTTGAAAACGGCATTATTCATTAATTTATAAAAATCTTTTTCAAATTCATTTGTTGCAGTTTTCCTCATATCAGTATTGAGCTCTATGTACGACTTCAACCATGGGGATTGATTAAACTCAATGACTCTACGGACAGTCTAAAGTCGGAGTCCGAGGGAGAGCGCCTGCTTCAAATTTTTGTAATGGATGACGTACGTCATTTTGTCATTAAGAGTAGTCAATAATTTTTTGTTTACCACCCGGAGGAGTCTTATTTTCGGGGAAAAAGGGTAAGTCTGAGTGTGCATCGTGAAGTTGGGGTGGATACTTCAAATCCACCTCCAAAATGTATCCTTTTGAGTGATCGTCGGGTACGGTCATAACGTCGGGGAATTCGTTTGATGATAGCCACCGAAATCCATCAAGGGGGAGGGGTTGGGATAACGCCCATCCATATAGATTATTTGCGTCAAGATAAACGAGAAAACGAGGATTAGATTTCGAATCTAAATTCTCCATATACTTGTTAGCTTTGCTATATCGCTTAGAGCATTGACTGATCCCTCCCCGAATTCCTCTCTCGATCATGAGGGTCATATCGTAGTCTGTCATAAGTTCAAAGACGACTCCTATATGTTTTAACATAACATCGAAAGTTAAGCCCGGCGTGGTGAAATACCACTTAGGGTCCAACCTGTACGTGCCCATGCAAACATTTCTAAAATTTTCAAAAACGTCAGCCAAAAGAATTACGTCTGTGCGAAGATATAAATTCGAGTAATCGCCTAGAGATTTGCAGACGAATTCCACCCACATTCTCTGAGCGAATACGTAATCATCATCGGAAACAGTGTCCAGCGTTACATGGCTATAAAACTTCTCCTTTCATGGTAAACACTCGTCGTCTAATTTACCCCAAGCGTCCACGTATTCGTATGGGAAAACACCCATGCGTGTGATCATATCCAGTTTAAAATCACCAAAAAACCTCGCAGTGTGTATGAATTTCTCGCGAGGTAGGTTATCCAATAATTTGGAAAGGGATGACGCCATGAATCGAAAGGTATCTAGATAACGAATCGAAAAATTTTCCCCCACACTCTTCGAAAAGGAAATATACTTCTCCTCAGAATTCGGAATACAATGTATTTCCTTTTCGTCGTAACATAACTGAGGGATGATCTGGTGGGAATCGTACCCGGAGAGATTATGTATGAAAACGCGTAGATAATTTGGAATTTTAAAATTTAAATTACAATTTGAATGAGCAGCACCCCTAAATTTACCTGTGATATGATCGTGATCTCTCACGCGATCCCCATCCAGTTCCTCTCCACAAATGTGGCAAGTAGATGCCGATTCGAACGCTATGAACTCTCCAACCTCCTGGCGGTTGGCTCAATCGCATTGCCAGCTTTGCTTCAAATGCGAGACTAGGCTGTTTACACTCGGCTCATTTTACTCTTCTTTAGCCCCTTGTTACAAAGAGGCACCAAACCCTCCCTACAAGCGGGGAGGCTTGTTGCTAGGGAGGGTTTCCAGCGAATCAAGGCTGGCGATGGGTCACTTGTAGCGGTCCCACCACCTAACCTTGATATCGCCCAGCTGCTGAACCTCTTTGTGCCTCGATGCTGCTGCCTTGCAGTAGAATTCCTTGGACATCCTCGGCAGGAGGACGTCCAGGGACTTCACATTTCCGTCTAAGTGCAACCGGCTGACGCTCTCGTATCGGAAACGACCGAGTATCAGGCGGAGTGCACTGTTATGCACCAATTGCAGCCTGTAGAGGGTGGTCTTGGGCACTCCAGACCAGACCGGCGCTGCGTAAGTGATGATGGGCCTCACGCAGCTCAGGTAGAGGCGTCTCTTGATGTCAGCCGACAAGACACCCGGGCGCAGGATCGGACGAAGCCTCGCCAGCGCCCCGAGTGCTTTGTGGCGGACGCGCTCAACCTGAGGCTTCCAGAGAAGCCTCCGGTCTAGCACCACTCCCAGGTATATGACTTCTGGGCTCCAGGGGATAACCCCCCCATCACTGACAAATCGACTCCAGGAGGAGCTCCTCATCCAGGGTGGAAGATGATGGCCTTGGTCTTTCCAGGGTTTACTACAATGCGCCATCGACGATACCAGGACACCAGTTCGTCGACGGCGCACTGCAGCGTCTCCACGGCCGCGTACGTCTTGGAAGACGGCGACAAGAGCGCCGCATCATACGCGTACAGGGCAAGCCCAGTGTGTGTGTGTGAAGATGTTAAAGAGAATTGGCCCCAGGACGGACCCCTGCGGAACACCTGCGCAGATTCACCGCAATCCCGATCCGATCTGGAACCAAAACACCCTGAACGTCCTGCCCCGAAAGTACGACTCAATGAGCCGCACTAACCACGCAGGAAACTGGAGTCGATGCAACTTCAACAGAAGAGCTGGGTGCCACACGCGGTCGAAGGCCTTCGTTTATAACGAGCACGGTTGTAACGAGGTCACGGCTATAGTGAGCAAATGCTACCTCCAAGATAAGTTTACGAGTATTTACATACAAATATTTCACGTATATAACGAGCACGCTTCATGGATATATCGAGCAAACTTCGACCACGTCTCACTGTCTCAAACGCGGTGGCGGTCAGCCCCTTCAATCCTCATAGTGACCGAAGATATGTAACCTTGTGTTCTCGAGTCCAGCCTCTACACCCTATCCCTCGGGGAGGTTAAAGACCGCGGCGTTGTTGTTAAAAAATAATCCCTTCGTCCAAACCAAGAATTCCCAACTTGCAGGTGCAGTGGCACTCGCGGAGGTCCTTTGTCCTCTCCTCCCAACCCACAGCTCTTTTACAGCCAGAAGGTTGTGTTTGGAAGGGGGGTAAGGGGCTAAGGGCACGTACAATGGCGCCCGCTCCCGTCGCTCAGCCGAATGCACCCAACACCCTTTCCCACGTAAAGATGGGAAATCCCAGATTTAATCCGTCTCCTCATTAACTCTTCCTGGAATTGGTATGCTCGCAGTTTGCAAAGAAAGTTCGCAGCGTTGATCACAAAAATCAGTTGAGATTTTGCCCTTGAACGAGTAACATGTCCGTACATAAAAGGAAGTGTCTGTCTATTCGCGAAAAGGTTGATATTATTCGAGAGTTAGAACGTGGAGAAAAATGTTGAAGTGTGCAAAAAATTTAATTTATCGTCGTCTACGGTTTCAACCTTATGGAAAAACCAAGAAGCGATTTTATCTGCACTAGAGAACAACCTAACAACGAACAAGAAAATGAGGAAGTGTGACTTGGGTACTGTTGATCAAGCACTGCTGGAGTGGTTTAAGACACAGAGAAATGCTGGTTTCCCCATCAACGGCCCCATTTTAAAGGTACAGGCAGATAAATTTACAAAACAGTTAGGACATGAAAACTTCACATGCAATAATGGGTGGCTCGATCGTTTTAAAAATCGGCATAACATTGTTTATGCGAAAATCAGTGGAGAGGCCCTGTCAGCAGATTCAAAAACGGCAAGTGAATGGGTGAAAAGTGTTTGGGAGGAGTGTCGAAAAGGTTACAGAGAAGAAGACATCTACAATGCCGACGAAACTGGACTGTTTTACAACATGATGCCTGATGCAACGTTTAAATTCAAAGGTGACAAATGTGTTGGTGGCAAAAGACTTAAGAATCGTTTAACAGTTTTAATGTGCGCAAACATAAATGGGAGTGACAAAAAAAAACTTTTTGTTATTGGTAAGTCACAAAAGCCGCGTTGCTTCAATAATGTAAAGAAGCTTCCCGTTGAATATGCAGCTAATAAAAAGGCATGGATGACTTCCAATATTTTTCAGCAATATGTAAGTCAGTGGAACAACGAGTTACGGAGGAAAAATAGAAACATTTTACTCCTTGTCGATAACTGTCCTGCGCACCCACATATGCAGGAGTTATCCAATGTAAAACTGGTGTTTTTGCCTACAAATGCGACTTTTATTTTGCAGCCAATGTACATGGGGATAATTAAAAGTTTTAAAGGCCATTTCAAGCGATTTTTTGTTCTACAGTTGATTGAAAGGAGGGAAAGAGGTTTAGATGGCAACGTCTCTGTATTGGATGCAATTCATTTGATGACAGATGCATGGGACAATGTTTCACCTACAACGATCATAAACTGTTTTCGGAAGTCTGGTTTAATATCGGGAGAATTTTCGATTGATAACCATAACGTTGATGAAGATGATCTACCTCTGTCAGAATGGCTTAAAGAAAATGGAATTGTGAATTTTGACCATGTAAATGACATTGACAATTTTGTTCATGTTGATGATGATTTGATTACCAGTGGAATTCCTACGGAGAGTGAAATAATAGAGACAGTACAAAACACAGCAGACAGTGATGAAGACATTGTTGAATCTGTCGAAGACACAATGCCAACTTACTCTCAAGCTCAGGATGCTGTGGAAACATTAAATGATTTTTTTGAAAACATTGACATTTCCGATGGTATTTTTAGTGCAATAAGTGTAATAAGAGGTAACTTAAGAGACTTCAAAGTGAAATCTATGAAACAGGCTACCATTCAAAGTTATTTTTCTAAAAAGGGGATTGATTAAGGATGCAGCTGTGAGTAAATTTTATATGTACAAATGTTTATTTAAAATTTTCTAGTTTATTCTCATTTTTATGTTTTTCCAAAAATTTACTAAATAAACTTTCTGTTTATATATTCACTTTTACTTCTTATGTCTTATTTCACCATACGCATGCATGCTTTTTTCTTCGCGGATATTAAGTTTAACGGCTATAACGAGCATAACTAGACGGTCCCGTGGCGCTCGTTATATCCGAGTTTGACTGTATTTCCCACGCGTCCGAGCGCACGTTTTTCAACATGTCCACGCCCTCCCCGGCGGATAATACACCGAGGAGACCCTGATCCATCCGGTACAGGTCCTGATGTCTACGGATACAGCCTCCATCGACCCGTAATTCCGCGCCGGAAGCGGACGATGTTCTACGGATCGATGAACTAGCAGTGCCGAGCCGCCACGCCCCGCCCCCCTGGCAGGTTGGTTGACCCTGTCTGCGCGGTATATTGCCCATCCAGGTATCTCCCACGCATCCGCCGGGCGGAGGTGCGTCTCGTTCACGGCAGCGACGATGGCGTGCTTCTCTTGTAGGAACGCCCGAAGCTCTTCCTTCTTCTCCTTGACACCTTGGGCGTTCCATTGTACAAGGACGCTGCACCCCCTAGTCCTCATTGTTGGGGGCCGAGATGCGCTTCTTGACCAGCTCCTCCAGGAGAGAGAGGAGGAGTTGGCCGGACGTTGAGGAGATATAACTTCTCAGCGCCCCACATAACATCGCCACCGTCCGCCAGAAGTCGGGGCCCTCCACGGACCGAACCGACTCTGGCGCACTGCTCTGCGGCTTGCTGGTCTTGACCGAAGCTTCGGGGCCCTTGGGAGGGACCACTTCGGCCGATGCGGTTGGCCGACTTACGACCACTTGCTTCTCTATTACGGCCTTTTCGACTGCCAGAGGGGCCGCGGCGGGGCCTTTCGGGGCCTCACTCTCCGCTGTTGCTGCCTCAGAAATCTACGCCTGCTGGGCATTGGCCGCCCTGCCCCTCTCCTTCCGTAGGGCGGAGGTTGAGGGCTTCTTTTGTTCCGTCTCCTCCCGTCTGACAACGGGACCTGGATCCGGTACGATTGCGGCGGGTTTAGGGTCCACCTGCTTATCCGGCTCAGCACTTGGCTGCTAAGTCAGAGATGGGGCACTAGCCGAAGGTGTCGGCTTGACAGTGCCCCCAGCCACCGCGGCATAGGGACGGGAGGCGTCCACTTTTGCCGAGGGGGCAGCCTTCATTTTGAGGGTCGGTGCAGTCTTCGAAGCCTTCCCCGGCACCGACTTCCTTACCGACTTCTGCTGCCCCTCCTCATATCTTGCCAGCGCCTCCAAGAATGCCGGGCATTCCCGGTGCGAGGCAGGGTGATCGCCCTAGCAGTTTGCGCATATTCCAGGCTCCGAAAGCGGCTTTGGGCAGTCGTCCCCCTTGTGGGGACCGGCGCACCTGAAGCAGCGCGTGTCGCTCCTGCAGGCGAGCGATACGTGGCCGAACCTCTGGCAGTTGAAACATATCAACGGCCCTCTGTTTTTTCTATACTGCTCGATCTTCACCGAGCAGTGACATAAAGTTTTAATAGCCGACGCTGGAGGGGCCCGTGGAGTCCTCTCCAGGTTGGCAACAAATCTCCCTATTGGGATCCGCTTCCCCCCTCAATCGCAGTCATCTGCCGGACGCCACGGACAATAAATCCCTTTGCCGACAGACCTGCTGCGATGTCCTCAGGGGAGTAGCCCTTCCCAACATTTTTAATCAGCAGACGCGTCCCCTGGACCGTCTGCAGTAACTGAATATGGTACTGGACCTTAGCATCGTCCAGTACCTTCGTCGCCGCCCGGTGGTGCTCAGGCGTGTGGACGACTATTCGAGTGGAGGCCCTGTGGACCTCCAGCTCAAAGTCATCGCCGTACACCTTGCTGAGTTCAGCGGCTATGGTCTTATGTGAGAGGATCCCATATACCGTGATCGGCGTTACGCGAACCCTCTTTAGAGCTCCCTTGTCGGGACCTTGTCACTCCGGAGCTATATTCTCCCCCTCCTGCAGGGGAACGGGAAGGTTTCTGCCTCTTGGTTCTCCTTTTGGTAACTTGGGTGAACTCACCATCCTCGTCCGTGCTGACGACTGCATCAGCACCGAGAATGGAAACGGACCGGTCTGCCAGAGAGGCAGTGGAGGGGGCAGGCGCTTGTCCCCCGGTCATTTTTCTCTTGCCTAGTACTCCGTCCGTCGAGTCCATATACTCAACGGGAGTAACGTCGTGCTGATGGTCCTGAACAGGGCCTGAATTGCCGGCACTGGTGGCGACGGTTGCGGGCTTCGAACGACCAGAGGGGGGAGCAGGGTTCCCCCTCGGGACGTCGAAGCGACGGATTTGCCTTCTGTCGAGGCGTTCTCCTTGGTAGGCCTCGGTTTGGTTACTACCGCGGGTGTGACCCCTCTGGCGCCTACCGAGGCTGTAACATGCTGGCCCTGGGCCGGAGTTGAGGGAAGGGCTTCGAAAGCAACCGGGGCAGCAGCATCCGGTCCCTTCTCGGCACACATCTCCCTGTACTCTGCTGGGGTAATTCTCCCAAAGGAGGAGTCGCTTGAAAGCGACGACGACCGGGGGCGAGCGGAACCGATATGGAGGCTCCCTTCCATAAAGGCAGCCGGCTCAACAGACCCTTTCGGGTAACTTTCCAAGGGAGGGATTATCCTCTCCATAGGGAAATTTTCTAGGCCCTTTTCAGGGCCAAGAAAAACACAGGGAGACTGACCTCAGAAGGCCAGGCTCCACCGTGCCCGTAGGCGACAAGTGCAGGTGAGCAGAAGGGACTCGTTAGCCTTCCCCTGACTTGCCGACGACCGTACAAAGCGGAAAACAAACCCGAAACCGGAGTTCTGCGGAATAGCAGAAGCGCCACAGTCGCGAGTGGTAGTCGCAAGTACTAAAAAGCACGTAATCGTGCGAAGAGACGATATGGATATGTCTATGCTACCAGTATCGAATCAGGGCTCTCAGCGAGCATGATTCGAACGCATTTTCTTTATCCCTAGTCATCGCAGTCATCGGAACTACGTTTTTATAGACTCCCCGAACGAGTTCCGCAACTTCTTTTATATATTTCACGAAAACCTCCGCAGCATCACGTCCTCAATACAATACAGGTTCAAAAATTTCATTGGAGGAGACGAGAAGGAAACAAAAAGACATAATCTCATGCTTTTGAATAGGTTTTGTGTTGGAGTGATCCTCCAGAGGCTGGCATTATTGAAGTTTTAAAAGAATGCACTCAAAATCGGCATAAACGACAAAAGGAACACGTGTGGTATGTGTAAAATTTTTAAATTCTAACCACTTATCACCATCTGTGGGGAGCAGGATTTTTGAGGGGGCATTGGTGTTGCAGTCCCGTTTATGTTCCACGAGCTTTTCTTCATCGTGATGAGCAAAACATCTTTTGCTAATGAACGTTTTGCGTTTACATTTAGTTATTTGTTTTCCAACTAATCTCTCAAAATTCCTAATCCAACAATAATGGCTCTTTATACCTTCGGACAAGAATAAAATGTCACGATGGTCTTCTAGCTCCTTGTTCACTACTTTTAAGGGGTACACGTTATCTTTCTCATCGAGACCGGAAACATTAATAGAGATATTATTCACCGTTTCAAATTTAGAGATTTGTAAGAGCACAACGGGGTAATCAATGCAATCCCAATCGTACCCTTTTCTAAATTACTCGTTGTATTTGGAGACGCGTTGAGGATCTTTCTGAACATTTATTGCCCAAATCGCGTACTTAAAACAAAAAAGATCGGAATTTCGCACATTTACAACCGAAAGGGTGTTTTTTATTTTGGGTGGAAGTTCAATGAAAGTGAAGTCCCTCAAAGGAGTGTACTTGTTGATTCTCAGTTCTACCCCGAGAATATCACTCAAAGACCACCCCGATCCTTTACCTTGATATTCAGATTTTTCCTTCATCAATTTTCCGAAAAGACCGTCCAAAATTTTATTTACGTCATCAGCCTTAATGACTTGAAAGTTCTTGGTTTTGAACCACCTATCATCCGTTTTCCCTTCTTTCACAAATTTCGCTTTCACTAAAAGATTAATTTTTAGGGCCATGGTTTGCAATTGTTCTCTGATCTTTGTGGAAACAACTTCCCGGATAGAATCGAGAAATGTAATCAAGTCTCCATGCACTTCATATCCACTTAACCAGAAGGTCTTTAATCGGTTCCGAACTGCCGAGGCGATCTCAATGATCGGACGTCTCTCACCCCCAACCTACCTTATTGCATGCCGATGATGAACATCTGTCATCTCGTGAGCAATTCGGTGGTTGGGATTATAATACACCAAACAAATATCACAAAGAACCTCCATTTTGATAAAACAACCACCTTCAAACACGATCAAATCAAAACTGCCTTAAAAACTCTCAACTCAAATTATAATGTACGAAAGCTCCACATCTCTTACTGTTGGAGCCTCATCCCTTTAATTGGACTAATCAAGTTTAATAGGCGCCGCACCCATCCCTTTAATTGACCGACCGATCGGAGATCCGCTGCGTAGTGTTGGGATACGTCCCTGTGGACTAGCGCGGAAGCGCGTTTAAATTCAAGTTCAACGTCATTTCGTGAGCAATTCGGTGGTTGGGATTATAATACACTAAACAAATATCACAAAGAGCCTCCATTTTGATAACTCAACTGCCTTCAAACACGATCAAATCAAAACTGCCTTAAAAAAACTCTCAACTCAAATTATAATGTACGAAAGCTCCACATCACTTCTCATCGCAGTTGGAGCTCTATCCCTTTAATTGGACCAATCAAGTTTAATAGGCACCAAGTCCGGGCGATCGGAGATCCGCTGCGAAGCGTTGGGATACGTCCCTGTGGACTAGCGCGGAAGCGTGTTTAATTTCAAGTTCATCAATCAAGTTTAACAGGCGCTTTAATTTACAAGGCAGTCGATCGATGGACTTATATACAGCGCGAAAGCGCGTATTTATGCACAATGGAGCAGCTTCTTGCCTGCGCCACACATCCTTTGTGCGAGCACGGCACACTCTTTTGCCTTTGCATCATTTGCTGGCAGGAATCTGCCCAGTGCCAACATATCTACCTCGTCGACGGGGAAACAATAGTTACGCCAACAACAAGGCCTAGAATGGCTCCGAAAATAGTAAGGGCACCTGCACCACCGCCGACTCATACCACGCCGTCGTCCTCATCGTTGCCGTCCTCTTCGCCGTCGTCTACGCTACCACCGCCGGCCCATACCACGCCGTCGTCATCATCGTTGCCGTCGTCATCATCAGCTGTAAGTCGTTACTTTATTAATTTTTAACATTTAAAATCCTTTGCAAATATTCCCAGCTAAAGCAAATCATATTCGGTTCATAGATCATGCTTTATTGTGATGAAGAAATGCCAGATAGCGATGATGATGACGAACCAAAATCTCCTGGGCCTTCTAGGCAATCACTTTTTGAAACCAGGGTAACGGTATTAGACCGATTCGATGATGTACCGGTAAACGATTTTAACTGTACATTATACTACTCAACTAATCTAAATTTATTTACGTTTTTCCCCATATTAGATGGACGCATTAAAAAATAAGCTGAGGTCGCTAAATGCTGGTCCATCACTCTATATCAAGGCAGAGGATATAGAGGAGGGAAGGCGCCACAAAATAATCGAATTGGACGACGCGATATGGGCCGGCGGTGGTGGCAACTATTACAAAAGGAGAGAAAGACCCCAGTTGGAGAAGGAAGGTCTTCCCCCCCAAATGATATGTCAATGCTATAACAAGTCAAGACATAAAAACTTATTATGAAGGCAATGCAATATTTCTGTTAGCTAAAACTAATATCACTCTTACAATAATAACAACCGTATAAACCTATTCAAACCTGTCTGATATCGTTTCATTTTTTAAAAACTTCATATTCCCTCCACACGCAACCTAAGCATTTATTCAGATTTGAGACTCGATAGAGGATAGACGTGAATTTCTCAAAGAAAAGATAAAGCGCAAACAGTAATGTCTTCTGATCTTATCATTAACTCCACTCTCAAATCACCTTTCCACATTATTTTTTGCTACTACCTTAAGGTTATGGATGAGACGATGGATAGAGTTGGAGCTGCAATCGCCTCCTACGTGAATGGTGGAATAAAAAATATGCACGAGGAAAACGTACGGTTTCTCCCTTTCCAGTATATGGCGATTTATCACTCTTGAAAGATACACGAAATTTTGGAAAAATTCCCAGATTACGCCATAAATCGAACTGACTTGGATGAATATAGACTCTGCTTTGAATATTATAACAAAGGAGTGATTCAGTTTGACGGACCACCACCAATTAAAGAAAATTGTTATGGGTGTAAACGCTCCAACAGAAATATGGGTTGTACATTTTTGCATTGTAACTAAATAAAACTTGTTCAAACCCGATTTATAAATATAAAAGTGTATCTCCAAAAGATAAATAAAACTTGTTCAAACCCGTCAGATTTCGTTTTATTCGTATTCCCCCGCAAAAGGTTCCCGCCAATAGACGGTCTCGTAGACGACGGAGGAGGGGAGCTATTGTTATAAGATGGAAACATGGAATGGGGCTTCCCCACCATAATTTCGATCGTCTTCCGAGAGAGAAAAACCATTTTCCCGCCATAAATTTGGCAACGTCGCTTTTTCGCCAAATTTTTCCGACCAATCACAATTTACCGCCAAAATCTTTCGACCAATCAGAGATTTACGATCGTCATTTGTTTGATCACGTGCCCTAATTTCGATCGTTATTTGTTTTCAAAATGGCGGACTGCGCTGAAAGCCTTAAAACAACAACTACTTTGATAGCCGATGAAACTACTAATGTGTCATATCAATTTCTGGTAATCATCGTATTACGTTACAATGAAGGCGGAAAACCAGTAGAAAGGTTCTGGTATTTCGTTAATCCTGACGGAATGATGCTCGTGCAATCGCAGATTGTATTTTAAAACAACTCGACCCCCTAATTTAGGGATCACCAAACATTTTACTGAAATTTTAGAGCAAGTTTTGAGAATTTTTTCGATTCTTTAATATGTAATTAATTCGCTTACATTAAAAGTAGATTTCACCCATGTACTCGGAAAATGTCGTTTAGATGTCATAAATGATATCTAATGAATAATCTTGCTGTTAAGTGGGCCGGATAAAATCACTGCGAGGGCCGATGTGGCCCGCGGGCCGTAGTTTGGGGACCCCTGCCCTAATTGGTGACAGTCCAAATAAACCTATAGCACAATGTTTTGTTGTTGATTCTGTTATGAGTTGACGTTTAAATGGCGTTCAGAAACTGATCAAGGACAAGTATCCACTTGCTAATTTTGTCCACTGTTACACTCACCAGCTGAATCTCATTATGTCTAACGCAGCATCCATCAACCGTCAAACCCGTATCTGTTTTGTACATTTGCCTGGAAACTGTTCATTTTTTTCTAATTCGCCCCAAAGAACAAAAGTGTTGGATGACGTTCTACAGAAAAGGTTGCCCCGGGTATCACAGACCAGATGAAATTTCCATTCTCGTGGAGTCAGCACTGTTTATGAATATAGGAAAGAACTCTTAACGGTTATGGAAATTATTGAAAACAGTGATGACATAAAGTTGCAGTCTACTATAACACAAGAAGGTGCATATAAACTTAGACTGAAATAAAATAACTTTGTCTTTTGGTTAACGCTTTTTTGCCAGATGATGCCTCACATTGAGATAATTTTTAGTCAGGTTCAAAAACGAATCACCGACCCAGTTAAAGTATAGCAAGCGATGCAGCATTTCGAGAATAGCATACAGAGAGTCAGAAACAAGTTGATGTGATTACCGAACAGGTTGAAGTCGAGTTAAAAAATGAAGAGGAAGAAGTTCGACGAAAAAGATCGCGGATCACTGACAGCGACTCTGCCTGCAAGAAGAGAGAAAGTAAAGAAGTTTGTGACACCATTATCACAGAAATTAAAGATATATTTTTATTTACTGGACACCTCGTGGCTACTAATCTATTTGTGGTCGAAGAATTTCATAATTACAGCAAACAATTTCTTGACACGTATCTCAGTAAAATAATTGAAAAGTATCCTTTTTTGAAAAAAAAAGAGACTGCAGAGTGAACTTCAAGTTTTTTACGAAAGAGAGGAATTGAGAGCAGTTTCTGGTGCAGTACCATTTCTGTCGCTAATTTTGATGATGATTTTTGTGAAACATTTCAAGAGACAATTGCCTCTAATTTCCCTCTTGGGGCAGCTCTCCAGCAGCGGGCGAATGAAGGTTGGCAACCCTTGGTTTTCTTCACCCGCAAGCTCAACTCGGCGCAGCGCAATTACAGCCCACATGATCTGGAGCTACTGGCGGTCTACGAGGCAGTGCGGCACTTTCGCCATATGCTGGAAGGCCGTGACTTCTCGGTTTTTACCGACCATAAGCCCCTCATCTTTGTCTTGCAACAGGAACCGAATAAATGTGTGACGGTGGTCATTATTAGCCTATTCAAAATTGGCGGTGACCAATTTACTTTTCGAGGATATGGCAGCACCGTCGTAGGTTGCCGGGCGGAGAGGGGACGGACATCGAGAGGAGAGGGGGCAGTCGGGTCTAGGTAGGAAGGAGGAGGGATCCCGGAGGAAGCAGGAAGGAAAAACCGACACGGGAGCAGCCTGAGCCTACCGACCTGGAATCATTCTTGTGTTGCTTGTGATTAATTTTCGATAATAAAAGGTCGCTGTTACCCACGGATAATTGCGTATAATTCAATACCTGTTACATGGCGCCCAACGTGGGGCCAGCAATTTTGTGTTGATTTGTGTGACTTGTGTGGCAAGACGATTGCGTAACAGTTAATTTAGATTGTCGCTCTTTCCAATCCCATCGGTTTTCTTACCACGTCTCAACCCTTACCTGTAGTTAAATGCCTCGACGGGCCTCGAGGAGAGAGGATATAGTCGCCTGTTACTCTTTTCCTTTTGCATAGGGCCAGGATTTATAATTGTTTTCGCGTAACGGCTGTCCCTGCAGGAACGAGCTGGATCGTTAACCTTTCAAAAGACGAGATTGTGCAGTGGTGCCACCGCCTCCAAATTGACGACTCTTGTACGTTGGATGACCTCCGAAAACGTGTGAGGGATCACGTGAAGAAAATCGAGGTCGAAGAAAAGATGTCGATCGAAGCTTTACCGGGGGCAAGCGGAGGCGCTTCTGCAGGTAATAGTAATCCGACTATTGTTGGTCCAGATGACAAAATATCGCGTCTATTAAGAGCGTTGATTCAATTTCCCAATCAGAATATTTCCTCGAGAGAGGACCGTATTAGGCGACTCGCGTGT
Organism: Tanypteryx hageni; assembly: GCA_028673005.1. Classification (NCBI taxonomy): domain Eukaryota; kingdom Metazoa; phylum Arthropoda; class Insecta; order Odonata; family Petaluridae; genus Tanypteryx; species Tanypteryx hageni. The sequence continues at coordinate 198,803,540 of CM054115.1, forward strand.
GATATATCGCGTTGGGGCCTAATATTTAACGGTCGCGAGGACGAAAGTGTGGCTCTCTTTTTGGAACAGGCTGGCACGTTTAGGGATTGCAAAGGGGTGTCAGATGACGAGATGTGGGAATTAGTGCCCGAAATCCTTGGAGCAAAAGCAATACAATGGTTCAGGGCAAACAAATTTAGCATATATAAAGTAGAAATTACGAGAGCGTACCTTCCCGCGGGATATGATATCAGGCTTAGGAAAAATATGTTCAGTCGAATGCAAGGCGAGGGTGAACAGCTAAACGCCTACGTCACCACCTTAAGAACCATGAATGCTCGCTTGGAAGAACCGTTAACAGAAAGAGAACTACTAGTGCTCACTTTAGATAATCTCCATCCATACTACCTTTCGAAAATTGCGCCACAGGAGATTAGTAGCTTCTCTCACATTTTGCGTGTCGGTGGTGAGCTGGAAAGTAGACAAGAGCGATGTAAATTATACCTCCCCCCGCCCCGTCCCGAGGAGATGGTGGATCCCGAGTTTGGTAATGACCCGGTTCGATGCCGGACAAGGCCAAACCCATCTTCGAGTGTAAGGGAGGGCCGGGAGCTGTGCTGGAGGTGTGGTAAAATGGGGCACCTTTCTCGTGATTGCCGTTTATGTCGTGAACCAGCTGAACCGGAACGTCGCGCTAATATAGCATCGTCGGATTTAAATGAGGAAGCGGCCCCTTAATGACGGTCATGAGGGGTGGCGGAGTTAGCCCGGTAAGTGACGAGGGCGAGTGGCGAGAGTGGGTGGAAACTGTGAGAAAGTTCATGCACGCCGATGAGCGAGTAGGCTCCCTAAATAATAGAGACAAGCGATTGTCTGTGATAGTAAAACTAGCAGGGAAAGAAATGTTTGCCCTTTTGGACACAGGGGCGTCCATTTCACTTATCAATGAAGAATCGGCGGCATTGCTTACGAAACCGGGCCGTCTTAGAGCTGTTAATACTGGAAAGCGGGTCGAATTAGCAGACGGGCGGTTAGTAGATTTGGGTCCGGAGGTTGGAGCCGCAGTAGCGATAGGACAGACCGTGTGGATGAATGATTTTTATATTTTGCCGGGGCTTACGTGTTCCGTGCTGCTTGGAGCGGACTTTTCCGCGCGGTGTCGTCCAACAGTAAATTTCGACCAAAGGTCCATTACCTTTCCGGATGGGCTTTGCGCTCTGTTATTAATCCACGGCGGTGATCGTGCGCGCAATGTAATCGCGAAAGAGATGAGTCACTCTCGTGATTATCTTGCCGGGGCGGAAAATTTCGATAAATTCTTGGACGAGGAAATGCAATTATTCGAACATGCCCATATCGACACTGGTCACGCGATTCCCACTAAGCAAAGATATTACCCGGTTTCGCCCCGAATACAGGAAGAAATTTATGCTCAGGTGGATGAAATGCATTCCGCCGGTGTGATCGAGCCGTCAAAAAGCCCGTGGTCGTCCCCGATCATATTAGTCCCAAAGAAGGACGGCACGCGTATGTTTGTGGTGGACTTTTGCAAAGTAAATTCTGTTAGCCGTAAGGATGCTTATCCGCTTCCATATATATCAGCTATTTTGGATAAGTTAAAATGTGCGAAATGGGTCAGCACAATAGATTTAGAGAAAGGGTATTGGCAGTTGGAATTAAATCACGATAGTAGAGAGAAAACGGCATTTACCGTCCCTGGTAAGGGGCTCTTTCAATTCTGTGTAATGCCCTTCGGGCTGCATAGTGCCGGGGCCACATTTCAAAGATTGATGGATTGTGTCCTTGGGCCCGAACTCAAGCCTTACGTCTTTTGTTATTCGGACGACATTATTGTTGCAAGCGAAACCTACGATGAACATTTGCCAATGCTCCGGATGGTTTTTAAATTACTGCGGGATGCCGGTTTGAAAATTAACCGTGACAAATGTAACTTCTTAAAACGAAAGCTTAAATTTTTGGGCTATATTGTCGGACACGGTAAATTAGAAGCTGACCCGGAACGCGTAGAAGCCGTTAAAAACTATCCTGTCCCAAAAAATGTTACGGAACTGAAACGATTCTTAGGCTTCGTGAGCTGGTATACGAGGTTTATACCAGGGTTCAATACCTGTTACAAGTGTTCCTCACGGCAATTCCGGTACCTGAATTACATTGGGCAATTCACCACAGACATCCACCATGTTGCTGGCAGAGACAACGTTGTAGCAGATTCCCTCTCGCGAGTGGAAGAAGTATCATCTGCAATCAATTTTGAGGCTCTTGCAAAATCTCAAGAGGAAGATGTTGAGTTCCGGTCTTCCCTTCATTCTGACTCCTCCCTAGACCTGAAAAAGGTGGTGATTCCAGAAACTTCACTTCAACTTTTTTGCGACGTCTCTACAAAGACATCGCGATCCTTCGTCACTGTCCCATTCCGGAGGCAAGTTTTTGATTCAATGCATAACTTGTCTCATCCAGGCGCCAGGGCAATGATCAAGATTGTCACAGACCGGTTTGTATGGCTCATGCATCCCATGCCAATGCTCCAAGGTGACTCGGCATGTACCATCACCGATTGGATATTTTGCCACACCCAGCTCGAGGTTCGCGCATGTGCACCTTGATTTGGTGGGTCCCGTGCCCATCTCTCAGGGGTACAGATACTGCCTCACCTGTGTCGATCGTTTCTCGAGATTGCCTGAAGCTATCCCCATCCCTGACATAACAGCCGAGACGTTTGGTAAAACCTTCTTTGCAGGATGGATTGCCCGCTTTGGAACTCCTCTCCAAATCACGACAGACCAGGGTCGACAATTCGAGTCCCAACTATTCCGGGAACTCTCCCACTTGTCTGGTTACAAGCACCTCCGCACCACAGCATACCATCCCGCAGCGAATGGCTTGGTGGAACGCCTGCACAGGCAGCTAAAGGGAGCCATCATGTGCCACCAGACAGAGTCGTGGGCTGATACACTCCCAGCCGTACTTATGAGTATATGGTCCACCTGGAAGGAAGACCTCAGGACCACACCAGCAGAGTTGGTGTATGGAGAACCTCTGCGACTTCCGGGCGAGTTCTTGTCTCCATTGCCGCCCTCCAGCAGAGACGATTGTTCCAGTTTCCTCATTCAATTGAGGAATACCATGCAGTCCTTGTGCCCACAGCCACCATCACGACATGGAACTAAGCCAGCTTTTATTTTTCAGGACTTAGACTCGGCAATCCATGTTTTCGTGTACCACGATGCCATTAGAGGGCCTCTGCAACCTCCCTATAATGGTCCATTCCAGGTGCTATGGAGGCATGATAATTACTACAGGGTGCAGATGGGATGTCGGGACACTGCAGTTTCTATTGACAGGTTTAAACCAGCATACATCATGGCAGATGATGTAATACCTTCCCCACCAGCAGGACGGCATTCCAGGCTCGAGAAGGACAGCCTCCCAGATGGGCCACCACTAGCGGTTCCGGAAGCGGTGAAGACACGTTGTGGAAGAAGTGCTTTGCTTCCCGAACATTTCGCTGACTTCCATACATAGCCTTTGCGACTGCCAGGGGGGTGATGTAGCAGCTATCACCACTAACTTACTTGTCTTCATGGCTGGCGGTGCATAGCGATTTGCTACTGTCTTCACGGTTCTCGACAATGCCACCAGGGATGTTGTGAGAAGTGAAAGTGTGCGAGCGGAAATGCACACTTCTGTTTGAGCCATCGCAGCACAAAGTTGTGCACCTTGCCATGCCGAAGTTTGCATCAGCCAGCATCCACCAATGCTACTTGTTAATCGTTACATCTGTGTTTTTTTCTTGTTGATTTTAACTGTTATTAAAAGCCAAAAAACTGACATCGTTTGTTTTTTCCACTTATTCTCTTTAACTCTTTGCATTATACAGTTGTACACAGGCAACTAATAATAATATTCCGTTAAGGTCACAAATAATGACATATAAGTCATCATTCAAAATGCTAATTACATATTCCAGATAATGAATTTTCACTTCACACACACATTTTCACAGAAATAATAACAGACATCAAAATTATGTACCCAAGAAACACAAATTTCAATACAAAATTCTGCTGTAGCAGCTAGTCTGCAATAAATTTGGAGAAATACCACTTGAATCTAAACTAAATGACATGCCTTCAGGTTACTCCCTATTGATTGATGTTTCACCATTGTTCACTGAAAGGAGCCCTTCAGCATGCTCAGATGGGCTCACAGCATCCACATTGTTAACTGACATATCCTGCAAATTTAAAAAAAGTAATTTATTTGACTATTTGAACTCCACTATGGGTTAGAAATTAATTTTAGAATTTAATGTAACTTATCACAGCAACACCCAACATCATTTCAAGATCCAAGGGCCCTGGAACACAATTCTCCTTCTGTTCCACCTGTAAGAAGAATGAAAATGAATTTCTAAAAATATCAATCGTTAAGTATAACAATTACATGCTAAACCTAAAGATATTGATGCAGGAGGCAATGGGCATACTTCAAATGCTGCAGTAAATGTAACATAAGGCAAATGCACTTATGGCCACTTGTGGTTTATAAACAAGTTCTCTATGAAGATCACATTACCATTTGTAATATTGCACAACAAAATGTCCATTTTGTTTGTTTACTTATAATCTATCATAAGCACAGCTGTATTTGCTGACGATCAAGTGTCACAGTTAGGCCATTTAAGATATATATGTATATGAAAATAACAAGGAAAACTTTCAATATAGGCATTTCAATTTCTAGATCGAAAAACAAATACTTTTAAATGTGTTCTGGACAAAAGAATTATGTTAATGTCAAGGAGCACAAGAAAACGCATAATGTTAAACAATAAATAAAAAATTTCTGTAAACAATCCAAAAATTTTAAAAATAAAACAATATAAAATAATTAAAATGAGACATCGCTATGGTATAGGTATTTCTTCCATTCTATTACAAGCACAATTCTATTCCCAGATGTCTACATTGCAGTTTCAAAGAACTAAGTATATTGTACTAATAATCACAAAAAGTTTTAAATAGAAATTTCAATTACTTAATCTAAAATTAAGGCATATTTTGTGAAAAACAGACATGTACCATACTTAAACCCAGTGCTATGGATGGAACAGCTAACTTAAGCAAGCGAGGCTTTACACCTAAAAATGAGAAACACTTCAGCTCAAAATGCTTCTCGCGCACAAAAACAGAGAGAAATTTCTTCTTTCCTTCCTAGGAGATGTATCCAGTGCAGGTATCTGTTAAGAAAACATTAAAGCATTCTCACAAATGCATTCACATAACACTTCGTAGACCTATTTTGTCAGAAATTTTATCGAAAATATATGCTATTTTTAAGACTTACCTGGCTTTGTTGATTGGAGAGCAGAACAAATCACTTTGTCACTTCTACTCTTAAACCACAGCCAGCCACTGCACATTTTCCTTGTCTTAAAGCATATTACTATATGCATATGCCAGAATATCAGAATCGTACTCAATAAGCAATGGAGGATTTCTATCAAAGACTAGTCCCATAATGGCAGAAGTCAACTGTGGTCGACTAGAGCCCTGCACGGGTATGATATTTTCCGCCTCTACCCGACCCGTACCCGCAGACTATGAACCCATATCCGACCTGTACCCGCAGAATATTAACCCACAGGCTCACACCTGCACAGAAGGCCTACTTGTCCCACCCGACCCGTATTTTTTAACTGTCTGGTCCTCAAAACAAATCCGTAACAAAAAATCGTAAAAACATAAAAATATTTCTGAGTCAGTCATTCATTTTGTATAAATTAAAATTAAATGCAATTGTACATTAACATTCATTTTTAAGATAGAAAAAATGTATTTAAAGTATCTACGATTTATTTTGAGAAAAATTAAATATTTTTCAAAATAATTTAATTGAAAAAAGGAAACATTAATTAATAGTATCTACCCAGAGATTTAAAATTACTATTTAAAAATAGGACATCATCCACATTTATGGGATCTAAACCATTTCTTCTTTCACTAACAACATGTCCCGCCAATCAAAAACACTTCTCTGATGGAGCACTGGTCGCTGGTATTGCAAAAATACTATTTGCTAAAATACTTAAATTTGGCATACAATTCTTTTGCTTATCCCACCATTTCATCAAATCAATATTATTAGTAATGCCATCAGATAGTTTTAAGTCAATATATGCAGTCAATTCGTCTGGAAAAATATGATTATTTACTGCATCAGTATCTATAAACTGAACTAAGGTGTCTAACATTTTATACCTTTTCATCGGTTGTTCTTCAAGCATACACGGATTTGGTGTCACGGATTATATTTCATATCACTTCTCCTTTTTAATGTCATCAATACTTACTTTAACTTTCTCATAGATTTCATACTTTTCTTCAGTTTTTAACATTTTCACACTCTTTAGAAGGGGGTGAAGAAAAACAGAAATTTTATAAATTTTTAAACCCATCTACTGACACTATCTTGAAAGGTCTCAAATCTCTAACTACAAGTTTGACACAGCCATCTAAAACCTTTTTTTCTTTTCAGCTGATAATTTTGGTAAATCGCATTTTTTCGGCACAAGAAAATTTGAAATTTTAGACACGCCTTCTTTGTTATTTTCACACTTGTGTCGCAATAAACTTGATGTTTCCAGCTTCTTATAATCATAACGGTAAACATTTTATAACTACTGCAAGCGATTGTCTTCAAAATCAGTTCTCCCTTTTCATCTAAAATTTCACAGGACATTTCCCAAAATTTTGATTAGGTATTTTTTTTCTTCTTTGAGTGTACTCTAAACTCGAAAGCTTCCTTATTATCTGATCAGTATTCATTGTTCAAATCTGAAGGTCTGATAAATGTAATATTTTGATTGAAATTTTGATTTATAATCGAATGATGCATTAACTTATAACTGAAAATTTTACTGTTTAATCAGCTGGTATTGGTTCCTTTTAAGAATGTGGTAGATTGATATTCTGTCACAAAAGCCGAGATCACATATAACTCATCAGTGTAATCTTGTAAAATAACTCGTTCGTTTCTCTTGCAAACAAATTATAAAATAATACAACTCACACGCGACTATTTGACGAAAAAATACTATAAATTTGAATTTTAAGTAACATATAAAGAATGCTGATAGGCACTCTTATATGTAACCATGTCTCTTCAAAAATGAATTCACAATGATAGATGTTACTTGCATGAATGGGCAAAACCAACTGGTTAAAAGGGAGAGTTCTCCCACAAACCAATCCATCATAATTACATTGTACTACATAATTACCCTATTCACTCTTTCTCTTCCCCTCTCTAGATTCTCTTCTACTAAACGTAATCGACAATCATTTGTCAATTGCAACTTTGTATCTATTTATATAATAAAAGGAATCGATTATTTGTCAGACTCTTTTCTTGAGACAGGATTCACAAAGCCTGCGATCTGCCGACCTGCATAAATTGCAAATTTGTATCTTCCTATATAATGCTACTTCTGACCACGAGGATGTGCTTTACTAGCATTAAAAGGCATGTGAAAAGTGCCTGTGCCTACATTGGCGAGGCAAATTGAATTGGAATTAAAACTAGTTTTTGTACCCACTCTTTACCCGCACCGGTGCCCTTTGTGTCCAAACCCAACCCGTACCTGCATGGAAGAACTCTATACCCGACCCGACCCGACCTGCAACTTTCGCTGCGGGTACCCCCGGGTCGGATCGGGTAAACTGCGGGTATACAGGCCTCTATGGTCAACTGCGAGCTCTGCTCAAGGTTTGCCTGCGTACCTGCATCCCGCCGTGAATCAAGATTGCTGCAACTGCAGCGCTTCCCAGTGAACACAGTCCCATGCAAACTACGCGTAAAACATGGGTCTCTATCGCCTCTATTCTCCCATAAGAGATTCATATCCCTGGCCAGCGGTATACCCACTGAGGTATTCTGCGCATGCGCATTTATGCATACTTCATGGGTGCTGAGGTGTCTTGATTGATGAAATGCAAACCGATTTGCCCAAATCCCCAAATCTCATTGTCAGTCATCCCCAGTCATCCCCGTCTGCCCATCAGGAAGGCTCGGGAAGACGACGAGCGCGCGTGAAGGAGGGAGGGGGAGGAGACGCAGGGAGAGAGAAAGCGACCTTGAGGAGGCTTCAAAACAGGCAGACACAGTGGTTATAATCAGTTATAATATAGTATATTTATGGAGACTTGTTCCGTGTCACAATTAAGATGAAAATAAATTATTTTTGGCTTTTAAAGTTCTGGTTGAGATGGACCCCACTATCCCCAAGGTAAGAGCCGCTCCTGTGGCCCCAGCTTTCGTTCACTTTCTGCAGTATGGCAGAATTATGAAGCGTTGGTAGGTCATTTTACAAATGCTAAGGATGATTGTTAATGATTAATAGTCACATAAAACGAAGAAATTTGCAATAAAGTTTCTTATTTTTACTATTTTCCATTCAAAGGGGGTATTGAAGGGGGGCACGTCTACGGTTGCCAACTTTTGGTGTCTCCGAAGATTGACATCTAAAAGTTTTAAGAATAGAAAATAAATATAAGGTAAGAGGGGAGCGAGAGAGGAGGCGGTTAATTTTATTGATCAAGTTTATAGGATTTTTTTCAACGTCACTTTAAAAACCACTTTTTAGAAAGATCTGATGCTTTCCTGGCGAATCAATGAGGTGAAGAGTTCCCGGGTTTCCAGCCAGGTGAATATGTTGTCTACCGACGTTTCGGCACCTTCCTCAAGTACCATCTTCAGGGGTCTCCTGAGTGCCGTACCATTCTTTCGTCCATGTATATATACTACTCCGGTATTGGAGGCTCGTTCCCCATTGGCTGTTGGGTCGCCTCATCCGACGAGGATAGCCATGACCACGAGGGAGGGTTCACGGAGGCTACCCGCCGCAGGGCAAAGAGGAAGAAGACTTCCTCGAATGCTAACGGCGGGGCCGGTGGAAAGGCCCAGAAGAAAGGTCAGGCCGGAAATTCCGGCAAAGGAGCGAGGACACGTTTGCGCATATCACCGATAGTGGTGTACGGCATCGTGTCTCATAAGGTCATCGCCAATGAGCTGAGTAAGGTCATTGGCGATGACTATGAGCTGGAGGTCCGTCGGGCATCCACCAGAGTGGTGGTCCATTCGGCGGAACACCACAGGGCTGCTACCAAGGTGCTGGACGACGCTGGAGTCCAGTATCATACCCAGCTCCTGGAGTCGGTGCAGGGGATGCGCCTTCTCCTGAAGGGACTTGGGCGGGGCTACACGCCGGAGGACGTGTCGGCGGACCTGACTGCGAAGGAGTTCGTGGTCAGGACCGTCTGACAGACGACGGCGATGGAGGACGGCAAAAGGTCCTCATCGGCCGCTTCGTCGTCAACGTGGAGAGGACTCCCAGAGCTCCTCTCCCGAACGAGTTAAAAAAGGTTTGCCGGTGCTCGATTCAGGTCGAGCACTTCCGCGGCAGTCGCGGTCCGCTGACATGCTTCAACTGTCAGCGGTTCGGCCATATGTCGCATGCGTTCCGATGCGACACTAGGTGCTTTAAGTGTGCGGGTCCGCATAAGGGTGCTGATTGCCCCAAGCAACCTGAAGAACCGGCCAAATGTGCCAATTGCGAGGGCGATCACCCGGCCTCGTACAAGGAATGCCCCGCATACCTTGAGGCACTTGAGAGGTACGAGGAGAGCCAGCAGAAGGTGCCGAAATCGGCACCCAAATCTGCACCGGCCCTCATCAAGGCCAAGTCTGCTCCCGCGGCGAAGGCGACCGCCACGCGGTCCTACTCCACTGCGGTTAAGGGACCGACTCCTTCGGCCCCCGTCTCTGTGCAAGTTCAGCGGCCCGCTGCTGTTCCTGCCCCAGCTCCCGCCCCTTCTTCTTCGGGGTCGCCCTCCGTGGCGCCCCCTATCGCTCTCCCTGAACAACGGGAGCAAGCGGCTCCTCCCTCCAAGACCTTCCTAAGGAAGCAAAGGAGGAGGGCCGCCCAAGAACTGGCATTGAGGGAGAAGCAGATGACCGAATCGGGCATGGAAGTGGAGAGTGTGGCCGTTGCAGACGGGCCCGCCACTACCACGACCACGACCCCCATGGCCGAACCGATTAAAAAGGCTGCCGCGAGGACGGTCCCCACCGTCCCTACTGCGGAAGTGGTGATCCCGCCTAAGGGTGCTGCACCAGCAATGACTCGTCTGCCACGAAATGTCGAGCCAGAGGTAGCTGGGTCCGATTTGGACCCAGACTTCTGGACCACGGTGGCAATGATTTGCAGGTCGTTGAGGAGATACATCTCCTCAACTTCCGGACGACTCCTCCTATCGCTGCTGGAGGAGTTGGTGAAGGAGCGCTCCTCGTCACCTAATAATGGCGACTAGGGGGTGCTCCGTCATTATCCAATGGAACGCACGGGAAGTCAAGGAGAATACGGAGGAACTCCGTGCGTTCCTGCAGGATAAGAACGCCATCGTGGCCGCAGTCAATGAGACCCACCTCCGCCCATCGGACTCCTGGAAGGTACCCGGCTGGTCGATCTACCGTGCCGACAGGCCCGGCCAGCCGACCGGGGGCCAGGGGCGGGGTGGGTCTGCATTATTGATCCATCGATCTGTAAGGCATCGCCCGTGTCGGGAGCGATCATACAGGTCGATGGAGGCCGTGTCTGCCGACGTGCTGACCGACTCCGGGTGGATCAGGGTCTCCTCGGCATACTATCCGCCTGGGAGGGCACATGGGACCCGGACGAGGTCATGGATCTCGTCGGAGACGGCTGCCCCTCAATTGTCATCGGCGACCTGAATGCCAAGCATGCCAGCTGGCATTCGAGGGTCGCCAATCCGATGGGCACAAGACTGCGGGACTTGGCAGACGAGGGGGGACTGACTCTGTTGGCCACCACGGATCCGACATTCCTGCCCTCCGGGGATGTCCTCGACGTTGCTGTCGTCAACAACGTCAGGGCATCCCTGAGCATGCATTCACTATGTGATTTGCCCTCTGACCACAATCCGACCCTGCTGCTTCTGGGTAACTCGCCGGTGCGAGTCCCACCACCGCAGCGTCTGGACCTCGCGAGGGCCGACTGGCACTACTTCCGTGAATTCATCGCGGAAAGGCTGCCGGTCGTGCCAACTCAGCCTGAGACGAGGGATGAGGCAGACCGGATGGTCGACCTCATCACCTCCACAGTCCAACAGGCCATGGACGCTGCGGTGCCTAAGGTGGTTAACGCCCGGGCTGTCCGCATCGCCCTGCCTCGAGTCGTCCGGGAGACCATCACCCGGCGAAACAGCGTCCGACGGCGGTGGCAGTGCCATCGGACGCTGGGTCTCAGGCTCCAGCTGGATGGCCTGACCAGGACCGTCAGGCGCATGTTGCGAGACGTGCGCTCTGACGTGTGGGAGAATCATCTCCGCACCCTCAGCCTGGATTACCATTCGGTCTGGAAGACCTGTTCGAGGCTGTGCGGACCTCAGCGGCGCGATCCCCTTATTGTTCAGGGGGAGTTCCCCAGAGGAGAAGGACGGATTGATGGCGGAATACCTCGAGGGGGTGTTCTGTCCCAATCCGGCTACTGCAGAGTCGGATGCGGTGGAAGAGGACATCGCAGAGGTGCTGGGTTCGCTGGATCGGGATCCCATGCCAGAGGCGGAGTTTCCTCGATACACGAGCGGTGAAGTCGTGGCACTGGTTCGCCGTCTCGGGTTGAGGAGGGCTCCGGGGGACGACGTTATTCCCAACGTCGTCCTGAGGCAGGTTCCCGTCGCAGCGATAGAATTCCTGACCGCCGTCTACAACGGCTGCGTCAGGATTCCATACTTCCCGTCTGTCTGGAAAAGGGCAAAGATCGTATGCATCCCGAAGAAGCCGGGAACGGAGGTTGGACCCGGAGACATCCGGCCAATCTCGCTCTTGGCTGGCTTCGGGAAGATCTTTGAGCGTCTGCTCCGGAGGCCGCTGGACGTCATCCTCCGGGAGAAGAATATTCTCCCGGATGAACAGTTCGGCTTCCGCGAGGAACACTCCACAACCCAACAGCTGGGTAGAGTGACCGACTTCGTCACCGACGCCTTCAACAGGAAGCAGGCGGTCGCGTGGGCCTTCTTTGATATATCGAAGGCCTTCGACCGCGTGTGGCACTGTGCGCTCCTGTTGAAGATGGTTCGACTCCAGATGCCAGTCTGGTTTGTGCGACTTGTGCAGTCGTACCTACAGGGCAGGACATTCCGGGGGTTCTGGCTTCAGGTTGGATCGGGACTGCGGCGAATCTGCGCCGGTGTCCCGCAGGGATCCGTCCTGGGGCCAATCCTCTTCAACGTATACACCCACGGCCCCCCTAAGGGGTTCGTGTGGAACACAGTCCTCGCCCTGTACGCGGACGACGCGGCGCTCCTGTCACGTTCGACCAAGAAGTACGCGGCAGTTGAGAATCTGCAGTGCGCCGATGACGATCTGGCCACCTGGTATCGTCGATGGCGCATTGCGGTCAACCCTTCCAAGACAGGAGCGGTCATCTTCCACCCTGGAAGGGGAGCGCCGCCTGGAGTCGACCTGTCGGTGATGGGGGAGGTGATCCCCTGGAGCCAAGAGGTCACCTACCTTGGCATAGTGTTGGACCGGAGGCTTCTTTGGAAGTCTCTGGTAGAAAGCGTCCGCCGCAAGGCGCTCGGGGCTTTGATGAGACTTCGTCCCATCCTCAGCTTCCGCGCCTTGTCGACCGACACACTGAGACGCCTATACCTGAGCTGCGTACGGCCTGTCCTGACCTACGCAGCTCCGGTTTGGTCCGGAGTGCCCAAGATCTCCCTTTATAGGATCCAGGTCGTGCAGAACATCGCACTCCGGCTGATACTCGGTCGTACCCGATACGAAAGTTTCAGCCGGTTGCACGAAGACCGGAGCGTGGAATCACTGGACATCCTCTTGCCAAGGATGTCCAGGGAATTCTACGCGAAGGCGGCAGCCTCCCAGCACCGAGAGGTGAATGCGCTCGGCGAGATCCGGGCTAGGTGGTGGGACCGCTACAAGCGCCCCATCGCCAGCCTGGACTCGCAGGAATCCCTTTCTCCCAACAAGCGTCCTCGCTTGGAGTGAGGGAAAGTTTAGTTGCCCTTCAAAAGTGGCCAATCGAGAAAATAAGCTAGTTTTTACCATTTATAGCTAAGCTGGTAATGGTACCCGCCAGTACAGAAAGTATTGGATCATATACAGCATCAATTGTACGGCTCACCTATGCAGCTCCGGTCTGGTCTGGAGTGTCCAAGACCACCCTCTACAGGCTGCAGATAGTGCAGAATAATGCACTCCGGTTGATACTTGGTCGTGGTAGATACGACCATGTCGACCGGATGCATTTAGACGGAAACGTGGAACCCCTGGACATCCTCTTGCCGAGGATGTCTAAGGAATTCTACTGCAAGGCTGCATTATCAACGCACGAAGAGGTGCGAATGCTAGACTACATCAGGGCTAGGTGGTGGGATCGTTACAAGGGGCCCATTGCCAGCCTTGATGTGCAGGATGCCCTCCCTTCAAACAAGCGTCCTCGCTTGTAGGGAGGGATATATGCCCATTTATGGGCTATTGAAGTGCGCTAAGCTAGTTTTCAAGATTAGTCTCGCATTAGCAGCTTAGCTGGAAATGCGACGTGGCCAGACTCAGGCTGGAAGAAGATCATGACATCTTGTATGGCACTCAGGAGACCCCTGAAGATGGCACTTGAGGAAGGTGCCGAAACGTCGGTAGACAACATATTCACCTGGCTGGAAACCCGGGAACTCTTCACCTCACCACTTTTTAATCGATCTAATACACTGTATTCATTATGTATTGTAGTAATTAAAAAATATAATTTGGTTCATAACATAAGGAAATAAAGAACTAAAATGAAAAATTTATAAACAAAAAGCTGGTGAATAGCATATATCATACTGAAAATTTCAATAAACAAGTAGTTTATTTATTTTTTCTTTAATTTAACAGCAAATATTTTTAATGTTATATATTTTTTCTCCTTGAATAGATTTAAGAAACGTTTGATAATTTTACCAAATTTAAAAATTCAGTACAATTTTCTGGAAAATTAAAAAAGACTAGCAACTCATCTTCGTTTAATTTTATAGAGCATCAATTCTGTTCATCCTACCACTTTATACCCATGATCAGGGCCGGCAGAAGCGGGCCTGCAAGGCCTGCGTTGCAGGCGGGCACCAAGCAAGGGGGGCGCCGATTCCAAAAACTTCGGCCATAAATGTATCATATTTAATAAATAATAAATACGACACTACATGTCCACACCCACGGAGATTATGGTGCTTTATGGTTTGAATCAGCACGAGTGATTTCAGTAAGGAAACATAATAGTAGGAAATATATACAAATTAATACATTTTTGAAACTGTTGGCTGACAGCGTAAATGCATGTATCGCTATTTGCTATGTTGAATTAACTGCTGCGGTTGTTTTATACGCGACCAGTTTAATAAAATTTTATATCTGATATCTGCATAACATTCGGTAAGTTGAGATCGTACTTACTTATATTTCATGTTTAAATATATTTGAAAATAATTACAAAATACCCACTGTTTTTTTAAAATAATCCAAAATACCTACTGTTTTAAAATAGGTTAAAATTGGTGTTCGAGTTAGTGTTAGATTAGGGATAGAGTTAGGGTTGGTGTTGTGTATATTTTTGTTATTACTCCTAACGTTTTGTTATAGCTATTTTTAACATGTTTTTAAAAACAGTGGGCATTTTGGAATATTAAAAAAAAAATTGGGTATATTGGAATATTAAAAAAAACTGGGTATTTTGGAATATTTTTTAAAAACAGTGGGTATTTTGGAATTAACCCCAATTTATTTTTATTATTAAATTTCAGTCTAAAAATTTAATTAAAAAATGAAATCGAAGAAGTTATCCAGTGCCCAGAATCGTAAACGTAAGGCCGCGAAAGATGCTGCCATTAAAAAACAAGCCGGTACACTAGCTCATTTCATTAAAAAAGTGAAGAATACTTCCAACTTAGACTGTAGCCAACTTGACACATCATCAGAACCAATTTTTGACGAAGAGGCATCCAACCCAAGTTCATCAGCCAGATTAAATGAGAATATTACAATGACAGATCAAGACCGTGAGGAGATAATTTCTGAACCAGATCTCGAGGTAATTAAAAATTCTTTAAATCATGACATGGAAAACGTCTTAAGTGAGGAATCGTTTCGAGATTATTCGGAGTAAGACATTGTTATAAATGATAAATCTTTAGTTAATTTAAAATTAGAAGATCCAGCAAAATGGCCAAATATTGACGACAAATTACGAATAGTTTTATCAGAAATGGGACCTATTCAAAAGAAAAATTTAATACATCCGAGAGATACAAATGGACGTAAATTTAGCGATACATATTTTAATAGAAAAATGGAAAACGGAGAGTTGGTAACACGGACATGGCTTATTTATTCGTTAACCGCAATTTCTGTTTTCTGTTTTTCTTGTAAACTTTTTACACCTGCTGAAAGTAGTAGCCTCGTAAAAGGATATAATGGCTGGGGAAACATATCCAAAACTTTACATAGACACGAGACAAGTATGACTCACATGAAATTTTTTTTTAAATGGAAGGAACTTCAGATGAACCTGAAAAATAAAATAACTATTGACTTTCAAACACAAAACATGTACGAAATGGAAAAAAAAACATTGGTCAAATGTTTTAGAAAGATTGATTGAAATAGTAAAATTCCTTGGTGGCCAACATTTAGCATTTCGAGGATCATCACATACATTATATCAAAAGAATAACGGAAACTTTTTAAAATTAGTCAAACTGTTTGCTAAGTTTGACCCGTTTATGGAAACCCACGTTGAAAGAACTCTACGGCAAAAAGGTTGCGTTCACTATTTAAATGAAATATTGCAAATTTTAGGCAATGGAATAAGGGATAAAATTTTATTGTCAATTCGAAAGGCTAAATACTATTCAATGATCTTGGACTGCACACCTGGTGCAAGTAAAACAGAACAGATGAGTATTATCATACGTTTTGTTTTCTACACCGATGGAAAAGTAGAAATCAGGGAAAACTTTTTAGGTTTTGTGGAAGCTGATGACTCTACAGGCCACAGTTTATACAAAACCATAATTAAATTATTGGAAAAATGGGACATTCCCATTGAGGATATGAGTGGTGAAGGGTACGAAATGGGGCGAATATGAAAGGGAAAGAAAATGGGCTTCAAAGTTTGCTCTTAAACACAAATCCTCGTGACTTTTACGTTCCCTGTGCTGCTCATACTCTGAATTTAATGATAAATGATGCAGCAAAAGTCAATGCAGACACAATTAGTTTTTTTGCAACTGTGCAAGAATTATATAATTTCTTTTCATCTTCTCCGAAGCGGTGGACAATTCTTTTAAAGAACATCTCAAACTTAACATTAAAGCAGCTTTCAGACACCCGATGGGAAAGTAGAATTGAAGCAATACGGCCTCTACGATATCAAATAGGAGAAATTTATGACGCGCTCTATGAAATTATGGACCATGACAACTTCAATAAAGAAATTCAATATGAAGCACAAAGTTTATGTGTTAAAATAAAAGATTGTAAATTTATTTGCTCCTTGATAATTTGGCATGATATTCTTAATAGAATAAATCCTGTCAGCAAACAACTTCAAGATAAAAATATGCACATTGCACTTGTCTTAGAATCAATCGGCAATTTAAAATCATTTGTATCGGAATATCGATCAAATTCAAATTACAACGATGTTCTTGAAACGGCAAAAAAACTTAGTGAAGATGTAAATGGAAAACCAGAATTTAAATCTATAGTTGAAGTTTGCTGAAGAAAAAAGAACATCAATTTCAATATGAACATCATGACGAATCACCGCAAACGCCAAAAGATAGATTCAGAGTCAATGTTTTTATACAATTTTGGATACTGCTTGGGCATCTTTGAATGGACGTTTTGAACAACTAAAAATCCATAGCGATCATTTCAGTTTCTTACATAATTTCTCAGAAATTGATAATGAAAATCTAAGAAAAACTGTGATGATTTAAAGAATCTTTTAAAATATGGTGATAACAAAGATATAAATGGTACAGATCTCTATGACGAGATAGTTGCTTATAAAGACATTTTCAGTAAAGATAAATTAAAAATTCAAAACCCTTTTGATGTTCTTCAGTTTATTGTATCTAATAATTTATCCTTTCCTAACTTAACGATTGCTTTAAGAATATTATTGACCATTACTGTTAGTGTAGCAAGCAGTGAATGTTCATTTACTAAATTAAAATTAATTAAGACCTATTTACGAATGAGTATTTCACAAGAGAGGCTTGTAAACCTTGCATTAATAGCGATTGAAAATGATGTATGTGCTGAATTAGATGTAAAGGAAATTATTTCTAATTTTGTAACTATGAAATCAAGAAAAATAAAAATGTTGTGAATAAACTTGTTTCAAATAAAATTTCATATTTATTTATTTATTCTAATATTCTATTCATGTTATACTAAAATGTGCAACGTATCTTTTTCGACGATTTTTTTTAAAGGGGTGCTCACAGCTGAACAACCTAGCGCCGGCCCTGCCCATGATACTGAAAATCCTCTTGCAGTAAGCTGATGTACTACAAATGCTCATAATGTAAGAAATGGCAGATAATATTTTCAAATCCAAATTTGTAGCTTTAAGGATAATGTGTCATTTTTTACTCAAATACACTGCTTCAATAAAATCTTTAGTTTTTGAAATTTCATCAAAACTTGTTTTTATGGATGTAATTTCTTCAAACAGTTAATTCATATCTAAATTTGCATTATTTGCCAAATTGAAACTTTTAATAATTTCCACTAAATCTTCGTAAGTTGGGGAAAATATATTTTTTCAAACGAGAACTTTGAAAAGCATTCTCATTATTTCGTTTTCGTTGAAATGGAACCATTAAAATAATACAGAATTTTTAAAAATCTGCTTTCATTTTAATTTTCCCTGTTCCTCTAGACCTTTTTTGAAATTTTATCTAATGGTATATCCAAAGAACTCATCCAAGCGATTTTATAATTGTTTTTTTTTTTAGCTCCAATATACCCGGGAAAACATCGGTAACGGTAGTTGGATTGCATTCTAATTCTATAGAATAGCTGTTTTGAAAAATTCTACTTCTACCCGTCAAATATGACGGGATTATGATATAAATTTTCCAAATATATTTGATTTCGATATGAAAAACCAGTAAGATGTTAAATGACAATAATAAATAAATAGTAATATTCCCTCCTTCCCTCTCGCTGTCCTTCTCTCCCTCCCTTCCTCTGTGCCTATTTTTTGTCTCACCTCCCCCCTCTCATTCCCTCCTGCCCCAATCCATAGCTGTCCCTCTTTTTCTCCGTCTCCATAATCTCTCCCCTCCTGTCCTTTTCTAATTCTATACCTCCCTTACTCTCTATGTACATACTTTCCATTCTATATCCCTTCTTTCCGATCTCCCTTCACATTTCCCCTTCTCTTTTACTCTACGTCTATATGGTCGTTTATATAAGCAAAATAATCCAAACTAAATCCCAGTCCCATTAGGATTAAGTATTTTCGCGAAAAATCCTACAATAATTTAAGGCAATCTATGGACTCGTATATATTACACGAATGCGGGTTGTGACAGCAATTGAATCTCGAAGTTTAACAATGATGTGGTCAGCAAGGCAACATCCCGTTTAAAAGCCGATATTTTCCCAAATAACGGAAATTTTGAAAATCGGTCGAAAAAAAATTACGGAAATTTTTAAAATCGGTCGGAAAATATTTTGGAAAATTTTACTGCAAATTGTTTTTTTCTCAATTTTACTGCTAAATAAAACCTATTGCAAAAAGAATCAGGTCAAAAGCTTGTTTAGTCTTCAAGTTATTCAAGTTAAAAGAGAGTTCCGGACAGAGGGACATAAGCAAATTATTATATAACGATACGATGTATTTCAATTTACTCAAATATTTTTCAGCATCTTAATGGCGTATTTTTTAGCATAATTTGCAATAATTAACCTGTCGCTACATTTAAACTCTTTTGTTGGTCACACCGAATATCTATATATCGTAAACATCGTGAATAACTACACAGACATCTGATGTGTGCATAGAGTAAGGATATATAAAAAGAGTAGTACCCCTACGGATATATATAAGGATATATATCCTTACTCTATGGATGTGTGAGATGTTGTATACGATATATATCGCACAAAAACGATATAGAGATAAAAAAGAAGCATCTAATGTTTTTTTCCAACGTTACGGAAATTAACTAAAAACCCGAGTGTAGTTGTATGGAAAAGGCCAAAGACTAGTCCCCTAACCAGTGTGCACAGAATCTTCACGAGATCCGTCGAGGTAGGAATGGTTGGAAAAGGGCGGATCTAACTTCCTCGAGCAATAGGACATGATTGGTGGACGTATTGAATAGGAGCACGATGGTCAAGTTGCCGATTTTGGCGGGACAATCCCGAGTTGAAAAATTAAATTTCGTGTACCGTCTATAATTAACCGAGGAAGCAAGTAATTTTTGCTTAATTTTTGTGCGTTCAGTTTTATGCCGTAATCACTTATATCTCGAAGCTCCCTCGATAAATGAACCTTCCTATACAAATATATTCTCTTCACCAAACTCAACGAATATTTTAGCAGGGGTTTTCCCCTTACAGTCGTTGAGCGCTAAAATACGTCACTTTCTGGAAGATAAAGATAAATGGTAGGCTCGCAAGAACCACTGAAATATTTAATAAATAATTGAACTATTAAGGGTATATACTGTGCGCATAAACGAATCGCGTTAAAGATAATACGCGACGCTTATAATGAGAAATGTTTGTAAGAATGAAATCGCGATTATGCTAATATGCAACGCGTATATCGAAAAAGGGTAGTAAAAACAGAATCGCGTATATGCGAAAACGCGCAAACCAAACACACGTAAATCGAGGAATACTTGTATTGCGTTTTTAAATTAAGTTATGCTTATTCATATGAATGAACGTCCTGAAATTATTTTCTCATTGTAGACGTTTTTTAGCGTGCAGACAAAATTTCTTGACGTGCCGAATTCGGCACTCGTGCCATATATTTGTAATATCTGCTATAACTGAACAAAAAATTCTCCCAAACCTCCCGATGATAGAATAACCTAGGGATGAAGGAGATTTGGCTTTAAATTGCAGTTCAGTGCATGCTTTTACTCAAAACGTTGTAAAATCAGTAATAATTCACTAATTTCATTCAAATTTTTATATGATTTTACAGACATTTCACTCCTTTAATTTTTCTTATAAAATAATTAAATCAATAATAATTTGATTTTGTATGATCATCTTCAAATCAATCAAAACACAACCCTGCAATACAATTTTGACACAAATATGCAGTATCTTTTTTTTTAACCATGCTTCAGACATCAGCACACTGTGTTTGTGGACGAGATTTCTTTCTCTTTATGCGAGAATTTTTGATGAAATATCTTTCTGTTAGCCGTGTCACAGTGTTATCGACCGAACGTCTGCCGGGAACTGCTTGTTCAACGATCCTACCGCATTTTAAAACAATCCCTTTACCAGTTGAACTCTAAATGCCAAATGATTACCGTATTTTCTCTATAAATTTTCATTGAATTTAGGACGGCAACATTCAAAAGCTTACGAAATAATTTCATACACCACTTAATCAGTCTTTTTCTTTTGATGAGAGAGCTCGAAGACTAACTTCTCTATTTTCAGCTCAAGCATCTTCCCTTGGCCAGAGATACAATAACTATTATCATAAACTTTGCTGAGATCCATTAGAAAACCGGTTATGGATATCTTTGTAAGCAAAGTCCTCGTATTGGGAGTGTGCGTGATAATACGTGGGTGCGTCACCCGAAGGTCGCTCGCTCGCATTTAACTCTCAAGAGAGCGAGACAGGAAAGCAGAAAGACACATTAAGCTCATTATGATGGAGATGAAAATGAAAGCTAAACGAGCGTGCCAAACCACCGAATCAGAAATGGAAAAAATCACGTTTCTACTGAAATTTTATTTAATTATCCAATAAGATACAAAAAGAAGGTGATATGATCTATAAGAAAATTGATACGCATAAACTCCTACGCGTATGGATCTTGCAAAAAAATTGGGATTAATGTTATTCTAAATTTTTCGTCATAAATCCAGCGCTACACGTTCGACGTACAGTGTACGTCTGACGTCCCTAGGTGAAGATTCAGTCTGACGTACTGTGTACGTCAGACGTGCCTGAAGGGTTAAATATCTACGACTAAAATCGACGTTTATTTTTCCTAAAAATCAACGATGAATATAGACGTTTATTTAAATACATTTTACTAGGCTTGGTAGTTTTCGTTGTTAATATTTCTTAAAAGGGATCACTAATATCGTTTATTTTTCGTAAACATCGACGACGAACATCGACGTTTATTTTAATACATTTTACAGATTTTTATCCAGAAAAGTTTTATAAATTGAATTTCTTATAACTAACTTTAACTAAAAGTTTATAATAAAAATAAGATTTTACATTTATGTCATTTTCTTATTGCCTTTGCTCAAAAGTCTTAAATACTAAATTTCATGAAAATCCGTTTGGTAGAAGCCGAGAGCGAACATGATAGGCACTCATGGTGGTAACTAAACGCCTAAAAAATTATTATTAATATCGACGTTTATTTTTCATAAAAATCGGTGGCGAATATAGGTGTTTATTTGAATTCATTCTATCGATTCTGCAAATATTTCTCACAGTCGACGGAGCTGGAGAAAGAGCACGACGACCTATAGCAGCGTCCCCTTGTCCACTTTCAAAACGTTTTATTATATCCAATTTAATTAATTAATCCTAACGACCGAGGTCCACAACTTATTTTTTCGTATGTTTATTATTTATAAATAAAGGGAAAGTCTGGATATTTTATTACATTGTGCAGAGACTTATGTAAAATAATTACCCGAAGATTCTCATCAATGTATTAATATTTTTATTTTCTGTAAATTATTTAGTCATTGGCTGCATGCCTTGGCACGCGGGTAGCCTAACTTATAGGGCACCATATGCGTGGAACGCACAGTGTGAAGCGTGCTTCCGTGTCAGTGTGATTAAAAAAGATTTCGGATGTCTCCAGCAGTGTAAATTTATTTACTAGGGGAACCGCGGGATCTTCGGCCTCGCTCAGTCCACTAGAGAAATGTTTATTTGACGTTTTCTTCATCGTTTGTGGTTTTCCGTATTTGCCAAATTTCGTTTCGATTGGATAAGATTTGGAAATTAACGCAATGCTCTAACGCAAATTACGCAGTAACTATAAGGGTGATATAAAACTATAAGCATTAGACTCTAAGTTAATTGTACATGCACACGAAGTTTGGTAACAATCAGATAACCAAGACTGCAGTTATCGTAGAACAAACAGACAAAATACATGGACTCAACAGGAGAGACCTCTCTCGCTCGGTAAATTATACTAGGGGATCCGCGGGGTCTTCGAGGCTCGCCGAGAGCAAGTTATCTGGAAGCAAAGCATCTGCTGCGCTAACAGTAACAAGGATTTCATCGCGTTGAGGAAACTCAGCAGTGATGACTACTCCCCCCACCCCTGGAGGTGCCCAACGGCGCTCGCTGTCGACTGGGCGGATAGCACGTCTCGTGCTAGAGGATGGATCGTCGATCCGATACGTGCGCAGCGCGTTTAACGCTGCCGAGGCCATGGCGAGAGAGAGAGGGCGCTTGCTTCGCCTTCATCTTCCCGACCTGGAAAAAACGGCCCTTTACAGGGCCATAAATCGAGGTGTCTGTCCGTAGACATCCCTGCTGCTGCCGCGATTGCCGCCTCAGACTCGACGATGGACTTCTCACCGTCGCCTGCCCCTGCGGCTGTGACCCCTGCAGCACCCTCGGCCGAAGTTTCTTGCGCTCCGGCACATGAAATCGACCCACCTGACTCGATTTCTATTCCTTTGACTGCCGCACTCTCGGAGTCGGTGGTTGATGGACAGCTGGCTCACCCAGAGGACGCCCCTTCTGCAGGATGCTCGCTGAGAGCCCTGATTCGATACTGGTAGCCTAGGCATAGCCATATCGTCTCTTCGCACGATTACGTGCTTTTCATTACCTGCGACTACCACCGCGACTGTGGCGCTTCTGCAATTCCGCAGAACTCCGGTTTCGGGTTTGTTGTTCGCTTCGTACGGTCATCGGCAAGTCAGGGGAAGGCTAACGAGTCTCTTCTGCTCACCTGCACTTGTCGTCCAAGGTTACGGTGGAGCCTGGCCTTATGAGGTCAGTCTCCGTGTTTTTCTTGGCCCTGAAAAGGGCCTAGAAAATTTTCCCCATGGAGAGGATAATCCCTCCCATGGAAAGTGACCCGAAAGGGTCTGTTGAGTCGGCTGCCCTTATGGAAGGGAGCCTCCATATTGGTTCCGCTCGCCCCCGGTCGTCGTCGCTTTCAAGCGACTCCATCTTTGGGAGAATTACTCCAGCGGAGTACAGGGAGATGTGTGCCGAGAAGGCACCGGATGCTGCTGCCCCGGTTGCTTTCGAAGCCCTTTCCTCAACTCCGGCCCAGGGCCAACGCGTTCCAGCCTCGGTAGGCGTCAGCGGGGTCACACCCGCGATAGTACCCAAACCGAGGCCTACCAAGGAGAACGCCTCAAAAAAAGGCAAATCGGTCGCTTCGACGTCCCCAGAGGGAGCCCCGCTCCCCCCCTTTACAGCCTCGGTAGGCAACAGCGGGGTCACACCCGCGATAGTACCCGAACCGAGGCCTACCAAGAAGAACGCCGCGAAAGTAGGCAAATCCGTCGCTTCGACGTCCCGGGAGGGAAACCTGCTCCCCCCCTCTGGTCGTTCGAAGCCCGCGACCTCCGCCATCAGTGCCGGCAATTCAGGCCCTGTTCAGGGCCATCAGCCCGCCGTTGCTCCGGTTGGGTCTATGGACTCGACGGACGGAGTACTCGGCAAGAGAAAAATGACCGGGGGACATGCGTATACGGGATCCTCTCTCATAAAACTATAGCCGCTGAACTCAGCAAGGTGTGCGGCGATGACTTTGAGCTGGAGGTCCACAGGGCCTCCACTCGAATAGTCGTCCACACGCCTGTGCACCACCGGCCGGCGACGAAGGTACTGGATGATGCTAAGGTCCAGTACCATACTCAGTTACTGCAGACGGTCCAGGGGACGCGTCTGCTGATTAAAAATGTTGGGAAGGGCTACTCCCCTGAGGACATCGCAGCAGGTCTGTCGGCAAAGGGATTTATTGTCCGTGGCGTCCGGCAGATGACTGCGATTGAGGGGGGAAGCGGATCCCAATAGGGAGATTTGTTGCCAACCTGGAGAGGACTCCACGGGCCCCTCCAGCGTCGGCTATTAAAACTTTATGTCACTGCTCGGTGAAGATCGAGCAGTATAGAAAAAAAAGAGGGCCGTTGATATGTTTCAACTGCCAGAGGTTCGGCCACGTGTCGCTCGCCTGAAGGTGCGACACGCGCTGCTTCAGGTGCGACGTTCCCCACAAGGGGGACGACTGCCCAAAGCCGCTTTCGAAGCCTGGAATATGCGCAAACTGCTAGGGCGATCACCCTGCCTCGCACCGGGAATGCCCGGCATTCTTGGAGGCGCTGGCAAGATATGAGGAGGGGCAGCAGAAGTCGGTAAGGAAGTCGGTGCCGGGAAAGGCTTCGAAGACTGCTCCCACCTTCAAGATGAGGACTACCTTTCGGCAAAAGTGGACGCCTCCCGTCCCTTTTCCGCGGTGGCTGGGGGAACTCCCAAGCCGACACCTTCGGCTAGTGCCCCATTTCCGACTCAGCAGCCAGGTGCTGAGCCGGATAAGCAGGCGGATCCTAAACCCGCCGTAATAACACCGGCTCCAGGTCCCGTTGTCAGACGGGAGGAGACGGCGCCAAAGAAGCCCTCAGCCTCCGCCCTACGAAAGGAGAGGCGCAGTGCGACCAAAGCCCAGCAGGCGATGACTTCTGGGGAAGCAACAGCGGAGAGTGAGGCCCCGAAAGGCCCCGCCGCGGCCCCTCTGGCAGTCGAAAAGGCCGTAATAGAGAATCGGGTGGTCGTAAGTCGGCCAACCGCATCGGCCGAAGTGGTCCCTCCCAAGGGCCCCGAAGCTTTGATCAAGACTAGGAAGCCGCAGAGCAGTGCGCCAGAGTCGATTCGGTCCGTGGAGGGCCCCGACTTCTGGCGGACGGTGGCGATGATTTGTGGGGCGCTGAGAGGTTATTTCTCCTCAACGACCGGCCAGCTCCTCCTCTCTCTCCTGGAGGAGCTGGTCAAGAAGCGCATCTCGGCCCCCAACAATGGGGACTAGGGGGTGCAGCGTCCTTGTGCAATGGAACGCCCGAGGTGTCAAGGAGAAGAAGGAAGAGCTTCGGGCGTTCCTACAAGAGAAGCACGCCATCTTCGCCGCCGTGAACGAGACGCACCTCCGCCCGGCGGATGCGTGGAAGATTCCTGGCTGGGCAATATACCGCGCAGACAGGGTCAACCAGCCCGCCAGGGGGGCGGGGCGTGGCAGCTCGGCACTGCTAGTTCATCGATCCGTAGAACATCGTCCGCTTCCAGCGCGGAACTACGGGTCGGTGGAAGCTGTATCCGTCGATATCAGGACCTGTACCGGATGGATCAGGGTCTCCTCGGTGTATTATCCGCCGGGGAGGGCGTGGGATCCGGATGAAGTCTTTGAGGTCGTCGGGAATAGCTGCCCCTCGATCGCACTCGGGGACTTGAATGCCAAGCACACCAGTTGGCATTCCAGAGTCCCCAACCCTGTCCCCAGCCTGCGGCTGAGAGATCTTGCCGGTGAAGAGGGGCTCACGGTGCTTGCGCCGAACGAGCCCACCTATCTTCCGTCGAGGGACGTCCTTGATGTTGCTGTCATCAGCAACATCAGGGCGTCCCTCATCATGCATTTCGTGTGCGATATGTCCTCTGACCATAATCCGACCCTGCTACTTCTGGGGAACTTGCCAGTGCGAGTACCACCTTCGCAGCGTCTGGACCTAGCTCGTGCCGACTGGCAGCACTTCCGCGAGTTCATTGCCCGGTCGACCCAACACCGCCTAGGACGTGCGGGGAGGCAGACCGTATGGTCGACCTCCTCACCACCATCGTCCAGCAGGCCATGGACGCTGCGATCCCGAAGGTGGTCGTAGCCGGGGGTATACGCATTGCTTTGCCTCGTGTCATCAAGCAGACGATCACGCTGCGCAACAGCGTGCGGTGGAGGTGGCAGCGCCACCGTACGTTGAACCTAGGATCCAGATGGACTCCCTCAACAGGACGGTCCGAGACATGTTGAAAGACGTGCCCTCGGACTCGTGGGAACTACATCTCTCCACGCTTTCCCTGGAGGACCAGTCCATCTGGAAAACCTGTAGGAGGCTTTGCGTTGCCCAGCGGAGGGACCCCCTGATCATCTAGTGGTACTCCGTTGCGAGGACTCTGGAGGAGAAAGCCGGGTTGATGGCCGAATATCTGGAGGGGGTATTCTACCCGAACGCGGCCACAGCAGAGTCGGACGAGGTCGAAGAGGACATCGCACGGGAACTCGGGACGCTTGACCTCGGCCCCTTGCTCGATGCTGCGGAGCTCCCTCGCTTCGAGGTGTGCGAGATCGTTGCAGTGATCCGTCACCTTGGAACGAGTAGGGCTCCCGGGGATGATGCCATCCCCAACATCGTCCTACGAAAGCTTCCTGTCGCAGCAGTAGAATTCCTGGCCGCCATATACAACGGCTGTGTCGGGATTCCATATTTTCCGTCTGCCTGGAAGTGGGTAAAGATCATCTGTCTCCCAAAGCTGCCAGGAACGGAGGTTGGTCCCGGGGAGATCCGGCCAATCCCTCTCCTGGCAGGCTTTGGGAAGATCTTTGAGCGTCTTGTCCGGATGCCGCTGCTGGATATCGTCCGGGAAAAGAACGTTCTCCAGGACGAGCACTTTGGCTTCCGGGAGGGGCACTCCACTACCCAGCAACTGGGTAGGGTGACCGACTTTATCACTGACGCCTTCAACAGGAACCACGCGGTCGTAGGGGCTTTCTTCGACATCTCGAAGGCCTTCGACCGCGTGTGGCACCCAGCTCTTCTGTTGAAGTTGCATCGACTCCAGTTTCCTGCGTGGCTAGTGCGGCTCATCGAGTCGTACTTACAGGGCAGGACGTTCAGGGTGTTTTGGCTCCAGGTCGGATCGGGACTACGGCGAATATGCGCCGGTGTCCCGCAGGGGTCCGTCCTGAGGCCAATCCTCTTTAACATCTTCACCCAAGATCCACCTCGGGATCTTGGGTGTAACACTACGCTTGCCCTGTACGCGGATGATGCGGCGCTCCTGTCGCGGTCTACCAAGACGTACGCGGCCGTGGGGACGCTGCAGTGCGCCGTCGACGAACTGATGTCCTGGTATCGTCGATGGCGCATTGTAGTAAACCCTAGTAAGACCAAGGTCGTCATCTTCCACCCTGGAAGAGGAGCTCCTCCTGGAGTCGATTTGTCAGTGATGGGGGGGTTATCCCCTGGAGCCCAGAAGTCATATACCTGGGAGTGGTGCTAGACCGGAGGCTTCTCTGGAAGCCTCAGGTTGAGCGCGTCCGCCACAAAGCACTCGGGGCGCTGGTGAGGCTTCGTCCGATCCTGCGCCCAGGTGTCTTGTCGGCTGACATCAAGAGACGCCTCTACCTGAGCTGCGTGAGGCCCATCATGACTTACGCAGCGCCGGTCTGATCTGGAATGCCCAAGACTGCAATTGGTGAAGAACAATGCACTCCGGCTGATACTCGGTCGTTGCCGATACGAGAGCGTCAGCCGGTTGCACTTAGACGGAAATGTAGAATCCCTGGACGTCCTCATTCCAAGGATGTCCAAGGAATTCTTCTGCAAGGCAGCAGCTTCGAGGCACAAAGAGGTACAGCAGCTGGGCGATATCAAGGTTAGGTGGTGGGACCGCTACAAGCGACCCATCTCCAGCCTTGATTCGCTGGATACCCTCCCTAGCAACAAGCGTCCCCGCTTGTAGGGAGAGGTTGGTGCCTCTTTGAAACAAGGGGCTAAAGAAGAGAAAAACAAGACCAGTGTAACTAGCCAAGTACCGCATTAGAAGGAAAGCTGGGAATGCGATTAAGCCAACCCCAGGAGGTTGGAGAGTTCTAGCTGTCCCCTTCTGCAGCACCGGCTACCTTGCCGTCTCTTGAGGTCACGGCTGCTTTAGCCATGGATACCTCGGAAGGCTGCATTGGGAAGAGGAAGAATTCTTCTCCCGACTCCCCGGAATTGATTTCCGAGAAGGAAAGGAGGTCCGCGCCTATTTTGGGTGCGGTAGCGACTCCGGAGGACTCCCCTGCCGATGCTTTCACCGTCGTTAGGGGAAAGCGAAGGAAGAAGAAGGGCATTCGCGTGTCCTTAGACGCATCTACTGCTCCTTCGGTGCACGAAGGCCAACAGCCTCCAAAACTGAAGGCTGCCCCGATCACCGCCTACGACCTGCCCTCACACAAGCGGGTTGCGGCCGCCATCAAACAAGCCGGTGGCGGCAAGTTTGAAATGCAGTTCCGCCAGGCCTCAACGAGGATCCTGGTCGCAACTGTAGAGCAGCACAGGGCTGCTCTCAAGGAACTGGACTCGATGGGGGTCCAATATCATACTCAGCCACTGGAGGTGAAGCGGGCTACTCGCTTGCTCATCCGTGGAGTAGCCACTGACTATGCCTCCGACGACATAGCAGCCGACCTTGCCGAGAAAGGATTTCTCGTCCGCGGTGTCCGCCATCTCACCGAGGTTCGGGATGGAGAGAGGCGCCCCACCCGCCGTTGCATCGCCACGGTCGAGAGGCATCCGGGCGGCGTGGCAGTGGAGAAGATCTCCAGCATCTGCGACTGCCACGTTTCAATTGAGCATTTCAGGGGCGGCAGAGGCCCCCTGATGTGCTACAAATGCCAGAGGTTCGTGCCTCGCGCCGTCTCCTGCACGATGCCTCCACGCTGTTTCAAGTGTGCCGAGGACCATCCCTCCCGGGATTGTCCAATGCCCTCGACATCCGTGCCGAAGTGCGTCCACTGCGAGGTTCCTCATCTGGCCTCTCACAGGCAATGCCCAACCTTCCTAGAGGCCCTGCGCAAATACGACGAGGCAAATCGTCGCCACCGGGCCCATCACAGCTCCCTACAACAGCCTCGGAAGCCAGCGGCTGCAGCGAAGCCGGTAAACCCTGCCGCCTCATACGCTGCCATCGCCGGCGCTCAGCCGGCCTCTGATGTTCCGGCGACGACTTTGCTCTCGACTGCGCAGGCGGCTCCAGTGACCTGCCCCAGCCGGAGGCGACGCCTTCAGTTTCTTCTGCCGCAGTCGCCGCCACAGCCGCTCCCATGCCTGCGGCTGCCCCTGCTCCAGCACCCACCAGCCGCCCAGAGCACTGGCGATCAACCAGATGAGGATATCTGGTCCACGATCGCCACTCTCTGCCGGTTGCTCAGACACTACGTGTCGTCAACCCAGGGTCAACTCTTCCTTTCTCTACTGGAGGAATTGGCAAGAGGACAACATACCCGACCCAACAATGGCTGTTAGGGGATGCTGCACGTTCGTCCAGTGGAACGCCAATGGGGTGAAGGCGAAGACGGAAGAGCTCCGGGCGTTCCTCCAGGACAAAGGCGCCATTTTAGCGGCGATAAATGAGACTCACTTGCAGCCGTCCGATATGTGGAAGCTCCCCGGTTGGACGATCTACCGGGCGGACAGGGTCGCCACTCCGGCAGCCCAGCAGCAGCCGCTGCATCAGTATCGACACGTTGGAGGGGAACAGCCATTTTGATCCATCTTATGGTTCAACACCGGCTGCACCCAATCAAGCGCTTCCCCGGGATGGAGGCGGTGACTGTGGACGTCCGCACCAGCAGAGGATGGGTGCGAGTCTCCTCAGCCTACTACCAGCCAACTGCTCCATGGGTTCCGGAGAACATCGCCGAACTACTTGGCCCTGGCGACAGTCCCTCCATCATCATGGGGGATCTGAACGCTAAACACGGCAGCTGGCATTCCAGAGTCCCAAACCATCGTTGCAGGCAGCTAAAGGACTTCACTGACAACGGGGGTCTCAGCGTGTTGGCAGACCCTACATACCTGCTCTCCGACGACGTCCTCGACATCGTCGTGGCGCGGAATCTTGGTGTGTCGGCGAGTATCTACTCTATCTGCAGCCTCTCGTCCGACCACAACCCGACACTCCTCCTTCTCGGGGGGATGCCAGTCCGAGTCCCGCCGCGTCAGCGCCGCGACTTCGATCGGGCAGACTGGGAGGATTTCCGCAACTACATCGCGGAACACCTCCCGGCTGACCCGTCTCCACCATCTTCAGCGGAGGAAGCGGACGCCCTCGTCCATCGCCTCGCCTCGACCATCCAGGAGGCCACGAGAATTCATATTCTCATGGTCCAGGTGCGCCAGGCCTTTAGGATTGCGCTGCCCTCCGGCCTTCGGCGAACCATCACCTTTCGCAACAGCGTCCGCCGGAGATGGCAGCGCCACAGAACACCAGACTTGCGGCAGCAGCTGAACGACCTCAACTTTGAGGTTCAATTGCTGCTCCGCGAAGTACGCACCGAGGCCTGGGAGTAATATGTCAACTCTGTCGCCCTGGAGGACCAGTCCGTATGGAAGATCTGCCGACATCTTCGCGGAGGCCAACGGCGGGATCCTCTGCTCGTTTAGGGGACCAGAATGGCGGCTACCCCGTCCGAGAAGGCGAATATGGTCGGGGAACACCTCCGAGAAGCGTTCCGTCCCAACCCGTCAACAGCGGAGTCAGCGGAGGTGGAGGCGGAGATTGTTGAGGTCTTTGCTGCGCTGGACCGAGGGCATCTGGACCCGGAGTCTCTCCCCTTGTTTCTGCCGAAGGACATCGTTGCTGTTATCAAGGGACTGAATCTCCGGAGAGCACCTGGGGATGACCACATCTCCAACGTCGTCATCCGCCAGCTTCCCGTGGCTGCCATCTAACTTCTTGCCAGCATTTACACCGGCTGCGTGGCGCTCTCCCACTTTCCATCGCCATGGAAGAGGGCCAAAGTGATCTGCAATCCGAAAAAGCACGAGGCAGAACTTAGTCCCGAGGACCTCCGACCGATCTCGCTTCTAGCGGGCTTCGGAAAAATCTTCGAGTGGCTGCTCCTTCCCGCACTACAGCTCCATCTGCGAGAAGGTCAACATCTACCGGTTGAGCATTTGTATTCCGGGAAGGCCACTCCACAACTCACCAGAGTGACATCCTTCATTACTGACGGCTTCAACAGGAAACACGCGGTCGCAGGTGCCTTCTTTGACATCTCCAAGGCCTTCGACCGCGTGTGGCACGAGGGCCTCCTGTTGAAGATGATTCGACTCGAATTCCCGGCCTGGATTCTACGCCTCGTGGAATCCTATCTTCAGGGCCGGGAGTTCAGGGTGCAGTGGCTCGAGGATGGATCGGATCTCCAGCAGGCACGAGCTGGAGTTCCGCAAGGATCCGTCCTGGGGCCGACCCTGTTCAACATCTACACCCAAGACGTGCCACGAGAACACGGGTGGAACACCATTCTGGCGCTCTACGCGGACGATGCGGCCGTGCTTTGCCGCTCGTCCCAGAAGTATGCAGCTGCCCTCGGACTGCAGGAGGCCGTGGATGTCATGGTCTCGTGATACCGTCGGTGGCGGATCGCCGTCAACCCTCGAAAGACAAAAGCCATTGTCTTTCACCCAGGATTCGGTGCTCCGCCAGGAGTCAACTTGTCAGTGATGGGGGATGTCATCCGATGGGAGAAGGAAGTGATCTACCTCGGGATCCAGCTGGACTGGAAGCTGCTATGGCGTCAGCAGGTGGAGCGGCTTCGTCAGAGGGGATTTGCGGCGCTCAAGCGGATTTGTCCTCTCCTTCTATCGAGGTGCCTGACCATGGAAACGAAGAGGCGGCTATACCTGGCATGTGTCTTCCCTGTGATTACATATGCCTTTCCGGTATGGTCAGCATCGCAAGGACATCACTGGACCGTCTGCAGGTGGTCCAGAATGCTGCTCTTCGGATGGTGCTGAACTGCTCCAGGCAGGATGGCACAGCCAGGATGCACGGCCTTGCAGACATCGAGCCACTGGACATCGTGCTCCCAACCGCGGCGAAAGAATACTTCGGGAAGCTGGCCAACTCCCGACACGCGGAGATCAGCAAACTCGGGGATATCCAGGTTCGGTGGTGGGACCGCTACAAATGCCCCATCGCCCGCCTGGACACCATCGAGTCGCACCCTCCGAACAAACGTCCCAGGATTGAGGGACAGCAATAGGGTTCTTGCGTGATAGACACGCATATCATTATCGTATTTTGGAATCCATCAGTGAAGAAAACACGAAGGCACATTTATGCAAGAGCGGGTAATGCGATTATCCCAGCTGCCGAGGCAGCGGAAAAGAAGAAACAAGCGGGTCTTCGGCCTCGCTTAGCCCACTTAGGGCTGTGACGAGCGACTGAAGGGATTCAAATAAATTTTTTGGAGTAAAACAATCCCTAAAATGTGCAATTTTAAGAATAATATACTTTTTCCATTATAGGGTACTAATGACATACATTTCTGCCATATTTTAAAGTTAAAGAACACCTAGAGATGAAATAATATTTATGTAATTGCTTAAATATTAAAAAAGTTTTAATGGCCGCAATAAGAACTTAATGGAGATATTCAAATGTTTATTTCTGCAAATGTACTACTCTGTAAATAACTTGAAAGTTTCAGCTTCCTAGCTCGTCCCGTAGTACCAAAACGTTTACCTATTTGTTTAAACTTTAAGAATTTTTAACTGCCAAACAAATTAAAATATCAAAATTTGTATAATCCCTATTTCGTTTTTTTACAAATACTACTTCTAAAAAAAATTTCAGCTCCGTAGCACATTCGGAAATACATAAACATTGAAAATTTGTTTAAACAATTGCAAATTTTTAGCGACCGCATTGTTGCACTTTTTCAAGATTTTCGTTTTTCTAGTCGGTTTTGCACAAAATGCTACCTAAGAAAAAAATTTCGAATCTCCAGCTCATCTGAAAGTGCCTACACAAACAGACAAAATGCACATGGACTCAACAGGAGAAAACTCGCTTCTGCGCTGCTAAATGGTTCCATTTCAACGAAAACGAAATAATGGGAACGCTTTAAAAGTTCTCGTTTTAAGAAGTATATTTTCCCAAGATGAAATCTTGAATACTCACCTATGATGTTAATACTTTTTGCTAGTGTGATAATGCAGGAAGCATTTTCCCTTGTGCAACGGGACACCGCAGAATAAGAAAACATACCGCGTCTCTTTCCTCATGTTGTTTGCTGCGCACACTTAGCAGGCCCTGGAAGGATATTTTTTCTTTCCCTTTCCTACAATCGGCTCTAGATGATGTTTGCTTAAGCTATCTACAAGTCTCTCTGGATGTTCTTTTTTCGCAGCGTGCTTAGTAGGCTTTTCAGTCTCTTCAACCTCGTCATTCGAAGACTCACCCAATTCTTCCCTACTACTCGCCCAATGTTTCGCAATGTCAAGTAAAAAGTTTTGAATCTAATTTTACTGGAGTTATTCAAAGTTTTATACACTCTAAATGAATTGAAAAGAGCACAATTTATTAGCCATAACACAACCTTTTTGGACCATTTAATTGTTTTCCTCAATATTGTATAATAGGACAAATACGTGTCTGCCCTATCTACTCCTTTCATACCCTGATTGTACTATCTTACAATGCACGTAGGCAATTTAAGGGTAGTCGCACTTGGTGCATACCAGGGGCTCCGAAAAAATGTTTTTCGTGTAAAATATCAGAAACTTTAAATTGTCAATTTAAAATTAATGAAGAAAAATTCACTTTTTGTACTGTGATACTTTGTTTTCACTGCATCCTACCATCTCAATGAGATGGTAAGAATTTATTTGAGTATGATAGATTTTCATTTTCTGTCATATAATACACGACAGAATGATTTATTCTTTAAAAAATATTATAGAACAAATTATGGCGCTAATTCCCCAATCAATAGGTTGATGCAGACTGAATAAATATATCTCTTTGGATATTTTTAACTGTACATACAGAGATGTTAAGTGGTTATTTGAATAATTATGTATTTAAATTAATTCAGAATGTTGATTACTGTTTTGTAAGCATATATTTAAGGTATGCATGTATTTCATTTTAATGTAATATCTATCTTACTATATTTTATTTTGTATGTGCTATTTAAATGTTTTGTATATTCTTGTAAATGGTTACATCACTTTACGATTAAATAAATAAAAAACTTTTAGTGAATCATGCATTAAAGAATTTTACTAAAAATTAATATTAATCTTGGGGGTCCAAACAGGAAACAGCATCAGCCCTCTACTTATTGAAGGCCTGCACTGCTAATGATTGATAATTTTACTTAAGTTAAAGAGAAGGCATTAATAACTTTTAGCTCTCTTTATGTCCTTTGATCTGCACTGTGCTAATCATGAGCCTACTAGACTAAAATTTTGTCTGGATAATGTTATAACCTACTTTCCAAAAGAATTATATAAATTTGAAGTAATATACTCATGTCTATCTAACCATTCAGCATTAGAATTCCATGTTAAAACTACAGCCAGTAATAGTAGATTGAGCAATTCCCACTCCATTCTCATGAGGCCTATCACTTCTGTAGGAATAAACAATTTCAAATTCTTGCTAAGGTCAACTGATACAGTTTCCTTACTATCAAAGAGGGAAATCAATCTTTTTTGAAGTATTTATTAGTATGTTTGAACATTTGGTTGCGGGACGTGGTAACATAAAAACTCATTAAGTGAACACGCTCTTTTATTGAAGTAGGCAATACATTACTAAAAGAGTCGTACGACACGTGGCTAATGGACAGATGCTGTAATGTAAGTGGAAGCAGCAGCAAGAGACTGATGAAGCTTGATAATACACTCAGCATGGCTGACTGTCTTTCTGGCCACACTCCTGCGCTCATATCCGGTAGCGGCTGATTCCGGAACTAAGTGAGACAATTGAATCTCACTGGCCGCTACAAACACTTTCCCTAAGAAATTAATGAATCAAACTTATAATAAGAAATTTAAAAATAAATTGTTTACTCCCGAGTTATTTAACCTTTGAAAGGAGTTGATCAGTTCACATAAAAGTTATAAGATGACCATTAATGAATCAGATAAAATTGTTTGCAATATAATTAGACAAAAATACAACAAAATAAAACTTACTAAAAATAAATGATTTCATTCATGTCTGTGAATGAGTGCAAAGCAGCTTGGATGGTGATTAAAGGAGAAGTAGGTCCTGTTTATACTACATCTGTAATGCCTTTCACTCCCGGTGATCTAAACAAATGTTATAAATTCTGTAGAAAATATCATTTCCAATATTAGAAGCCCACTATAAAAGACATGAACTGCAGAGCCATTTTCAATTGGAAAAATTATCAACAACTTTAAAAGTTCCAAGTGCAGATATTTATGGTTTGTCCAATTATCTAATCAAAGAGGTCAATGAAATATCCCTAGCAATAATATTCAATTCTTGTTTACAATCTGGCACTTTCCCCAGTGCCCTTAAATATGCTAAATCTGTGCCTGTCTACAAAAAAGGGGATAAGGAGTTACCCTGTAACTATCATCCAGTCTCCATTGTCCCTATCACAGGCAACGTTTTTGAAACCACAATTAAAAGTCAATTATATATATGTACATTTTAAAAGTAATAACATCTTTACACCTTCCCAAATTGGCTTTCATATGGGTAAATCAACAGCTTTAGCTGTTGACCATGTTATCAATAAAATTCTAAACGCTTTCAAAGAGAAATGCTCCAGTGCCCTAACTGCATATGAACTTTCCAAAGCCTTCGACTGTGTCTTCCACTCGATCCTACTACGAAAACTCTAATACTATGGGATTCAAAATTTGGAGTTAGTGTAGGCTGTTTCCTTCTTATACGATTGATGCAGACGACCAATCTGCACACTGCAATTTTTGTGTACTATGCTTACATTTACTGCCATAATAAATATGGCATTACGGTCTGGAATCGCTCCCACCATTCTCTTCGGATATACAAGCTGCAGAAGTCGGCGGTGAGAATTCTAGCCAAGGCTAAATAGCGTGATAGTTGTATCTTGTATACAAACCTTCCAATTCTTTTCTCTGTTTATATATGTTTTACTTTATTCTATATATAAAAATAATATAAACTTTCACAATTAAAATTCAATACCGATGTCCATGACAACACTGGCCCCAAATAAGAAGGATGTCATCTATTACTAAAAATGTGCGTTAAGTACAGCACATACTGAATTAGTATTTTATAATAAGCTATCTGCTACTCATAAAAAAGGAGGCCAATAAAAAAATTTCCAATAGAAACTCGGAGAGTACCTCATAATAGATTACAATAAAACTATTCCGTTGAAGAATTTACCTGCAACTGAATCTCACCAACATAAGTCAAATCACCATTTGTTACATATGGATGTATTGTGAATGCTTTCCTACGTCTGATTTATTTTAAGTAGATATAACATATTTCAGCAAACAAATCGCTTGGACGAATATCACGAATATTAATATGTAATGTTAATACTAATTCATTTAGTATGAGATCCTGGCGCAAGAGAGTAGTGCTGGGCATAATCGATTCATTCGATTATGCTCACATCATTCGTTAGTAATATCCGTTAGGGGACTAGTCTTTGATATCCAGGGTCGCGACACTCAACGTTAGAAAACAAAGACAGCCTAAACCTTACCCCTACAACCCCTCCGTCGCTTCAATGCGTTTTGTTACAGCCCTCCCATTGGTCGAAGACGTTGCCAGGCAACGAGCTACGTAAGCAGACGCTTTTCCCCTCCAGGCCCCTCTCCACTGCTCCCCCACCCGCTGCACGCTTTTAGTAGGGGCAGCCGATTTACCGTAAATCAAATAGTTTAATTATTCCATAAATTTGGCGCAATGATCCTCCATCAATTTTTTACAGTTCTGAAAACAATTTATCCATCAAATGTTTGTGTGAGAATTGGTACACACTTTTAAAAGAAAAGAACAGATATTTCTTTACACGTTTATTGAGAAAAAAAGACGGCAAATCAATTTACAAAATATAACAATAATATTATTGGTCCATTGATCTGTAGAAACAAATATAGGACAAGGCTGGCATAGCATAAACATGAATGGATATCACATAAGAGCTTCTTTAGGAGCACATCATGAGCAAAAATAATAAATTCTAAACATTATTGATGTAATAAAAGTAGATTCAAAAATATTTTAAGCAAGAAGTAATAGATTACAGTTATATCATAATATATACATAAAAAAATCCAGGAAGTCCTTTACATTATAATACAATACAATAAGTTATACACAGAGCTTTTAAACTTAGGTACATTTACATTCTTAATATGATTAGGAAGTTGATTGTACAACCTTATGCACATGGCTTTAGGCCCTTGATGAAACATTGATAATTGTTGTTGATTAACATGCAATCCTCAACTACAGGAATAATTAATAATAATAAGCTATAATACATGCTTTACTCAGAACAAAAAATAAAACAAGAGTTTTATGACCAACATTGATTTTATGATGAATTACACTGAGGAACAAGGTATTTGGTTCTGTAAATAATAGGCGGTTCTGATGTAGTTTGTAAGGCAGATTGTGAATCTGTGGGAAGATAATACAAGTTAACCATTGAGTCAACTAACAACAAACATTATACATAGCATGCATAGAGATGATGTATAGAAAGACAAAAACACAGTAGTCACTAGATTAACAGCGTGTATGGAAAACATCACTAAAATTATTTACCTGGGAGGAGTAAATTCGGAATGGAATCCTTCCGAAGTGTCATGGTGCCTTCAATAAAATTCTCCCGCGAGAAATGCTTCAGGCAAACTCTTGTTTTTGTACACATATATTCGGTCCATGCTTTGTAGCTTAGGATCCCCAATCAGCTTCATCCAAACATCGAATCGCCGATTTGAGTCGGAAGTGGGATGAGGGAACCTGGATTAATCATTTAAAAATATACATTCTCTTGCCAATCTTGCATATTCCACACTCAGGTTTTTCTAAATATTAATAAATATCATAATGGGTTCAAATGCCCTGACACTTTTCTGTTTCTCCGATGAGAAAAATTAATTTTGAGTTTTATTAATGACAACTGTAATAACGCCACCGTTTTAAATGTGAATGCTCGTTCAAACATCCAAACACATAAAGATTTCATGCATGTACTTATCTGTAGGCAACAAGGAAATAGATATATTAACCTTTTAAAAAATTAATGTACCTCTATACAATTATGATGCCACAACGAGAATCGTTGTTACATCATGTTCTTACTATGATGGTTAAAGGCAACCCATTGAATACTTTACAAGCTACATTCCATTGCATACCTTGAATAAATAATGATCTCAAAATACTAACTCGAGTAACCTCCTTTTTCGCTGTTTTTGTAGTTCGTTTTTTTATTACGGAAAGTAATCGATGATTTTCGCGGAAAAAATCGAGCGCGCTTTCGCTATTTTTGGAGAAGCCCACTTATCTCAAAAACTGTGGGGGTAGGTTAAAACAAATTACATCTTTTATTACATAATTATAATGCGCAGTTAACACAATCACCTGCTATAACCTACCCTACGTGGTAATTGCACAATAGGCTACGACGTGCGGCGTCAACGCCCCACCGGGGACGGTAGCCCATCAGTCATCGCAGATTAAAAATACTTATCGACAGGATAGGTGACGATAAACAATATCGACAAATCAACTATACCATGAAATTCTGTTTAGGAGAAAATAAACTTCCTACATTGTTTTATTAAAAAGATAAATATTTTTGTCTTAAATATGGGAGCGCGCTTTTTCCATTGTTTTTGGAAAAATCAACGTATCTGACAAACGACGCGGTTTCAGAAATAGCAACATACACTAATGAACGCATAATTCAATTTTCTATAGGATACATGTATTGACAAACACCTACCCCCCCCCCCCCCCCCCAAATTTTGAACTACCGTAGGGTCGGCCCGGGCCTGCACTCGGGAGGGGCCCGTTGCGCATCCGGAACCCTTATTGGAGAAACATTTTTGGGAGGGGTAGCTTATTAAAACATACATAGGATTACAGATAATTTAACATTTATTTGGCAGTGTTAACGCCAATTTCCTATCTTTCGTCTTTGTGCTCGAAAAATTTAATCGAGTTTGACGTTTACGTTTTTTCGCGATTTTGGCGTTTTAAAAAAAAAAAAAAATATCTGAAAAACGGTGGAGGGTAGGTGAATTTAGTTTTCATTTTCGAACGTCAAGTGTAAATTTTGACATTTTACCGTTTACCGTAATAAGCTACCTTGCTTGGTTTGGCGGATATGGTTGATTTCTTATCTTCGAGAGCGCCGGGCGTGGCCGAACTGACTGTGGAGATTTCCGATTAAGCATTGTTTTAAACGTTTCAGGTTCAAATTGACGTCGTGCAATTTAGACAAATGTGGTTAATGTGGGTGGTCAATATCAATTTCGTACGCCATTGAACTTTTCTGTCAATTGGTATTTACCTCAAATAAGGCCTTCGATTCGACGCTTTGGTGTTTTTGAACGCACAGAAATAAGTTTCCTCTTAATGGAAGTAGTAAAAAAAAATAAAGTTTAACACAAAATGATATACTTATTAGATTGGTCTGCACACTGGATTGCGTTTTCCCATGCTAACTTATGGGAGATATTCCGGGGTCTCTGGAGACGAACACAAGACACTGTAAGCAAAAGAGACAATAATTTCTAATAGGTATTGCAGCCATCTAGCAACATTGGAAATTTCATCTTTCTAGCCTACCGGCAAGTGCCCATAATTAATTTACAAAAATGGCGCAATGCTTTTCTTATGGGAAAAAACGCAACTTTCGGAATTTCTGGAGTCGAACTCATGTCCCTTAGGTAAGAAGTCTCATTTTATCTGAAGGTTTCTCCATCATATCTACAAAAACTAAAACTTTCAGCTCTCTAGCTCTTCTAGTTTGGGCTGGATATTAGTATCCTCCTATAATTATATATAGACGTTCCTTACAGAGGAGGAGGAGGAGGATATAACATATTAGTAGAAGGTGCTTGCATACTGCAAGCATTTCATGTCTTCTTTGAAAACACATTAATTTTTCAGTGAGATATTTCATCATGGGAACTATTTCTATAATTTAAAAGATTTCTCCTCGGGACCGATTTTCGTTTTTTTCCTTATGGAACACTAATGGTGTAAAACAATAGCTAATATTTGCAATTTTAGGAATATTATACTTTTCCCACGGTGGATTAATAATTCCACATATTTCTGCCAAATTTTATATTTGTAGCACATTTAGATGTGAACTAACAATTATCTAATTGTTTAAATTTAAATAATTTTTAACGGCCGCAATAAGACCTTTATAGATATATGGAAATCTTCATTCGCTTAAATAGACTTAACTCTAAATAACTTCAAAATTTCAGCTCTCTAACTTGCCCTGTAGTATATAAACATTTATCTATTTGTTTAAACTTTAAGAATTTTTAACTGCCAAACAAATTAAAATATCAAAATTTGTATAATCCCTATTTCATTTTTTTACAAATCCTACCTCTAAAAAAATTTCAGCTCCGTAGCACATTCGAAAGTACATAAAACTTGAAAATTTGTTTAAACAATTACGAATTTTTAGCGGTCGCATTGTTGCACTTTTCCAAGATTTTCTAGGCGGTTTTGCACAAAATCCTACCTAATAAAAAATTTT
Source organism: Tanypteryx hageni (assembly GCA_028673005.1). Lineage (NCBI taxonomy): Eukaryota > Metazoa > Arthropoda > Insecta > Odonata > Petaluridae > Tanypteryx > Tanypteryx hageni. Next base: position 198,844,435 of record CM054115.1, read on the forward strand.
AAATCTCCAGCTCATCTGGAAGTGCCTAAACATTAGTACCCTACTGTTATCATTCTATATAGACGTTTCTTACAGAGGAGGAGGAGGATATAACATACTAGTATTAGGTGCTTGCATACTGCAAGCATTTCATCTCACCTTGACAAAACATTAATTTTTGAAAGAGATATTTCATCATGGGAAATATTTCTTTATTTCAAAAGATTTCTCCTAGGGACCAAATCTCTTTTCTTCATTATAGAACAATAATGGAATAAAACAATTGCTAACTTTTGCAATTTTATGAATACTATACGTTTTCCACAAACGGTTAATAATTTCTCACATTTATGCCAAATTTTAAATTTGTAGCACATTTAGAAGTGAAATAACATTTATCTAATTGTTTAAATTTAAATAATTTTTAACGGCCGCAATAAGAATTTCATAGATACAATGAACTGTTTATTCGTTTAAATAGACTAAACTCTAAATAACTTAAAAATTTCAGCTCTCTAACTCGCCCCGTAGTATCTAAACATTTACCTATTTGTTTAAACTATAAGAATTTTTTACTGCCAAACAAATTTCTCCATCATATCTACAAAAACTAAAACTTCCAGCTCTCTAGCTCTTGTAGTTTGGGCTGGACATTAGTATCCTCCTATCATCATTATATATAGACGTTTCTTACAGAGGAGGAGGAGATAACATATAACATATAGGAGGATACTAATGTCCAGCCCAAACTAGAAGAGCTAGAGAGCTGAAAGTTTTAGTTTTTGTAGATATGATGGAGAAACCTACAGATAAAATGAGACTTCTTACCTAAGGGACATGAGTTCGACTCCAGAAATTCCGAAAGTTGCGTTTTTTCCCATAAGAAAAGCATTGCGCCATTTTTGTAAATTAATTATGGGCACTTGCCGGTAAGCTAGAAAGATGAAATTTCCAATGTTGCTAGATGGCTGCAATACCTATTAGAAATTAATGTCACTTTTGCTTACAGTGTCTTCGGTTCGACTCCAGAGACCCCGGAATATCTCCCATAAGTTAGCGTGGGAAAACGTAATCCAGTGTGTAGACCAATCTAATAAGATTAGGAAGCTGAAATTTTGCAAGATTATAGAATGTTTCTCATAATCAACTATAAAAATCAAAAATTTTAAAATTGTTAATTTTTAGGGGTTGTTTTAACCCCATTTGTACATTAAAGTTTAATAACTTTTGTCATTAAAACTATATGCTGTAGGTTCGAGTTTTGAAATAATTTTGTAGAAAATTATACATAGAAAAAATGAAATTTTGAAGAAGTTAAAAAATTCGACCGCTAAAAAATCGCAATTGTTTAAACATATTTTTGAGGTTTATGTATTATCGAATGTTCTACGAAGCTGAAATATTTATTCCGGCAGATTTTGTGTAAAACGAAATAAAAAATTATATAAATTTTGATATTTTAATTTCTTTGGCTGTTAAAAAATTCTTCAAGTTTAAAATAATAGATAAATGTTTAGGTACTTTGGGGCAAGGTAGGAAGCTGAAATTTTTAAGTTAAGTAGAGCTCAGTGCATTTAAACTAACAAACATTTGAAAAGCACCAACAAAGTGTTATTGCGGCCGCATTAAACTTTTGAAATTTAAAAAATTATATAAATATTATTTCACTTCTAGATGTGCTACAACTTCAAATTTGACAAAAATGTCATTTGATAAAGTATAATATTCTTAAAATTGCAAATTTAAGGAATTGTTTAGTCAAATATTGTTCATTAAGGAAAAAAAGAAATTTGGTCCCTAGGAGAAATCTTTTGAATTTAAGAAACATTTCCCATGATGAAATATCTCTCTAAAAAATTAATGTTTTTTCAAGGTGAGATGAAATGCTTGCAGTATGCAAGCACCTTCTACTAGTTATATATAGGCGTTTCTTACAGAGGAGTAGGAGGATATAATATACATATAGGAGGATACTGTTTAGGCACTTCCAGATGAGCTGGAGATTCGAATTTTTTTCCTAAATAGGATTTTGTGCAAAACCGACTAGAAAAACGAAAATCTTGAAAAAGTGCAACAATGCGGACGCTAAAAATTCGCAATTGTTTAAACAAATTTTCATGGTTTATGTATTTCCGAATGTTATACGGAGCTGAAATTTTTTCAGAGATAGGAAATATAAAAAAAACGAAATAGGGTATATACAAATTTTGATATTTTGATTTGTTTGGCTGTTAAAAATTCTTAAAGTTTAAACAAATAGATAAATGTTTATATACTACAGGGCAAGTTAGAGAGCTGAAATTTTGAAGTTATTTAGAGTTTAGTCTAATTAAACGAATAAACATTTCATTGTTTTCATGAAATTCTTATTGCGGCCGTTAAAATTATTTAAATTTAAAGAACTAGATAAATGTTATTCCACTTCTAAATGTTCTATAAATTTAAAACATGGCAAAAATGTGTAGAATTATTAACTCAATGTGGAAAATGTACAATATTCCTAAAATTGCAAATATTAGCTATTGTTTTACACCATTAGTGTTCCATAAGGAATAAAACAAAAATCGGTCCCGAGGAGAAATATTTTAAATGAAAGAAATATTTCCCATGATGAAATATTTCACTGAAAAATTAATGTTTCCAAAGAAAAGATGAAATGCTTGCAGTATGAAAGCACCTTCTACTAGTCATTATATATCGACGTTTCTTAAAGAGGAGGAGGAAGAGGAGGAGGAGGAAGTGGAGCAGGAGGATACTAATGTTTAGGCACCTCCAGATGAGCTGGAGATTCGAAATTTTTTCTTAGGTAGGATTTTGCGCAAAACCGACTAGAAAAAACGAAAATCTTGAAAACGTGCAACAATGTGGCCGCTAAAAATTCACAATTGTTTAAACAAATTTTCAAAGTCTATGTATTTCCGAAAGTGCTACGGAGCTGCAATTTTTTTAGACGTAGCATTTGTGAAAAAAACGAAATAGGGATTATACAAATTTTGATATTTTGATTTGTTTTCATGTTAAATATTCTTAAAATTTAAACATACACATAACGGTTTTGGTACTACTGGATGAGTTAGGAAGCTGAAATTATCAAGTTATTTACAGAGTAGTGCATGTGCACAAATAAACATTTTAATCTCTCCATAAATATATTGCGGCGGCCGATAAAAATGTTTAAAATTTAAACAATTAGAAAAATATTTTTTCACTTCTAGAAGAGCTAAAACTTTAAAATTTGGCATAAATGTGTAGCATTAGTACCCCATAATGGAGAAAGTATAAAATTCTTAAAATTTCAAAGTTTGGGGATTGTTTTAGTCTATTATTTTTACATAAGGGAAAAACGAAAATCGCTCCGGAGGTGAAACATTTAAAATTAAAAAAATATTTGTAATGATGAAATATGAAAAATTAACGTTTTTTCATGTTGAGATGATATTCTTGCAGAATGCAAGCACCAACTACTAGTATGTTATATGTATCCTCCTCTGTAAGAATGATAATATATATATAGGAGGATACTAATGTTTAGGCACTTCCAGATGAGCTGGAGATTCGAAATTTTTTTCTTAGGTAGGATTTTGTGCGAAACCGACTAGGAAAAACGAAAATCATGAAAAAGTGCAACAATGCGGCCGCTAAAAATTCGCAATTGTTTAAACAAATTTGCAAGGTTTATGTATTTCCGAATGTGCCACGGAGTTGAAATTTTTTTTATAAGTAGAATTCTTGAAAAAACGAAATAAGGAATGTACAAATTTTGATATTTTAATTTGTTTGGCAGTTAAAATTCTTAGTTTAAACAAGTAGATAACTGTTTAGGTACTACTGGATATTCTAGGAAGCTGAAATTTTCAAATTATATACAGAGTAGTGAATTTGCACAAATAAACATTTCAATTTTACCATATATGAATTTAAACAATTGGAAAAATATTATTTTACTTATAGAAGTGCTACAACTTTAAAATTTGGCTAAAATGTGTAGCATTAGTACCTTGTAATGAAGAAAGTGTAAAATTTTTAAATTGCAACATTTGGGGATTGTTTTAAACTATTATTTTTACATGTGGGAAAAACGGAAATCGCTGCGGAGGTGAAATCTTTAGAATTGAAAGAATATTTGTAATGATGAATTGTCTGTCTGAAAAATGAATGTTTTTTCAAGGTGATATGAAATGCTTGCAGTATGCAAGCACCAACTACTAGTATCGTATATAACTTCACGCACATCAATTCTTATGTGTGTGAACATATTGTGTGAAGTTATATAAGATGTATATCGCTCAAATACGATATCGAGATAAAAAGAAGCATCTAATGTTTTTTTCCAACCTTACGGTTATTAACTGAAAAATGTGCAACTACCCGAGTGTAGTTGTATGGAAAAGGCGCTGTGGCAGACAGAACAGAAATGTATAGCGAGATAGCGATTCAAGGATTTCCATCGAAATGATGCTGAATTGACAGGAAGGTTATTAAGCAATTCAGCAGCAGTAACATTTGGTTTATTAACACTGGAAAGAATGCTGTCAACAGAGCTAACAAAGTAATTATTAAGTTCATGAGGATTCACAGGAATATTAGCGAGGTTGTGTCATAGCCGTTTCACTTTTAAAAATTTGGTTTTGGGGTAATCGCACTATCAAATATAAAGAACGAACAATTATAATAAGAATATTTTTTTTATATTTGTAGACTTTCACAATATTTAAGTGCATGGAACACAGATTTAGTCAAATTTTGGCACAATTAGTCAAATTTATTGCAAGTCTTTAGGGAAAATATAAATATTTTATTTTATGACAGTTATGAACACTAACCTAAACTTTTACAAATATTATCATGATATGTTTTGCATCCCTCCCTAAGAACTGCATAACCTTACAGAGGTGGGAGGGTTTGTGTACTCTTATGAACCAAAGAGCTATGCCGGCAGGAGATAATTCTCCTGGTAAGACCATCCAAGCCGGAAAGGTCTGAGGGGAAGAGTCAGACTAAGAAGCAGTCTTGGGGGTTTTACATCCCCCTGTGCAATGACAACAGCTTGCACAGTACCTCTGTAGGTGGTGATCATGCGGATCTGAACAGCTACAGATGGGTAATCACTCTGTGAAACTGTGATGAGGAAAGCAAGAGGAAACTACCTCATTATATTTCCCATGATAGGCTGAAAAGCTGAAAATACCTCTATGGATCTTTCTGGGGTAAAATATACCGGAGGTAAAATAGTCCCCCAATCGGATCTCTGGGTGGGGACTACCCCAGGGTATGCACAGAGAAAATGTAACATTAATAAGAAAGCAAGTAGTGAGAAATTAAGAATAGGCACATGGAATGTTAGGACTATGAATTCAGGGGGTAAACTAGAGAACTTAAAAAGGGAAATGAGAAGGAATAATGTAGGTATAGTAGGTCTTAGTGAAGTTCGGTGGGAAGGAGAAGGCGAGAAAAATTCAGACGAATTTAAGAAAAAGGAAAGGGGAGTGGGGATTATAATGAGAAAAGAGATAGCTGAAAGAATTAGCAAGGTAGTGACAGTTAATGATAGATTAGTAGCCGTAAAACTTCAGATGGAGCCAGTGGAAATGCCTATAATTCAAGTGTATATGCCAACAACTAATGCTGGTGACGACGAAGTAGATTAAATGTATGAACAGATTATGGAGATATTGGAGGAGGAGGGAAAAGGAAGGATCACCACCATAGTAATGGGAGACTGGAACAGTGTAGTCGGAGAGGGACAGGAAGATAACATAGTGGGAAAATATGGACTAGGGAAGAGAAATTAAAGAGGGGAGAAATTTGTGGAATTCTGCCATAGAAATAGATTGATAGTAACTAATACATGGTTTAAGCATCACCAGCAGAGACTTTACATATGGAGAAGCCCGGGAGACAAGAGAAAATACCAGATAGATTACATACTAGTCAATGAAAGATTTAGAAATAGCATTAAAAATGTGAAAACACTACCAGGGGCAGATATCGATTCCGACCACAACCTTTTGGTGGCAAATACACAATGTAGACTGAAGAGCATTAAGAGAAACATAAGAGTTAACAAGAAATGGAACTTAGAGGAACTCCTTAAAAACAAGGAGGCTATCATGACTGAGCTGGAGGAAAGATTGGGGGAGAGAGCTGAAGAAAATAGGAAGAATGTAGATGAGGAGTGGAGATACCTCCATAGCAACATTAAAGATGTAATGGAAAAGAAGGTAGGAAAGATAACGGGTGAAAGAAACAAAAAACCCTGGATCACAGCAGCCATGCTGCAAAAAATGGAAGAGCGGAGAAAGTGGAAGAACATAAACACTGAAGAAGGCCAAAGAAAGTACAAGGAGTTAAATAATGCTTTAAGAAGGGAAACAGATAAAGCCAGAGAACAGTGGATAAATGAGAAATGTGAGGAGATTGTCGAATGTGAAAGAATTTGTAGAACAGACCTCATGTATAGCAAAACAAGGGAAATATTCAAGAAAAAGGCAAGAAAGATAGGACGTAAAGGAATCATGAACAAAAGTGGTAAAATAGTCTCGGAGCCAGACAATGTAAAGAATGTCTGGAAAGAATACATTGAGGTTAATAATAATAATAATTTTATTTACTGCAGTGACCCCTGTATGGGGCATTATATTGTCAAGGTCATAGTAAAAATAAAAGAACAGTAGAATACAATATATAGAAAAGTGCACAAACATGACAATACAGTACAAAAGACACCATTTGTGTAGATTATTACAATTTTTCAGAGATAAACTCATTGATGCTATAGTAAGCCCCCTTTAACATCATATCCCTGACATTTCTTTTAAATATAATTGCAGGCATAGATTTAAAATTAATAGGGAGTGAATTGTACAATTTTTTACTAGAATATTCATAATTTTTTTGGCTTGTAGCAAGCCCACAGTATTTCATATCAATATTAGTACAATATCTAGTTTCATATTTGTGAATATCACCACCTAAAATATTTTTGAAGCCAGAGTGAACATAACAGGTAGCTTCCAAGATATAGACAGAGGGTAATGTTAAGATATTGCTACATCTAAAAACATCTCTACAATGTTCTCTTGGTTTGAGATTATGTATGATTCTTATTGCCTTTTTCTGCATAATAAATATCTTTTTACTAGCACTTGATGCTCCCCATAATAGAATACCGTATGACATAACACTATGAAATAGAGTTAAATAGGCACATCTGAGGGTATCATAGGATACCTCAGTCCTTAGTCTTATTAAAAGATATATTAATTTTGACAATTTATTTTCTAAATATTCAATGTGCTTCTTCCAAGTTAGTCCAGGGTCCAAAACTATGCCTAACAGTTTGCCTGTTTCATTTCTGTTTGAGAAGCTTTTAGATGGATTAAAATGTATATGTTGGTTTTTGGTAGCATTGAGGCTTAATTTATTGCAGGCAAACCATGCCTCCAATTTCTCCATGGATTTTTTGATTTCCCTATTGTTTTCCTCAGGTTTTGAGTTTTTAACAAAAAAACTAGTATCATCGGCAAATTGGAGGGTATATGACATAATATTTCCTGGGCAATCGTTAACATATAATATAAAAAGAAGTGGACCGAGTATTGTGCCCTGAGGCACACCATGGATATGGTTAAAGTTTTCGGATTTACCATTTTTAGTTACCACAACATGAAGTCTATTGCTTAGAAAAGATTTGATTAAATCATGAATTTTGCCTCTGAAACCATAATGATTTAATTTGGCAAGAAGAATCTCATGCGATAAGCAGTCAAAAGCTTTTGTGAGGTCACACAGAATGCCTTCAATATGATGCTTCTCCTCAAAGCCATTTACTATAAATGACATGGCTTTAGCTACAAGATCTATAGTATTTCTACCTTTTCTGAAACCAAACTGCCTGTCATTTAGTATGTCCTGTATTTCAATAAATTTATTCAATCTGCTTATTATTAATATATATATTATATATATATATATATATATATATATATATATATATATATATATATATATATATATTATATTAATATATTATTATTGGACAAGATAGGGCTTATTGCTATTGGTCGGTAATTTGCAGGATCATTTATTGGACCCTTTTTATAGATAGGCAACACTTTTGTTTTTTTCAAAGCATAAAAGAGTTATTGATTAGTTTAGTTAAGGGTTTATTTAGAAATTCCCTAGCATACTTTACAACTTTGGAGTTTATCCCATAAATATCACAGGTATTCGAATTACTTAGCTTTTGAATAATGGTATTTACTTCTTCTTCCGTTACTGGATGGAGAAAAAATGATTTGCCACAATTTCTAGCATTTTTGCGATTTATGTAGCTTAGTTTATCATTTTTAAGATAGGAGGCAACATCATTTGTATTTTGAGTAAGATTTTTATGTATATTTGTAGTAGATAATTCCCAATGCTTAGCAAAAACCTGCGGTGACAAGGAATTTTGCTTGGATTTTATACTTTTTATAGAGTTTATAATAGACCAACTTTGCTTAGATTTATTATTGGCTGTAAGTATCAACCTGTCATTAAAATCTAGCTTTGCTTTATTTATTGCTAATTTATATTCTTTCGTAAGTTTCCGTAATGATTTGTGTGTGCTTTGGCAGTTATGTTCAGATATTTGCCTCAAAATTTCTAAAATATTTTCTTTCTTTAATTTTAAATCGTCTGTATACCAGGGTAGCCTTTTCTTTTTGTTTAATATTTTTTTAGTAGTCTTATAGGGAAAAAAGAACTCAAAGCTACCCATAAAAATATTCCAAAATTTCATGAAATAACGTTCCGAATCCTCACCATCCTCATGGATTTCATCCCAATTTAACGTACTCAAGTGCTTACAAAACTTATTTATGTTACTTATATTTAAGTCCCTACACATCCTGATGGGGGTTTTTACTTCCAAAGTTTCCTTTGTATAGTTGAAAATAATGGGGTAATGGTCAGACAGTTCAGAGATTATTACATGAGCAGTAGAATTTACAATATTTGTCATAACATTGTCTATACAGCTGTTACTACTTGGCCTTGTGATTTTCTTGATGAGAAATTTGCAACCAAACATACTTAAGAGTAACAAAAGATCCCTCGTGTAACCATTTTTCTCATCCAAAAAATCAATATTAAAATCACCTATTACACAATACTTGTCACCCGTTTTCACAAAAAATTCAAGGACTTTGTACATGTTATCCATAAAAATATCTAATTCGCCATTTGGAGGTCTATAAACACACACAATATAGAAATTTTCTAATTGAAAACGAGCTGCAAGATAATCAGTTTGGTTTCAGAAGAGGAAGAGGGACTAGAGATGCTATAAGATGTATGAGGATGATGATAGAAAGAGCGCTAGAAGTCAATAATGGTATGTATTTTTGTTTTGTAGATTGGGAGAAAGCTTTTGACCGAGTGAAATGGGATAAAATGCTGGGTATTTTAAACAAAATTGGAATAGATTAGAAAGATAAAAGACTGCTTAAAAACCTTTACTTTGATCAAAAGATTAGAGTCAGGGTTGAAGGAGAAGAAACAGAAAGTACTTCAATAGGGAGGGGAGTGTTGTCCTGTTTCACCAGCGATATTTAATATTTATGCAGAAACAATAACAGAAGAAGTGTTGATGGAAGAGAAAGGATTTAAGATAGGAGGTGAAAGTATTACCACCATTAAATATGCAGATGATCAAGGATTAATAGCAGAAGACAAGAAAGAGCTTCAGAAAATGACATACAGACTAGTGGAGGTTGGCGAACATTATGGAATGAAGATCAATGCAGAAAAAACGAAGGTCATGGTGGTTTCAAAGGAACATAATGAATTAAATATAATGGTAAATGGCCAAAAATTGGAACAAGTAAGTAGTTTCAAATATCTCGGCAGTATTTTAGCACAGGATGGAAGTAGTACACAGGACATCAGAAGTAGGATTGCAATGGCAAAAGCAGCATTTAACGAGAAGAAGGAGCTTCTCACAAGCAAGAAAATAAATTTAGAAACAAGGAAGAGATTAGCAAAATGCTACATATGGAGCATAGCTCTTTATGGTGCAGAGATGTGGCTGGTAAGGAGAAAGGAGGAAAAATATTTAGAAAGTTTTGAGATGTGGGTATGGAGGAGAATGATGAAAGTGAAATGGACAGAGAGGAAGAGAAATGAAGAAGTATTAAAATGGTGGGAGAAGAAAGGATGCTAATAAAAACAACCAGGAAAAGAAAAAGAAATTAGATAGGGCACATATTGAGAAGACAGTGTTTACAAAGGAAAGGAAGGAAAGAAAAATTAGTGGAAGAAGAGGAAGAGGGAGAAAAAGAATAGGAATATTAGAGAATATAAAGCAGGAATATAATACTTATAGAGGTATAAAAGAGGCTTCTAGGGAGAAAGAGAGATGGAGGCAGCGATTCAGTTAAAACCTGTCTTCGGACAGAAGCATGATAATGATGATGTTTTGCATAATTATTTACAAGATAAATTCAGTAAACCTGATTTATTTTATCAAAATAGAAGTATTTATCTAACAATATTTTTCATTCGAGCGAATTTCTTTTAGCAATTTTTCATTTTTTAATACAACTGCATAAAATTCTTTGCATGACATATTGTAATTGGTTTTCACCAGTAATTCTCCCTCAACAGTTTTTTGGTCTAATCTGTTCCTATTCTTTTTTCAAGAGTTGAACATTAAGCTAAATACCCGCTCACTCATTGCATTTGAGTGAGGCAAAGCAAAAACAAAATTAATAATTTTTTCTATATTAGGTACATTGTATGCATTCAAAAATTTTATCCAAATATCTGTGACATTTTTGAGTTCTTTTGTTTTAGTATTTTTATGGAACGATTTTAACAGGACGTACTCTTCATATAGCAAATCAATATTGATATTGGAAATTTTAAATAAATCTATAACTTTTAAGAAAAGATCAAAATGTGCCACTTCATGTAGTTTGAATATATTAAGATACTCATACTTATTAATTTCAAAACTAAACCTTTTTTCAATGTACTGAATTAAAGTTTTCAGAAAATTTTGTATAGCAACGAATCCATAAAAATGATCATTTAATTTAGAAAGTAGTAGATTGCAAAATTCGTAATGTTCTTTTAAATTTTCTAACCTTTTACTATGTGAACTAAATTCATTATATGTTCTTCAAATTATACATTCTATATCAACTTCTAAACAGCTTGTAGCTTTTCTTGTTGCATTGAGTAAGACATGGCAAAGACACCCCATATCTATTAAATCCTTATTAAATTTCTTAAATTCTGCAAATACACTCTGATTAATACCAAAATTTACATTAGCATTATCACTGCAAAAACTAAAAATGTTCTCGGGATTTTAATTCAGCCCCTTCAACTTTTGAAGTAAGCAAAGTGAAATATCCTTTGAAGTTTCTGACTGGCTGTTAAAGCAACTCAAAAGTTTTGTTTGAACTCCTCCACTAGATTTAGAAAAATATCTACACATTAAGGGAAACATTTTAATGTTCCCTTTATTTGATGAATCTGTTGCAATTGAAAATGAATGATTTTCTTTTAAATTCTCGACAACTTGAGATATGCAGTCTTTTGCTAATAAATTTGTTATTATTTTAGATATTTTTGTTCATGCGCATGTCAATTGAGAAGCGATTTTTGAATCACTAAATAATGTTTTGAATAATGAACTCATGCAATCTGATGATCAATAGCTATGCGCATGTTTCACTGTGTGATAGGCAAACGTAGCTTCTGTGGCAACAATCTTTTGTTCTTCAGTCAAAACTAATGACATCGTCGAGGAAATGAAAAATAAATTTAAAGTTTGATTATTACTAGCTAATGCTTTCCCTCGTTTATGCCTATTACTTAGCATATGCTTTTTAAGGTCATAAACACCACAATTTACTATGGAAAATTCACAATTGCATCATACACATTTCGCTTTACCATCATTTAATCACCCAGGCGTAAGTTCCCTGCCACTCCTCGTTGAAATAATTCTGATGTTTTCTCTTCTTTTTCTTCTCTTGATTTAACCTCTGTATTTTTTCTTCTTCGGTATCTGATGACAATGAAGAGGACATTCTGTGAAAACAAGGGTTAATGTAATATTTATAGAATTTATTGTATTAATAAATAACCGGAAAAATAGTATTATTAAAATTAGTACAAAAATAATTGGCTTCAAACATTACCTGTATCAAAATGATCATAATAAAATCCGATACAATCCAGTTATATAAATAAACAGTTTCCGAAGCACATGCCAGGAACTCTCAGCTTCACACTTCGCTGCAAAAATCACACTGGCAAGCTTCTCTTATTTCTTTGCTCTAAATTCCTTCTGGAGATTGTATGGTACACTATCTTCTTTTATTTGCTGCGTAAGCCCTCACAATAATACAATGAGATAAAAAAGATCTCAAGTAGTGACCGCGGGACCCCTTACTTCCTTCTTGTCAGGCCTGTGACAGGTGCCGAACATTACAAAGTAAGCATAATATAAATATCCTATAACACTCTATATAAGTAGGATACAAAGCAGTTTTTTCTAGTCTTTAAGCATGCATTTCAACAAAATAGTTACCCTCTGCTAATTCTTTCCTCTTATATAATTACCTAAACTTGGTATTATATGATTTGTCGTGTTCACATTTTGCTTACTTAGTGGCACTCACAGTAAAGGCAATATTCAATAATTATTCATTTAGTACAGAACACTGAGAAAAGAATTTTATGCCCGAAACACTGAAAAGAGGTATTTTTCGTACCCCATTTCAGATTTTAAAAAGAGGGTATTTTATAAATTTAATTCAGTAAATGGGGTATTATACCCCGAAATGGGGTACCTCTGGCCACCCTAATAATGGACCAAGCAGCCTTATTGAGTGCATGATTAATGAAATTAATGTTAGCTTTAAGTTTTGCTTCATGTAATTTACTGAGATAATATTTATTTAGATCTTTGTACATTTGTTTCAGATCTTCAGTCTTCATTGATTTATAGGCACAATGTGCATGGATTAATTGATTTCTTAAAAGTTCATTTTCAGAAGTAAACCACTTATTTTTGTGTGTCTTACCACATTTTAGTTGTATTAATTTTGAATGGAAATGAATATTGAAATAATTGTGTCAAAAAACAATGTGAAATTTAACCCTCATAACAGAGTAAGGAGACCCAGTCAATAGATGATAATAGAAATTTAAAGTTTTCAACACCATGAGGGGTGAGTAGACTGGAATACTTAGATTTGGAAGTGAATTTTGTGGAGGTGTTATTAGCTTTAGTATTTACATTAAATGCAATGGCACAGTGGTCAGAAATTAATGGATCAAAAACTTCTAATTTATACTTTTGTTTATCATAGGTAGTAATGATATTGTCAAGACAAGCTGACTTCCTAGTTGGCACACAATTAGCACAGTAAAGATTAAAGGATCTGAAAAGGTTATTCTTATTATGGTGCTATTCTTTGCTGTATAACGCATATCAACATTAACTACCAATGTAGCCTATATTGTTAAAGTTGTGAGTAGAAAATGTATTGAAGAGGTTTAAACAACAATGTATATATAATTCACTTGGTCAGAGTAGCTATTTGGTCGATTAGGGGCAGAGGGAGAGGGAAGGTAGTTTCCTTCAGTGCCTAGTTTCAGATTCATGCAACCATTACTTTTTGAACTATTTGTTTACCGACAACATTCATGAGTGCAAGTAGAAGTAATTTTGACATTGCATTAGCGTTCCATTAAAATTTAATTAATAGTAAAAAACGCAACCTGATCCTTAATCTCAAACTCCTATTAACTCAGTTACTAAATAGAATTGACTGAAATAATATTTAGTATTCATCGGAAATTCTATTGGTGCAATGTATGAAATAAAAAAATGAAAACTAATTTTCATAATTTAACATTTGAAGCTGAAATTCAGAAGAATATCTTTTTTTTTTAATCCAGCTATGAAGGCAATCTGGAAAAGCTTGACTTGGCACAAAATTCAAACAAACTATTCCTTGGAATCATTAAAAATTTGCCCGGAAATCTCGAATAAGAAATATTTAGTAAACTCCCTGGAATCAGGAACGAGAATTCCTGGTTCCAAAACTCAAATTCAGACCACCATTGCCCCCAATTAGGCCCCTATCACAAGAGACACTCAATGTACAGCTACCGAGTGTCTGGCCACTGCAACAGTAGTAGCAACTCCTTAGCAACTCGCAGGATTGATGTCATGACTACACAGCTTCCAACTTGCTTCATTCTCTTCAGTTGCAATAACGATATCATATGAGGATGTTCTTCTGTCATCAATGCTAGAGCTGGAAGAAGTATTAATACCCTGCATTTGTATGAGAAGAGGAAGAAGAAAAGAGAAGGAACACAAAACTATGGGCACGTCCTATACTTATATCCAGATTAAAGAATGGATCCCTTTACATGGGCAATGCACAACCCACAGCCTGAATGTGGGCCTCCACAGATGATTGCGCAGTCCACGGGGACCTATCCCCCCTTATAACAAGAAGTCCAAACCAGGACTAATGCAGTCTGGTTTCCCAATGTTGACGTCCCAAATTCATTACTTATATTGACAGGAAATGTTTCAGTATGTGTAAGTCATTCCAAGGAATTCTCATACCATAAATACCACTTGTAGTTAATAGTTTATCAATGATAGAGAAAAATTGGAAAACAAATTAATAGAGCATTATCAGCTTTAAAATACTAAAAGCAGTGTCAAAATCACTTCTTCACACTTATCAAATCAAAATCTGCCAAATTCCAGCAAATCTCTTTTCCTTTTTCCTTGTAATGAAAATGAGCTCAAGCATATTATTCAGAATTTTGGTACTAAGTTTTCTTCTGGCTTCGACAAGATTCCCAACATTATTATGAAGTAGTCTTACAGTTATATTAAGGCCCCACTTCTTTTTCTTATTAATGATTCATTAGAAACTGGCATTTTTCCAGAATTGCTCCAAGTCTCTAAGGCTATCCCTCTGTACAAGAAAAAAGGAAGAATTAATGATATTAAATCATATCGACCTCTCTGTGTGGAAAATCAGTTTGGTGTAGTATTTGAAAAAGTTTTTATAGCAGATTAATGTCATATCTGGACTCTACTAAACAGATATCTTTATGATAAATAGATGAGACTCCAATAGCCAAAACAAGGGTTCGAGGAATAGCCTATTCCTTGAACCCTTGTTTTGGCTACTGGAGTCTCATCTATTTATCATACTATGCCAAAAGTGTTTGAGCCATCTTTGATTAGATATCTTTATGTCAACATGGCTTTAGGCAAAATAAATCTATTACCACTGCAACCTATCAAGTAATTGACCATATTCTAACCACTCTTGATAATAAACTAGAAACTATGGCACTGTTTTTTGACTTTTCTAATGCATTTTGCTGTGTTAATCACTCTGTCCTTCTGGAAAACTTGACAAACTTGGAATCAGGGGCATACCATACAACTGGATCAAATCATACTTGTCTAACAGATCACAACATGTAATAATAACTAATAATGGTTCAAAATGCATTTCTTCCAGAAAAATAGTAGAAAATGGTATTCCCAAGGGCTCTGTTTTGGGTTCTGTGCTACTCCTATTGTTTATTAATCACCTTCCCAACAACTTTCACTCAATAATGGGTGTTAAACCTATCCTGTATGCAGACAACACCAACTTGATTCTATCATCCCTTCTTTTACTAGGCTACAAGGAAATGGCAAGCTAGTCTATCAACATTAATAATGATTGGTGTAAAAATAATATTTTAAGCCTGAATGTTGAAAAATCTCAATCGATGTATTTTGCTTACATTAATAAAACTCATAAAAGCCTTATAATCGAGTTTAACGGTACATTTATTAATCAGGTAAATTGTGGTATACACAGTCATGGTACCAGAGGCAGAAATAACCTCCATATCTCATTTGTTTGTACAAGATCAGCTGCTCTGGGTCCTAGACAAATGTGATTACAAATACTAAATTAACTGAAAACTGTAAAAAGTATTTAAACTTTTAAAAATAAAGTAAAGGAATTCTTGTTGCACAAAATGTATTACAGAATAGGTATATGGATGTTGTACAATGATGTCAATGTTTGGCATATATTTATTATTCTAATTGTAATATGTTTGTTAATTTCTTTGTTTCCTCCTGTTTGACTTGTCCTATATCTATGTATATCTGGACCAAATAAAACTACTACTACTACTACACTTTCTGACATTACATTTTGCATGTGTTATTTAAAATAAACGAATTAATTAAATGTTACTGTTCACATGCTAATACGTCCAGATCAACTGACCATTGCTGAAGAGTAGTCTAATGGAAAAGAAAATAACCCATTTGTTCATTCATCTATGATCAAACCAAGCTTGGTAATATTCGTCTCCATGGGAACAATCTGATAAAATGTGATTTAAAATGCAAAAACACTGTTTTAGTGGAAATTCAAGAAAATACGATCAATTATCAAAATTCAGTGATAAGAATTAGAATCTACATTCTTTTCCCCTTAGAACAGTACAAACCTCGCTCCAACATTACAATTTTAAGATATTTTAATGTAATAAAGAAAAAATCTCTGCATGATGGATTTTAGTTTTTCTATGTAAAACAAATAGGATAAAAGCATTCCTGGAATTGAACCTGGGAATTCAATATTCGCCAATTAAAATATAGCCTGGAGGTGGGCCCTGGCAGCACGAGCCTCATACCGAGTTTCATGCAAATCGGTGGATTGGTGCAAAAGTTTTAGCAGGGGACACACACTCATACACACAGACAGGACCATTTCGTAAGGCCATGTTTCCATTGGAAACCAGCATAATAAAGGGCTATGTTGGTCTGTTGGTCCATTTCATACTCTTAAAATGTGAATAACTCGATCAAATATGGAGATATAAACTTTAAATATGGCTGAGATAATCTACTCAGATATTAAAATGCTGTGATGAAAGAAAATTTATTTCCAGGGTTCGACTAACATGTAAAAATTGACTTTTTGACGTGCAGGCTTTTCTTCTATTTGAGTTAAAAATTGGAAAAATTGACACCTTTAGATCCAGACCATTTTAAAGAAAAACTTACATGGTTTCTTATACTGTTCATCGTTTTTGGTCTACAATTCGAAATTATTCATGTTAAACGTTTTTTTCACATATTTTGGGGAAATCTTGCCATTTTAGAAGGGATGTTACTTTGCCTACCAATTACATTGTTAAATCTTGAAAACCTATTGTTATCTCAATCCAAATTGAAATTTGGCAGAAATATATGTAATGAGCTAATCAGAATTTGTTTATATAGGGTTGAAATGAAGATTTAAGAAATAAATGTCCATTTGTGAAGCTATTTTGAGAGGGAATATATACAATATTTTATGTGGACTGAAAATTAAAAAATATATAATTCACGTTATAGTATGTTCCAGAGAGTTAATAGTTTTGGCCAGCTAAACGTGTCTAGCATAATGTTTAACAAATAATATTCTTTTTGTATGTAAGATTTGTAGCTAAGTATAACACGCTGCGAGAGATAACTAAATTTTTATGGAAGAATGAGAAGGAGAATGTGACGGAGAATGAGAGGAGAATGGAAGGGAGGAAGTCAGGGTGAAGAATAGGAGGGAGAGAGGGATGGAGAATAGAATGAAGGATGAGAGAGGGAAAATAGGAGAGAGGGAAAATAGGAGAGAGGGAAAATAGGAGAGAGGGAAAATATGAGGGAGAGAGGGAAAATAGGAGAGAGAGAGGGAAAATAGGAGGGAGAGAAGGAAAATAGGAGAGGAAAAATAGGAGGGAGAGATGGAAAATAGGAGGGAGAGATGGAAAATAGGAGGGAGAGAAGGAAAATAGGAGGGAGAGGGGGAAAATAGCAGGGAGAGAGGGAAAATAGGAGGGAGAGGGGGAAAATAGGAGGGAGAGGGGGGAAATGGGAGGGAGAGTGAGAAAATAGGAGGGAGAGAGGGAAAATAGGAGGGAGAAGGGGAAGATGGGGGGAGAGAGGGAAAATAGGAGGGAGAGAGGGAAAATGGGAGGGAGAGGGGAAAGATGGGAGGGAGAGAAGGAAAATAGGAGGGAGAGAGGGAAAATAGGAGGGAGAGATAATATGGGGAGAGGGAAGGAAAAGA
This sequence comes from Tanypteryx hageni, assembly GCA_028673005.1. NCBI lineage: Eukaryota > Metazoa > Arthropoda > Insecta > Odonata > Petaluridae > Tanypteryx > Tanypteryx hageni. The sequence goes on from CM054115.1 coordinate 198,862,572, forward strand.
ATGGGAGGAAGCCAGAGAGAAAGGGAGGAAGAATGAGAAGTATCCTAATTTCAAAAGATAAGCTGCACATGCTCGTCATATTTGATGGGAAATTATGCTAGTTACTATAATAAAAGCCTATGTTGGTGTTTGTGTATAATGCTGACGTCATCAATGGCATATTTAATGCATTTTTTAAAAACTTCCCGATTTGGTAAAAGGTTGAAATTTTGCAGGAATGTTTGATTCAGATATAAAAATTAAATGAAAAAAAAAACAAAAAAGACCCGGATTCGACTCCAAGAGGTGCGATTTCCATTTCCCATGAGATAACATGTATAAAGCAACTTTTTAAAGTGCAGGCTTTTATTCTTTTGAAAATTAAAATTAGAAAAAAATTATGTACAATCTTCAAATTTAAACTGTTTCATGAAAATTAATGAAGTTTCTTGTTCTATTAATCTTTTTCTACCTACCATTCAGAATCTCTCATATTAAACATTTAAATCACGTTTTGCGAAAATATTGGCTTTTAAATGGAGTGTTGCCTTGCCAACGACGTCATTGTTAAACTTTGAGAATCAATTGCTGTCTCAACCCTCGTACATGTAATATATACGAGTGCATTGATTGTCTTAAATTATCATAGGATTTTTCGCAAAATTACATAATCCTAATGGGACTGGGATTTAGTTTGGATTCTTTTGCTTATATAAACAGCTACATAGATATAGAGTAAGAGAGAGGTGGATGTGGGGAGGGAGATAGGAAGGAAGGGATATAAAATGAAAGGTAAATAGAGAGTAAGGGAGCTACAGAATTAGAAAAAGACGGAAGAGATAATAATCTGTCTGTTGAGGGCAATATTTAGACAATCATGTCCATTCTTACATATAACCCTGATATGACATGCACAAACATCCATGTCCTAGGTGGGATTCGAACCTGTGACCTTATCATCCATTGGCAGAAACTCTAATCACCTGTCTACCAAGGCCGACAAAAGTGAATGATAAATTAAAACCTGCAGGACTCTCAAAACCAAAATTCAATCACTTGCCTTAGCGAAGAGTGCTCGTGACCCTCATGGAATCCTCTCGTAACCCCATTAAGGGATTGTGGCTCACCATTTGAGAAATGCTGCAATAAATGATTAAAGAATTTCATACGTTTATATGCACGTGGAATTTTAGTTGTGAAAATGGCATTTTGTAAGCTGATTTTGTCCAGCAAAAGTGAAATATTTGATGAATTTTTTGAAGAAGGAAGCAATGTTAGTGGTATTGGTGATGCAGAAATTATTAGAAGTATCTCAGATTCTGATTTTTGAGAACATAAGTGTCATTGATGATGAAAAGTGTGTTGATAGGATAAAGTGAGCAATCAAATATGATAGGAAAATAAAATACCACTATAGTGTAATTATGATTGCATAGATAATGTAATAGAATAAACAAGAGCTTACCTATTTTTACCTATGCTTGATGCTGAGGAGGACAAGGAGAAAGTTGTTCCACGAGAGGTTATGAAAAATAAGCCAATATCTTTCAAATTTCTCCTTTATAACAATAACTATAAATAAAAAATATTCATGTAATTGTTCTGAAATTTGTTGTAAAGACAGCAAAGATATAAAGCAGTGTTTTGTACATATCAGATTCATAGAATGGCACTAGTTCTTTGAATAACCCAACGTTAAAGTATAAAAAAATTACCATAAAAATAAAAGGTGACAATTTAGAACTTTATGTAAATATTAAAAGACAAATGATAAAAAATGAAAAGGAAAAACCTCCTTATGACTATTGAAAATTAAAATAGAAGTACACAAATACACACGGGTTTAGGGGAAATTACTCCATGCCAGAGATTCTTGTTTACAGGCATATGAATCATGCAAATAAATAAACCAAATTTGTACATCTTTTTTAAAAAATACCTAAATGCAAATGTTATTATTTCATACATCACTGGACAAGTTAATACTTAAGCTAAAGGGAAAGTGTAAAAGGAATATTTCTAATATAAATATTACAGAGTTTACAGACAATATTATTTCATGTTGCACTTTGCCATATATAGATCAGGCACTACAGAAATTAAAGCTGGCACTTGTTAAATTGGAAGTTAACTAAAGTATCTTAGACACTGAATGAGTGAAAATCAAGTTAAAATTAGGTTTTGGAATCCAATCTTGGAAATACATTTGAGAAAAGATCAAAAACAACACTTGAAAGAGCTTATTTGAACTGAGAAATATTTACTAACAGATCCCAATTCAGCACAAGATATTTCAACAGCTTCTGCTAGATTAAAAAATTATATTTGGTATGTAAATCAAAAGAAAAATGTTCTGAAAAATATGAAACACTGCTGGTGGGCTGCATAAAATTGCTTAGCGGGCTGAATCTGGTCCACTGTTTGATCACCCAAGCTATATATGCATTGGTAATAACATCATAAGTCACTCACTCTCACATAATTAAACGTTTCACCAAAAAATTCAGCATTATTTCACTATATTTTTTACACTAAAATTGTTAAGAAAACCTAAAGGCTTGTGATACCTGTATTACAAACTTTATCTTATGTTATGGTGAGGATGATTCAGAAGACAGTATAAGTGCTATGTGTTGTTGACACTTGACTAAATATTAGAATAAGAATTGATGTAATGAAGTATTTTATGGTTTTGAAGTCGGATTTCAACTGGAAATGTAGAAGGAATGGGGCAATGATCCTAAAGGGAGTGTTCAGGAAATTCACGGCAGTTAATGATTTTGTAATGAAAAGACTTTGATGACTGTTATAGAGGATGCATTGTAGTCAGGCCATTGATTAGGCAGCTGACTGCCATTGTTCAAGTACAAAATAATCACCCTCCAATTAACATGTTCAGTGCAGAGGATGAACTGGTGCATCTTAGAGAGGCTATCTCCATGGGCGGAGGAAGCACCAGTGTGTCTCACTATGAGTTCTTTTCAATTGGTGTGGAAAACTTTCTGCTTAGAGATAAGGCTTTGAAGATTTCTCCCCACCCTCAGTTATGTCCTGACCTTCCTAGAAATAATACCCGTTGTTACTTTGGTATTAACAGAACCTTTGCAGAGCACCTCTCTAGGGGTGAGATTTGGAATTATGTGGAATACTCCATTGGAATTTGGTTATGCTAGGGAATAGAAATTTGAACGTGAAGGAACATTGTACTTGGCCCCACCAGGTTGGGTAAGTTAGGTGAGCTGTTGTTGGTTCCTCCTAATGTTCACTGTGTTCCCCCCTTGTGTAGGGTTTGGTAGTGTACATTTACTGCTTCTCTTCATCAATATCACTATTAGATGAAATAGATGAAGAACCAATATTAAATACATCCATCATCACTTTCTGATTTTTGCCTTTTTCCAAATGCCTAATAATGTCTATTTTTACTTTCTCCATATACCAACTACAGAAAAAGTATTGTTTTCATGAAAAAAATTGAATTCAAGATTTCAATGTAAATACATGTTTTAATGTTCCCTGATCACGTTTTTACTATTTTCTTGATGATATCCATTAAGGTGTTTGAGACTGGAATTTTGCAGGTATTCTAACTCAAAAACTAATTATCCAATCTGCATAAAATTTCATATTTAGCATCTGTATTAGGTGGTGAATAACAGATTAGTTTTTGGGTGTTTACTCGTCTCATTCATTTTTTGAAATATTTGCTTTAATAGTTGATGAATGTAAAAAAGTATTGGAATAAAAGTTAATTTAATTTTATAAAACCTTGGATTGAAACATTTACTCATATAATGCATTTTTTAAGAAATATTTTTAAAAATAATCTTTTAGCTGCCACCAACACTCTAACTATTGGCGACTATTGTAAAAACTTTATGCTTAGTCATAACTATAATGATTTAACTTGGCAGCATGCAGTAGGCACATTTATCATAGGAATGTCCATCCTCGAGGTGGGATCGCCTAAAGAGGAGGTGGGATCGCCTAAAGAGGAGGTAGTGTTTAGTTGTGGGCATTTGATACACAAACTGGGACTTCTGCAAACCAAAATTGTGTTACTCTGCATAGGCTCTTAAAGTTTCTCCTTCCGTCTATCCTTCCTGTCAATTCAGCATCATTTCGATGGAAATCCTTGAATCGCTATCTCGCTATACATTTCTGTTCTGTCTGCCACAGCGTCTTTTCCATACAACTACACTCGGGTAGTTATCCGTTTTTCAGTTAATAACCGTAAGGCTGGAAAAAAACATTAGATGCTTCTTTTTATCTCGATATCGTATTTGAGCGATATATATCGTATATAACTTCACACCTTCGACCCTATTAATGGTCGAAGCTTCACACACTAAGTTCATGTCCGTGAAGTTATATACGATATGCCAAGCGATATATATCGTACATAACTTCACGGACATAGACATCTGTCATCTGTCGAGCAGTCGATAAGAAACATCTTTTGTCGCGATTGTGAGGGATGTCATCTGCCCAAGCTAGTGTAATGAAACTATTTTTAGTTAAATTTAATTATTCTACAAGTTGTTTGCTATATTACTTTATTTATTAAATGATTTAAATCTTTTATCTGATAGAATTCTGCGACAACGGTGCAAGAGTATGTCATACGTGTTCCAAAGTAAGAACATAGCAGCATCTTAGTAAATGTGAATGTTGTATATTGAATTTTATGATGCTTATGAAATATTTTATTTTTCTAGAAATAGCACAAAAAAACATCATGTTATGCGTTTCAATTCCGTGCTAAATGTAGACTTTTCAAAATGGAACCAAGTGAAAATGGAACGAGAAAACAATATGAAGGAGTATCGAGGTTTAGATGACGAAATGCCCAAGTAAGAAATATGAAATATCTGAAAACCTTTGCAGTAAGTGATTTTTTGATTTGAACGAAATATATGCTGAGTGGCAGCAAGAATGCTTGTTTGTTTTTCGCTCTAAGATTTAATTTTTAAAACCGTCGTATCTGGTATATATATATATATATATATATATATATATATATATATATATATATATATATATATATATAGGTATAAGATATGTGTGTATGCCAGTGGCGGCCGGTGGTTGTTTCAACTGGTAGGGCCAACATATGTTTAAAAGAAACAAATAATAATACAAAAAAGTATTTAATTTTTTACTTACCGAAAAATGTACTGTAGTGAGTAGATGAAGAAAGTGTCTTGCAGCTAAAATGAGTGGTAAACAAAGTCTATTCGGCGATCTTTCTTGTTGGAATACAAGTCAACTTTTCTGTTGAAGCTATCTATGTTATTTACATAGTATGCCTAAAGCACAGTCTTTCTTCTTTCATAGTATTCCTAAGAAAAGTGTTTATTTTTTCCATCATTGAAAAACACCGTTCTGCTTCTGATGTCGAAATTGGTATCTTGATCAACACTTTTAAAGGTTTTATTGTCTCTTGACATGTTTCACACAAATCATCACCAAAATTAGCAACAGAAATGGTACTGCACCAGAAACTACTCTCAATTCCTCTCTTTCGTAAAAAACTTGAAGTTCACTCTAAGTCTCTTTTTTCCAAAGAAGGATACTTTTTAATTATTTCACTGAGATACGTGTCAGGGAATTGTTTGCTGTAATTATGAAATTCTTCGACCACAAATAGAGTATTAGCCACGAGGTGTCCAGTAAATTGAAATCTACCTTTTATTTCTGTGATTATGGTGGGCGTAACAGTGGTTGAAATTAGCAAGTGAATACTTGTCTTTTATCAGTTTCTGAACGCCATTTAAAGTCCACTCATAACAAGCACCATCAAAACTTAGTGCTATAAGTTTATTCGGACTGTCACTAATTATGGGGTCGAGTTGTTTTAAAACAATCTGCGATTGTATGAGCATCATTCCGTCAGGATTAACGAAATACCAGAGCCTTTCTACCAGTTTTCCACCTACAATGTAACGTAATACAATGACTAGCTGAAATTGACATGACACATCAGTAGTTTCATCGGCTATCAATGCTGCGTAATCTGCATTTTTAATTAATTTGCAAACTTCTTTGTGGTATACATCTAACATGCATTCCAGCAACTCATTCAGTATAGTTTTAGACGTATCTTTAAACACAGCTGATTGACTAAGGTGAACTTTTAAGTATTTCTCTAACTCAGAACTAAACTGGATTAACTCATGAAAAACTCCATTAATTTGTGAATCATCATGCCCTCTCAATGCTAATTCTAATGCCCCACAAAAACGTACCTATACAATTTATAATGAAATGTAATACGTACCTATTTTTATCTACTTGTTCGTCATGTTTAGATATAGCTAGCCGATACTGTGAGTTAAACTGACTTTGAATATTTGTTTTACTCAGCAACGATAAACTCAAAACATTGTTCATATGTTCTTTAGATTTTTTGTGAACCCACGTTTTTTCCCAAATGTGTACCAAGTCCGAAATCCCGTTCCTCGACCAGCTGACATCTTGGAAAAGAACACAAGGAATACAAAAAAAAACGTATTTTTTATCACACCTGCACAGCCAATTGTTCATTGAATAAAGCATGAAATTTATGACACTTCCTGTTTCTTGGCACACTGTTGCTTTTTAAGTAAATTCAAATTAGGGAGGGGTTCTTCCCATTCATTTTATTTTGAGTTTATCATCGTAAGACAATGACGAAAACGGCTGTTTTGATAAAGCATTGATCGTATTCTCTGCAGAGAATTGAAACATTCACATTTACCAACACTAATACCTTGAAGGCTGAGCTGAGCCAAACTGAACTTGGCCGCAGTGGTAGATATTCTCAAGCGCGGGAGAGAGGGTAGGTGAGGGGGAGAAAAGCATGCAGTGTGCATGCGTTCCATGTCTTGTGACTGAGCCAGCTAGGCGGTTGCACGGTGCTGCCCATTGGATTGGGGGAACTCCCCGCCAGACTTGCTGCCTGCTCCTCTCGTAAATTTTCTTACTGACAGGAGTCAAGAGCTGCTTCACGACAAATTAAATTTATTCAAGACTCAAAAATTAAATCAATCTGTTCAAAAACAATTATTTATAGTGCTTTTTTCTTTCTGTGAATTTTGGTAGGGCCATGGAGCCTATGCCAGCAGCCGCCATTGTTATATAAATATACATATATATATATATGTATAACAGCTTATGGAAAAGGAAGGGTAAAATGGATATATGGATGTCAACAAGGTGTTGGGATGAGGAAACCCAGTGAACACTCATCAATCAGACGACTTCAGGTTGGCGAGGCCCCGGGGATGTCGAAGCGACACATGTAAAAGAACACTAAAACACAGAAACATCACAAATGTAGAAGTTTTCGGAATTATTCCTTCATCAGCTACAGAGAGAGAACTCATCCCAACACCTTGTTGACATCCATATATATATATACACACACACACACATATATATATATATAGACATACATATACCTTCTACTGCTCTTAAAATATTCATCCCTTTTCCCAGATTTGGTGCAGGTAGTGAGTTCGGCCGTGATCAAAGGGAAGAGGCACGCAGGAAGAAATTTGGTATCGTCACTAAAAAGTATCGGCCAGAAGATCAGCCATGGATCCTTAAAGTTGGGGGGAAAACTGGTAAAAAGTAAGTGTTGAGCATGATGAATCATTTTGTTGTATAAGATGTCAATTATCTGATTAAACCTTTTCTTGTCAAAGATTCAAGGGAATTCGAGAAGGAGGCGTGGGTGAAAATGCAGCCTATTATGTGTTCACTCACGCACCTGATGGAGCTATCGAAGCATTTCCTTTGCGTGAGTGGTACAACTTTCAACCCATTCAACGCTACAAGGCTCTATCTGCAGAAGAGGCTGAACAGGAGTTTGGAAGGTGGATATAAGTACGTCACTATTCTTTAACAGGCTTTCACTATTGATATATGTATTTGTTAAAAAGTTATGAAAAATGGCATTGTGACCATCATGATTATGTCAGATATGAGTGAAAGCCTGTTGGAGAATACAGGCGTTCAATTAGGAATTTTAGTTTTTCTCTTAAGTTAATATTTCCACAATATTTTTCCAGGTAAAATTTTATTGTTAACCCATCCGTGTACCATTTGATCAATACTAGATATTCAAACACCTGTTTAATACAGGAACTAATAAAGAGGCATGTTGGACGAAATAACTTATAATGGCACGACACTAACAAACCATTCTTTCAGTAACCACAGAACTCTTTTCGAACTTGTCTAAGTGACTGTTATAGTTGGGAGCACGAACAAAGACGGGTGAGTCGAGATTACTGCACAGAGAGAGAGAAATACACATTACATTGCTGCCAAACTGCCAGCTTGCATAAGTTTACGCTCGGAAAACAACGCATGACGCACAAAGTCCTGTGTGTGTGCAAGTGTGAAAAATCAGCTCCTAAAGGCGGAAAACTCTTAAAAGTCGGAAAATTTTTATGGACTTTCAGAGTTCGGACTCGAAGGACTTTTATTTTGTAAGAATATGTTTGTTGCATTAAACTGTAAGTTGTAGGAATTTCCAGTTATTCTGCAGCTTTCTCGGCTTGGTTTCTTCAGTTATGGTTTCACATAATTCTTTCAATGTATCCTTTAATCCAGTGAACACCCTCGTAGAAAGAACCCTGTTTGGAAATGGGAGGATTAGATTGCCTTGGTAGTTAAATGGTAGGATATCTCTGGGAAGACCCAGGTTCAATCTCTGGTCGAGGCAGAATTTTTCTTCTGTTCCCTAGAAACTCTTACCTTCTGTTTTAATTCAAAATGTATCTGTTGTCTGTTAATTGTTTCATTATTAAATATTTTAGGCGGAACAAAGTGATGAACTATTTTTCGTTGATGTTGAGGAAAAGATTAAGAAATGACGAGGATGGTGACATAGAAGATTTGGAGGAGGGGAGGAAAGGACCTGGGGGCAAAGGAGGAAAAGGAAAGGGTGAGAATAAAAATTGGTATTCTTAACTTTCTATATATGTAACTGGAGAAGGTTATTTATCTATATTGTGTTAGTCCTGTAGAACTCTAATACGGCAACATCCAAGTCCTTGTTTTAAGTTTATCCAAATTTTTCATCCTGACAGACTGACCATGCAAGTAATTTATAAGGTTTAATTTAATTAATTTAGTATTTCTTGAATTATTGTATTGGAACCTTGGTTTTAGGCTGAGGGATATTTTTAGTTAAAAATTCTTGGAAAATTCATTGTGCCCACATAAAGGATGCACATATATTCCAGCAACCAGGACAGCCTCAGGCAGGGGCAGATTTAACACTCACTTGGTGCAAAAGGCACATGCCAAGTGCTACAAACAAAGACTTGAATTATTTTAATTTGTGAATTTTAAATATGCTGTTATACAAGGTGATTTAAAAGGTATAGTCAACTGGTTAGGAGGTGGTTGGGGATGTTATTTGGAGCAGGAAATGTAAATAAACTTTTCTCCGATTCGCTACCGTTTTCGAGTTATGACTATCTCTTTTTGAAGAAAATGAAACATATAAATGCATTTATATGCATGTTGTTGCTTTCATTGAACGTCTTTTATAACAACTATTTACTGTTTTACAAAACAAGAAGAGATTAAGAGACAAATTATTAATTTTTTTCAGTTTTCGCGTAACCTTTTCACATTTTGGATTGTGTAAAATGCACTTTTCCATTAGAAATCCCTCATCACAACAACTGCTCGAAGTGTCCTCTCTCTGCATGCAGGCTTGCCCTGCAGTCGTACCCCATTTAAGTAGTGTTTTATATACAAAATACATTTACTTATGTCTTTATACAATATAAAAAACCATCAACATCAAAACAATTTTTATTTATATGACAATATAAGTAAATATTAATTATAGCAGCATATGTATAAAAAATATTATACAGTACTCCCTCGCCAACTGTGGGAGTAACGTTCCTGGATTGATGAAACCCAGAGCATATGGGAAATAGAAGTTTAGGGGAACCCAATTCCAAGGCTTATATAGGGGAAGGTCTAGAAAGCGCCGAAGACTAAAAATTAGCACCTGTATCTCCCATAAATGTTTATTATTAAAACAAATTTAAAACACCTCATAAACATAAATTTGTCAAAAGAGCTGACTGGGCCCACACTCCCCATAACAGCGCCACGTAGCCTGCTACCAATATCATAAGGAGAAAAAGTGAAAGATGGACAATGTTCTTGATGATCAAAAATAAAGGTGTCGTTTCCCATTTAACATGTTAACTGTGGATTTTAGAATTTACTGACTCATTAAATCATGCGTAAAATAATTAAAAAACCAGTTTCACTAAACTTCCGTGGTGATGATGAGAGCAATGATGGCATCGGAGAGGGGTTAGCAGGATGTGGGCATATGACTCCTCATGGTGGTGGTGCTTGAGGCTGTGGGTGTAGAACTTGGATTAAGTTATGACTAAGAAAATAAAATTGCATTATTAATCATAAATAGTAAGTGTAGATGTTCTTCTGTTAAAACATTAAGGTTATTCAGATTTAAGAAAAATCAGTGCAGTAAAAAACAATGAGTTTGTGCCTGTAACTGCAGATACTCGAAATCTCAAACTGTGGTTGGCAAAACAATGTACATTTTGTTAACCTTGGTCGGTGAGAAGTTACTGTACAATATATTTTAACATTCGTTGATAATCTATAAAAGTACCTACTGAAAACAAAAAAGGACAAAAGTGAAACTAGAAAACAGTTCTGAAAAACTATCATCCTTTTGATATCCATCAAAAAGGTTAATCAACTTTTTTAAATCTTAGGCACTTGTTTTAGGGTTATGCAACATCTTACTAACTGTATTTATTTTACTTAGAATATCATACCATATCATCATGGAACAAATATTTTAGCTTTAAAGCCAAAGATTGGGCTTGATGTTTTGTATTAATGTCTCTAGATTCATCTGCAGTAATTTCTAACAGAGCATTGTAAGTTTCACCCAATTGGAATCATAATGATCTTATAGCTTTTGTTCTGCTTTCCTATCTTGTTTCACTTATTGGCTTTAATAAAAAAATTGGAATATGCTTTTTAAGTACTTCCAACGATATGTTGAAGCAGAAAAAATTCATATATTTCTTGGACGATGTTTTGTGGGATACTTTAGCTGCACTTTTGACAACTAAGTTTAAGGGGTTCCAGTCAGAATCCCGACAAACGTAATCCCGACAGCAAACAAATCCCTACAAGGTCCATAATACCCTCTTAATACCAACAAATAAAAAAATCATCTGGAAATTTAAAATGGTAATTTTATATGACATGAAACTCATACATTACAAACATTGCACGTTTTTGTGAAATTACATAAGTTGCATAGGTACATTAAATATCATTAATTATTTTAAATAATTTAATATATAAATGTCATATTTTTTAATAATACAATTGTAATTAATATAAACAATTAACTTAATTTAACAATATTATTATTTAGAATGAAACACTCGGAGCAATTTCACGAAGGTAATCCATCACAGATGAATTTTCACGATCATTCACAACCGTCAAAATTCTCATTTCTCGATCGATTGTCACCTTCTTGTGTTTTGGACAGAGTTCAGCACGAAGTATATCAAGATGCCAATCCACTTGCTTGAATCCTTCTCCAACCATACTGCCCCAGGTGGAAGAAACAAACTTTATTTGAGACATCAGGAAATTCACTTTTAGAAGAGTTTATTGCAGCAAATTCTAGATCAGTTAATATTTTCTATGGCTTCAGTTCAATTTCTTTTTCTTCAGCAAAGTCAATCAAATCTTGAAATAAACGTTTGTAATTTTCTTCACTTTTGCTGGTCATTAACACATAAACTAATGGTAGAATTTGGTAATTTTCAGAACCAACGGGTGCATGTATTGTATAAAGCTGATAAAAAATTGTGGGCTCAGTTTTGAATGTACCATCCATAATCCAATATTGAGCCCGTGATAAATGAACATTTACTTTTGTTGTAAAAACAACAATTCTTTCCTCTCCCACTGCAGAATCTCTAACCAGAAATAATTCACCATTTAATGTTTCATGTAAAGCAATTTGAATATCAATTTCATCCATTGATTGTGGTTATGACGGTTCTTCTGCTTCTTTCGCCCATTTTATTTTTTTGCGGAGAGCATTTTTGATGGCATATACGGCTGAATCTGTTGAGGGATGGTAATGATGTTGGTTAGAATAATCTGACACGGCAGATTTTTTGTTTGTTTTGCATGTATCTTAATTTGCCCAACGATTTTTGCAACAGCAGCAGCACTTGATTCTGGAGCGTGATTATGATTCGCGAACTTTTGAAGATGTTGTTGTCCATTCAAATATTTGGTCGTTGCTCTACCTTTACAATCTTCTGATTTTCTTCTTTCACAACACCAGTAATAAATTCCTTGCGATGTTTGTCTTTCACCATTAAATAGCCGCGTGTGTTGATTTTGTTGTTCCCTTTTTGAGATGGAACGATTTCACAAATTTCATCCATTTTGACTTGAGGGATTAGTTACACTGATAAGTTTTATCTTGTACATGCTCTTATATAGGTCCGCCGTCCTACCTACCTAAATTAAATGTAAGAATAGACCTTCTGGTCTAAATTTCGCCCGAATAAAGACGATTATCTATCTATCTATCTATCTATCTACCTACCTTAACCCGCCATAGCACACGCGGGCGGTGAATCCCCGCCCGATCCAAATACTTTGTATTTATAATTGGTTTGCCACATTGTAGCATTAATACTTTGTTTATTTTCCTCTCTGCTGCTTTGAATTCAGGCATTCTAAATAATAATATTGTTAAATTAAGTTCATTTCGTTTATATTAAGTTACAATTATGTTATTCAACAATATGACATTCAATTATTTAAAATAATTAATGATATTTAATGTATGTATGCAACTTATGTAATTTCACAAAAATGTGCAATGTTTGTAATGTATATGTTTCATGTGAGCGTAAAATCAGTGTAAATATAAAATTACTGAGTAAAATTAAGTTTAAAGTTTCCATTTGATATTTTTTTTATTTGTTGGTATTAAGAGGGTTGTTGGTTTTATAGCTTGTAAGGGCTTGTCGGGATTTTGGCTTGTCAGGATTTTTGCTTGTTGGGATTTTGGCTCCCGGGATTATAGCTGTCAGGATTATGACCCAAACCCAAGTTTAAGATGCGCACAAAACATGGAATAAACATGGCCTGTGGATTAATGTTTAAAATCCTTTCTTGTAGTCCTATATGGTTTCCCTTCATATTTGAGCCATTATGGTGGCTTCCTATAAATAAAGACAAGCTCATTTAAGTCATGTACATAGCTACAGCTTGTGTACAGAAGAAATTTAAAATAATTTTTAACTTGATACTTTTCGGCCCCCTTTGCCTTTTGGCTGGCTGTGTGTTTTGAACAACATGAACAGCTGTTGGATACAGCCCTGATCGCTCCATAACCTGGACGAAGAACTGTTAACTTTGCTAGTGTTTATGTAGAGAGAGAGCAGAAATATTTTTGACTCACACATCAAGCACCAATATATAACTTGTGTTATAATCTATTTTTCTTTTCTTTGTTTTAGGTGAATTGAAGATTTCTGATATGGACGAATGGGTTGATTCAGATGGTGGTGAGGATAACTCAGATGATGAAGATGCAGACAAAGAAAAGGATGATGATGAACCCAAGGAAAAGAAAGGGATAGGGAAAAAGGGTAAATAAAATTTATTTCTGCACGTTATTAAGTGTCATCATGTCCTTAACAACTACCATCCTAAAGAATAGGCACTTTTTCTACCGCATTGATTAATAATTCTCTGTAAATAAGAGGTACATGTTTCCTGATCAGAGCTGTTGTGCAAAAATCTGTCATCTGAGGCAAAAATACAAAATGACATATGTAGGTCCCTAGAAAAGTGCCACCTGAGGCAGTAGCCTCTTCAGCTGCTCTAAAATAGGTCTTATGTGCCAGGAAATGCTGCAATTTCCCCTCTATGAAGTTGCTAATAGTGAGATCACTGCATTGTAACTTAATGACACTTAAAAAGGAAAATGTAACTCTCATGAAAAAACTTCACTCTCTCTCAAAACTGATTAAAGAGAAAAAAACTCCTATTAAATGCTTTGCATTTTGTTTCTGTAGTTTTAGAAGAGAAGATGTGTTATATGTGTTTGGTCATGTTATGTGCAAGTTAAGAATGAGGGAGAAACTAGGGCATAACCATAAGTCAAAAAATGCATTTGTTCTTGGCTGTAGTTTTTTAATTGGAACTAAAATAAAGATTAATAAACTAATTAAATTAACTTCATTTTACAGGGAGCACCTTGTGAGGTGCTTGTATTATCAAAAGCTTCTTAGGGGAAAATACTACACTATGTGCACACACACACACAACATTGCATTTCCAGAGCAAGTAATGTTCTTCACCGTTTACCAATTATGAGAGCATAACTGTTAAAAAATATTTATATTTGTTGGTAGTGAATTAGGAAACATCGTAATGTTTCTTTTTCTAGGCAGCTATTGACTATCTCGATTCCTGGCAAGGTGCTGCATTTAAACTTGAATAAGTTATTTTATTTTTATCTTTATTTTGTTTGCAATAAACAGATTATGAAAAAGGAAGTATCCCTTTTTGATTTATTGGATCTGTTGATGTAAAAATTTTGCCTCCAAAATATAGCCCATTACACCATAAATTCCTGAGAAAATTTGATTCATTATTTACTCATTCAATATACTTCTCAGAAATTCATTTTGTCAAATGAAATGACTGTTTTAAGTTTTAATCACCCTGAGATACCAGTCCCTGAATTTTTAGCGCTTTTTGAGGGAAAAAAATTGCTTATGCATTCGGTTTGTCTGTCCGTCCATCTGTTCAGGTAGTATCTCTTGAATCCTGCAAACTGTAGAAGCCTAATTCCTCTCCTGCCCACTTTCACTTTCTCACCAATGGGCAACGGTTTAAATTCACGTATACCAACCGACATACTCCACTCGACAGCAACTACTGATGATGAGAGCTTGGCTCTAGAAATACGTATTTAGCACACTGTTCTTCGCATTAAATTCCTTTTTTTTACGGTTGGAGTCGAATCTTTAATTCACGGTGTACTCGCCATAGTCTCCTCTTCTATTTATTATCATTTTGGCCTTCCAGCCTACGGAGTTAAACAGTTGTTCACAACTGTCTTCACATCATTGGAACCAACATCAAACTCTGCTCACACCACTGAAACACCTCATACAGTTCAAAGTTAATAGTCTCATATATTTTTGCCGTCGTCTATCCAACAATTCATCAACATATTGGATTCCTAGGATCGAAAAATTTTCTCAACTCAACTCCACACCTTTCGTCCAGAGTCAGTGATCTCTTCCGCTAAGTCCTCACTCATACCAACCAAAGTTTTGTCCTATTCCTCTCTTATCTTCGTCGTTGTTTCTTTCTCTATTCATCATCACCATGGCCTTCCAGCCTAAGGTTTTGAACAGGTTTCACAAACTCTCGACAAAAATTCAAAACATCGGAGCCGACATCAAATTCCTCAAAGACTGCAAAAAACAAAAACTCCTTCCACAATTCACAAATATTTTCCCCAATACCATGAACCCTACAGCGGTTAAAGCCATTGTTTTTGCAAAACAGAAAATGATAGATGTAGAAATCAAAAACTTTTACAGAAAACATCTTGAATTAGAAGCATACGAATTACACCTTAAACTTACCAAAAACTTATCCGGGTTTGAACAATCAATTTGGAATCTTCATTTGAACAAAATTCAGAACATCATTCAACAAAAAATACAGAACAAAACTGACAAACTGCACAGGAAGCTAATCTCCCTTAAAAATAAAAAATCAAGAAATAATTTTCTCATCCCCTAAACAATTTCACCAAAATGTAGTTAACCTTTCAAACGTTATTTTTACAAATAAAGAACTCGAACTTCTTGGGAAGGGCTTAAAATATATGCTTCCATACCGTAAACCTCCACTCGAAGACGTTGTTGCAGACATCGAATCATCAATTAAAATATTGCCAATTAATACCAAGAATTCCATCACTCAGTCCGCATTGTCACAAATAAAACAAAACCTGACAGAAAAGTCAAAAATGAAATGTCACAGCCTCCACGAATACGAAACAAAACACTCAATCATAAAGAGTGTTTTTTCCTGAAGGCAGACGAAGGAAACACTGTCGTCATCCTACAAAAACAACAATATTACGAAAAGGTTGACAAGATGTTAGAAAATGGCCCCTATACATACATTTCCAGAACTCCGCTCAATAAAATGAAAACACACCAAACACACCTTAAAAACATGTACTACTCTAATCACCAAACAGCTCAGATACTAACTCCACTCCCCAAACCCCATCATCCCCAGAATGTACTGTTTACCCAAAATTCACAAACAAGATGTTCCCCTTAGACCCATATTCTCCTCAATCCACTCCCCAACATATAAAATTTCCTGCTGGCTCAATGAATAATTTAAACAGTGGCCCCTCACACAAGAGTTGAACATCAAAAACAACACCCACTTCATAAACCAGATTAAAAACTCAAGCCTCAAAGAAAATGAAATTCTGGTCTCCTTTGACATGGTTTCCCTCTTCTCTAGTGTCCCCATAGAAGAAACTTTAAAATTTCTAGAAACATGGCTTACAGAACAAAACGTTACACCGGAAACAGTTAGAGAATACGTATGACTAACGCGCCTTTGCATGAACCAAAATTACTTCCAAATCAACAACAAAATATACCGACAAAACCAAGGCACAACTATGGGAAACTCCTTCTCTCCTTTTCTAGCAAACCTCTTCATGAATTTATTTGAAAAACAATGCAAAGACACTTTTTCCTATTACCCCGAAACATGGTTAAGATACGTTGATGACGTCCTTGCAATTTTCGACACACCGAAAAACAACATCACAGACTTCTTAGGAAAACTTAACGAACAGTATGATTCTATTAAATTTACATACGAGAAAGAACATGACAAAACACTTCCTTTCCTAGATTTACTCATAAAAAACTTGGCAACTGGATAACATTTAACATCTACTGGAAACCCACACATATGGACACATACATTCCACATGATTCCCACCATCACATTGTACATAAGTTAGCACCCTTTAATTCCATGATACACAGACTCCTGCATGTCCCCCTTTATAGAACCGATTTTCATAAAGAACTTGAACACATAAAAAACATCGCAACACTTAACGGTTATGACAGTCATATAGTAGAAAATATATTACGAAAACATAAACACCAAATATATAATTTAACGGTCCCCCCCTCCCCCTCCTCTCCTACCTACTTTCACTTTCTTACCAACGGACAACAGTTTAAATTCACGTACGCCAACCGACATACCCCACTCGACAGCAGCTACTGATGAGAGCTTGGCTCTTGAAATACGTATTTAGCGCTCTGTTCTTCCTGCTAAATTCCTTTTTGTTTACAGTTGGAGTAGAATCTTTAATTCACGGTTTACTCGCCTTAGTCTCCTCTTCTATTTATTACCTAATTTTAAAAGTAGATGGGTCTACAAGAGGACTACACATGGCATAAGTTTTGTGGAACTAGGATTTGCTGCTAAGGGGAGTAATTGGTATCTTTTTCGAGTTCCTCAGTTTCATTTCTACTCCCTTAACCTCTCGCCGCCAGGATCAGTACGTGGTACGGACCTAGGTTTCTTTCCTTCCCGCCGGGATCAGTACCTCGTACGGACCCTTGCCGCGGCTCTTTTAATTTGCCATATTTCGATTATAAACATTTCTTATAGAATGATATTTTTGTTTAACACTGAGGAATGATTTATTATTTGAATTTTATAAATAGAATACTTTTTGTGAACTCTTAAATTGACTTATATAATTTTTTTTAGTGTACATAAATGGAAAACTGAAAAAAACTCTTTCTCACATCTTTTTTATTCTTTACTTTATCAGTTCGTAATATTTTCTTTTTTAATCACACGGATAATTTCTTATATTTTTAGGAATTTAAACAATTTATTTTGTTCATCTGGCTCTTATTAACATTATAAAAATTTATTTCGAAAGTTACGATTTTAACATCCAATTTTTTGTCTACTTTAAACTATATAGTATATTAAAATATAACTGTACTTTCTAAAAACTAAATGGACAGATGATACAAATAACTAAATAAACGTGCGTATATTCTTGGAACACAGCTGCACTGGATTAGGCTAGAATCATAAAGAGGCAAGAGACGAAATGAAAACGGATCGTTCTAGAGCGTCTCTTTCTCGGTGATGGTAGGGACCCTCCGTGTTTTCTTCGTGACATATCTTCTCATATCTCATCGTGCGTGCTCTCATTCGAAGGAACACATCATATTCTCAAGACTAAACGAATGCGAGAGGCAATAAATCATTGTATATTGGTGCCGGCTCGGTGAGACCTCGAGGAAGTAATTTCAGTGAAGATTTTGTGAGCTAAGCTAAGTGGTCACGGAATGGACGATAGGAATACAATACTTCTCTTTGTTAGGCATCCAAATGCGATAACATTCTCTCTCTCTGAGAGCGAGAGAGAGAGTTAATAACCAGGCATAGGCTCCAAGGAGTCAGTATTTACAAGAAGCCAAGGAAGCGAATACAGTAGACTATTGAGTAGACCAGAGAAGCGCAAGCTAAGACTATACAGCGAACTTCAGCGTGTGATATCACAATACATCGAATATTTCGATATATCGATGACTATTTCCAAAAAAATTGGATTCAGGAATCTGTAACACATTTCAATTGGCATGGTTTTCAGAGGTTATTAACGTGAAAGAATATTAAAATATTATATTGTAAATTTAATACTAAATGCAGAACACTATGCAGCCGTTGGTTTCAAGATTTCATTCATCTAACATATATAGATGAAAATTTATATTTTTTTAAAGATGGTACTTACAAAATCTGATATTCTGTTTAAATACCAGCCGGCGTACGATACTGTAGGATTTAAATACCTCCCGTCGCTGACGGGTTAATAAGAAAAGCATGAAATCAGTAAAGGGAATTATAAATTTGCATTTTTAAATTAGCTTGGGACATAAACAGTTCTATAGCTAATAGAATGATGTTTATCATTTTTGATGACTAAATTCAAATCAGTGCCAAATTGGTGTAGAAATTTGTTTTTAATCCACAAAAGATAAAATTTTCCTATTTTTGACAATGGGAAATAAAACTATCATAACAACGAGTCCAGTGCTTTTAAATGGAAAACGTATTAGTTAACACATTGCATACAGGATAATTTATTGCATAACCACCCCCAGTTCCCGGGCATTTTCACCGTCAGCTACTGAAATTTTAGTTAATTAGCTAAAATAAGATAATTTCACTTACATTTATCCATTTCTGCTGAAATTTCCAAAACTGTTCTTATCTTCTTCATAGGCACATCTGATAAGTCATCTGAAAATAATTCTGAAATATCTCACTCTTGGCCAAGATTTTACATGCCATCCTTTAACTGTGAAATATGGGTGGTTTTCAAGAATGAAAAAAGACGTTTACAAATCAGTAGACGACCAAAAAAATAAAGATGAGATCCATAAAACTCTACAAAACATATTTACTCATTGCAGAAACCATATGAGTTCAAAATAAATCTCATACATAGCATAAGCTGGCCCTCTACCTTAACACGCAAATCTACGTGAGCCGTACGCAATGTGTTAATATAGTTTGTCTTTCTGATATAATGGTGAGTTTGTAATGCTTAAGCTATAAAAATAAAGGATCAAGATACAAGTTTGAAATTAGGCAGGAATGTTCGATTCCCACATTTTAAGGTGATGATAGAAAAAGATCTTGAAAAAAGTCCTGGATTCAACTTCAAGGAAGATATTTCCATTTCCCATAAAATAACACTAATATTGACTTTTTGATGTGCAGGCTTTTTTCTTTTTGAGATTAAAATTAGAAAAAATTAACCTACGATCTTTGGATCTAAACAATTTCAAAGAAATCAAGTTTCTTATTATGTTCATCTTTTTCTGCTTGCAGCTTGAAATCCCTTACATTATATGTTTACATCACATATTTTGGGGAGATATTTTCATTTTAACAATAACTGCATTGATGACAATGTAATTGTCAAAACTCGAGCTCTTATTGTTGTCCCAAGGCTAAATGTCTTCCCCTCCCCTACCTCAAAATTTGTTTATCTTGACAACCGACTGCTGCGAGAATTAAAATCAATATAAATGGCCACAGCTTAAATAATTTATTATCTTATTAATTTTAACCCATCATTTTAGGCGGGCAATATACTATTTATTGCATAGCATTGATATAGTAATGCTTTTAGAGAGAATTCATAGATATTATGAGGCCGTCAATCTCGACCAAAGATGCAATCTTATGTATTATGATGTAATAATCGTAAGTTTCCCTTTCTAAAGCACAGGGTGGGAACACGTTTTCTTAAAGATTTTCAGGGTTCTGGTTTGCCTCATCCTATTAGGATTGGGGAGAGATCCGTTGGAATGTAGAGCCTCATTAGAATTTTCCCATCCGTGAATCCGTGACTTCACTCCTCTAGCTTCTATAGTTTGGATACAATTTTGAATTTTTCAAAATTGAAGCCATATAACAGAAAATCCATGAACCACCATGAAAGTTCAATCAGTGGAAACTTAATGTATTTATAAGAGCTGTCTAATTCGAAAAGAATTTTCCAAAGAAGTTCAATTTGAACCCACCTAGCGGAAAATCTGTGAACTACAGTAGGTCCTCGATTTACATCGGGGATGTGTTCCAGGAAAGTGCGACGTAAATTGGTGATGCATCCGTCAACAATTCTGACCGAAAACATAGGCACCTCGCTCGTAAATATCAAGACGCCTTGGAAAAATATTTTCCGAAGGAGGTGAATAAGAATAATTGTCTTCGTTGTCTCTTTTAACAGGACTAAATGACGTTAAATCAAAGAACTAAAGTAGATAACGACTTTCTTGCTATGAAGAGGCTAACTAGGCATATATGATGCATTTTTCATTTTCTGTGGATTTTTTAAAAATTTCATTTAAAATACGGGAATTACGGAAATTAAGAAAAACTCCGACGACACCGGTCAGCAACGACGTTATATCGAATCAACGTAAATCAGGACGATGTAAATTGAGGACTTACTGTTTATGGAAAAATTCATAAATTATAAGAGCTATCAAATTCAAAAAGAATTTTCCTGATATTTTTAGTGGTCGGGCTACAGAACTATTTTGAATTTTCTGAATTCGAGGCCATATAACAGAAAATCCATGAACCACCATGAAAGTTTAATCGATGGAAACTTCATGGATTTATAAGAGCTATTTAATTCAAAAAGAAATTTCCAATCTCTTAAAATGAAAATGACGGAGTGATTGCATGAACATGTTTATTCATTTAAGGAAAGGCGCTGAAAAGCAACATATGTAATTTGCTCTGCAATTCTTCCCTCACTTGTTTATGGTTGTTTTTGTTTGATTAAACTGATTTTATAGTGGAAATGTCTTTTAATTTTGCCAAGAATCATTTTGAATGACTCTGATTTATTGTTGCTGATTAAGTTCTATAATGAATTTTTTGCAGGTGCAGACAAGAAGGGCAAATCAAAGAAGAAACGGAGAGACTCAAATGACGAAGCTTTTGAGGAAAGTGATGACGGAGATGAAGAGGGACGTGAGGTTGATTACATCTCTGATTCATCTGATAGGTAAGTAGCATATGAATGCATTGCTTCTAAAAAATGTGTTAAATCACGGACCTGAATATCAGCTAGTTCACACACAATTTATTTTGATTCCATGAACACCACTTAGACTCAACAGGCAAGACCAAAATTTTCAAGAAGCTTTTAAAATCAACTATTACTCATGAAGATCTGCTTCTAGAGTGATCTGTAAAAATCTCATTATTTTGATATTGAATAATTTGAAATATGGCCTAACTTGAAGTCCAACACCATAGAATTTAATATATATTGTAAAATGGATAATTCTAATACAGTTGGCCTTCCTATAATGAGGTATCTTATAGCAATCCTCTGTAATCAGTATGCCATGGAATATTTGGAGTTAGAGCAAAGGGAAGAATTTAACTCTTTTATTCCCAAGCTACAGCCACAGAAAGAATTTTTTAATGAAAATCGATACTTTATGGTTGAATTTGTTATAGTTTCAGTCACTTTAAATTGCAAAAGATTTACTTCTTACGAGGAGCATTATATAATAAATAGTGTTCTGCATATCTGCAGGTTCAGATGCTCTTCCACCACCTTTTTCTATCCTGTGCCCTTCTCTTCATCTCCCCATACCCTCCTCCCTCCCTTAGAATATCCAACATTTTAATTCTTCTTCTTCCTCTTTTCTTTCTTCCCTCCACCGTTCCTTCGATAACATCCTTCAGTAATCCCTCTCTTCTCAAAACATGTCATATCCATTTCTTTTTCCTAGTCACTATTGTGTCCATCAAACTCCTTTCCTCTTCTACTCTTCTTAGCACTTCCACATTTGTAATCCTGTCAGTCCATTTAACCTTCAGCATCCTCCTCCACACCCACATTTCAAATGCCTCCACCCTCGCCCTGTCTCACTTCTTCAATGTCCATGTCTCTGACCCATATAGCATTACACTCCAAACATAACACTTTACCAATCTCTTCCTCAATCCCAAATCCATCTTGCTGTTAAATAGCTTCCTTTTTCTATTGAACGCTTCCTTTGCCAAACCTATTCTCATTTTAATTTCCTTCCCACATTTCCAGTCCTCTGTCAACAATGTACGAAGATACCTGTACTGTTCCACCTGCTCTATTCTTTCCCCCCTCACCTGCACTTCCATCCTTTCCTTGCCCCCTTTTCTCATTACTTTCATTTTCTTTCCATTTATTCTCAACCCATATCTGTCTTTCATGCTCACCAGATTCTGTAGCATCTGCCTCAAGTCTTCCGTCCTCTCAGCAAACAGTATCATGTCGTCAGCAAACCTAATTGACGATGTAATTCCCCCTCCAACGCTTCCTCCTGTGCTTGTCTCCCAACTCTCCTTTATCATTTCTTCAGTAAAGATGTTAAAAAGGGTTGGTGACAAACAGCAGCCCTGTCTAACTCCTCTCCCAATCTCGAACCACTCCATCCTGCTTTCCCTTATCCTCATGGCCGCCTCCTGTCTCATGTATAGATTCCTTATCAACCTTCTGTCTCTCCAACCTACTTTCTTCTCCCTCGATATCTCCATCGTTCTTTCTCACCTCACACAGTCGAAAGCCTTCTCCAAGTCCACAAAGCACAGACTGATACCCTTGTCCCGTTCTAAAGACCTTTCTCCAATCGTCCTTACCAACCCTATGACATCCCTCATACCCATTCCTTTCCTAAATCCAAAATGTTCTTCTGCTACAGTCTCTTTCATTACCCTCGTCAACCTTCTATTCATCACTATCAACATTATCTTGGCCGCGTGAGCTATCAGACTAATAGTTCTATGCTCCCCGCACTTCTTTGCCCCTTTCTTTTTAGGTAGTGGTATCATTTCCATTCTGACGAACTCCTCCGCCCACTCCCCACTCTCATATATTGCATTGCACAAGTAGGTCACCTCTTCAATGCCTTCATCTTGCAGACACTTGAACAGTTCCACAGGTATCCCGTCTACTCCTGCCGCCTTTCCCTCCCTCATTTCCTTCATAGCTGCCACTACTTCCTCCCTCAGTATTGCCTTCTCCATCTCCTCCCTATCCACTTCCCCTTCTTTCTCAATTTCCAGCTCTGCTGGCTTTTCCTTTGCCTTATACAACTCCTCCATGTATTCTTTCCACCTGCACATAACCTCCTTTTTCTCCTTCAGTATCCTACCATCATTGCTCTCAATTTCTTTTGAGCCTCCTCCTCCAGATCTCTGTCCATCCCAAGTAATACTCCTTCAGATATGCTAGGTCGTACCTTCCCCTCTTCTCGAGCTCTTGTATCTCCTTGCACTCCTCCTCCAGCCACTTTTCCTTCGCCCTTTCTGTCTCCCTCCTCAGTTCATTGTTCAACCGCCTGTAGTTCCTTCTCCCCTCCCCTGTGTTTACATTCTTGTATGTCCTTCTCTCCTCCATCTTTGATATCATTTCCCCTGTTACCCAGGGTTTCTTAGCTCTCTTGCCTTTCCTGTATCCTATTTCCCTTTCCGCCACATTTACTATTCCATTCTTATTTCTCTTCCATTTTTCCTTTACTCCTTCGTTCTTTGTATTTCCTCTCTTCATCTGGTTTGCCATATCATAACCGATTTCCTCTTTCTGCCTTTCTTTCAGTGTCTCTAGATTCCATTTCTTAGCCATCTTTGCTTTTCTAACTCTTTTCATTTTGATCTTCATTTCCACCATTATCAGCATGTGGTCGCTTGCTATGTTTGCTCCTGGGAGCCCACACACTCTTTTCACTCCTTTCTTATACCTTCCTTCTACCAATATATAGTCTATCTGTTTCCTGTACATGTCACCGGGCAATTTCCATGTATATAGCCTTCTCTTATGATTCTTATACCAGGTGTTGGTTATTATCATGTTCCTCTCCTTGCAGAACTCGATAAGTCTGTCTCCCCTTTCGTTTCTCTGTCCCAGCCCAAACTGCCCCACAACTCCATTGGCTCGTCCCTCTCCCACACTCGCATTCCAGTCTCCCATCACTATTTTACAGCATCCCTTTCCTTCCTGGTCCAGTATGGCACTTATTTTCTCATACACTTCCTCCACTTCCCCATCGGCATGGTCGCCGGTTGGCATGTACACTTGGATGACTAGTATGTTCTTTGGTTTACCATTTAATTTCAGTCCAATAATTCTATCACTGTCATAAATGACACTGATAACACTCGGTTCAATCTTCTTATTAACTATCATTCTTACCCTGTTTCTTATAACTTGGTATCGTCACTCCTCAACTCACCATTTCCCTCCCATCTCACCTCGCTTATCCCAATAATGTCCATCTTGTTTATCTCCATCTCTCTCTTGAAATTTTCCAATTTTCCAGCTCTTAATAACGTCCTTACATTCCAGGTCCCTAACCTTAACCCTTTCAAGTCCAGAGAAATCCAAGATGGCTGCCAAAATTAGGGTCAGATTTAGTAAAACAATACAACATTCACTTAAAAGGCTGTTTATTGACTAAAAAAGACATTTAAAGAAAAACAATTTATTTATTTTAAAGAAATAGCATTATGGTATTTTAGCATGCAACCAGAAGATTTACATAAATTTACATTGCATTGCATGCACCCATAAGAGCTTTGAATGCTCCCTCCCTTTGGTGCCTTCTGTCCTTCATTTAAACACTGCACTCATACTCTTTTTCTACCTGGCATTTTTACTAGAGAATGACTTGCTGCATTCTCTTTTTCAAGTAACTTCTCTAATTTTCTCTTTTGAGGAATGCTCCTCTTACTAGGAACCCCACCACACAGTTGCTTGGCAAGGAGGTGCCGAAATTGAAAATGAGTCATGGGCTTTTTTTGTTTTGACTCTTGACACAAACAGTACAATACATGGCAATTAACAATTGCAACATTAATGAACCACCAAAACAAATATCTCCACCACTTGCACCCAGTCCTTCCAAGCTCATAATAGGACCTTTTTTGGTCCGCTAAATCAACACCTCCCATGAACTTGTTGTAGTTAGTTCCTGAGACAGGCTTCATGACAGTTTCTTGGCCTCGACCTTTCCCTTTTCTTGAAATCTGCACCATGTTAGGGTCAGAATTTGTAGATAATAGGTGAACAGTCCTTTTGTCCTGCCAAACAGAAGCCACCAAATTACCACTCTGCTTGTGAACACACTCACCCCTTTTCATTTTAAAAATATTTTTCAAGGGATACCCTTTCCTATTCGCCCTCATGGTTCCACAACTATACGTTTTGTCTCTCAACAAGTCCATTTGCAGCTTCACGCTATTGAAAAAATTGTCAAAATAAAGATGACGATATTCCCCTTTCATTGTCTCTGTTAGTCTCATCACTGTGTCATACCCCAACCCTTCTGCACTTTTAGCCTCGGCTTTACCAGTGTAAACATTAAAAGTAAATGAATATCCAGTCTTAGGGCATGCTGACATCCAAATTTTCATACCCCTTTTCACAGGCTTCATTGGCATATATTGCAGGAAACTAAGCCTGCCTTTGAATTTGACCATGGCCTCGTCGACACTCACATGACATGGGGGAACAAAATTATTCAGAAATGTTTCTGACAGGTGGGTCAAGAGAGGACGCACTTTGTATAGTTTATCATAACTACCAGTTTTATCGGGCTGCTTTTCGGAGTCATTTAGGTGCAAATATTTTAACAAAGATTTGTACCTGTTTCTGGACATAATTCGTTTTATGAATGCGTTACCTAACGAATCGTCATTGCTCCAATAATGATTCACTTCTGGAAGCACATTTATTCCCATCATAACACTAACTCCAAGGAATGAATTAAGGTCTGATGCACTGGCTGGAATCCAATCACTATCTTTCACCGTTTTTTGGCGAAATTCAGCATACTTATTTGTTTCCTGGACCACAGTTTCGAGGAATTCTGGTTTCACAAGCAGCTGGAAGAATTCGATCGGTTCAGCATCAGCATCCATCTCCACAGTTGGACCACACTTTTTGGTAAATTCCTCAATTCGTACAGGCTCCAAAGACTCACTCCACTGAATATTTACGGAATCTCCCTCATCAGACAAAATATTTTGCGTTTCATCTCCGGATAAACTATCATCATCCGAAAAATCAGACACTTCGATGTCTGACTCGCCTTCCAAACCTCGTCGAGCATTGCCTGAAGTTACACCGAAACTATCGTCTTCCACGTCAAATCCCA
Organism: Tanypteryx hageni; assembly: GCA_028673005.1. NCBI lineage: Eukaryota > Metazoa > Arthropoda > Insecta > Odonata > Petaluridae > Tanypteryx > Tanypteryx hageni. Next base: position 198,889,430 of record CM054115.1, read on the forward strand.
AGAATTCATCGCTTGAATCGTCAGAATTCAAACTCCAATTCAAATTGGCATAATTTGAGTTATCGTCAGCCATTTGGGGTGACTTTACTCGCAAAGAAAACCGAAAAAATGTTGATCAAAAACTTCGAAAAAACACGTGTACACAAACTCCAAAAAGGACTCCAACAATCTAGTTGATTTCGTTATTCTTTTGTTAACATGAGAAACAAGCCATTTCAACGAGATACGTCGACCAATCCGAGTTTTTGGAGGTAATTTCGAAAGAGTCTTTTTCGGGCGGTTTCGGGCGGTCCGGCCGATCACAGCAGCCATAATTACGGGCGTTTTCGGGCGTTCCGGTCGTGAAAGGGTTAATCTTCCTCCTTCCTCTGACTTCACTTTATTCTCTAGACTCTTCGTAAACTGTCTCCCCTGGAGATCCGATCGGGAGACTATTTTAACTCCGGAATATTTAATTTGCCAGACATATATATTTTATATATATATATATTTATAAACTTAAGGAAAAGGAAAGGTAATGATGAGGGTGGCAACAAGGTGTTGAAGGAAGCCCAGTGGACACTTAACAAAGTTGAGGATCAAGTTGGCAGGCTGCTGGGGATGTCAAAGAGATGTGTACAAAACATGCACACAAAAACACGAAAGCTTTTCGGGTATATGCCCTTCCTCAGCAATGGAGAGAGAGTAACTGAAGGTGACACACTGGGCGGGGAATGACAGGGTGATGTGAGAATATATAATAATAATAATGTTTTATTAGCACAGACATTATACAAATATATTGCCCTATCATAGTACAATCAATATTTAAATACAAATATATACATTATAAATTATACAAAAATATTACATATATTTGATATTATAAAAGTCTTCAACACAATATAAACAATTAACCAACAATTATTGTTTAATATGTATTTTAAATAAATTTGGAGGAAGTGTCCTAATGGTAATAGGTAGACTGTTATATAATTTCACTGATGTCTTTTCAAAACTATTTAATGTCTTACTGTACTTGCAATAGTCATTTCTGAGATTATGCCTCTTTCTGGTGAAATGTTGGTGGACATTGGTATGGTCATTGAAGTTACTAATGTTATTCTTGATATATAGCAGGCATTGGTAGACAGATTGATGGTAAAGACATAATTTTCTGTTTAACAAACAGTGGCTTACAGTGTGTTTTAGAATTTACTCCACATATAATACGGATTGCTCTCTTTTGGAGGAGTAGTAATTTTATGGATGACGAGTTGTTGGCCCATATTAAAGTTTCGTAAGAAAGGTGGCTATGCACATGTGCATAGTAAACAGTTCTCAGCACATCCCTGTTGAAACTGGAGCAAAGCCTCCTAATCATAAAAATGTCCTTAGAGATTTTGTTTTCCACATTAATAATATGATTTTCTCAATTTAGATTAGAATTTAGGTGTATCCCTAGAAAATTAATTGACTCACTATTGTGATTATCTCTAGGGTTTAAACTAATTTTCATGTCCTGGGTTTATCACCATTCAAACATAAGGTGTTAGCAGAGCACCACTCCTTCATTATCTCTAATTTATTAGCAGCAAATATAGACATGTTATACGGGGAATTGGCCGAAAGACATATTCCACAGTCATCGGCAAATTGATAGCATTTGGCCGTGTTATCAATTACATTTGTTGAGAGGTCATTTACATATATAATAAATAACAATGGACCAAGAATGGAACCCTGAGGAACCCCATGGGGAACTGGAAGATAGTTTGAGAGAGTTTGATTGAGATATACAGTTTGGGTTCGACCACACAGATAAGAGTGAATTAAATCAATAGCCTTGCCTTCAAATCCATAATAGATTAACTTTTTTTAGCAGTATTTCATGTGAGACTGTGTCAAAAGCTTTACTTATATCAAACATTTTCAATTGACACAGGTCCTGTTTCTCAAGAACAGCAAGGCAGTCTTTAATTAATGTCAGAACTGCTTCACATGTGTTATGTTTCGCACGAAATCCAAACTGAGATCCTGAAAACAAATTATTTTTCTCAAAGTATGATATCATTTGATCATTAATAAGTCTAACACTTGGAGCCAAAGTGATTACGAGCTACCGTCTACTATTAATAAGTCTCTCAAAAATTTTTGAGAAAATTGGCTCAATAGATATAGGCCTATAGTTTTCACGCAGTAACTTATTACCTTTTTTGAAAGTTGGTAAAACTTTTACAATTTTAAGAGGATCTGAAAAAATACCGTGATCAATACAACAATTAATAAGGTAGGTTAGCACTTGACAAATATATGTAGCAGCAAGTTTAAGAATAGTAGTGTTAATACCATAAATATCATTTTACAAATTGTACCATACACCACCTCTACTTTGACTGGGGCAAAGGCAAGTGAGGTTGCAGTTCTTTCCAGATTGTTTAGGTACAGATTGAAGTTATTTGTAGGTTGTGGTACATTATTTACAATTGCATTTACTTTGTCAATAAAAAAATCATTAAAATTTTGTGCAGTTAAATTTGGTTTTATAGATTCAGCCTTACTACTTTGATTAGATAATCAGTTTATTACAGACTACATGGCCTTATTTCTGTTGTCAGAATTTTCAATTATCATGCTGTTATAATTGATTTTGGCTAATTTTAACTCTTTCCTATATTTCCTCTGATAAGAGTAATATATTTCTTTTATGTGAATAATGATAATAATTTTATTTCATCTCCAAGATTTGAACAAGAACAAATATAGGACAAGTCAAGTACAATAAAATTTCAGTCAGTCAATCAAGATACTCATTAATAGAATAATAGCACTTCTCAATTAAAAAAAGACTTCAGCTTCCTTTTAAATTTAGGTAGTAAAGCCGGAAGTTTGTTGTACAAAATGCTACCCATATAACGAGGAATTTTACTGTACATTGCTAAATTATGTTGCGTTACAATTAGATCATTCTTAGTCCTAGTGTTGTAACTATGAACATTCATATTTAACTTAATATCTAGTAATTGCTGGTTATCTTTGACAAAGAAAATACATTGATAAATATATACACTAGGAAGAGTGAGCAGTTTTAGATTAACAAAAAAATCTCTGCAACTGTCACGCTTTTTTGCGTTAGATAGAATTCGTACAGCAAATTTTTGTAGTCTAAATAGTCGCAGGGAATAATGACAGTGGCCCCATGTGGCAATACCATATTTTATCCTACTGTATATATACACATAGTAGATTGACAAAGCTGTTTCTTTGTTTGTTAACTTAATGATTCTTCTCAACATGAAACATCCTACAGCCACCTTGTTGCAGATGGAGTCAATCTGAGGTTCCCAATTTAGCGTGTCACTGATATGGACCCCAAGGAACTTACAAAGAGTAGCGTTGTCCATGGGGCCATTAGAAAACTTGAGAGTGGGATAGATTATTTTCTTTTGGGGAGGGTGAAAAAACAAAAAGGCTGAGTTGCTTTTATTTAAAAAAAACAGAATTTAGGTCACACCAACTCACCATGCCCTGGATTGCTGTCTGGGCAATAACTCTGATATCGGATTTGTCTCTCAGTAGATTTGTTGTATCATCTGCATACATGTACAGATCACCAATAGTGGATAATTGAAGATCATTAATATACAGAATGAACAGTAGAGGTCCCAGTACAGATCCCTGTGGTACACCTCTGGTAATATTTTTGTAGCTGGATGAACAATTTTTGTTATTCCTAGAGGAATAAATTGACACAGCTTGTCTCCTATTTGTTAAGAAGGATCTAATTAGGTTACTAGCCACACCAGATATGCCAAAAGATTTCAATTTTGCCAGTAAGATTTCATGGTTTACAGAATCAAAAGCTTTGGTAAGATCATAAAATATTCCCAGTGTATTATCGTGACTATCAAGGCCTGCTAACACTGAATCAATGAATTTGTAAATGGCAACCTCTGCTGAGGGTCCTTCCATGAATCCAAATTGACAATTTGATATAATATTGAACTTTACCAGGAAGTATATTATTCTTCTAGCGATTACGGTTTTAAGCACTTGAGCAAACACAGATAAAACTGATATAGGCCGGTATTTGTCCATATTGTCGCCTTCACCTTTTTTTAAATTGGGTACTACTTTGGCTATTTTTAGTTTGTCAGGAAAAATTCCTGAGTGTAAGGAAGCATTTACGATATCAGTCAGAGGTGACAGAATAAGTACTCCTACCTGGTCCTTTAAGAGAGAGCATGGGACATCATCCCATCCAGCTGAATGTTTATTACTAACTTTGCATAGTATTAGTTTAACTTCGTTTTCACTGGCAGGAAAAAGAAAAATTGTTTTTTCTATTGGAGCCAATGGGAATGATAAATTTTTAGCTTTGTTACTAAATTGAGCCATATTCTCAATAGCATCTAAAAAGTGATGATTGAATTTAATAGCAATTTCACTAGGATCAGTGACAACATTGTTTTCAAATATTATCCTGTCAATTGAATGTTTGTGAACAGATTTACCAAAAGAGTCATTGATTACTTTCCAAGCTGCTTTGCTTTTCTTTTTTGCGATGTTAATTGAATCAATATTAAACTTTCTTTTTGTTTCAGTTATCAATTTCGAATAGACCTTTTTGCAATTATTATAGCCGATTTTATCGTTCGGGTCCTTAGTTGCATTATATTTTGCAAAAAGATCAGCTCTTGTTCTTGGGTGTATAAAACTTTTTAGCAGTGTATGGGAAGCAAATATTAAAATAATAGTGAAAATTTTCAAAAAACCTTTCATACTTTTCCTGAGGTGAATCAATACTAAAGACAGTATCCCAGGTTTGACTCTGAAGGAAATTAACAAATTTGAGGGTTGCTGAGGCTGAAAAGTGTCTTTTTAGACTAGGGCTTGTGATATGGGCTTGAATATTAAGGTTGTTTGGGAGATTAAGTGAGGTTACCAGTGCATTGTGATCAGAGAAGTGAAAGTCCAGGACACTACTTTCACTTACTTCCAGATTGGTAAAAATATTATCAGTTATTGTGGAGGAGGATGTTATCCTTGTAGGCTGAAAGGTTGTTTGACTGGCATTATACATAAAAAATAAATCAAGGAGCTGAGATTTAAAGGGATTATTAGTGTTGAAATCCACATTAAGATCACCATAGACAATAATGTATTTGGATTTCTTACAGATTATGTCAAGAGCATCTTCTAATTAATCCTTAACACTTAATTAGTCGCGTGGGGTCAATATGACCCCAAGCAATGTTTTTTCGTCAATATCTAAAGAAATGTATTGTCAATCTAACCCAAACTTGTTCTACCTTCGAAACTGACATTCTAGAAGAGAAATTAGCATTTCTTTGTTTTTTTTAATTTGTTATTTTTGATATTTTTATATTTATACATATAGTATAAATATTGTAATTATTGAGAAAATTAAACTATTTTAATGTGCTATTTTGGTGTGTATCCATTTGTTATGTATATATGAGGTTAAAAAAGTTGCTTTTATTATGACATCTCTCTACCTGTTGCTTTTTTCTCTATTGGTCTAGAAGGGTTAAACGCAATACAGATTATTATTATCACATCAGAAATACAAATAATTTTCCTGATAAGCAGTATTTCATTGTTTTAACACTAGTTCTCCTATGATACATTTTTACTTCTCTAATTTTCACTATAGGTTGGTTACCCTTCTTCCTCCCATCTCCCCCTCCCCCTCTCCCCCCTCCAATGTACCTTTTTCCCTCTTTTCGGAATTCTCCGGGTGTTTTCTTACTTCAGCCGCACACATGCAACCGTTTTCTACCCGCAATAAAAGTCACAAACAAACGCACGTGGTCTCTCTAGAAATTGCTGTCGAAGAATTGACCCGAGGATGACTTCTTTGACGCAGAATTCCACGTATTCTATCAAGACCGATGCATGATTTTTGAAACTATTTTCTAGATTTTATAATTGAACTACATCCATATTATTCCCTTTTCTGTACAGTAATTATTTATCACATGCTTTCGTCATTATTGTGAAATACTCTCAAAAATGGAACATCTTTCTAGCGACTTTTGGCAGCTTTTTTATCACCCTCATTGGATGAAGCTCTTAGTACCCATGTGCAAAAAGGATAAAAGAAAGCGGTTTGCCTTTCATTACCGCTCACCCTTTTTAGCACAAGTTTCTACCTTATTTTTCGGAATAAGCACGAACACGAATGAGATCGGCAATCTTCAAAGTTTTTGGATCTCCTACCGGTCGCATGATGGTCACGGTTGGGACGTTTTAGACCAAAATATAAAAATCCTATTTCCAATGGGGTTTCTTTGGAGAAGTCCCAAGTATGTTCACACTTATAGGGGAGGACGCGGTTGGACCTCGGCACGAACCCCTTGGGTCGCTTGAGGAGGCAACTTTTGTCCAAAGCCCCATCGAGGGCAATCCTCGGTGACAGCAGAAGTGAGCTTGAATCTTTCTGCTTGTTGGGGGCAGCCATAAACTACTTCATGCTGTAGGTGGGGGCCGGAAAGCGACCGTGCCGCGACCGATGTCTAACCCACAAGTGTGAGTGATCTCTGCAAAAATAGTCCTATCACTAATAAAGCCCTCAACGCGACCTTCATGCAACAATGCAACAAAAAGTGCGATCAGCTCTGCGCTGCTTATAATGTTGGCAGAAGAACGAAAAGATGGCCGTTAGCTGTGTTTTTTATTAGCTGAACGTTTCTGCCATAAATGCCTTTATTGTTTATAAACAAAACGTTCAAAAGGAAATGACAAGGCGAAATTTCTTGAAATCATTATCAAAGGAATTAATAAAGGATCTACAGATTTTGAGGTCTCAGAGTCAGTTTATATCTAGGCATCTCCGAAAGCGCATATGCACTCAACAGGGACTTGCGCAGGAAGGTCCATCACCGGGATCGGGACTATCAACAGGAAGATGCGAACATTGCCCAAGAAATAAGGACAATAAAGTGTCCACTAGATGTGGAAATTGTGGAGCTTTTACTTGCAAAGACCATATGATAATGAAGTGCATTGAATGTGGGAAGAGGGAAAGTGATTAGAAAATACAAAAAAATATTTTAAGTTATTTTAATCAATGTTTATTGTAAAAATTATTAATAAATAATTGTATTATAATGTAAGATTGATTTTATTTCCAGTAAAATATAAATAAATTAATATATTATTGCTTATCTTAAGAAATTATTTTGGGGTCATATTGACCCCACGCGACTAATTACGGAACTTTTTTCACGCGACTAACTAAGGGTTAAAAATTAAGAAACTGCCATAACCTCACTACCAGAGAAAGCAACGAATTTGTCATTTCTGTCTAGTCACATTGATCTAGGCTTAGGAATCTCATTAGATGTAGATGTACGGTTGTCAATACAGTTTTTCATCAAATCTTCATTTTCTACGTTATCACTGAAAGACTTATTATTCTGATTACTGATTCGAGTTTTAGAGAAAACAAACTTGTTAATCACAGCATTTTGGGGCCTTAAATCCAGTAGCTCTTTGGTATACCATTTTACACGATTAAGAGTTTTTCTAACTCTTATATATGGGAAAGCTAATTCAACAGTCAACATAAAATACTCAAAAAAATATTTAAACTTTTTCTCAGTGGTTGGACACGTTTATAAATAACACCTGTTAATTTGATTTAGAAGGGAACAAAAATATATCTTGCTAACATTGTTAATTTCTCTGACTGTAATCTTTTGCTGATTAAAACAAGCATGAACACCTTCAATATGAGCAATAAATATAATTGCATAGTGATCAGACAGCAATGTGTTTACCACAGTTCTAGTCCACCTACCTTTATGTACTGAAGTTACAACATTATCAATGCATGAACCTTCAAAATGAACCCCAGGCCATGTTATGTCAGATATGGTGACTTGAAGACCAAAGCTGATAAAAAGATTAAGCAGATCTCTACAATCATTAGAATTATTTCTAAGATCAACATTAAAGTCAGCTCCTATCACAATACTATGATTAAGAAGGCAAAGAATACATAAAATTTCATATAGTTTGTTCATAAAAACAATAAAATCACCAGAAGGGGGTCCATATATTGATAGGATAACAACATTGTTATCACTAACAATTAGTATAGCAGCAGCAACTTCACATGCCATTTCAAGAGAGAGTGCATTGATTTTATCATATGGTTTGCAAACTATGTTTTTCTGCACAAAAATGACAGATCCACCATGTCTACGTTCTGATCTGCAGAAGCAACTCACTACACTATAGTCAGATAATCCAATTACAGTTATTTCGTCAGCCTTAAGCCAATGCTCTACTAAGCACAATATGTCAATATTGTACTGATTTGCAATGAAACACACTTCATCGACTTTATTAGATAGACAGTGCACATTCCAGTGAAGTACTTTTAACGTAGATCTACTTAGTTAACTTGAGGCTTTGTCATTGTTGGCAATCGGATTTAGAACCTTTGTCACAACTTTGTTTATAGGAAACTTAAATCTATTTATTACAGCATTTTCTGGCCAAATATTGGGATCCAGTAATTGGTCTAAGAACTTGAAATCAGCCGATACTTTAAACGAGGCATGTGGCCCCTTAGCTTTCAAAGTCTCAATATCTACACTTATCTTAAATTTGGATTCCAAGTAGTCCTTTACCATACAGCCCTCAGTGTCAGGATGGAGTCTCCAGACGTGCATGTGTGCTTTTTTCTTCAAAGCAACCAGAGGGCATTCCGAGTTTGCGGCAGCAGTTCCAATTTTGATGGATCTTCTGTTGTTTTTCTTACTGTGGAACACTTTAAAGCCATCTTCATTTACTTTAGCCTGCTGCAGCTCGCTCTCTGAAGATACCTTCCTTGAATTTGAGGTAGCAGGAATTGATGTTGGTGGGATCCTGTGTGTTGGACGCCTTAGTAGTAGGGTAATCATGGCGAACCATTTCAGAATATGTGGTTGGAGAATTTGATGTAATTTCTCCACTATTTTCCAGTAATTCCAAAGCACTGATAACGTTAATAGTTGAAGATTTGTCGTTTTCACAAGTTTGATGTCGCCAATTTCAGTACACGAATTTCTTTTTGAGAATTTCAATCTGACTGGTTTGAAGATTAATAATTTCATTCGACTTTAATACCGATGTTTGAAGACTAGCCATGTTAACCAAAAAATAAGATTGTTGTTTTATCACCACTTCTATGAGTTCACGAATGCTTTGCAAGTGACGGCCAGGTTGCACAAGGCAGTTCTTGCACCAAAAATACAATTCACTAGTATTTTGAAGTGTTTTTAATGCTGCTTTGTTAAGATTGACACAATTGCTGTGAAATTGCGAGAGACAACCCTATTCACAAACAACAATTATACTATCTTTATCGAAATACTGAGAGCACATTGCGCATTGACTCGCATCGATGGTGGCCATAATAGATGATATATATATATATATATATATGGAGGAAATACTTTTAATATGATCTTGGAAAAGAAGCTTGGAGTCGAAGATTACTCTCAAGTCCTTTTGGTTGGTGACAGAGGGGATTACTTGACTAAAGAGCCAGTATGGATAGTTAAGAGGAGATCTGCGAAGTGTGTATGACAATACTGTGGATTTAGACGGGTTAATTCGAAGGTGCCAGTGATTGGACCACGAAAGGAGCGCATCAAGAGCGTTTTGTAGGGCAGTGGAATCCTTATCTGAGTTAATTTGTCTGAAAATTTTACAGTCGTCTGCATGTAGGAGGATGTTGCAAAATGGAAGAAATAGTTTCGACTAAATCATCAACAAATAACGCGAAAAGTAAAGGACCAACAACACTACCCTGGGGAATGCCGGACGAGATGGGAGCAACTGAAGATGAAAAGCCATCAAGTACTATGCATTGTTGTCTATTTGTTAAGAATGAAGCCAAAAGGGAAAGGAAATTGCCATGTATATTGTATCTGTTAGCCAATTTAAAGATTAGAAGTTGATGATTAATGGAGTCTTAAGGCTTTGGCAAAGTCAATATAGCATACATCCAACTGCGAGGAACGTTCGAAGGAATCGGTGATATCTGCATGCAAAACTAAAAGGTTACTTAAAGTTGAGGAGCCTGGTAGGAAACCATGCTGCTCACTGGAAATGAAAGGGAGAGTGAAAGAAAGGAGACGCTGATGGATGATGCGTTCGCAAACAGTTGAGAGTACAGGAAGAAGGGAAATTGGGCGATAAGAATCGACGGAAGACCTTTTGCCAGACTTGAAAAGAGGAAAAATATTTCCCGTTTTCCAACTCGTGGGGAAGTAACCCGCCGTGAAGCATCTGTTAAAAAGCAGAGAGACAGGTATGGCTAATGAAGGCGCTGCATGCTTGAAAAACATTGCACCAACCTGATCAGAGCTGGTAGCACGATTAACTGAAAGAGAACTTAGAAGTTTGGGGCATTCCTCAGGCGTTGTGGAAATTGAAGAAATGGAGTGAGAGCAAACGCTTTCGCAAAAGAAGTTGGAAGTGTTAAGGGATGAGTTTGGAGTGTAAGTCAATAAAAAGAACTTGCTGAAGAGATCAGCGCGTGGTGGACCGGCAGCTATTTCATTGCTGTGAGAGATTTCTGAAGGAATGGAGCTGTTGTTACGGCAGGAGTTTATCATCGACCAAAAGCGCTTAGGATTGGGAACACACTCCGAGGAGACAGAAGAAACATAATCGTTAAAATCCACTTTAACCAAAAAATTTGCATGTCGGCGAAGGTCACTAAAGGTTTTTGAAGTATGCGGATTCGGGAAGCGTTTATAAAGGCACCAAGCACTGTGCTTGTTTTTCAATACAAAAATAGTTTTACTTCTCAACCATAGGGGAAATTTTCTTGAGCGGGGCTTATGATGAGGGACACAGTCCTTCACAACTGCGGCAAGCCATTCATAAAATAGTTCTAGAGAATCGTCGACGGTGCCATTCTCAAGGAGACACCACGGTAGGCAGTTAATGGTGTCATTAACATGACCCCAGTTAGTCTTCTTCCAGATGGGGAAGCCCGGACAGTGGGAAGGGGTAGAGTAGGACCAAGGAGTTAAGGGAAAACACCCGCTGAGTTCTACAGAAAGGGCAAGGGACGAGTGGTCGGAGGAGAAAATATCGCTTCTGGGTGAAACGCTTACTTGCACAGACGAGAGAACATAATCAAGGGTTGCCAAATTTCTAGTTTTAAGCATGCTGTACTGCCTGAGTCCAAGTCCACTAATGAAGTGATGAATGAAAAAATCATCTTGTCTATTGGAGCCTATACTATCGGATGGAGATGACCAGTCAATGCTCAAATTAAAGTCACCAACCACAGTAATATGTCCTAGACTACAAACATGTGACACACAATTAAAACAATCCTCCAAAACTGATAAATCACTCGGAGGAGGACGATAAAAAGTGCCAATAAATAATTTCTTCCAATGCGACTCAGTTGAATTTAAGGAAGCAGTTACTTCAACCCATAACATTTCGGGGCAAGTTTCTAAGTCGTTGCGACGTTTGGCGGGTAAAGAAGAGTCAACTGCCAGAAGCACTCCACTTCACTTTTAGTTCTCGATCGCGTCTGAAGATGTGATGTGTTTTTGTCAAAGACAGTTCACCATCACAAACACTACTATTGAGCCATGTCTCTGTGAGAATGACAAGTTCAAATGTACGTAGCTCATGAAAATATGAGTCTAGGGTGCCAAGTTTTTTTTTTAAACTACTGATATTCTGATAATAAATATTTAGTGAACAACACACTTGGGGACCAGGATTTAAATGCACATCACCGGAGAGCAGCAAAAGACAGAGAAGAAGACGAAAACACTGTGCAGGAGGGCGGTTGTAACCTGGCGTGGAAGCAGGGCACGCCGCACGATGAAGGCTTCCCGGAGAAAATCCACACGAGGAGAAGGCAGAAATACAAAAACTCCTGTAACTGAACAGTTGCACGTCCAAGTTGTTCACCGACATGGCTCCATTGAAGGAACATGAAACTGGATGCAACCGAGAGCTGAAGTTAATAATCAAGAGAAGAAAAATTGCACAAAACACAGAAAACACCGGAGCGCATAAATCTCGTGACTCCCCTATGGCAGCCATATTTGCTACTTCAATGAATGAATGAAACAAAAGATACTATCAAACTTCTTACTACTTATATACCAAACATTCTTACGTTTGCCACTGAGTTCTCTACTTCTGTCTGCCATTCTCTCAACTGTAAAAAGATTAAATAGAGAGACCCCCACATCACTCAACAGCTGGTAGGCAAACACCTGCAAATTTTTAAGCCCATGCAAGCTGAAAAGTTATCATAATTATATTATAAAATTTAATCATATTAAAGTATTATCCATATAAAAGTTGGTTATAAAAATTCATTTTTATACCTTTACTTGTTTAACCCCTCAACGCTATCAGGCGTACTATTACATCCTGCAAAAAACTGTCTAATCGGCCGTCAGGCGTACTATTACGTCCTGCGGCAGCCCTAATTTATTTTATCTTTTGACGCTAGAAACTTCTTTAAATCTAAATAACCTATATATATTTTGAAAGAGTAAGCTCTGTACTTCCTATCTAGGTTTGTCCTGTATTTTTTTTCTCTTTTAAAAAATATATAATCAACGTTGAATTTTGCGATAGAATTTTCAATTTTGCTATGATATGATGGTGTTTCTACGTATAAAAGTCACTTTTCAATGCAGCAAGGAACCTTTCCTTGGTGTTTGAAATGCAATGTAGGAACTGTGCATCATTACAAAGGAGAGCATGTTTTTTCTCCTCTTTTTTCCTGGTGGAGATATTTGGCTTATGTCATGCGACAAAGGTCTTCGTCGGTATGTAAAGAAAGAAAGGAAAACATCTTATGTCTGTCTATGCACAGCTTATTACAAATGTTTACAATGCAATTGATGAAGAATAGAATTAAGTTAAGTAAAAACATTTCTGCAAACATTCCCTTCCATTACCGCACGATCCTTCATTCGTCGCTTCATTGGAGAGCGTCAACGTCAAAACAGCTGATTTCAAAATCCAAGTCCGACACACTTCCGATAATTTAGTGCCATGCCTCAAAGAGAGGCATTTTGTGAGAAGGATAATATCGGTCATATAATTTTCAAGACCTTTAGAATTTTATTTTAATCTCGACGAAAATTGCATGTAATTGAGTATATCTATTTGTAAGTATTTGTTTACATATAATATACGTTTAGTTTTGTGATAGAATTTTAGTTTTTACCACGGACCTACGGATTTTCGGTTTCTAAAGTTGACCCATAAATACCTGAGGAAAGGGAACCCACCAAATTGGGTTCCTTTTCTTTGACATTTGAAAGAAGACGAGGTCTGTTTCCTCTCCAGATAAGTGCTTCGCTGCGGTGCTAGCAGTGCCAAAGCAGCGATGAAACGAGTAGGCGAGAAGAGGACACGCCAGCAAAAAATCACGAAAAGCTCTTCTATATATTTACACAATAGGTTACTAGAAGTGTTTACTAAGCTATAAGGCATTTCTTGCTGAATCCAATTACGCATGTCTAAATTTTCTGAAAATATTTGGGAAGGACCTATAAGCTAAAGTTTTTCCGTGTTTTATACAACGTCATATCTCCATTTCCAATGAACGAAATGCAACCATTTCTTCTATGTGACTTCTGTAATGACTAAGAATGATGACTCTATAACTAAAACGTTTATATTATAAATAAATCATCTTTTAATAAATCAATAATACTACATTAACTTAAAAATTTCCAGTCAAGTCATGAAAAAGGTGAGATGCGTAAAACTTTTCACCTAATTAGTTTAGATGGGTAGACTTGCGGAATGATATAGTTACTAATTTAAGCTATGTTTTTTATTAAGATTGCACATCAATATCTTCTATAGATTTTCCGGTGCTGAATGCTATATATAAAGCGCGAATGCACGCCGGAAAATTAGCGATTGGTGTACATTCTCTTCTACTCCAACAATCTTTGTATATAAAATATTATACGCAAAATAGATATTTACAAATTTCGTGTTTTTCATAAATCCACCAAAAAATTCAGAAAAATCAAGAGAAAACTTCCCAAGTTATGATTATTTTAATATTTTCGAACGTTTCTGCAATGCAATCGTGAAAATTTAAAAACCTCATCCGGCCGTACAGGTGGGATTTAATAAATCTCCTCCGGGCTTGCGGGGTTAAAGTCGTAAGCCTAAAATTGCTACTTTTTTGTAACAAATACAGTTAATAAAAACAACACTAGATACAATACTAGATCCCCCATCCCCCTGGAGAAACTTCTGCAGACTCCCATGATTATTGCCAACAGGTTGCCTAAAAACTGTTACAAATTGCCTTTAAATCTCCCTTCAAACTTAAGAATTTATTTGTTAACTGTAAAGACAGTGTGCAAAATTTGGACAGAAGTGGTGTTTATAAACTTTATTGTGACGACTAAAGTGGTGTTTATGGTCAGAACGGAAGGAAATTTAAAATCAGATTTAAAGAGCACTTGAAGGCTTTTGGAAATAATGTTACTTCTAACTCCCACTTTGCCAAACACCTAATTAATTCCCAGCATAGTACCATATCTGCCCAAATAGAAGCCAACCCCGGATTAAAGCCAACCATTATTTTACAAATAATTAAGTTTCGTAGATTTTATGCTGAAGTTTGCTGGGCATGCATACATGATCTAGAAAACATTGTTCGAGATTGAAGAAAAGAGTGGGAAATGGTTTTGTTATTGGCATTTTGAAATATTACTCCAATTAATAATTTTGCATTGTTGAATAATGCTCCACATTCAGTGACGATAATTTCATTCATCTTCATTTTCACAAAAGGTCAAATAAAGGAATAGCGATCTCACCGAGATAATTTTTATTCCAATTCTATCTCCATTGAAATTAGCGTTTACAGGGTCACCCAAAAAAGATGCTTAAGTTTAAATTGCTTTTTTTTTATTTACTCAATGTACAGGAGTGATTTTCGAGTTAATTTACACAGTTGACTTGGGAGATTAATGGAAAACATTTTCAACTACCAGCATCCAAGACCATTTGTAATCGACATTGAAAATTGGCAACTACTCTGCCTAGAACATCAGGCGTGATTGTGCAGATAACAGATGCAATTTCTTCTTTGAGTTCATCATTTGCATCATGTTTGTTTCTTTACATATTTTTGTAGACATCCCCATAGAAAGTAGTCACGGAGAATGTGGTCAGGAGAATACGGTGGCCAAGATCATCAACAGCCAAAACGTCCAGGGAAGCGATTCGAGATGACGCGATGGTCAAAATGCCCATGGAAGAAATCCAAATTTGCATTTGCAGTATGCGGTTGAGCTCCATCCTGTTGGAAGAACATTTCCTTGAAGTTAAAACCCATGCCTTGAATAAACGAGATGAAGTCTTTGTCAAGGACATGATAATAACTCTTTGATGTCACTGTTAATTAATTTAAAATTATCACTTCATCATATGTATACCTCGTTGGCTAAAATCAAATGGATTATAATGCAGTCTAAGCATTAAATCAATGCTCTTAAAGTATGGAAAATCAATTCCCATTCAAAGGCATTGGAGACATTGCTATGGTAGTTAATATTTTTCATTGTTGAAAACCGAAAAAATTTCATAACTTTATAATTAATATCAAATTTTTATGCAAATTCAGCATGGATTTGAATTCTGTCTTCAAGAAAAATGAACTTCATTCATTTTTCCTCAGTATGGTGCATGTCCCGACTTTGTATCTTAGTTTTAAATAATTTAAAAAAGCAATTTTATATAGCCCTGCACAATTTCCATTGCTTTTCTTATTGGTGTTTAAAATTGGACATTGGGGTAAAAACACCCCTTAAATATAACATTTTCTGGAATTTCAGATTTTTCCTGAGGATGTAGCCAATGCCTATATTCATGCCAAATTCCAGTTCTGTAGCACTTCTAGAAGTACTTTAGATTTTATATGATATATCCTATGATATATCCTGAATAAACCGGAAAGTGTGCAGTGAGATAAAAAAAGGTTGCAGAGTTTAATGCGTTTTCACATATATGCGATTTATAAAGTGTGATCATAGCATCCTAGAACATGACCTGGGTTCATGTTGATCTGATTTTTTAAGACAAATTTCTCACATTTTTAACTAAGAATTTCAAATGTGAAACAATTTTGACATTCCGCACTCCCACGTGAATATGGTTGCCATCTACCCCGATTTAAGTGGGACAATCCCAATTTGAAACATGAATTCCCACATCATGCTTCTTGTTAAGTGGGACAACCCGTTGTTGCTGATTTAGGAAAGTTGTGTACATTGCATCGGATTTTATGGAATATATACGTGTGTAGGTTTTATCTGTATAAAAAATATTTATAAAAATTAATTTTTATACTGTCACTTGTTTATGGATTCTTTAGATTTTTTTCATTTAAAATTTTATTTAGCGAGTTGGATCAGGAAGAGAATGTGAAAGACAGCATGAAAGGCGTTGCTGAGGAAGACGCCCTGCGGAAACTCCTGACGTCAGATGAGGAGGATGAGGAGGAGAGAGAGGGAGGCGAGGACGAAGACGGGGATGAGGACAAGGCAGACGGGGAGAAGGGAGATGATGGAGACGATGGCAGGAAGGGTGGTGTTGTGGACAGTGACGCTGATGAGAAGAAGGGAATAAGTAGTTCAAAGAAGAAGAAAGCCAAAGGAGGGAAGAAAGATCCAAAGAAGAGAGATCCAAGCAGTATCCTTAATGGTATTATGTCATTTGTGTGGAAATGTTTCGTTACTTAATTAAAATTGCTATCTATATTCCATGAAAAATTATATCCCTTGTGAGGTTACATTCCTTCCTTTATAAAAATAAATTTTTTGTTACTGAATTCTCTGTGTAAAATTATGTCACCCATGTATTTAATGGAGTCGACTGAATTAATTTTATCTGGGAAAATTGTAGTCTCTTGACACATTCGCTGCCTTTGACACACGTGTCAAGCCAAGCGACCACAGAGTGTCAGTGATGCACAAGTGCATTGCAAATGTACGTGGATCCTAATACCGTTGAATTGGTTGGCTTTGCTCTGAGGGATGTCCCTAAGATAAAGGGGGAAGGGTTAGACCTTGAGTGAGAGCAGCATTTACATTTTTATTGAATTTTTAATCCCTATTTCGCAAGTAGTCTTCAAGCAAGATTGTAATTGTTATATTT
Source organism: Tanypteryx hageni (assembly GCA_028673005.1). Lineage (NCBI taxonomy): Eukaryota > Metazoa > Arthropoda > Insecta > Odonata > Petaluridae > Tanypteryx > Tanypteryx hageni. The sequence goes on from CM054115.1 coordinate 198,906,614, forward strand.
TTTACGATCTTTCTGTTAGTTTTTGGGAAATTTTGGATCTTTCTTTTTTAAATGGAAACGAGTTATAACTTTCTATTGTTATGTATTCTCACTTTTTAGAGATTTTGGGTAGTTTCGAAAAAAATGTGATTTTATTTTGGAGTTGGATTAGTTAGGAAGTTGTTTACGTGTTATTTTCTTTGGTTTGTTATTTTTATAATAAATTCATAATATTGACTAAATTTTTTTGTTATTTGAAGGTGATTTCAAATAAGAAAACTAAAATTACAAATTTGGCTCCTGTGGAAATATCTGAAATATTTGGAAGGCAGCGAATGTGTTAAACTGGTAGTGGTTCTCAATGTTTTGCATCTTAAGACCCACCAGCCATTTTGTCAAAAACCTGGATTCCACCATAATATAAACAAAAACTCACCTTTTTCAATAGGTCTTTTTTTACGCTAATATTGCAATAGTTGTGTTGAGAAAAAGTGTTATAATAATTATTTTTGAATCATCATGTCCCACCTAGATGACCTCTGTATCCCACTGGTTGAGAAATACTGCCTTAAACCATGAAAATTGGATGACATCAGTTTATCTTTCAAAACTTTCCTTTCTTTAGATGTAATTATGAAACCTGTTGGTATAAGCATCCCTCATAAGATGAATTTAATAGACACAAACAACTCATAAGAAGTTCTAATATTTTTAGTAAAAATGTAATTCATTCAAACACTATTCAGTCCAAACTTAAGTAATTGTGCAAAGGGTAATTTTTTGAAAACTTCTGGGTTATTCCTGTTTTAATCTACACTTATCAAGTTTTTTATGCATTTGATTTGCTAAATAATGTTTGATATCTTTTTGAAAATTATTTTATATTATTAAAGGATGCATTCATAAATCTAGAGCAAATAACCTGTAACAATATATACATTTTGGTGTATTTGAATGCTTATGCATAAAAATTGCAATTTTCAATGAAATCATGGAAGTTTTTTGCTTCTGTTTTGCAGATTCATCAAGTAATTCTAGCTCAGACAGTTCTGATTCTGAGTCAAAGAAGAAACCCTCCAAAGGAAAGGAAACAAACAGGTTTGCATCACTTACTCATGTAAACTTCCTTATTTCAGCTGTATAATAGTGGCTTAATTTCAGTGATGTGACTGTAAGAGGGAGTAATTATGAGGTTTAGTTAGCAAGAGTTTGGTGTAACAGTTACCAACATTTAATGAAAATTTTTACTTTTCAAATCATATTTAATTCAAGGAATATGCTATAATATGCTGTTTTTGTATCCTGGGTTAGGGCCTCTCCACTGACTTTTGCATAAACAATGTTATGCTGGTTTTTAAAACGATCAAGCCATTCGTTATTACATGTGTAATTCTTGTACCCTAATTGTCTTGCAAGTTTTTCTGCCTGTATCTTTTAAATGGGCTGTTGATAGGGAAACCAGCATCCCTCTGCACCTTAAACCATTCCAACAGTGCTTGGTCAACATCACCCCATTCAAATTTCCTGATTTTATTGTTTGTACTGTCATTTTCTGGTGCAGATAAAATCGCTTCTTTGTTTTCCATAAAGTGTAAATTGTAGATGATGATAAATTCATTTTTTTTGCATACCAAAATTTTTTCACCACGTTCTAACTCTTGAATAATATCAACTTTTTCACAAATAGACAGACACAGACATGTTGCTCGTTGAAGAGCAATATCTCGACTTACCACGTACATTCTCTTTTTTCAAATTGTGAACAATGCTCGGTTGTGATGATTGTGATCCCTGCCATTAGTGACTCATGCATACTGACACAGATAAATAACTAGCCAGCCGGATTTGGAGCATATGAGTTCCAGAGAGAGGCAAGCAGTGAAAGGGTTTAAGGTTTGAAGGGCAAAATCTCCACTGATTTTTGTGACCTATGCCATGTTCCTAACAACGGTCTGGGGTTCAGGTTAAAATGTATGGTTTTGAACAATTGAAACAGTTTCAATTAGGGACTTAAAGGGACAAATAAGATATGTCGTGCATTTTAAAGGTTTGAGCCGGGTACCGACAAAACTTCTTGTTTTAGTATTTGGAAAGAGACCGATTTATATATATATATATATATATATATATATATATATATATATATATATATATATATATATATATATATATATTAACTAAAGGAAAAGAAAAGGTAGTGATGAGGGTGGCAACAAGGTGTTGAGGGAAGCCCAGCGGACACTCACCAAGTTGAGGACCAAGCTGGCAGGCTGCTGGGGGCGTCGAAGAGACACGTAAAACACACGAACACAAAAACACACGCAAGCTTATCGGGCCTAAGCCCTTCTTCAGCGAAAGAGTAACGTAAAGTGACACACTGGGCGGGGAATGACAGGGTGATGTGGGAAGGTTGATGATTGGAGGAGGTGGGGAGTAGGAGGGGTGGATAGCCAATAAAGAGGGAGTGTGATGAGGTAGAGTCCGAATAGTTACAAAGTAACAAGGAAACATTGTAAGGGGGCTAATAGGGTTAGCGGAGGTTGAGGCCAGGCGGAGAGAAAGAGTCGAGAAGATGGATATGTGCTAGTTCCCAGTGTCGGAGAAGGGGGGCAGGAGTGTCATAGGGTAAAGCGCGAATAATCCTAACATTGTAGCAACTATTAAAGGGAACATTGTGGGTATTAGCATGTAATGCAACTGGGAGGGGGCGTCTGAGAGAAACGCTATTCCGGTGACCGTTCATTCGGATGTTTAACGGATTGCTGGTGAGGCCTACGTAAAACGCGGGACAAAGGGTGCAGGTAAGGAGGTAAATGATGTTACGGGTGGTGCAGTTGCTTCTGGAGGTGATGGGGTAGGTGATGTTGGTGGAGGGACTCGAGAAAGAAGATGATGGTAGGTGGATAGGGCAAGTGAGGCAGCGAGGTTTTCCGCAGGGGTGGGAACCTATTGCAAGAAGCGTGGTAGAAGTGGGAAGATCCTTCCTCCACAAGATATTTCCCAAATTTGGGGGCCGGCGGAAGGAGAGGAGCGGAGGATTGGCAAAAAGGTTGATAAAGAGGGACTGATGGGAGGAAGAGGTAAGAATTGGGTGGGCAGCATGAAGGATTGTTTTGAGAGCTTCGTGGATACCAGGATGGAAAAGTGTCGTAAGAGTGAGTGGAGGGGTAGAAGCAGGAATAGTGGGTGTGTGAGGATGAGATCCAATGTGGGTAGGCGTCATCGCCCTATGGATCTGTTCGCGGACCAAGACTGGAGGGTAACCACGTTTGAGAAGAGCATCCTCGAGGACAGAGTAATACTCTAGAAGGGATGCTCTATCGGAACAAAGCCTCCATCCTCGACGAGCAAGGGCATAGGGGATAGAGGTTTTGGTATGAAGGGGATGGCAGCTATCAAAGTGGAGGTATTGGAGGCTGTTGGTGGGTTTGATGTGAACACAAGTGCGGATTTGGCTGTCTTGAAGGTAAAGATCGACATCCAGGAATGTGATGTGGGAGGTAGAGGATTGGTGGGTGAAGGACAGTGAAGGATGGGAGGAGAGACGCGAGAGAAAGGAAAGGAGAGAGTCAGGTCCATGCGTCCAAATGAGGAAGACATCGTCGATGTATCTCAGCCACAAAAGTGGTCTGAGTGGAACGTTGAGGAAGAGTCTTTCCCATTCTCCAAGGTAGCAATTGGCGTATGAAGGCGCCATTCGGGTGCCCATCGCAGTGCCTCTAATTTGAAGGTAGTGACGACCATCGAAAGAGAAGTTGTTCAATTTGAGCACCATTGCTGCCAAGTCTAATAAGAAATGGGAGGAAGGTCTTGCGTCGGGTGGTCTTGAGTCCAGGAGTTTACTAAGGGCAGAGAGTCCATCATCGTGGGGGATGTTTGTGTAGAGGGAACAGACATCGATAGTGGCCAAAATGGTATTGGGTGGGAGAGGAAAGGGGAGGTGTTTGAGACGTTTGAGAAAGTGGTTAGTGTCTTGGATGAAGGAAGGGAATTGACGAATGAGAGGTTGTAGGTGGGAGTCAACGAAGGCGGAGATGCGTTCTGTAGGGGAATTAAAGCTGGTAACAATGGGGCGGCCGGGGATGTTGGGTTTATGGATTTTAGGGAGAAGGTAGAATGTGGGTGTGCGGGGTTTGTTGGGGATCATTAGGGCAATGGCGGAATCGGAAAGGCCTTCCTGTTTGCCTGAGGAATGAAGATAGGACGAAATTTGGTAGGAGTGGTGGTCTGTGGGGTTGGAAGTAAGGTGATGGTAAGAGGTTTCGTCAGAAAGTTATATATATATATATATATATATATATATATATATATATATATATATATATATATATATATACATATACATACACACACACACACACACACACAGTAAAACCTTGTTATTTCGAAGTTCAAAGGATCACAAAAATATGACTTTGAATTATCCGGGTTCGAAATTAACTAACTAAAAAAATCGAAATTTCTTATGATCTGCTACTTGGACTGTAAAATCACAATATAGTCTTATCTATCCGTTCTGCTACAAAATGTATTGACCTTACAAGTTCGTACACACGGCGAATTCATGAACAGAGCTGAAGTGACCACTTAATTCATGATTTACAAACACCACCATATGTGAATAATAGGATCAAGTGAACATCCCAATTTTCCCAGTGTGTATTTCAAGTTACTCTTTTATGTCACGTTTTGGAAGAAAAGACTTTCAACTGTGTGTACTCAGCCTAAAGATTACTAAAATGCATGCTAAACAGATTGGGAAAACACTTGTGTGAAATATTATCTAGATAATAGATAGGAACCATTATGTAGTAATTCTCTCCAATTTCTTGTAAACTTTCTATGACATCAATATGGTCAAAAATAATTAATTAATTCTTTATTAGCTCTAGACAATTTCATACATTGCAATGTAATTTTATTTCCATCCATATTACACAGTTATAATAAAATATACATACTCTCAAAATAACGTGGTCATATTTGTTATGACGTGATGATTTTACAATTATGTACATACGAATTCTTTTCTGCAATACGTACTCAACGTATTCTACCTTTGGGACTGCTGGTGAGGGGATTTAAATCCATGAATTGTGTCATGCAGGCAGGAGGGAAAGGTAGGAGTCAAGCTTAGCGTAGCACACAGAGTTTTAGAGAAAGGAAAACTAAAAAGGCAAACATAAGCATGACGTATTTTATGGACGATCTCTATTATAATAAACCCCTCAGGATCGTCCTGCATACTGGGTACACAGGACAAAAACTTCATATGTGGTTGTACTGGGTATGCTGCGGAGATCGCTATATATCTTAATTTTTTTGATGCAATAAATTTTCTTAAATCTGAAAAACCTTGATATATTTCAAAACAACTTTGGATTTTCCTATTGCACTTAATTCTGCAATTCTTACTGTATTTCTTTTTACCTATATTATACGTAAAATGTTGTGATTGAATTTTCGCGTAGTTATGTGAATTGTGCGTTCTAAAAGCCCCTATTCTATGCTGAGACTAACCGAACCTCTGCATGAAAGCTACTGTGTGATGGAAGGAGATGCATGTACTGTTTGTTGTGATGTCTCTCACTCTTCAGATGAATATTTTTTCTTATGCATCAACACTTGAGAGCTATATGGAGAGGGAGGAAGAAGGGTCTTCGGAACTGGGCTAGTGCTTGGTTCAGCATTTCTTGAGAACAATATAATGAGAGTGAGAGAGAAAAACACATATCTGAAATCAATGCACAAACAAACCCATTCAAAGATATTTATGATGCTACCTCTTGACCAAAAGTGTGATCAGAGCACTTGGATCACACAAAAAATATTCTCTTGCCACTCTGAGGGAAACATGCTGTATGGAGGCAGCTATTGTTTGTTATTTTTCCGTTGTTACATTTGTTTAATTTATAAGAGATTAAGAGAGTCAAACTTACCATGGGATTAACTAATAGAAAGATGCAAGCTGCAGCGAAGTATAATTTTCGGTGCAAAAACATCCACTGATATGCTAAGTGCTAATGACAAAATATAGATAGAATATAGAAATATAGAAAAATAACAATCCAACAGGTTAAACTTGACCAGATTTAAGTAATACCACAATACAGAAATACACCTCATAGGTGAAGGCGATTCGAAACGAATCTTAGTTAATGTCAGTTAAATCACATCCAATAGTTACTATCACTCTTCCGGCTCCCGGTAGGTCAATGTCCACTCAACACTGAATAGTTCTTCCTCAGCCGGGTAGAAATGGAATGGAGAGTGGGACGCACCTGCGTCGACTTCTTCTCTCGGTGCTCCGCTGTGCGTCTCGTCGCTCGGGAGGCCACTATCGGAATGGGCTGTCACGTGACGCCGGTGGTGAAGGAGGGAGAGGATGACGTCAGGCGGGTATTTCGAAAAAGTTGAATTATTCTCGATGATTGGTTGCCCTTCCACTGTTCTTGCATAACCATGGGAAAGAGGGAAGGTTAAAGAGGTGAGGGGTAATTAGGGTATATAAAGAAGAGAGGCACCCCGGGAGGGCGTGTCGACCGTGGCGTGGCGTTCGTGGGTGTGGCTTTCAGTCCGGTGATATCACGAATATCGGCGATATTCGAACTAGCGATTTCGTACTTGCATGTTCGTACATGCGATTCGTTAAGTGCTATCGTATAAGTGCGGAAGTAAAAAGGGAGGGGAGGAAAAAATCGCCACATCCTCCCTGGGAAAAATGATGAAAACGAGACCAATAAAAGTTTCAATTAGTTGGGGAGGGTAAGTTTCTAAGTCACCTTATTCCCTGCACTGTTCCCGGATCATGAATGAAGCACAGAACACACTCCTTCGTTGTCTCTTTCAAGACAGTTTATTATTATTATTGAACACTTATTTGTCAAGACACTTAAAATTGGAATATTACACGTGGGGATTGGATGCTCTGGCAATCAGAGTTCGAGCTACTGTCACGGCTAAAGTTCTCTGAAGAAGTCTACTGGTTCGCCGTGATGAAGCTAGTCGGGAAAGCACTTGTCCATTGGAATGTAGTTTTTCCCAGGATAATCACTTTGGGGGTACATAGGGATGATGCACTTGGCACTCGTGTCGGCATCTTGCCAAGCCAAAAACTCAATAACATGTAGGAATATCTCCCTCAAAATAATAAATAATCATAATTACAATATGTCTACTATCGTGGCTTAAGGAAACAAACTGATACCCATCCTTGCCTCAGGGTTAGAGTGAGAATAGATTGTATGTCATTGATACCATAACAGAAATAGAATTTCATGACATAACAAAAGCAAACTTTTCTGAACATTTCCTTCTTGGAAATATTATACATCCTAACATAAATATTAATTCTTAGGCAAGGGCAACTAGTAATCATACTATTATTAAGCATTTAAAAAAAATGATTATTAGGCAAGGCATTGCTTAATCCAGGCATAGTATCTCTATTAATTAACAGTGTAATATTTCAATTGATTTGGCCATGTAAGTCCCTTCACCATATCATATTTAAGCACATTAACAAGGTAATATTCAAATCATTAACAATATCATATTCAAATTAACTTGACTGTGGTATATTATTAAATTGGCCCCAATAGTTAAGTTCCTTCACAGTATGCATAATATTATCACTGATATTAAATTCATTAACGACATAATATTCAAATTAACCTGTAGTGTGGTATCTTAATAGGGTAGACATAGTACATAAATCCCTTCATAATATAATATTTAAATTCTTAACCTAAACATGGTTTCAATTAAACTAACTTATAATATGGTATTACAATAAATTGTGGCATATTTCCTAATACATAAGGTACATATAGACATTTTAAATGTATCCTTAGCCCAATTGGGGTTAGTCTACAAAACTGGTAATCATTACCAAAAAAAGAAACATGGCTAGGTTAGGTTAAGTGTTTTTTTGAGCCATGTTGACATTCATAGATGTCCAGAATACCATCTATGATGCCTGGTATTTTGTACGCTAAACAGCGATTTTCTTGGCACATGGCCGAATAAGTTTTTCAATATGTTTTACCAGATTTGCATCTGGGGGCTGGTTGCGATGATCAGAATCACCGGGCGATGAGTTCGCTACCTCTACGCCGAACAAGATACATATACAGCAAATTAAGTACAATAAAGTTTAAGTTGAGAGATATTTACAATTCTCTCTTTATTTGGGGATAGCTGAAGAACAGCTGTTACGGGAGATATGAACCTTTTGATAGGTGAAGGGCCGGCCCACTGAGGGGTTAACTTAGCAGTTCTATGGAGCATCTTGGAACTAGTAGGAAACCTTCTATATAACACTAAATCACCGATTTTAAATGGGTTCCCAGTATGGCTTTTATCAAAAGCAAGTGCCTGCCTACGTCTGGTCGCCTTGAGATTATTAAGCACTTGTTGCCACAAGGAATGCCTTTTAGAGGGAGTTAGGTCCTCAGCCACAGCCTGAGGAGGAATTCTCCAGAAATTTGTCAAGGGATGAGGAAGCTCTCTGCCCATAAATATCCTTGCTGGAGTATAGCCCGTGCTGCTATGTTTAGCAGAATTAAAAGCAAAGGTTAAGCTGGGTAAGAATTCATCCCATTTCCGGTGGTCATTCTGTGACAAGATGGTTAAGGCATATTTTAGGTTACGGTGGACACATTCAGCTTGATTAGGCTGAGGATAGTAGGGGGCTGTGAAAATTTGCTTAATACCATATTTAAAACACATATCAGAGAATGCACTGGAACGAAATTGGGAACCATTATCAGAAACAATATATTTAGGATAACCAAATTTAGGAAATATTTTGTTAAACAAGACAGAAACCACTTGAGAAGCCAAGGGAGAACGCAGAGGTTCAATAAAAGTAAATTTAGTAAAGCCATCTATTATAGTCAGGGCAGGGCCACTGCGACTTCTAGGCAAGGGACCAATGAAATCTATATACACCTTTTCCCATGGGTAAACGGAGGGTGAGGAAGACATCTCACCAGGAGGAAAGGTGTTCCTAGGTTTGCAGGTTTGGCAGTCGTGACAACATCTGACCATCTGCGTTATTTCTTGCCTCATATTTTTCCACCAAAATTCTCTACATATTCTTTCACAAGTTTTAGCCACCCCCATGTGTCTAGCGGTGGGCAAACGATGGAAATATTCAAACAACATGGATCTCAGGGCCTGGGGAACCACTACACGTCCCTTCTTCAGTCTAGTGGTACCATAATACAACAAATCATCCTTGAGAAAATAGTTTGGATGGGGGCGTCCCCGTCTAACTGAGTCGATCAGCTGTTTCAATTCTGGGTCAGATGTCTGATGCTCACGAATATTAGTAAATGACAATGGGATTCTATGGAGGAGCATCGAACAATGAATGGGTTTCTCCCTTGATTGATGGTTCACCCTAGACAAACAATCAGCCACCCTATTTTGGAACTGGGAACATGGTGAATAGCAAAGCGGAAGGACGACAATTTTAAAACCATTCTACCAATTTTCCCTAACTGCTTAGGATGTTTAAACAGCCACGTAATCGCCCCATTGTCAGTATACAAATGGAAGGGTTTTGGTTGAAGATAGGACCGAAATTTATCCGTGGCCCAACAGCAGGCAAGACATTCCAGCTCGTAGGAGGGGAGCTTCTGCTCATAATCGGTTAAAGTCCTACTAGCATAGGCAACAGGCTTAAGTTTGCCATTAACCTGTTGATTAAGGACTGCACCAAGTGCGACTTGGCTAGCATCCACAAATAAATGAAATTCTTCCTCAAAGTTAGGAAGATGAAGTGCAGGGGGAGAAGAAAGACATTGTTTGAGTTTGAGAAATGCATTTAGTTGGGAGTTGGTCCATTGGAAAATGGCATCTTTCCTTCGGAGGGCATTGAGCGGTGACGAAATCTCCGCATAGCTTGGAATAAATTTGGAATAGAAACCACACATACCAAGGAAACGTGAGACCTCCTTAACTGACTTTGGAACAGGGAAACTGGATAATACTCGGGTTCTCTCCGGATCAGTCGTAAGTTCGCCATTTGAGATCCGATGTCCGAGAAAGGTAATAGTTTTCTGGGCCAATTTCATCTTCTCTGGATGGATGGTAAGTCCAGCTGCTCTCAATTTTTCCAGCACCAGCTTGACATGTTGGATGTGCTCTTGGAGGTTCTTGGAATAAATACACAGGTCATCAATATAGGGATATACACAGCCATATTTTAAATCACCTAATACCTTGTCAATCAGCCTAGAAAATACTTGAGGAGACGTTGTCAAGCCGAAGGGAAGGCGATTATACTGATAGAGGCCAAAAGATGTAATAAAGGCAGTATATTGCTTGGAGATCGGAGTTAAGGGAATCTGGTGGAAAGCAGAATTCAAATCAAGTATTGTAAAATATTTAGCAGATCCCAAATATTGCAGAGCATGTTCTATTGAAGGAGTGGGGAAGTTGTCTGCCTTCACTTGTTTATTCAGTTTGCGATAATCAACCACTAATCGCTCTGATCCATCCTTCTTCGGTACAAGAAAGGCTGGCGAACTCCAATTTGAAGAGGATGGCTGGATGATTCCCTCATTTAGCAGTTTATTAACGTGTTTTTTCATCATCGCCGTCTTGGGTGGAGAATACTGGTAGAGGTGTGATCTGACCGGGGTAGAATCAAGTAGTTCTATTTCGTAGACTACTACGTTGGTCTGGCCGAGATGGGGGGAGATGACGTCGGAATAGGCATCGACGAGACTTTAAATTTCCCGGGATAATACGGTGGAATCATCTTCACCTGGAGGAGGAGCCTTTTTCCCCGAGAAATGAACTCGGTTTCCAACGGGAGCCAAATTCTGGCATAGATCGTTATCAGCTGATCGCAAAGGAATGATGGGGGAAGCCGACGGCGTATCAGAATTGCCGTTAAAGAAATGTTTGTGATCCGGGCGGCATTCGAAGGAGAACGCATTATGATAAAGGATCATTCGCGTTCATCTTATGAAATCCTAGCCTAATATCATTTGTGCGGGCAAATCGCACAAGTAAAATGTATGCCTCCACGAAAGATTTTTTAGGCGAATTCTCAAATTGATGCATCTCGTCAGAACGAGGGGAAGACTGGTGACGTTGCGACATTTGATATTGCATCGCTGAAGACGTCCACGGCGAGGAATTTTCTGCCAGGTGTCGTAGTTGAGCAGCGACAGGGAAGAACCGGTATCTAGCAATGCTTTAATCTTTGCGGTATGAACTTCGCAATGTACAAATGGCAATTGTAGATATTCGGCGAAGTTGGCATTCGATAATTTTCGGTGCAAAAACATCCACTGATATGCTAAGTGCTAATGACAAAATATAGATAGAATATAGAAATATAGAAAAATAACAATCCAACAGGTTAAACTTGACCAGATTTAAGTAATACCACAATACAGAAATACACCTCATAGGTGAAGGCGATTCGAAACGAATCTTAGTTAATGTCAGTTAAATCACATCCAATAGTTACTATCACTCTTCCGGCTCCCGGTAGGTCAATGTCCACTCAACACTGAATAGTTCTTCCTCAGCCGGGTAGAAATGGAATGGAGAGTGGGACGCACCTGCGTCGACTTCTTCTCTCGGTGCTCCGCTGTGCGTCTCGTCGCTCGGGAGGCCACTATCGGAATGGGCTGTCACGTGACGCCGGTGGTGAAGGAGGGAGGGGATGACGTCAGGCGGGTAATTCGAAAAAGTTGAATTATTCTCGATGATTGGTTGCCCTTCCACTGTTCTTGCATAACCATGGGAAAGAGGGAAGGTTAAAGAGGTGAGGGGTAATTAGGGTATATAAAGAAGAGAGGCACCCCGGGAGGGCGTGTCGACCGTGGCGTGGCGTTCGTGGGTGTGGCTTTCAGTCCGGTGATATCACGAATATCGGCGATATTCGAACTAGCGATTTCGTACTTGCATGTTCGTACATGCGATTCGTTAAGTGCTATCGTATAAGTGCGGAAGTAAAAAGGGAGGGGAGGAAAAAATCGCCACATCCTCCCTGGGAAAAATGATGAAAACAAGACCAATAAAAGTTTCAATTAGTTGGGGAGGGTAAGTTTCTAAGTCACCTTATTCCCTGCACTGTTCCCGGATCATGAATGAAGCACAGAACACACTCCTTCGTTGTCTCTTTCAAGACAGTTTATTATTATTATTGAACACTTATTTGTCAAGACACTTAAAATTGGAATATTACACGTGGGGATTGGATGCTCTGGCAATCAGAGTTCGAGCTACTGTCACGGCTAAAGTTCTCTGAAGAAGTCTACTGGTTCGCCGTGATGAAGCTAGTCGGGAAAGCACTTGTCCATTGGAATGTAGTTTTTCCCAGGATAATCACTTTGGGGGTACATAGGGATGATGCACTTGGCACTCGTGTCGGCATCTTGCCAAGCCAAAAACTCAATAACATTGCAATGCCTGGTGATGAAAAGTATATGGAAATCTTACTTGAAAGTGATTCAGAAGAAAGTGTCAGTTCAGAGAGTGATAGTGAGAATAACGTTGAAGATCATGGTCAAATTACTAAGATAAAAACCTATATTTTTTGGCATTTTTTTTGTTGAGTGAACAAATACAAAACCTCATCTCTCCTGTCCCTGCGCACTTCTAGCATCTTTGTTTATCCTTATTTGAAGTTTTTTCTCCAAAAAACTTATGGGGAAGAGATAGAGATCTACGATAAAGCAGTATATGTGAAGTAATCCGAGAACCTGGAATAAAGAAGGTCTAGTGGAGCAAGGATAAGATGATTCCTCTATTTGTATCATCTACGATTTTATTTCACGTTGACTATTAAATACGTAAAAAGAAGTTACTTGTATGGGGAGCAATGTATATTTCGCTTTTTAGAAATGGAGAACAAAAAATGCGATACCTTTATCATGTGCACACACGAACTTTTCACTTAAACACACAATATGGGTAACAGTTTCGAATTAAATGAAATGTTTGCGAGTCACCGGACCAGGTCATGACTTCGAATTTCATTGTAGACGTAGTTCGAATAATCCGTACTAAAAAGTACGCAAAATATATATACAGTAAAACCCCTTATTTACACTTTTCTAGGGATCTAGGAAAAAAGTGTAAATTGCAGGAAAGTGTAAATTGCAGGAAAGTGTAAATTGAGGGAAAGTGTAAATTGAGGGAAAAGGAAAAATTGCTAAACTAATTTTGCCTTTAAACTCGCTCATTTGTTACAGTAAGACTAACAATAAAATCAGTGTTAAAAGAGCTAAGTTTATAAAGAGTATATCTATTTATTCATTTACTTAACCAGCACACTTTTTAATAATAGTAATATTAAAATATATGCTAAATTAAAATGCTAGTATAATATGCTTGGGTTTCCATTACATTCTCCATATTACATTTGTCTGGAAAATTGTACATAGACATACATAGGTATATATACTTCAGGAACATCATACTTTTTCGAAGCTTGAATAGTGTTCGTTTTTTACCTCTTGAGCTATGCCTATTTTAAAATTCATGTTATAACTTCATTGGATTCCTCTGTTGACCTGGGATTTGGAAAAACCTTTTTTTCTCAACATGATCAACATCATTTTTGTCACCCATTGTTAAAATAATGGATGGGTAAAAACTCGCTAAGATAGGTACAAAGAATACGCCGATGCACTGATAGCTTCAATTCAATGACTAATGAGGAGTTCAGCCACCGACTGAAATCGATCTATTTTCACCTCAGATACTTTTCAAGTACATTGTAATATGTACGCCTGATGTGTTTACAATGTAACAAGTATCTTGTATCACTTAACAGACGTGCGGAATGTACGGTGATTTTTCGAAACACGATTTTACGATCTTTTAAAATTAATATTACTCGAATATAACTTTTAAAATTTCATTTTTTGGAAGAAAACACAGCGTTATATTCGGGACAATACGGTAATTTAAATTACAACAAATTACAAATTAACTTAAATTTAATTACAAACTGTGGGAGGCAAGGGACAGAATTTGAGTGGAAAGGGTAAAAACATCATAGCGCCAAACTTGAACATCTTTTCAATAGCATTCATACTTGGTTCAAAGAGTAAATATTATATCCGTATGTAGGTGTGCTGTTTATGCTCTGCTAGTGTGATTTATGTATGAGGTTTTGAAGTTTTCACCCAAAAGAGTTCATATGTATTTCCGTCTCTAAGTACACTATTCCTGAGTAGCATTGTAACATCTGGTAGCATCTGCCCATCTGCTAAAGTGAGTGCTGTTTCAAAAAGAAAGTTCATATTTCTGCCTCTAGGGGCACTCTTCCTACTCTGCCGCTGTTTTCGATATCTTCGTCCAAAAGAGTTCTGATTTTTTTTGCAAAGCTAAGCCGAAAAATGTAAAAAAAACTGTTGGGAATCGCATGCTATATTATTTTAAAATATCGGAAATTCTAACGTAAAATGGCGCGAATAGTGGGAAAACTTAAAATGAAATTGTGTAACTACTTAAATTGGAATCAGAAAAATTGATGAGCGGGAAACTCTCTCTGTAGCTGAAGAAGGAGTAGTTCCGAAAGCTTTACGTTTGTGATGTTTCTGTGTTGTTTTAGTGTTCTTTTACGTGTGTCGCTTCGACATCCCCGGGGCCTCGCCAACCTGAAGTCGTCTGATTGGTGAGTGCTCACTGGGTTTCCTCATCCCAACACCTTGTTGACATCCATATATATATATATATATATATATATATATATATATATATATACACACAGTCAAACTCGGCTATAACGAGCGCCACGGGACCGTTTAGTTTTGCTCGTTATAGCCGTTAAACTTAATATCCGTGAAGGCAAAAGCATGCATGCGTATGGTGAATTAAGACATAAGAAGTAAAAGTGAATATATAAACAGAAAGGTTATTTAGTAAATTTATGAAAAAACCTAAAAATGAGAATAAACTAGAAAATTTAAAGTAAACATACGTACATATAAAATTTACTCACAGCTGCATCCTTAATCACTACCCAAGTCGCACTTCCTCATTTTCTTGTTCGTTGTTAGGTTGTTCTCTAGTGCATATAAAATCGCTTCTTTGTTTTTCCATAAGGTTGAAACCGTAGACGATGATAAATTAAATTTTTTACACACTTCAACATTTTTTTACCACGTTCTAACTCTCGAATAATATCAACCTTTTCGCGATTAGACAAACTTCCTTTTATGTACGGACATGTTACTCGTTCAAGGGCAAAATCTCAACTGATTTTTGTGATCAACGCTACAAACTTTCTTTGTAAACTGTGAGCATACCAATTCCAGGAAGAGTTAATGAGGAGACGAATTAAACGTGGGATTTCCCATCTTTACGTGGGAAAGGGTGTTGGGTGCATTCGGCTGAGCGACGGGGGTGGGCGCCATTGTACATGCCCTTAGCCACTTACCCCCTTCCAAACACAACCTCCTGGCTGTAAAAGAGCTGGGGGGTTGGGAGGAGAGGACAAAGGACCTCCGCGAGTGCCACTGTACCTGCAAGTTGGGAATTCTTGGTTTGGACGAAGGGATTATTTTTTAACAACAACGCCGCGGTCTTTAACCTCCCCGAGGGATAGGGTGTAGAGGCTGGACTCAAGAACACAAGGTTACATATTTTGGGTCACTATGAGGATTTAAGGGGCTGACCGCCACCGCACAGTGAGAAGTGGTCAAAGTTTGCTCGATATATCCGTGAAGCGTGCTCGTTATATACGTGAAATATTTGTATGTAAATGCTCATAAACTTATCTTGGAGGTAGCATTTGCTCACTATAGCCGTGAACTCGTTACAACCGTGCTCGTTATAAACAAGTTTGACTGTATATCATTATATATCTACGTTTCTTACAGAGGAGGATATATACAACATAACAGGAGGATACTAATGTCCAGCCCAAACTACAAGAGCTAGAGAGCTGAAAGTTTTAGTTTTTGTAGATATGATTGAGAAACCTACAGATATGATGAGACTTCTTACCTAAGGGACATGAGTTCGACTCCAGAAATTCCGAAAGTTGCGTTTTTCTCCATAAGAAAAGCATTGCGCCATTTTTGTAAATTAATTTTGGGCACTTGCCTGTAAGCTAGAAAAATGAAATTTTCAGGGTTGCTGGATGGCTGCAATATCTATTAGGAATTATTGTCACCTTTGCTTACAGTATCTTGGGTTCGACTCCAGAGACCCCGGAGTATCTCCCATAAGTTAGCATGGGAAAACGTAATCCAGTGTGTAGACCAATCTAATAAGTTTAGGAAGCTGAAATTTTGCAAGATTATAGAATTTTTCTCATAACCACCTATAAAAATCAAAAATTTTAAAATTGTTTATTTTTAGAGGTTGTTTTGGCCCCATTTGAACATTAAAGTTTAATAATTTTTATCTTGAAAACTATATGCTGTAGGTTCAAGTTTTTGAAATCATTTTGTATAAAATTAAACAGAAAAAAAAGGAAATTTTGAAAAATTCAAAAATTCGCAATTGTTTAAACATATTTTTGAGGTTTATGTATTATCGAATGTGCTGAAATTTTTTACCGGTAGATTTAGTGAAAAAACGAAATAAAAAATTATAAAAATTTTTATATTTTAATTTCTTTGGCTGTTAAAAATTCTTAAAGTTTTAACTAATAAATAAATGTTTAGGTACTTTGGGGCAAGCTAGGAAGCTGAAATTTTAAAGTTAGGTAGAGCTCAGTGCATTTATACTAACAAACATTTGAAAAGCTCCAACAAAGT
Source organism: Tanypteryx hageni (assembly GCA_028673005.1). Lineage (NCBI taxonomy): Eukaryota > Metazoa > Arthropoda > Insecta > Odonata > Petaluridae > Tanypteryx > Tanypteryx hageni. The sequence goes on from CM054115.1 coordinate 198,923,338, forward strand.
GTTATTGTGGCCGCATTAAACTTTTGAAATTTAAACAATTAAATTATTTATTATTTCACTTCTAGATGTTTTACAACTTCAGATTTGACAAAAATCTGTGGAATTAGCACCTTACATTGGATAAAGTATAATACTCTTAAAATTGCAAATTTAAGGCATTGTTTTAATCAAATATTGTTCAATACGGAAAGATAGAAATTGGGTGCAGAGGTGAAATATTTTGAATTAAAAAAATATTTCTAATAATGCTATATCTCTCTGAAATATTAATGTTTATCAGGGTCAGATGAAATGCTTGCAGAATGCAAGCACCAAATACTTGTGTGTGTGTGTGTGTGTGTGTATGTATATATATATATATATATATGAGTTCTCTCTCTGTAGCTGAAGAAGGAGTAGTTCCGAAAGCTTTACGTTTGTGATGTTTCTGTGTTTTTGTGTTATTTTACGTGTGTCGCTTCGACATCCCCGGGGCCTCGCCAACCTGAAGTCGTCTGATTGGTGAGTGCTCACTGGGTTTCCTCATCCCAACACCTTGTTGACATCCATATATATATATGTATATATATGTATATATATATATATATATATATATATATATATATATATATATATATATATATATATTAGAGATGGATCGAATCCACATTTTCCTCGAATCTGAATCTCGAATCGAATCTAAAAGGGATTTGATTCGAATCTTGTATCGAATCTACCTTTACCAACTTCATTTTAATTATGCATTTTTCTTATGTGTTTAATGAAAATAATTGATTTATTCAACATCAAAATTAAAAGGTAAATATTTGGAAAGCCTCTATTGGAAACACCCGAAAATGTTGCATGTCAAAAGAAAATCTGGGTCATGAAATAAATTGGGTACATGTCTCTTATTGAATGACATCCAAATTTTTATTCAGGAAAATTAACATTCTCAAGCGTTCTGGGTCTAATCTACTACGTTTTTGGTCACACACCAGCCCAGCAGTACTAAATAGTCTTTCTGATGATACAGTTGCAGCAGGGATACAAAGAAATTCACTACTTAACATCCTCAGGGTTGGATATGCTGTATTATTTCTCCAGTATGTTAGAGGCTCAATTTGAGGAGAAAGAACTTCTTCTCTCAAATACGAATTCAGCTGTTGCTCTTCATCAAAATATTCAACTATTTCAGACTGGGGCTTCATGATTTTTGAATAATGAGCCCACATGCCATGCTTACTGGCAGTTGGTTTGTGCTCAACTTCAACACTTGTCTTGTGAAACAAAAAATAAGAAAAATATCATGGAATGGAAAGATTTTAAGGGAAATTAAATTTGCTCAATTTACAAACAACACTCAAGACTGTGTGAATTTTAAAAACAATATGCATTTTTTTGGAAGGCATGAGAGTATAAAATTAAGATACCTATATCTAGAACAGAAATTCTTTAAAAATAAAAAGTCAGTTGATGCATGTATGTATTTCTAAAAAAGAAAACTTGTAATATATAAAATTATAAATGATTTATTTTTAGTCAAATTATTCACATTTTGATACACCTACCTTGCTTTTATCTTTCAATGTGATTTGCTTCATTCTCTCCAGTAGCTTAGATTTGGCCTGGATCAAATTATCTGCAGACGTAAAACAGCTACCCTTGAGTCGTGGATCCAGGAGGGTGGAAGTGGTATAAACCTCATTTGTTTCCAAGTCATTGTACCTCAGTTTCAAGGAAGACACAAGTTCATTCTTCAGCCCTACTGCTCGTATGAAGCTTCCATTCTTTATTGCTTCAATGGTACTATTCACTATCGGAATAATTTCAGAAGCTGTCACATGTTCACTGCTGACAGTCTTCGTGGCCTCCTGAAATATTTTCATCAGTGATGCCACATCATCCATCAAATCCCACTGAAACATTGAAAGCTCTGTCGGAAGTTTAGTATCTGCTGCAGCTAGAGTTATGGCATTTCTTTGTTCTAGTAATCTGTTGAACATTAAATACGTAGAATCCCACCTAGTAGGTTCATCTTGTATAACTCTGTGAACTTTCATTCCCAGTTGTTTTTGGCATTTTTTTAGCACACTTGTTGCCTGGCACGAGTGTTTGAATGCCCTACAATCTGCCGAGATAAACTTGCCAGAATGTTGACCGCCTTTTGGTTTAATAGTCCATCTTTTACAGTTAGCTGAAATGTATGGGTTAAACAAGGAACTCCCTGATAAGGGGAAGAATTGACAGCAGCCACAATATTTCTCCCATTGTCACAGACAACATAAGAGACTTTGTCTGCTATCTTCCACTCTTCCAGACACTGAACCAAAAAGCTCTTAATGTTATCCCCACTATGCAAAACCTCCGGGAATGGAACAACATCAAGGCAAAGATGTTTCAATGCATGAATGTCACTCACAAAATGTGCCGTTATGCTCATGTAGCTGTCGTTTGCCGTTGAAGTCCACATGTCTGTAGTGATTGATACGTGGTGGGTGAAGTTCAATAAGTTCATAACTTCACTTCTTGCTTGGTCATAAAGATTGGGAATCACAAAAGCAGATAAGTGTTTTCTAGTTGGAATGGTATATCGAGGCTCTAGATGCGAAATTAAAGCACGGAAGCCTTTATCTTCCACTAAACTGAATGGCTGATTGTCTACACATATCATCTGTGCAATTAATTTTGTAATCATCTCACTCCTTCGGTCGCCAGGTTTAAACTTCTGGTAACGATAGAACGCTTCCTTCAATGTTTGCTGTTTGGCATCACTTTTCAATTTCTTTGGTTCCTTAAAAAACGTGCTTTCACTGTTTGGGGAACTTAATGGAGTGAGGGAAGCACTCGAAGTGGAAGGAGTTGAAGCACTTGAATAAGGATCATCAACTTTCTCTGCATTCAGTTCTTCCCTCACATCAATTTGTAAGGGTTGACCACACTCCCTCACTTTCTGCCTTTCAATCAAACCGGCATGTTGCTTCAAATGTCTCTTTAAAGCTGTGGTGGTCATGCTTTTCCCACCTCTCGAAATGCGCAAGCCACAATACATGCATTTCGCGTATCTTCTATCGTCTTCACAGATGGTATAGTGTCCCCAAACTTCCGACATAATTCTGATTGAATTAAAACATTCGAAACTAAAGTCCAGAATCACGAAACCAATATAATAAGAACCGGTACATCAATGACGTGATTTCACTTGTAATGAGCTTCTAGGGACGCCGAGAATGTGTCAATTTCAGTGTTACCTACGCGTGGTAACACAGCCTCTATAGCTAACATAAAAGAATCTGTTTATGCTGAATTGTAAGTAAAAATATGTTTCAACTCTTACTAATTGTTTCTTAAATTAATCCAGAAATTCATACTATGCAACATCACATGTTATAACATACGTAATGTTTTTTTGCCAGCCGGTAAGAAAAAATGAACTTGTTTTGACGAAAAATCCGTAAATTGGCAATAACTGCTAACCTATGAGCTATCCATGGAATTAATATCAAAAATGTTTTACTACGGCTATGGAACACGTATGATTATCTGCGTGAGAGTGACCCCATTGTGAGTTTGTTTCACCTATTTTTTTGTTTTTCGAATCCAGTCGAATCCACATCGAATTTTCGAATCTTCGAATCCATTGAGATTCGGTGGATTCGGGGGGGTAAGTGGATTCGAGGACTCATCTGTAATATATATATATATATATATATATATATATATATATATATATATATATATATACATACAATGAAACCTGGGTTATACGTAGTTCAAGGGACCGAACAAAAAATACGTATAACTCAAGAGTTACGTATAACTCAATAGATGGTTAAATAAGATCCACATATGAAGATTATACCAGACATTTGGCGATTTCGTGAAAGGCATATATTTATAGAGCAAAAATAAACAAAATATCTCACACCCACAAACTCGCATTCGCTGATGTAGCACTCACAATCAGCACGTGATTTTTAAAAAAATACTCTTTCAACAAATTACATTTTATTTGAAATGAAATAGTCAGTTATTGTCTTTTGTTTCCTTTTCATGGAAAAAATGTACAGAGAACTTTCAAGTTGATTTGCTATGGACATAATCTCCTCTTGGCTCTCAAAAGAGGAAATGAAGCGCTTCACCACTTCCATACTAGCCAATGCCTCTGAAAATGAGGGGATGTTTCCGGACAATTTGCTCTTTTCGTCATCTGATTTGGCACTATCTTCTTCTTGAGTCACCACACTTGCTATGATTTCGTCATCATCTGTAAAGTATGATGGTAAAAAGGCATTTTGTTCAGGAAAAAAATTATCTAGAGCATAACACTGGTCTGAAATATACTCACCAAGGCTGGCGCAAACAGCAACATCATCATCGAAATGAATGAAGTCCTCAAACGAGCATTCTGTTGACCAACTCTCAGGTGGCTCCACATCATCGGGTACATCATCGTCATCGGGTTCATGCTGCCCATCAAAAACAAATCCTGCATTACGGAAGCACTTCATTATCGTAGAAGTCTGGACTGCATTCCAAGCGCAGGCAATGAAGTGCATTGCCTGAATAAGAAAATCACAATTTCAGACAATTTAGAAACCAAAGTTCATGAAGTGAGGGAGTCACTGATCACTGCAGCAATTTGTCCTACCTGAAGGGCACTGAGTTGTGGGCGTTTTTTCTCCGGGCTCGCTTCTAGCAGGGAGACAGTATATTGAACCAAAATTTTGCGGTAATGTGCCTTTAGATTGGCATTTATGCCCAAGTCAAGTGGCTGAAGCTTGCTAGTGGTGTTAGGGGGGAAAAACTCGAGGCGGATATGGGAGAAATCTTGAAAATCGTGAGCAGTACAGTTGTCCCAGAAAAGTAGAATTTTTTGTTTTTCTTTGCGCATTCTATCATTTAAGTCCATCGGCCACTTTTTCATCACACTGCTCATCATCCAAGCCTTGCTATTTGCGGTGTAATATGTAGGGAATGTCCTCACATTTTTGAAACATCGAGGCTTAGTAGATTTGCCGATAATAATCGGCCGGCACTTGTCTGTTCCATCCGCATTGCAAGGAAGTAAAACTGTCAAACGTTGCTTGCTCTTCTTCCCCCCATGACAAGTATCCATCTTTTCCGCCAATGTACGACTTGGAAGGAGATTGTAGAAAAATCCTGTTTCATCTATGTTGTAAATATCGGATGGCCTGTATCCCGCAATCAACATGCTCAACTGTTTTTCCTTCCAAAAGGCTGCACAAACATACTCAACCGAACTTGACTCCCCCGAAATCATGCGTCCAGTGATGCCATGCCTTTCTTTAAATCCTTGCAGCCAACCCTGTGAAGCCTGAAATTCCTCACATTCATCTTGGCTGCAAAACTCTTGGCCTTTTCTTGCAGTATGGTGCCGCTTATAGGGATATTTTTTGACCTCATCTCTTTAAACCCCATAAACAGAGATTTTTCTAGATCAGCATATCTTCCTTCCTGGACATGTCTTCTTTTATGTGCATTCTGGCCAGCGCTTGCATAGTTTTTTCTCACTTGGTCGGGTTTGTCCAGAATAGTGCACAGCGTTGTATACAGAATTTTCAGTCTGTTAGCCAGTTCTTTCTTCAACAGGTGCGGATTTTCTTCAGCCTCATTTATAATTTTTATTCTATTCTCTACTGTAATTCCTTTTCTTTTTTGAGACATGTCGCGAGCGTGTGAACGACTGAAGTGATATAAAGGCTGGCGAAACACTGAGGAGAATGTTCATGACTGATAAAACGCTGTGGCTTCCAGTGCACAACTATCCCCTTCTGCGCACAAAGTCAGCTTGGCCGATTTTTCTTCTGACTTCCCCTAACTCCCCCTCCTTAGCTGAGGGCCTTCCCCTAACTCCCCCTCCTAGCTGAGGGCCTTCCCCTATCTCCCTCTCCTTAGCCTAAAAAGCAGCACTGATTACTTTGTGTCCGAATCTCAGGCAGAATAAAAGCATCGCAAAGAAAATGCATAATGTTTCGTTATTTTTTCTGCAGTTGTTATCGCAAACCATTGTTATCGGATACCAGCAGATTACATCGCGTCATTTTAACATGACATAATCCTTATAATGATGGAAAATAATAATAAGTATGTACAGCACGTAAATATGTACAACCGAGATAAAAGTAGCTGGCGGGATCGGATGAACGCTACGTATAAATGAAGTTTACGTATAAGTCAGTTACGCATAACTCAGTATTTTAATACGTGTAACCATATGGTGTTTTGCCGGGACCAGCCATAAAATACGTATAAAGGAGTATTACATATAATTGGGTTACGTATAACCCAGGTTTCACTGTATATATGTTACTAGTAGAAGGTCCTTGCATACTGCAAGAATTTCATCTCACCTTGAAAAAACATTTTTCAGAGAGATATTTCATCGTTGGAAATAATTCTTTAATTCAAAAGATTTCTCCTCTCTAAAACAATCACTAATATTTGCAATTTTAATAATATTATACCTTTTCCACATTTGGTTCATAATGCCACACATTTCTGCCAAATTTTAAAGTTGTACCACATTTATAAGTGAAATAACATTTACCTAATTGCTTACATTCAAATAATTTTTAACTGCCGCAATAACAATATCATGCAGACATTAAACTGTTTATTCGTTTACATAGAATAAGATCTAAATTAATTAAAAATTTCAGCTCCCTATCTTGCCTAGTAGTATCTAAACATTTACCTTTTTGTTTAAATTTTAAGAATTTTTAACTGCCAAACAAATTAAAATATCAAAATTTGTATAATCCCTATTTCATTTTTTTATAAATTCTACGTAATAAAAAAATTTCAGCTCCGTAGCACATTCGGAAATACATAAACCTTGAAAAATTTTTTAAACTCGTTTTTCTAGTCGGTTTTGCACATAGTTCTACCACTGGGCTTCCTTATCCCAACAACTTGTTGCCATCCATTTATCTCATTTACCTTTCCTCTTCCGTAAGTATATATATATATATAACAACTTACGGAAAAGGAAAGGTAAAATGAATATATGGATGTCAACAAGGTGTTGGGATGAGGAAACCCAGTGAGCACTCACCAATCAGACGACTTCAGGTTGGCGAGGCCCCGGGGATGTCGAAGCGACACACGTAAAATAACACAAAAACACAGAAACATCACAAACGTAAAGCTTTCGGAACTACTCCTTCTTCAGCTACAGAGAGAGAACTGTTCTCTCTCTGTAGCTGAAGAAGGAGTAGTTCCGAAAGCTTTACGTTTGTGATGTTTTTGTGTTATTTATATATATATATATATATATATATATATATATATATATATATATATATATATATATATATATATATATATATACCAGGATTCTCACTCTAATGGCATCTTTGGGACAAAAATGGTCCACATATAGCTATTATGCATTGCCATTGTCATGACTGATATTGCATATGGTTTATCTTGTATTACGTGTAGTGATGGGCACAACTGGTTGTTTTCACAACAGATAGTTGGGAGAAACTATAAGTTTTTTAGAAAGAAGTTCCCATTTATTTTATGGGTTTCAATGCATGTTTCAATAAACTACCTACACAATTTTTCTGATGAGAGTCAGATTTAATAAAAATTAAATGCTACATTAATCATAAATTCTCCTAAAATGGTGAATTTTCTATTTAATAATAAAGAATTGAATGAAACTTATATAAAAAACTGCTTTATCATTACACAGAATTTTAACTGCCCTCATTCAGTCAGCATATAAATCTTGGCCATGTACAAGATCTTAAAGTTAATTAATTTCCTTTTAAACATTTAAGAGACTCGCATAATATTCTTTTTGAGCTATATGCATAATTTTATATATTTTTGTTCATAATACTATGGTTATTATCATTTGCCATACAAGGAGAGGCTACGACCTTCGGGTCATGGATTTTGATGAAACGCGACAAGGCAATTCTACATCGAAAATAAGGAGTCCTGTGTCTCGGGCTTTTTGTGAATGGGTCGTTTGGTTCGAGAAATCAATGACAAAAATATGCAAAAACATCATATGCAACTTAACCACTCATCTGGGTATTTAATTTTTCGAAACTGGAGGTGGGCATTTAAATTGCAATTGAGGTGAATCAAATAGCAAATCGATTAAAAAATACGTTAATTATTCAGTATTTGAGTTGTTTATTCTTAAAATATGTGCCTTAAACTATTTTCACTGCAAGACATGAATTAAAATGTTAATATATATTTATTATTACAATAAAAATTGAATTTGTTAATAATATTTAATGACACAAATTCCTAAAATATGGTATAAAGACATTAAAAATTTATGCAATTACTAAGTGATTAAAAAATGAAAAAATAATAATATTATAAATAACATAAATGTTGTTAATTTTAAAATTAGGGTAACGGAAATGCAACCCGCAAAGCAAAGTCAGGGTCTAAATACGAGAAGCATATCTTTTCCAAATAAAGAAGTGAAGCCCATTTACTGCCAAGATGGTAAACTAAAAGGATGCAGCTAGCTGCCGGAGAAGCTGCATGACGGAATATTACGGCATACCCATAGCAAACAGCCGAGATAACAGCATGACGTATATATAGAGTAGTAGTAGAGCGGTCGTAGTGAACAGACGTGCCTGCTAAATGCTCCGCAAAGGGAAAGTTCCCAAAGTGCTCCCCCGTGTTTTCACCATCGCCCGCCCATGACCACCGGCCATGACGCCCGCCCCACCCGGGACCATGAAGCGCCCTCCCCCGGTCTGGAAATTTCTTTTCTTTATTCTTCTTGCTGGTGATGTGCATCCCAACCCAGGTCCTGGTAACAGTGTCTATTATCAAAATGTCAGGAGCATTAAAAACAAGCTCTCGTCCGCCACCACAAACCTTGTGGAATTGTCCAAGTTCAGAGTAATAGCGCTGACGGAAACATGGCTTAGTGACAGTGTCGGTGATAACGAATTAGCCCTTACGCCAACTCATGCCATTTTCCGCCGCGATCGCAGTTCTAGGGGAGGTGGAGTGCTATTGGCAATTCATTCCGCCCTCCAATCCAAACGCAGAAGTGACTTAGAGACGGATTGTGAAATTCTTTGGACCGAAGTTGTCATTTCCACTAACTCGCCCCGGAATAATTCTGCGGCATTTAACAACAAACTATTTATCGGATGTTTCTATCGCCCGCCCGACAGTAACATTTCGGTGATGGAGAGCTGTTTCCAATCGGTGATTCGTGTGCGGTCACTCTGTCCCAATGTTATTCTCCTCGGGGACTTTAATCTGTCTATTGGTTGGAACTCACATACTGACGGTTCCACCAAAAGTGTTCATGATGAATTCTTCCTGGACCATTTCATTAACGGTCTGGGTTTTTTTCAATGCAACTCCCACCCCACCCGAAACTTGGCAACGTTGGATCTTATCATTTCCTCAGTCCCCGTGCAGGCCATGATCCCCGGCAGAAACATTTTCGCCTCCGACCACCAGTCATTAGAATTTCTCCTACCCCCACCCTACCGATCCTCACCGCCGTTGCCCTCACCCCCTGTCCGAACCGTTAGAGCTTGGAACAAAGCTGACTGGCAGGTCATCAACCGTGCACTCTCCCTCCTTCCATGGGACCTCCTGGAGTGTGGGACTACGCAGGATAGCATCTCCCTTTTCTACGACATTCTCCACGGTGCCATTGGTGACCTCGTTCCCTCCCGCAAGATTTCCAAGAGACGACCCCTATGGATGTCCGAGGCGACCGCTGCAACCCTCCGTAACAAAGAAGCCGCTTGGAAACTAAGTAAGACCCACCCAAACCCCCGCACACGCTCGGAGTTTGCAAAAATTCGCAGCCGCTCGAGAACGCTCCTCAGACGTGACTATGCCAAATATGTGAAAACAATCACCGAAGATCTCAAAGACAAATCCAAGAGATTTTGGACTCTCATAAATGGCAGAAGAAAGTGTTCTCGTATCCCCCTTACTGTGAGCTCCGATTCCAAGTCATTCACGAACCACGAAAGGCCCACCGCTTTCAACGACCAGTTCACTTCGAACTTTTCCATACCCTCTCTCTCATCCCCCTTACCACCCGTTGAGTCCATTTGCACTCACTCCCTCTCAACCATTTCCACCACCCGCAGTGAGGTCCTAAGCCTTCTTTCCTCCTTACCTTCAAATAAGGCCACAGGATCGGACGCCATCGGTTCCCTATTCCTCAAACGCACGGCCAACACTTTTCATCTCCCTATCACGAAAATATTTAACAGATGCTTCTCCGATGGATCTTACCCGACGGAGTGGAAAACAGCAAATGTCACCCCTATTCTAAAGTCCGGTTCTAAAAATTGCATTGATAATTACCGCCCCATATCTATTCTTCCTGTTCTTTCCATCCTCTTTGAACGCATTATTCACATCCGCCTCCTGTCGTTTATCCTCCCTTACATTTCCCCCTATCAACATGGTTTCCTTCCCGGGAGCTCATGCCTCACCAACCTTTCCGTCATTCACTATCATATTACCAATGCTTTCGAACAATCTTCCCAACTCGACGTTTGTTACGTCGATTTTTCCAAAGCTTTTGACACCGTGGATCACATCCTATTAATTCACAAACTTACCAATCGTTACAATATCCATGGACCCCTTCTTAGTCTTCTCACCAGTTTTCTATCCAACAGATTTCAACGTGTTACAATCGACGGCGTTACTTCCCCTTCCCTTCCAGTTCCTTCCGGTATTCCACAAGGAAGTGTTCTTGGTCCCCTTCTTTTCTCTTTATATATTGATGATATTGTTGATTCCGTTCTTCCCCATTCCTGCAACATACTGTTATACGCCGACGATTGCAAGATATTTAAGCAAATAGACAACTCCAATGACAGTGACTTGCTTCAGCTTGCCTTCCATTCAATCTCTAATTGGAGCTCTGCATGAAAACTTAAAGTTAATCCCACCAAATCTAAATTTATACAGTTCACCCTTCGAACCAAACCCATCCCTTCAGTTTATTTATACTCCGCCCAACCCATACCCGAAGTTTCCTCACACAGTGACCTTGGAGTGCTCTTCGATTCCAAGCTCGCCTTCACTTCACATATAAGAAAAATTTCATCCAAAGCCATGTCCCTTGTTGGCCTGTTGTACAGATTCACAGAAATCAACAACCTTCAGGCATTAAAATCAGTTTTTTCCGGTTGTGTCCTACCACTACTTGAATATTGCTCTCCTATATGGTCCACGGCATCTCCCACCAACCTTAAACTCCTAAATCGCCCTCTAAATTTCTTCCTAGCAATCGTGCGCCATCGAGTCCCCACTTACCGTAACTTGTCTCGCAAGGAATTGCTTTCAGTGATGGGTATTTCCTCCCTGCAATTGCGTCGGAAAACATCAGACCTAAAATTTCTCCATGGAATAATGAATGGTAAATACCGACCAAATGAACTTCTTACCTACTTCTCTCTTCACGTCCCCCCTCGTCCCACCCGCAATCCCAACCCCTTACACTTACCCAAATGCCGACTCTCCATCACCAAAAGATCTCTCTTCTATCGATTGCCCCAAACATTTAATTCCCTGGTTCGTTTGTTCCCTGTTATTGATATGTTTTCCCCCATCTCATCCTTCTCTGCACTAGTTGCCCGGTCACCCCCATAATTCTTATTGTCTAAACGCTTTTGAATATGTTTCTGTTTTTGCATTTTCCTGTTTGGAACAATTTAATATCTGTTCCACGATTGTTAATTTAATTTATTTTATTTGTTATTTTATGTTGTTATATTACGGATCCATTGTAAAAGGTCAAAATTTGGCTGTTTATGGACCTTTTTTAATTAAATAAATAAATAAAATACGCCATACCCAGATGAGTGGTTAATAGGTTTCATTGTCGAATTATTGATAAGAAATGGAATGGATGAGGGGATAGTGTGCCTAGATCCTACGGTGTGGTACTGGATTCAATCCCAAATGTTTTTTTAATACATATAATAATGGGCACTTTAAATTCTTTATTAATGGCTCCACAATTAACTTTCGTGTTTTTTTTTCACGTTAACGTAAGCAAAATATTCCAGGAAATTCACAATACTCATTATTTTCTCTTCCAATTTCTGTTTGCCAAGGCATGGGTAATATTATTTATTTATTTAAAATACATTGCAATTTGGCCAGCCGGCCAGGTGGCAAGAAAAACATAATATATAATTTTAAAATTCCAATTTTACAAATAAAGTGCTCATAAATTATATTAGAAAAATTAAAATATATTAAAAAATATTTAACAATATACAATTTCAAACTAATTACAATCAGTGCCTAGAGTGCGGATTTTCGTGGGTTCATGAAAGGCCTTCTCGGCTACCGTAGCGATCACGGGGCCCACGAAGTCCCCACCGTACTTCACCCTTCCAAGCAATCCCCTACTTTTCCTGCACTTAGGCACAGTTACATAGATATTGATGTTACTAATATTCCTCCTCACAGTTCGTCTTATTTTTACCATGCATATATGAACTAACTCTACGTTTAAAATGTTTCGCGTCCTTAGGTAAGGGCTTTAAGAGCACTTCAGGTAACTTGTTCCACTCGCTGATTCCCCTGTTTAGAAACGAATACTTTGCTGTATTTGTCTTCTGCGGCCTAAGTTTAATTTTAAATTCCTGGCTATTTTTCCCTAAAAAATTCGGCACCTGCATTCTACTTCTTAAGTCTTTCCATGCTTCATTATTGCTGTATGCCTGGTACAGTCCCCCTAATCTGTTAATTTGTCTCCTATTTTCTAATGATTCCCAATCCAGAATTTTCAACATTTCTGTGATGCAGTCTTCCTTTTTAAACCTGCCTAGCACACATCTCGCAGCTTTCCTCTGAACTTTCTCTATTTTCCTTTTTTGACGTATTCCATACATTCGTCCCGTATTCTAATACTGATCTGACTATAGTTTTGTACGCCTTTTCCTTCGCAGCCCTACTACTTCCTTTAAGATTACGCATAACATAATGTAGGTTTTTATATGCTTTTCCTATAATACTGTCAATATGCCTATCCCATCCTAGATCTTTTGCTACGTGGATGCCTAAATACTTGCAGCAATCATATTTTGGTACCATTTCGCCGTGTAGGTTGTATCTGCGCTCACTTATTAGTCTTTTGTTCGAGAACGTAACGTGTTTGCTTTTGTTAATATTTACACTCATTTTGTTTATCCTAATCCAAGCTTCTATCTTTTCGATATCCTCTTGTAAAATTTCCCGGTCTTCCTCACTTTTTATTTGCCTATATATAATACAATCATCCGCAAATAGACGAATCCTTGAATTAATGTTATTCGGAAGGTCGTTAACATAAATAAGAAATAGTAACGGACCTAAAACGCTTCCTTGGGGCACCCCTGATGTGATATTCACAAAATCTGTCAAACTTGTACCTATTCTAACCCTTTGAGCCCTACCAATAAGGAAATTTTTAACCCATGAGATCACTCTCTTATCTATGCTTAACTTACATAATTTAGCTAGAAGAATGTCATGAGAGACAGTATCAAATGCTTTTGCAAAATCTATTACAATCCCATCCACCTCTTCCCCTTAATCAATTGTGTCTGCAATATCCTGAACTAGTCCTAGTAACTGAGTATCACAAGAGTAGTCTTCTCTAAACCCATGCTGATTTTTACATAGCCAATTATTTACTTCCCAAAAGTTGCGCAAGTAGTCAGCTATTAATTTTTCCATCAGCTTGCAAACTACTGATGTTAGACTAACAGGCCTGTAACTTTCAACGTTGGTTTTTTTCCCTCCCTTATAAATAGGTATTACTATCGCCTTCTTCCAGTCCGTCGGTATACTATCGTTATTTAAAGTGACAGTAAATAATAATCGCAGATACGGTACTATTTCCCTAGAACCCAACTTTAATGCCTCTCCCGCAATATCATCTGGTCCCCTAGATTTGAGATCTTTTAACCTCGCCACTTTTTTTAAATTTCCGCATCTCGAATCTTAATGTGTTTTGGCTCTTGCGTCAATCCAGTGTATTTATTTAACTCCGTTTCCGACGCTCTATCCTTTGTAACCCTCTGCACTTAAGTCTCAACATTTTCGGTTTTCCTAAACACGCTAGCATACCACCTATTGAACTCATTTGCTTTCTCTTCGTCTCCTACGATTATGTCACCATTTGCATTTCTTATCGTAGCTGATTTCTCTGTTTTCCCTACGTCTTCTAAGATATTTATAGAATTCACTACCGTTACTTTTATCTAAAATATTTATAAGATATTTTTCTTTCGCCCTTCTTTTTTCTTTCTTCAAGTCTTTCATTAATTTAACATATTTACTAGAATATAAATATCCTAAATGTTTCATTTTATGTGATTTTCTTACTTTTCTTTTCAGCACTCTAATAGTTTTGTTATAATACTCAGGATCAGGATTGTCCTTCAGAATCTTTACGGGCACGCACTTCTGTAGTCCTAACAACAATAATTTCTTAAACGCTACCCACATTTCTTCTACGCTTCCCCCTTCACTTGCCCACTTTGGAAAACTTTCCGTTAAATATTGTCAAAATCCAATTCTATCTATCAATATATCAATGATATATAATTAATATAACAATAATATATAATTATAGATGATCATTCTTGCACAATGGCATTGTTTCATTGACTGCAATATTTAAAATGCCCATTATTATATGTTTCTGCATTCCTTACCTCCAAATAAAAATTATACAGCGTATTTTTACCGGAGAATATTACCTTTCAAATAATGCTTGAATAATTTGAAAAAAAAAAATGAAAACATTGAGGATTGAACCCAGTTCCATGCTGTAGGATCTAGGCACGCTATCCCCTCAGCCATTCCATTTCTTATCAACAATTTGACAAAGAAAGTTGCATACGATGTTTTTGCATATTTTCGATGCTGATTTCTCGAACCCAAAGGCCCATTCACAAAACCCCGAGGCATGAGTCTCCTTATTTTTTATGTAGAATCGCCTTGTCGTGTTTCATCAAAATCCGTGACCCGAAGGTTGTAGCCTCTCCATGTCAGAACCTATCGATATATGCCACTAGCAAAACAAATTAATTCAAAAGCCTGTGAATGTTCGTATAGTAGATGTTTACTTTTTTGTGGGAGAAATTCTGGATAACCTGTTAATTATGAATGTAAAATCACAGTATATGTAGCTGCAATTTCATTATTCCATAGCTCCTTGGAGAGGAGTAGGAAAAGGCTTACCCACAGCCCAGATAGTTAGTCAAAACTGCTCCAAACTGCCTAATGAATATCATCTTATTGCATAAATTAAAATTGTGTGTTATGGTATGATATTATAATTTAAATACACTAGCCATTGATATGAAACCTAAGGCATGTGTTACTATCCTCAAAATGTACTAATATTTAAAAGAAGGGTTTTAGAGGAAAAGAAGTAATGTAACGCTTTCCTGCAGCAGCGAGAACTTTTCATAAAAAATATATTTTTCATTATTTGATGGAAACTTAGGTAGTACAGAAAGAGGTAGTAAATAAAGAAGATATGGAATAAACCTAATTTATGCTACATGGTAAGCATGTATTAATTATACTTGTTTTCATTGCAATACAAAAATTATATGGTGAGTCATTCGCTATAGGGGCACATTCAATTTAGCGGGTGCTGGTAGAACAGGCTTTTATTGTAGTTTGTATTTGTTCTTTGCTCTGACTGATATTTTTGAGATTTTATAGGAGAGATGTACACTAAAAATTATTGAGCGAAATTCGATTGTTGACCAATTAAAGCAACCTCTTTACATAAGGATCTAAATGAACTTTTAAGTTTATCTTATTTATGAAATTTGTATGTCATATAAGGGTTGTTGAGGAGATATTTCCAATTGTTGACCACTTTTAAATGTGAGAATTTCCAATTTATATCCATAAAATACAATAATTATTGTTCATATAGGATTGGATAAAATTCGTAGTATCATAAATTGCATAGAGTACAACTGAAAGCTGTGTACTCCACTTGTTCTGTCCTTAATACAGTGTGCATCGAAAGATTGCTATTTAATCAAAATTTGACATTCTTTGGAAATCTTATACCATATTTTTTATTTAGATTTTTATTGTAAATATTTCAGTGGAAATAGTTCTAGAGCTGCCACTCCCACCAAGAACAGTGGCGCTGATGCTCCCGTTTCATCTGCTTCATCTTCGTCATCCAGTGCTGGTGCTGACAGCAACAAGAGAAAGGGTGAACATGATAGTCTTTCCAGTGGAAGTGCAAAGAAGCCACGCATTGACAGCCTTCTTTCTACTGTATCAAGGTGAAGTTTTCTTCAGAACAATTATTCCTTTTGTCTTTCTCATTGAGGTAGGCCAATTGGTCTTGTCCAAGTTAATTAAGTCCGATTTGTGACACAGGCAAATAACTGTCCAACTTGCATCATAACAGTTTTTCCATATTGCTAATAATCTGGCTCCTAATCCAAGTTGTGACACAGGGAGATGGCTCCAGGTCAGGCATACTGAAGTGTGTATTGCTTTTTTACTGTTGTTCCTATATAATTGCTATAAAAGTTGGGTTAGGCTCGAATTCGTGGTATATTATTTGCGGTCGATGACGTCTGAGTTTTATTGTGTTTATTAGTAATATGTTGGAGTGGCATCACTTTGCTCGCTCATTTTCTAAAAGTACGGTGGAGAAGGGATGATTGGTATGAAATTTCTTGTGATTGTTCGCTGAATATGATGGCAACATTTATATTCTTTCAAGCCAGCTTTTATAAAAGTCATTTATGAACCATGGTTAACAAGCAACACATGCATTTCAGTATACCTGACTAGTGATCCGGGACCTTCCTCCATATCGCAACTTGGACTAGGAGCTTGAATATTAGCAATGATTCAACATGAAATTGATAGTCTTAAGTGTCACTTTGTGGAACAATGTCATACTTATAAATCAGGGGAACTGAAGAACAACGTATTGATCCACATATAAAAAGTTTTAATTTCGTCCGGTTTCGTTACAAGGTAACATCCTCAGGTGACCAGAAAACAGAGACTATTCAAATGTATAGGAATGGTAGAGGGTGAGGAGGAGGGGGAAAGGAATTACAGGGTTGGTTACTCATTGGTTAAGGAAGGGAGGGGAAAGAGGAAAGTATGGAGTTATGGGTAAGGGCGGTGGTGGTGTGGGATGTACAGCAGGGGGGAATGAGAAGGGTATAAAAACTCATGTTAACCAAATGACAGTCATGACAAACATTGTAAAATTTCCAGTACATCCATTTTTGGGCCTTTAGTCATAAAATGTGACACAGTGGGTATCAAATCACTAACGTGTTTAAATTCAAGCAGATGATTAGCAATGTGGGATTGATTCCAATTATTTAGATAACTTTTATGTTCTTTGATCCTAATCTTGAAGTTCCTGCCAGTTTGCACCATAACAATTGTTGCACTTTAATTTATAGATACCACTTCTAAAATTAACATCAGTTTTATCCTTAGGAGAAGACAGAAGATTGTCAAGGTTACACCTATTATAAAATGCTGTTCTGGGATTTTCTTTAGGCAATAAATTACTAATTTTATATGATAGTCTTTCTGCAAATGGAATTTTACACCATCTGGATGGTTTATTAACAGAAATGGGCGAAGAAGAGTAAATTGCTAATTACAAATTTTCATTTTCTGGTCTTGTAGCGAAACCAGCTGAAATAAAAAAATTTACATGTGGATCAATACTTGATTCTTCCGTTTCTCTGATTTTTAAAGCCATTATGTCAGAAGTTGGATGTTTCATCAGCTCTTGCAAATTCGACATACACGACTTGGACACATTCAGGCCAATTGATCTTATACTTATGTAACAGTAAAAAAGAAAACTAATTTTCACAACAATTTTATTTCTATTTCACAACCTGATTCATTGTACAACTAACATCATCAAGTATGACAAGAGCTTGAAGTAGTTCTGTATTTTTTTTTTCTATTGTTAAATATGGTTATCACTTGCCACAAAGTCGAGCGGAATTCCTTAGATTTTTGTACTTAGCATATATCTTTTTGTACATTTGCAACTCCTTGAAATTGTTCTTAAAATAATAAAAATGTTTTCACTTAGAATATCCAGAAGAGAGAAGAAGAAAGCTTGACTGGGACATTAAATGAGACTTACATTTGCCATGTGGATGTACTGAGCTACCAAGGCTAAAGGCTAAATTGTTTTGCTTATAAAAATCAAACTTTAGAACAAAGGATATCGAGGTGATTGGTTGACGTAGTAACTGAAATAACAAACTAGTTTTATTTTATCTTGCAGCGATTCCGGAATAACAGAGGAAGCTGTTAGGCGATACTTAATGAGGAAGCCAATGACTGCAACTGAACTACTGCAAAAATTCAAAAGTAAGAAGACTGGATTATCTTCAGAGCAACTTGTGAATGTGATGACCCAGATATTGAAGAGGATAAATCCTATTAAACAAACTATAAAAGGCAAGATGTATCTATCAATAAAGGCATGAGTTAAAACTTTTAAAAATTGCATTTGATTGGAATTAATATTTACAGGAGAAGTGATTAAAGATAATTCACAATGTGAATCATTTAAGCCTATTTTGTCATGTTATTTATCAAACTGAATGTTTATTTTTAATGTTCAGCTATGCATACTTTGATGTAGTACTGGAGAATTCCCTTATCACTTTTTTATGGTTGTTGAAATGATTTTAAAGCAGAAAGGAATACTATTTATTTTGCTAGAATGTATCTTTTTATGATATCGTGTTTATGGGTGAATTGATGCTAAATGCTAAAACTTTTGGAGCATGCATTTATTGAAATCAGTGAAATGTAATGTGCTTAAAGGTGTAACCAACAAGAGAAATCTGTTTTAATATATCGTACCTTGGCAAACTGTAGTAATCATTTTATTTGTGTGAAAGCTGCTCTAAAAATTAACAGCACTCAAAGTTTCATATATTGTGATATTTACCATATAAACTTCTGTGTAATGTATAGTTTGAAGAGCAAATTTTTAGATCATAAAGTAGAGGTGCACGTTATACATGGGTAACACGTTTGTGCAGTTAAAATATAAAATTGAAGTGTACCTATCTTGCTTTTTGGGTGAATTGAGGGAAAAACCACGCTAATTATTGGTAATCCAGGTTATACATATATTAGGGAAAAACCACACTAATTATTGATAATCCAGGTTAAACATATATTAGTTAAACCATTGTCTCTTCAAAGATATTAACGATCACCTCTAATGAAGAATGGGTTTGAGCTGCATGGGAAATATTCTCGCCTCCACTCCCATCGCTCTATTCTATAGGATTTAGTCTGAAGGAAAACTTAACATGTGCGGTTATGAATTTTGTTGTTTTTTCCTAGTAATTATGTATTCGTAGATTAATTAAATTTTTCTACAATATCGTCATTTATTATGGCTTCTACAAGTAGAAAAAGGCAAGCAGTAGTGGATGATGAAATTGAGAAGGAAATCTTGGGAGTAAGTGATTCGGAAGAAAGTGTGAGTTCAAAAAGTGATAGTGAGAATTGTATTGAAAATCGTTCAGAACTTGACACATTGTTAATGATTCAAAGGACAGTGGAGAAGAGTTTGTGTGGGAGGACACGGTGAATTATGTAGGACAGAGAGAAGATTTTATTGGTGGCTATGGACCTCAAAAGACTGCTAGGAATTTGACGGATATTGTATTTTTGAGTTGTTTTTTATATGGAATTTATTAAGACTATTGTGAAAGAAACAAATCACTATGCAGAGCAACATATAACATCAAGTAGGGGTATATTTTCAAGAAAATCAAGAATTGCACATGTAGAAAAGTGACACTGGAAGAAATTTACACTGTTTTGGGATTGTTTATGCTGATGGGAATTATTCAGAAGCCCGTGTTTCATTGTTATTTGGTTTGATCTCCACTTTGATTGATTTGAGGACTACCTCACCATGCAGAATTATTAAGGTAAGCCATTATTTTTTGGTATTTTTTCTCTTTTCTCCCTCTCTTCTCTCTGTCGCCAGTGCACTGTTCTAGCACCGTAGATTATTTTTGGGAAATTTTTTAAATTTGTTTACCAAAAAACTTTCCAGAATGATATAGAAATAAACAGGATCCGAGCAATATACTCCCTCAAGAAGGAGGGGAGGGAGGGGAAATTGAGAAGGGAGGGGGAAATTGGGAAGGGAGAGAGAAGTTGGGAAGGGAGGGGGGAAATTGAGAAGGGGAGGAAATTAAGAAGGGAGGGGGAAATTGAGAAGGGGAGGAAATTAAGAAGGGAGGGGGGAAATTGAGAAGGGGAGGAAATTAAGAAGGGAGGGGGGAAATTGAGAAGGGGAGGAAATTGAATTGGAATAAAAAGTGTAAATTGTTTCTGTGAATGCATTAAATAATTCATTGATTAGTTTCACACAAAAAGAATACATAAAACTTGTTTAAAATAAGGTGTATAAATACACACAGTTTTATGGGAATCTCCAAAAAAATTCAGATAAATCCATAAATCTGTTTTCCAATTTGCGCATGCGTACTCCCTCAAGGAGGGGAGGGAGGGGGAAATTGAGAAGGGAAGGGGACATTGGGAAGGGAGGGAGAAGTTGGGAAGGGAGGGAGAAGTTTGGAAGGGAGGGGGAAATTGGGAAGGGAGGGGGAAATTGAGAAGGGAGAGGGAAATTGAGAAGGGGGAAATAGAGAATGGCGGGGGAAATTGGAAAGGGAGGGGGAAATTGAGAAGGGAGGGATAAATTGGGAAGGGAGGGGGGATTTGTCATGCCATTCAATACTTCCCATGTTTTTTCTCTAGCTTTTATTAGCAATGAAAATGTGTGACATCAAGTGGACTAGAGATAAAATACTTTTATTAATAGATTTGTTTCATGAAAACAGAGGCCTATGGGACCCTACTACCTCTGAATACAAAGACAGAAACAAAAGGAAAGATGCACTTATTATTAGTGAGATAGCAGCTGCCATAGACAAGGATGCAGCCTATGTGGAAAAACAGCTAGCTAATGTAAAGACTCAATTCTTTAGGGAATTAAAAAAGTACTTCTTCCGGTTGTGCAAAAACTGAATTTCTAAATTTTGTATTTTGCATAGTAATATGCAGAGCCATCATTCCCTGTAAAATTTCAAAATCGGTGGGGCTCATTCTCAAAAAAGTTTCGATAACCTTGCCTATCTTCGGTCCTTCTATCCAAACATTGTTTAACCCACCATCTATGCTTCTTTCTTTTCACTCTTATTCAAAAATGAAATGTGCAGCCCCACACAAAACCAGTAATTCTTCGCCAGAATCCATCACGGAACAGAAGTAGTTGGACTTATCTCAAGAAGTGTGAACACTCATTCATCTAACAAAGATTGCCAATACTGTCGCCAACAAAAATCGGCAACTCGCCACAGACTGTGTTTGAGACTTTGTCGGTATGAAATAGAAAAGTTGCCAACAAAAATCGTAAGTGTAAGCGTACCTTAAGAGATAAATTAGTCAAACAAAAAATAATATTTAGAAAATTGTTTGGGCAATAACAGCTATATGGCCCTTATAATAAAAGGAAAGAAAACAACCCAAATTCCGAGTAAAGCTATAATATAAAGTATAAAAAATCATAATAAAACATAACTAACACTATTTTTTCATATATTTCACAAAGAATTATATATACAACTTTTAAAGTATTGTTTTGGTGTGGTACTCCTCAAAGCACAACAATATACAGAGTACTACATAGCATATTTCGCACTTCACCACTGTTCTAGTGTAAATATGGCATAGTGGAGGCAATGCTTTGCTAGCTGGTGAGCTGACTTTCCGCTGCATTATGATATCTTGGCTACACGATACTTCCTGCCTCTGATCGGCTAACACTGAGGGCCTCAATCGTGTGAACTGCTGCTGCTTAATTTTCAGATCACCTGACGGCTGTAAAAAGACTGCAATTTTGCAGCTTAATGCTCCAATGGGGGTTAAAATTTTTGTAGATATAAAGTGATTGATGTAAATGAATTGTAGTTGATGTGTTTAGATTATGTGCCTGGAGAATTGCGATACCTTTCGTGTTTGATTTGAATTTTGTTTTTCTTTATTATAGGTAACGATTTTGTTTTTTTATATTTTATTTTGAAAATGTTAATGTGCTAGAGTTATTTAGTGGTAAGAGTTGCTGTTTATGCAGCAACTCACTGTTAGGGGGGAGTGGATGTAAGTGGAGGCAACGCTTTGCTAGCTGATCAACTGACTTTCCGCTGCGTTATGTTATCTCAGCTACACGATACTTCCTGCCTGATGGCAATAAAGCTAGTTAGTAGTAGTTAGAATCATATCAGAAAGGGCAATAGAGTACAGTCAAGATATCTGCATATGTTTCGTAGACTGGCAGAAGGCCTTTGATAGAGTAAATTGGGTAAAGTTGATGAAGATATTAAAGGATATAGGTGTAGACTGGAAAGACAGGAGACTGATTAGGAATCTATATGTGAATCAAATTGTAAAGGTCAGGTTTGAGAATGTGGACACCAGCAGAATAAATATCGGTAGAGGAGTAAGACAAGGCTGCTGCCTATCGCCAACCCTATTTAATATATATGGAGAAAGTCTAATGCAAGAAGCTTTAGAAGGCACAGGAGATTTCAAAATTGGAGGAAGGATTATAAGAAAAGTAAAATACGCAGATGATCAAGTACTTCTAGCAAGAAAGGAAGAGGAGCTACAAAAAATGATAAATAGACTAGCGATAACAGGTAGAAAATACAGTATGGAAATAAATACAGGAAAAATCCAAGGTCATTTAAATATCGAGCAAAGAAGAGAATCTGAACATAGTGTTGGAGGAAAGCCTTTAGAACTTCAGACTATAAATACCTTGGAAGCATCATAACAAGAGAAGCAAAATGTACGGATGAGATCAGAACTAGAATAGGAAGAGCAAAAGCGGCTTTCAGAAGAAAGAAACACCTACTTACGGGGAATATAAGGGAAGATATCCGCAAGAAGTTCATAAAATGCTATGTATGGAGTATAGCTTTGTACGGGGCAGAAACATGGACGCTAAGGAAAAATGACATCAAATACTTTGAAAGCTTTGAAATGTGGACTTGGAGGAGAATGCTGAAGATATAATGGACAGATAGTATGAAAAACGATGAAGTGCTACGAAGAGTAGGAGAGAAGCGAATGATTATACAGACTATTAGAAAGAGGAAGGCAAACTGGGTTGGACATTACCTGAGGAGGGAGAGTATGATTCAAGACGTGTTAGAAGGAACACTAGATGGAAAAAGGTTTCAGCTGATAGACGATTTAAAAGGGAAAGAGAGTTATCAAAATATGAAGAGGACAGCGGAAAATAGGAGTACATGGAGAACCAGGATTAACAATGAATAATCATGGACCTATCTACGGACAGGCTACCTATGATGATGATATTTTCACAAAAAATGAAAAATTCTGCTCTAAACTCTAGGAAGTTACATATCATAATTTTATATTAAATTAAAAACTCTTAAAAATTCACTGATTTATGCATACATTATATCTTTTCTGCAAGATTTTCTTAAGAGGCCAGTGAATTAACCAGTTTCAAAGTCCCAAAATATTTACAAAAAATGTAATTTAATTTTCTATTTACTGGTTGATGCAGAGGCCTTAGATAAAATAATACAAAACTAGAGGATCTGTGGCCAAAGTTTAATTCCTAATTTTAAAACATACTGTATCTGCTTGAATATATGCCGGCCCCCCAAAAACTTCAACCATTTTTTGACAAAAAAGTAAATTTCATAGATTTTATGCTGAAGTGTGCTGGGCATGCATGCACAGCCTAGAATACATTATTGGAGATCGAAGAATAGAGTGGGAAATGGTTTAGTTGTTGACATTTGAAATATTACTCCAATTAAAAATGTAAAAATAAAGAGACTTATTGTAATTCCACATAAATTTTATTCAGAACTTTTGAAAAATTTTCAGCTGATAGACGATTTAAAAGGGAAAGAGAGTTATCAGGATATGAAGAGGACAGCAGAAAATAGGAGTATATGGAGAACCAGGTTGAACCATGAATAATCATGGACCTGTCTGCGGACAGCCTACCTATGATGATGACATAGCCATAAGAAGTAGTGGAGATATTTGATGTAATCATACTTTACATAAGAATACTAAAAGTCTGGAGAAAGTCATGTGCTGGCCACTTTAGATTTTTATTTTTGTGACTGGCTGCGCATGTGATACGGTATCACCAGATGATGCCATATCACATGCAAAACCAGTCGCAAAAATAAAATAAACTGTGGAAAAGTACTAAGTGTTTATTTAATATGAATTTTTTAATGCATTTAAATACCCTTTGATAAAATTTACAATAGAAACAGAAGAAGATGAAAAATTAAATTTCCCTGATCTTATCATATCCAACTACAGTGTGTTCTCAGTTTAATGCCCCTTTGATTAACGTTGATTTATGTTAGCATCGTTTGAAAATTACTACCCAGACTTACCTTAGAGCAGTGGCATGCAACCTCTTTCTGATGGTGGACTGCATTAGCATTTCCGATGGCCGCATTTAAAGTTGCAGTTGTTTCGATGGGCCGCATTTAATGTCTCATATGGTTTGACGGTTCTCATCAGACTAATCCTTAAGAGATCATGCTGTATTCTGTTACGTAAGTCGCATGGGGTCATTTTGACTATTGGAAAATTTTTACGTTTTAAAAGTAAAATAAATAAAAACAGTTTGCGAGTAGGTTTAGTAAATGAATTGTTGGTCTGTAAATAATTACACAAGTACTTCTAATTTCCGATGACTTTCCTGAAAATTGAGACAAAAAAAGGTGCATCCTACCTGGAGTAAGCAGAGGGAGGTGTTGTCATGCATAGCCTGTAGAACAAGCGAGAATGTCTCATGGTGCTAATAACCTCCTCTAAGTTCCCTCAGCAATCGTAAAAAACATCTTAATCCCCTTTAATAGAAACATTACAAGCTTTGTGAGTTTTACAGAAAGGAAGATCTGCTGAGTGGCCCATTTATAAACTTTGAAATTATTCTGTGCTATTGGGATAACTTGAGTTTAAGGTCTCCCAATTTTATTTTCGTTTGTATCAGCTGTGGCTCGACGGAGTGGTTATCCTTCTTTGGGCCTAGTAAAACTCGCAGTTAAATAAAAACAACTAAATAAATAAATGTTTTATTTACCTCTATTATGGTAAATTTTCATTAATCATACAGTAACCTCTGTAAGAAATAATTTATTTGTTACATTTCTTTCCTAGTGATGTGCATTTACAGAAGTGTTCGTGGCTTTCTGTAAAGGTTTTATTAAAAAACTCATTCTCTTTTGTTCATATGACTACATTTTGCCGAATTGGTATTACATAGTTCCTTTTTCTCGTAACTAGAGGTACTATCATGAAATTAGCCTTTTCTGATTTTGGGCACCTTGAAATGTAGTTATGTCATACTATTTGTATATTTTATAGCATTTCTATGTTAATGTATGGTTTTATTGATTTATATATGTTCTGATTCCATTCATATCATATGCATAAAGCTCCATAAAATACAATATATAAGGTCCCTTTGTTTCAATAGGTTTGTAACCCGAGGTTTTGAAACCAATTATATTGTATAACATGGGTTCTTATGGAAAATATTGATTTGTTTAATGTTGTTTCATTCTATGTTGCTATTTTCGGGAACGAATTAGTGATGTTAATTGAGGACACACTGTATAATGGTGCAATAGATATTTCTATCAACAGAAAACCTACATACACAGACCACACCATCTATAACATCTCTAAACATCCCCTTTCCTACATACATAGTTTGATCCACAGGCTCCTACACATTCTCTTGTCTTTGATTAATTTTGAAGCTGAGTTGAACACTATTAAATATATGGCAGTCACAAACTGCTATCCCACAGTCTTAGTAGATAAACTATTTCTCAGAAAACAACATAAATTGGCAATAGAAAAAATATTTTCTCCCTCTCCTTTAAGACCAACTACAGATAAACCTTGAAGGTGTAGGCTACCCTTCATAAGCAACCTTAGCTAAAAAATAAGCAACTCATTTTCTTCTGACAAATTAATAATGGCCTTCTACATTACTCTTAACCCTTAATTAGTCGCGTGGGGTCAATATGACCCCAAGCAATGTTTTTTCGTCAATATCTAAAGAAATGTATTATCAATCTGACCAAAACTTGTTCTACCTTCGACATTGACATTCTAGAAGAGAAATTAGCATTTTTGTTTATTTTTAACTTTGTTATTTTTGATATTTTTATATTTATATATATAGTATAAATATTGTAAATATTGAGAAAATTAAACTATTTTAATGTGCTATTTTGGTGTGTATCCATTTGTTATGTATATATGAGGTTAAAAAAGTTGCTTTTATTTTGAAATCTCTCTACCTGTTACTTTTTTCTCTATTGGTCTAGAAGGGTTAAACGCAATACAGATTATTATTATCACATCAGAAATACAAATAATTTTCCTGATAAGCAGTATTTCATTGTTTTAACACTAGTTCTCTTATGATACATTTCTACTTCACTAATTTTCACTATAGGTTGGTTACCCCTCTTCCTCCCATCTCCCCCCCCTCCAATGTACCCTTTTCCCTCTTTTCGGAATTCTCCGGGTGTTTTCTTACTTCGGCCGCACACATGCAACCGTTTACTTCCCATAGTTTTCTACCCGCAATAAAAGTCACAAACAAACGCACGTGATCTCTCTAGAAATTGCTGTCGAAGAATTGACCCGAGGATGACTTCTTTGACGCAGAATTCCACGCATTCTATCAAGACCGATGCATGATTTTTGAAACTATTTTCTAGATTTTATAATTGAACTACATCCATATTATTCCCTTTTCTGTACAGTAATTATTTATCACATGCTTTCGTCATTATTGTGAAATACTCTCAAAAATGGAACATCTTTCTAGTGACTTTTGGCAGATTTTTTATCACCCTCATTGGATGAAGCTCTTAGTACCCATGTGCAAAAAGGATAAAAGAAAGCGGTTTGCCTTTTATTACCGCTCACCCTTTTTAGCACGAGTTTCTCCCTTATTTTTCGGAATAAGTACGAACACGAATGAGATCGGCAATCTTCAAAGTTTTTGGATCTCCTACCGGTCGCATGACGGTCGCGGTTGGGACGTTTTAGACCAAAATATAAAAATCCTATTTTTAACGGGGTTTCTATGGAGAAGTCCCAAGTACGTTCACACTTATAGGGGAGGACGCGGTAGGACCTCGGCACGAACCCCTTGGGTCGCTCGAGGAGGCAACTTTTGTCCCAAACCCCATCGATGGCAATCCTCGGTGACAGCAGAAGTGAGCTTGAATCTTTCTGCTAGTTGGGGGCAGCCATAAACTACTTCATGCTGTAGGTGGGGGCCGGAAAGTGACCGTGCCGCGACCGATGTCTAACCCACAAGTGTGAGTGATCTCCGCAAAAATAGTCCTATCCCTAATAAAGCCCTCAACGCGACCTTCATGCAACAATGCAACAAAAGGTGGCGTAGATACATGCTATCAGCTCTGCGCTGCTTATAATGTTGGCAGAAGAACGAAAAGATGGCAGTTAGCTGTGTTTTTTCATTTGCTGAACGTTTCTGCCATAAATGCCTTTATTGTTAACAAAACGTTCAAAAGGAAATGACAAGGCGAAATTTCTTGAAATCATTATCGAAGGAATTAATAAAGGATCTACAGATTTTGAGGTCTCAGAGGCATCTCCGAAAGCGCATATGCACTCAACAGGGACTTGCGGAGGAAGGTCCATCACCGGGATCGGGACTATCAAGGGGAAGATGCGAACATTGCCCAAGAAATAATGACAATAAAGTGTCCACTAGATGTGGAAATTGTGGAGCTTTTACTTGCAAAGACCATATGATAATTAAGTGCATTGAATGTGGGGAGAGGGAAAGTGATGAAAATACAAAAAAATATTTTAAGTTATTTTAATCAACGTTTATTGTAAAAATTATTAATAAATAATTGTATTATAATGTAAGATTGATTTTATTTACAGTAAAATATAAATAAATTAATATATTATTGCTTATCTTTAGAAATCATTTTGGGGTCATATTGACCCCACGCGACTAATTACGGAACTTTTTTTCACGCGACTAACTAAGGGTTAACCTGGAGAAATATATATCTAACAGTAAAGATAAAACTGATAAACTCCTATAATTCAGAATATATAAACTCTCATGTAATGACTGTGATGACACTTATTGCATTAAATTCCATTAAACACTCATTATCTAATGATGGCCTCATAGTGCAAAAAGCGGATAAAGGAAATTCAGTTGTCATTATGAAGGAAGTCAGTTACATTGGAAAGTGTGAAGATTTCATCAAGACAAACAATGTGATTTTACTGCCCAGTGATTCCAACCCCAATTACCAGAAAGAGTGCAAAGCATCCGTTGTTTCCTTCTCAGTGTTGTTTAAACCCAGCGAAGTATGTAAGCTGGTCCAGATGAATCCCCTAGTGACCAGATTCTTCGGACTTCTGAAGATCCACAAACCTAACATCCTGATTAGGCCAGTGGTTTAAAATGTTTCAGCCCCGAGTCACCTCCTAGAACACAAATTAAATACAATCTTCAGGCAATATTCGAAGTTCTCCCCAAAACACACTCAAAAATTCTTGTGAATTAGCAAATCCTTGAGTCTTAAATTGGCTAATGCCATGTAAAGAGCGCCAATCCCAATCCTCCCTGTTATCCACCATTATGTTTGAAAAGATAATACATAGGCATCTGCTCTCACGTATCCTTACATTTCTCCTCAACAGCATGGTTTTCTGCCTGGGAGCTCTTGTTTAATGAATCTTACAGTCATACCATAAAATCATTCTGGCCTTTGAACAAATATCCCAAGTTGATATATGCTATATTGACCTGGCTTAGGCATTTGATACAGTTGGCCATAGACTTCTTCATAAATTAAGCAATAGATTTAACGTACATGGCCCTCTTCTTTCTCTTGGAAAATTATCTTTATTCCTGATCACAGCTTGTTGTACTTAATGGTCACTCCTTCTCCACTACTCCAGTCTTGTCTGGTGTGCCCCAAGGCAGCGTCCTGGGACCTCTATTATTTAGTCCTTACATAGACAATTTAGTTGAAGCTAATTCCTTTTCCCTTCCTCCTACAATTTGCTAGGTAAACCCATTCCTATAGTTCAATCCCATGAAGATCTTGTAGTGATTTTTGATGCTAAATTAAGTTTTATCCAACAGATCAAGAAGATTTCTGCGAAAGCGATGTCTTTACTTGGTGTTCTCTACAGATTCAATGAAATTTTCAATCCGTTAGTTCTTAAGACATTCTTTAATGGCTGCATTGCTCCCATACTAAATCACTGCTCTCCTATGTGGTCCACTGCTGCTCCTTCAAACCTAAAGCAGCTTGACTCTACACTAAACTTTTTCTATGCCTTAGTTCGACATTGCATGCATGCATGCACCCACATTAGGCATCCCCTCCCTTTCTCATAGGTGACTTAATACTGATCTTAATTACCTTATTCTCTCATCAATGGTTCGTATCGATCCCCTTTACTTTCATCCTACTTTTCTCTTTGTGTTCCATCTTGCTCCCTTCGCTTAGAAAATCTTATTCATTAACCAAATTTTTTACTTTCCGTCTCCCAATGCTCTCTCTTTTACCACCTCCCATTTGCATATAATTCCTTACTGGCTTCACTTCCGAATCTTGGCATTTTCTCACTATATCATTCCGTAATCAACTATCTACTATGTAATCCTTCTCTGTGCTGTTTTTGAAACTAAATAAATAAATAATATATAGATCCTGCATTATATAAGATGGGTTGCCAAACCGCGGCTCTTATGCAGCCTTTTATAATTACGCTCAGAGGAGTGTCAACATCTTTTGCTACAGAACACAAAGTCGTACTGTGACTTGAGACATATTGGGGATTCTTAAGGGACATGTATTATATCTGAATTGCTTCAGATACAAATTATGTTTTACTTTTCATAAATTTATGAGCACAGAATGTGTCGTGTGGCTCTTAAACTTCTGAAGATTATCAAATGTGGCTCCAAGGGTAAGTTAGATTAGCCACCTCTGACATAAGCGTTTTTCTCAAACTACTACATTTTCGGGAATGACTAAAAGATTAGTTCATACAACTTTTACACAAGATTTGGTTCTAATGATGTATTTAGATGTTCAAATGCATTGCAATTAAGAGGGAAAACACTGAAAAAGTCCATAAATTAACAAAATGTTCAATAAGAGCTTTATAAATGTACTGGACAACATGTGCAAAAAGTTCAAAATTTAATTCAATCAGACACATTCAGTTGCATACATGGTTGCCAACTTTTAGATAGGAAAATACGGGAAAACCACAACTTTTAAATTGAGAAATAAGGGATATCCTATTTTCAAAGGGTAGTATTTTTATTTCAAATTTATTTAAATAAACATACAAATATCAGAAATATAAATTTTAAACTAATAAAACTAAAGATGCATTTTTCAGTTTTTTCTTCTCTTTTCTGATTTTCTACATAATTTTTAACAAAATGAACAAGATGATCCACATGGAACTTATGATGCCTGCTTTCCACTTAATTATTTTAAAGTAAATGAATGTAAATTCATTACTTTTTAGAATCAGATGTTTGCATGTTCCAATCTAAAATCAAAGCCTACTTCTGTCACATTGTCCCTTTGTGACTCCCACTGTCATGCTATAAAAATGCAAATAACTCAATAAAAGATGGAGATATATTTTTTAAATTTGGTAATAATACTAAATTTGCATATTTTAAGGTGATGACGAAAAAAATCTTGAAAAATGTCCTGGGTTCAACTTCAAGGAAGACATTTCCATTTCCCATACGATAACACGTAAAAATCGACTTTTCGACGTGCAGGCTTTTATTCTTTTTGAGATCTAAATTAGAAATAATTAACCTATGATCTTCGGATCTGAACCATTTTAAAGAAAAAATTATAATGTTTCTTATTCTATTCATCTTTTCCCCCTGCAGTTCAAAATTCCTTACGTTAAACGTTTAATTCACATATTTTGGAGAAATCTTGCCATTTTAACGGGATTTTGCCTTGCCAACCCATTACATTGTCAAACCTCGAAATCCTATTGTTATTTCAATCCTTATGGATGAAAGCATTCTTTGAATGTTTTTAATACAAGAGAGATAGAAAGAAGGAAGGAGAGGGAAATGATTTTTATAGCAGCAAAAGTAAACAACATTCGTTGTGTTATTTATGAACTAGCAGAAGTACCCAGCATTGCTCGGGTTTAAGGTTAAGAACAAATAATCACTGCAGAGTATACAGAAACACTAAGTACGAAAAAGTTGCAAGTTATTTGAAAAACAGCAGTTTCTCTATGAAGGTCCGGGTGGACTTGATTTGGATCATACATCACATTTTCTTGCAAATTTAAGTTAAGTTGTCTTCACTGGCACAATGCCATTAAATAATTAAGGGTATTTGTTTGGGCCGGAAGAATTTCCTGTTGAACAATTTCAGTTCGCGATTTCAACAGCAGCGAACACCCATCAGATGAGTATTGAGTCTTTGCATTTCTAGCAAAATATATGTGCACCAGGAGTGAGCTGGGCTCACTGTCAAAGATAATCAACTTTTTGAGAGTCCATCTTGCAAATTTGATACATGACTTCTGTTAATAAATGCTAATTTTCAAAACTAAACACAATTTTTTAAATTACTGAGTAACTCAGATTTTTTTGATACTTTGTTAAAAATTTTACACCCAACTTAATGAAAGGTTAATTATTTTCATGCAGGCAAATGTTTCAAGTTTTGAACTATATTTTTGACATTTTTGATGAAGTTTTTTTTTTTAATTTTTACATTATTCTGTACTTTTTCCACAATTTTCGCTCTATAGACATTATAAATATGCCTCTTCCATTTTTATAGAACAAAAAATTATTTAAATCACTTTATCATTTCATATCATTCAAACCATTTTTATATTATGGATATTTTGTTAAATATTTCCGGTATTTATTAGGGACATTTGTTTTTAATTAGTCCCACTTGACAACAGTTCAAAAAAGTATTACCACAGGTTTTGTACCGAAAAAGTTTATATTGGATAATGTTTTTCTTAAAGTATAAACATGAACAGTATGAACACATGATATCACATTTATATAATAAAAATAATTACAAAAATGGTAAAAAATTAGTACATTTGCCTTACTTCGAAAAAAATGTGCTCCATATAAAATAGAACAGTGGTCTTCAAACTTTTTCGCTCGCATACCCCCTAAAAGAATTTTGAAGACCTATGTACCCCCTGTGTGGATGAAGCATGGAATAGGATAAAGAAGGCTATAAGGAAAACAGCAGAACAGGCTACTGGGTTTTTAAAAGGAAAAAGAATAAAGAAGCCATGGGCGACAAGGGAAATTATAGAAAAGATGGAAGAAAGAAGGCAATACAAAAACAGGAATGATGAAGATGGAAAAAGGAAATACAGGAAACTGAATAATGAACTAAGAAGAAAAAGCAAGGGAGAGATGGCTAGAGGAGGAATGCTCAGATATAGAAGATCTAGAGGGAAAAGGAATGTATGACTTGATGTATAAGAAAGTAAAAAATGTAACGTGGGATAGATGGAGAACAAGTGCATGCGGGAAAGATTGCAAGTAAAGAAGATAAAGTTCTATATAAGGAA
Organism: Tanypteryx hageni; assembly: GCA_028673005.1. Classification (NCBI taxonomy): domain Eukaryota; kingdom Metazoa; phylum Arthropoda; class Insecta; order Odonata; family Petaluridae; genus Tanypteryx; species Tanypteryx hageni. Next base: position 198,956,104 of record CM054115.1, read on the forward strand.
GAGGAGGTTCTTAATAGATGGAGAGAATACATGGAGGAATTGTACAAGTCAAATGAAAAACCAAAGGATCTCCGTATTGAAGAGCAGGATGAAATAAATAAAGACGAAACGGGTTTCAATATTGAAAATAAAGGTGCTACAAGCAATAAAGGATATGAAGAATGGGAAGGCAATGGGGTAGATGAGATACCAATAGAATTATTTAAGTGTCTTAATGAGGAAGGACTGGAAGAAATAGTGAAGTTGTGTAATGCAATCTATGACAAGGGGATGTGGCCAGAGGATTTCGTCGAAACAATTATGATTCCAATTTAGCAAAATGGAAGAAAATGTTGCAAAAGAACAGTTTGGATTTAGAAAGAGAAGAGGTACAAGAGACGCAATAGGATTGATAAGAATGAGTAGAGCAGGGGCGGATCCAGAAACTTCCCAAGGGGAGGGCGATCGCCCCAATTGCCCCTCCCCCCTCTTGATTCCGCCTCTGCCGACGACCATACATTTTGAAAATCCCTATCCTCATCAGAACCTTTGGTGTAAAAACAAGGAATGTTGCGCGGAATTAATTTAAGAATGTACCAGTGGATGGCAATGGGATCATCCAAGGGGAGGGCGATTGCCCCTCCCTTGGATCCGCCACTGGAGTGGAGAGAGATATATAGAAAGGGGTAAAGGAATTAGTCTCTGCTTCATAGATATGGAGAAGGCATTCGACCGAGTGAACTGGGAAAAACTCATGGAAATACTAAAAGCAAAGAAAGTAGACTGGAAAGATAGAAGGTTAATTAAAGAGCTGTATATGAAACAGAAAGCAGCTATGAGGATAAAAGATGCACAGACCGAATGGTATGATCTAGGAAGAGGAGTAAGACAAGGGTGCTGCTTATCGCCAACCCTGTTCAATATATATGCTGATGAAATGATTGACAATAGAATAGACAATGATAAAGGAATTAGTATTGGGGGTAGAATAATAAATTGTATAAGGTTTGCTGATGACATGGTAATTTTGGGAGATAAAACGAAGCATATTCAGCAAATGGTTACAAAGCTATGGAATGAAAATGAACATAAAGAAAACAAAGGTGATGAGAATAGGGGATAGAGAAATTATGAATGTGTCAATAAAGGATGGAAGAGTTGAGCTAGTAAAACAGTATAGATATTTGGGAAGTATGCGAACAGAAGACTGGAGAAGTGAAAAATAAATAAGAACAAGAATAGCAATGGCAAAAGAAACATTTAATAGGAAAAAATGGGTACTGTGTAGTAAAATGGATTTAAATCTGAAGAAAGTCTTGTGAAGTGCTGTTTGGAGTGTATTGCTTTATGGGTGTGAAACATGGACATTAAAAAGAGAGAGAAAGAAAGGCTAGAGGCATTTGAAATGTGGGTGTGGAGGCGGATGGAGAAGGTTAAGTGGATGGATAGGATAAGGAATGAAACAATACTAACAAGGTCGAATGAGAAGAGAAGATTACTTGAAACAATTCAGAGGAGGAAAAGTAACTGGTTAGGGCATATGAGAGGAGAAGGTTTTCTATTGATGGTGTTGGAAGGATCAGTAGAAGGTGAAAGGAAAAGGGGACGTAGAAGAATAAAAATGATTGATTACCTGAAAGAAAGTGGAGGGTATCAGGAAATGAAAGAAATGGCAAGGAACAGAAAGGAGTAGAGACAACGCTGGTGCCAGGGACCTGCCTTGAGACAGAACACCTTATGATGATGATTACCCCCTCACACCTATTTAAGTTAGCATCTAATATTTTTCATCATAAGTTGAAATAGTTGCAAAGGATATAATTTTTGGCATATTATAAATATTGACATTTTAAAACGAAACTCTTACATCACTCTTTTAAATGTATCCATTGGAATCTAAATACCATAGTGATTTGACACGCACCATCATCCATTTAACAAGTACAATCTCTTTAACAGTCGGAAATTTTACACGTTCTTTTTTCTCCTTGAGCTCGTATTTCCATTCCTCTTTCCCCACAAAATTTTATCCTAAAGTGATATATTTCCATGCTTGAAAGTGTTTTACTGCTCATACATCTCTGCAAAACGTACATAAATTGAAATTTTTTAATTTTTTTGTTATATGTGACCATAAGGCTCTAATTTTGAAGTTTTCTTTTGAATTGAGTTATCATTACAATTATTATTAGTACACAATTGAGCAAAACAATTTAAATGTATTACAAATTTTATTAAACAATTATTAATCATACAAAGTAAAATTTTATTGGCAATGTATTTCTTAATGAGATGGATGGTGCTGTTTTTTTTCAATTAGTTCATGTATCTGTGGATGAATATTACTTATTGCTAGAATGAGACAGGGTTCAACATTAATTGCATTTCTATTTTTCGTTTTTCTTGACATAAGTGCTGAGAAACTTTGTTCACATAAATAGGTAGATGGGAATGGAAGGAGTTTTGTTACAGCAATGTCAGCCAATTCTTTGAACTCCTTTCGGGTTATATGCCAAAAGTCACATAGTGATCTACCATCAAAAATTATTGTTAATGACCTGTCAGCTGACAGCTCTATGAGGTCCTCCTTCAATTTCGTTGAAAGCAAAGAATTGGGAACAACCTAATTTGCAAAAGGATTTGTTACCCAGTCATCAAAGCCATTCCCTTTCTCAATTTCTGGAAAGTATACCAAAAAGGCTTTACCAAGATTTATCAAATGACTGTTAATTATACCTGATACTCTTTCACTTAGAGGAACCTTGTTTAACCCAATACACTCAGAAAGGGATGGAAAAATCGAAATATTGTTATTTTCCATACAACTTTGCCAATACAATATTTTTTGATAAAACGCTTTTATCTTATCACACGCCTTAAATACATTTTTGTCAAAACCCTGGAGCTGTAGATTTAGCTCATTCAATTTTTGGAAAATGTCTGCCATATAACCTAATTGGCAAATGCAGTTCTCATTTTCAAACCAATCAGCCAAATCAGACTTACTTTCTGTCAGAAAAAGTCTGACTTCATTTTTCAATTCAAATAAACGTGTTAATACGCGTCCCCGTGACAACCATCTTACTTCTGAATGCAACAATAGCTGGGTATGAGTTGATCCCATTTCCTCACACATCACTTTAAAAAGACGCGAGTTTAACACCCTAGACTTAATAAAATTTACCATTTTAATGGCAACATCCAATGCTCCGTGTAAATCAGGACTCAACTTTTTTGCAACCAAAGCTTGCTTATGAATAAAACAATGTTCCCAAATTATTATAGGGTTTAAAGCGTGGATACGAGCAATAAGGCCGCTCTTGTGCCCAGTCATTGTAGCGGCCCCATCTCTGTTTTTGTTAATAGGAGGTAGAAAATATTAAATATTTTATAAGATGAAATAAGATAATAATTTACTGTAAATAGAATAAATAATTTTTGATTTGATTAGATAAAATATAATTTTAACTGCCTTTTTTTCAATAATTTATTTATTTATATATTTAATAAGTTCAAAAACAGCACTCAGTCCTATTACATTGAACATTACAACCAATAGCAATACACACCAAATCTGAAAAATTCACTTAAATTTTTATCTGCGGGTCTTATCTGGTGTATCTTGAAAAATTTGGTAGTCCTGGAAAACATTCCAGTTACATTTAAAAGAATAAGCTTCACTAACCTGTACCGCTTCGGCTGTTCGAAGATGCTTTTCTTTCAAGCTAATGGCACCTCCTAAGGATGAATATTGAGAATAGCTGAAAATAATTGCTACGATCACAGCCTCGGAGAAGCTTATGAAAATAAGTATGTATACAGGTCTCGAGAAGATAAAGACACTTTTCACAGACAATTTCAAACCAAGAAGCCTTCTGACATGCGCAACCATTCCGACAAAAATCTTGCAGCAGAATAAGGGAGAGTATGTCTCTGTAGACACAACGGGTGGAGTTAAACGCCTGAAACTCATATGGTGAGGATGCCTTTAAGAATGACAAATCACTCTGCAACAATGAATGGTAATTAATTTGTTTCCTATCCTTCACCCAGTGCCATGCCCTTTTCGAGCTTAACCCTCGCCTATTACACTTGTGTTCTTTTCCCTCGTAATGCGAGCTCCTACTTAAATCATCTCCCCTTTGTTCCTTCACCATCCCCTTTTTTCTAAAATGAGGAAAATTTTCTCTTTCATCTCCTCTCCCTCAGTCAGGAAGATTTCTGGGAAGAAACTGACCACTTCAGCTATCTCATTTCACAAGCCCTATTTATACTGCAACTAAAACATATGACGTTTATAATTCAACATTAGTATTGATAGCTATGCAAGTATTGGAAGTTGCTCATTATCGAGGTCACGAAAAAGAGAGGAGGAGGTGTTGAGAGGCACAGGGAGGGAAAAGCTCAAGGGGACTGGGAAGAAGGGCCTTGGTCGTAATTCTTCCTTGCCTTGGGAATGTGGGAAGAGGAAGGGTGACAAGTTTCTAGTTGCGTGAACCCAGGGAAGGTACTTGAAGGGAGCTGACGAACCCGTGTCAGTGGGTGGGCAATGAAGAATATTTCGGTGGCAACTACTTTCCCTGCTAACAAAAATATATAAGAAATAAGGTCAAATAAGAAGAGAAAGATATGAGAAGAAAAAAATAATAAAAATGAATGATTGAAGAACCCAGAAAAAAAAATAATTTTCCCGGAATAAAACCCAAACACCTCATCATGCAAATCCTTCCCGCTAACCACTCATTCGATCAATATCAATGCATTTAATCAGTTTTAAAGTTACTTAACTCTCATATGCGGTACTTTGTAGTTCAAGAAGTTGGCAACAATGGGATATACATGACAACCATAATTTTTCGATTAAAAATGTCAAAATTTTGCTGCTAATAGTGTAATTTAGGAAATATTTGGTCCGTATTTGAATTTTGATATAGAGAAACAAAACTTCATTCATTTCGGCATTCATTGGTTCAAGTCTGGAACTCGTACTTGGGTTATTACTAATTTTAAAGTCCAAATTAAAATTTGTTTACACTCATTCCCGTGGTATTGAAATGGGAAAAATTAGAAGAGAAAATATACCTTTCTCTGCAATGTGATTAAAATGATACCTTTCTCTTGCTTCTATGTTCTGTAGTTCTCAAGTTATAGAATCACACACACACACATACAAACACTTTTATAGATAAGAAAAGGAATACATTTGAATGTATAACATTAATCATTCACATATAAAAATTACTTAAAATTAGAGTTGCCAGATTTTTTAAATCACAAATCGGGACATTTACATTAAATCAAGCGTTTTTGTAATATTAAGTCAGGACAGTTCTAGGAAATAAAATTCAGGTACTAGTTATATAAAAAAATTTAATGAAAAAGGATTGATTTATTCATAAATATTTATACAAACATTAAAGTTCAAACACATTAAAGTAATGATTTTGAAATTAAATTAATTATAAATATTTTAGGCTTGATTTGGCTTCTTCTTAGGGTTGCCACCTTTCAAATGTAAGAAGGCAGGACAAAAAATTCAATTCAATTTTTATTTCACTGCCTATCAGTACAGTCGTTACACCTTATATTCATATTTTTGTTTTTCTTTAATGTTGTTTATTTAAAAAGAAATAGTTACATAATAATCACTAATATAATAAAACGTTTTACAGTATTTATATAATAACTTAACCTAATATAATTGGAAAACCTACAAAGGCAAAGCCTGTCCATTGGCAATCATATTGATTTTTAATGTTTTTTATAGTTATTGAATGGCGTGGAAAATTGTGTTTAATTTTACAAAAATTGATACAAATTTTGAATTTTTATTTCAATATAACAGTTTGAAAATATTTTTATTATTCAGTGAAACTTTCACTATGAATAGGAAAATTTAAATTTGTATTTTTTGTTTGACTTTGCAGCTTCTATAAGTTTTGGTTGTGTGCTGATAAAGTCTACAAACTCAGAACAATTTTTATTAAAATTAATCCTAATTTGTAGTTCTGCTTTCACAGATTCTACATTTAATCTATTTTGTTCATCAGTCCACAAATTTTTCATGATTGAAAATGCCCTTTCCGCACTTGCATTGCTAATAGGGACAGATTAAACATTCTACAATTTTCAGAAGGTTAGGACAGTCTGCATTTTTAAAAAATTTAACCCACACTTTGTCAACAGGTAGACCAAGACTAATTAAATTCATTCTTACTTCTCTTAAAATCACATATTTGTTATATAATTCATCACCATTGATTAAATCGGTAAGCTGAAGAACATCAACTGCTTTTATTAGCTCGTCAAATGAAAATTGTCTTTAAATTAAAAATTACAAAACTCTTCAACTTGGAAATTTGAAAATTAAACCAATTTTTAAAATATGTAATTGATCTTTCATATACTTTTACAGCTTCATTGGTAAATTCAGTTCGCTTATTATTTTCAAAATTATGTAAAGTTTGGTTAACTTAAAACCAAAGAATTTATCATTTTTGTGATTTTCTAACATTTTTAACAAATCTTCCGTAAAACTAAATAATTCAGTTGAGCTTACATATTTTTTTCTAATAATTTTAGAGATTTAACTACTAAACTCATGCAATCGTTTGAAAAATAAATATAACATTCTGAATAACTTATTTCATTTGAGTTTAGTATTTCATTTTCTTGATCTTCAATAAATTTCCAAATGACAGAATCAACATCTTCTTTACCTTGCTGAATAAAATATGCTTCAATCGGCATCCAATTTTGCAACTCTATCCACAGGACTGAAAAGTGGCAACCAACATGTCGGTACATGTCTTAATATTGAAGAGTACTGTTCATCAGCAAAATTGAAGGTACTTCAAATTTTTTACATTTTTTATGGATGAAGAAAACTCATTGTAAACTTTAATAATTCATATTTCAATAATTTTGTTGCAAATTTGGCCATATTATGGATGATGTGACTATTACAATTTGCTTTCACTATATTCGAATTCATATTTGACAACTTTTAGAATACGGAATTGAATTGACCAAAATTTGCTGCCGCATTATCAGCTGAATGTGAACGAATTAGTTTGATATCTAAATTATTTGATAGCAAAAGTTTTTCAATTTGCGTTATTATTGCTAAAGAATTTTCATCTGGGTCCTCATAATAATCTATCAAAAACTCTTTAATACCTTTGTCTTTGTTAAAAAACTTTACAAGAAGAGGATAACATTTAATGTTCCCTTTGTTTGACATGTCTGAAGATATGGAATAATATTTTGTTTTAAATCAGTCAGTAATAATTCACATGAGTATCGAGCCAATACATTCTTGACCAAACATTCAAGTTTAGTTCTACCACTATGTATTTTTTTACATAAGTTTTTAATCTGATAATATTTTACAAGACATTTTTATTTCACACTCTATAGATAAATGACTATGATTATGTATAATGCCATGAAAAGCGTAAGATAATTCTGCAATCACACAATCATTGACTTCCTTAGAAGATGAAGAATTAAAGAATTTTGTAAGTACAGTTGTTTTGCTGCTTGCATTTTTTGTTTGTGTTTTAATGTTTCCATATGTTTAACAAAGGTTCTTGACCCTTCACTTTTTAAAGATATTACACTAGGATGTATTATGCAGTTAACATTAAACAAATTAACAGTCTCTGTGATTCAAGATGAACCCTTGGGATCATTGACCCATTCATTTTTAAAGGTGCATAGCCTTTTCTTTAGTAGTGAATTCTTTACATTAATTTGGTTTTGTGTGTTCTTATCATCAGAATCCACATCGATATGTGGGGTGGGCTTATTTATTTCTGAAATATTTTATTAACAAATAACAAAGTAATTATTTTATAAACTTGAAATCTTATATTGTATTAAATTCTGTTTGGTGTTTGATTTGTGACAAAACAGTACAAAACCCATTACATAGTTCAAATGCAATATAAACTAACATTCATTATTAAATATTAAAACTTGTAAAGAAAGACAATTAATTACTACTTACCAGAGTAGTGGTTTTTTATATTATAATACAATTATAAAATTGTACAACCCTATTTTTCTTGAGTTTCGAGAGATTAAACGCTCCTTTCGAAGTCTCGACAGTAACTAATTGATTGAAACAAATAAAGTCATTCGTGCAGTGTGCATGTTATAACCATAGGTAAGATTAATCATGTGAATGCGCTTGTGGCGCTGCTAGTGGCATGCAGTGCCAACTGCTGAGTTGTGAAAGTCAAACATGACATTTTGAGAACAAAGCGGGATACAGGACAAAAATTTGAAAAGCAGGAGGGGTGGCAACCCTACTTCCTCTAGTATTTTCTTACTAGCTTCTGTATCTAGATACAGTTAACTCTCGATAATCTGACATCCATTGATCCGGCACTCTCATTATTATGGCACTTTTTTGTAACGACATCGCGAAGTTTCGCATTTCGCTGCAAGATGGAAATACTATCGCGTTGGATGTGAACTGAGGGCATCAAACCAAGTTTGAAGTACACAGGCCATGTAAATTTCTTTTACGTAATGGAAAAATTAAACTAATAGTTTAAAATTTGTATTTACGTTTATTTAATCGTTGAGAACCACAGCGTAGAAGGCTATAGTAGGGAGCACGAACGAAGGTGGGTGTCTACGATCGTAGTGAAACCGGTTGTGCCAAATAAATTTGTGGAAGTGACAAAGTTCTTTCTTTTTCTCGATGAGTAAATTCCACAGGGTTGAGCCTGACCTCATTCTTGAAATTTACATAGAAGTTGAGGGTGGCAAATGAAATGTATTCCTCAAGTGTGACCGTTTTGGTTAATACGCGTGTGTTATCTCCTTAAACATATACTATAAATTTTGCCTCTCGCTGATCCAGCAATCTTGTTATTCCAGTACAACTCTGGTCCTGAGGGGTGCCGGATTATCGAGAATGTACTGTATAATTGAAATTTCCTACAACTCCTTTGAAAGTTTTTCTTAATCATAAGTTCAGCTTCTAAATTGGATAGCAATAGTTTGTTCTGTCTTTTCTCCATGCAACAGCCACCAAACTAAATATTCTTTCACTTGCTGCATTCCTATAAAACAAAGCTGGGGACTTTTAACAATTCATTAGCATCTATATTTAATTTTAAAAATTCAACTCATTTCACTGCAATTGTTGTTTTATTTAAACATGATTGTATTATATATTGCGATTACAATTTTAGTGTTGAACAATTTTGTTTAATAAGCGGGAGATTCGAAAGATAAGTTGGGGCATGGGAAACACATTAACAAGTCGGGACAATCCCGCAAAAATTGGGACGTCTGGCAACCCTACTTAGAATCACAGTAGGAGTTCAAGGCTTGAAACTTGAATGCCTAAAAGAAAGAAAGTTTGTTTTCCTGCCATCAATTTCTATTACCCGTCAAATCTATCAACAGATCAGTATTTTATGCAAGAATTTGATGCATTCTTAGTGATTTGCATTGTGGTTTTATGTAATTGGATACCATTGACTTGGATAATAGCTTCGCTTTGCATCTATTCACGAAATTTCATAAAAAATCTTTCCCATTGAATTTCAATGGGCATCTCCCTTGTCATTTACAGATTATAATATATTTTACGGATTGATTAACACAGTATTGATTAGTGCCTATATTAAAACTCTCAATCGTTAGCTATCAATATATGTATTATTAATAATAAATTAAAATTAATACAGATATAAATGGTAAAATTGAACCCTCAGGCAGTTTCAATATTTGTGGCTGAGTTTCAAGGCATGTCATTAGCTTATTTATTAGCTACTATGAACTGAAAAGAAGTTAACCAGGGTTTAACCGATGCTAATAGAGGAGGAGAAAACATTTTTTAAATAGCCAATTTGCATTGTTTTCTAAATAGAAGGGCATTTATTGAGTCGAGAACCTATTCATAGTGGCAATTTGTTTAATCATATTTCATTTAAGAAAGAAGTTCATCAGTGTTAAGGTAGGGACATTATTAGCCTCATAACTTGGGGGGGAGGAAGGGGGGGCAGCATGACTCAAAATATTTAGAGGGGCACACCAAAATAAATAAAATAAAAATATTAATATGAAAACAAAATGTTTTACCTAATTTTTACTGCACTAGTCATACAAATGAAAGTTGTTTTTTACTAAGAACAAAAATAAAACACTTTATTAATTCATATTTAAAAAATAGTATTCAGCAGGGGGATAAGGACTTAAGAGGGGGGCCAGGGCCCTCCCATAGTTACGTCCCTGTGTTAAGGGTATGTTAAGGAATCTCTGGAGCATAATGTGATAAGTTGAAAATTTTATTTAAATAACTGGTATACTTGTTTATAAATTCTTATGAATGTCCAAGAAATTATGAAATGCATTTAGAAGAAAGTAAAATTGTTTGTAAATTAATTTTTCCACCATGAATTCAATTTTACATTTTCTATGGATGCATAAACACAATTTGTTAAGAATAGAATAAACAAGATTTGTCTTTTTTTATTTGTTAATACTATATGTTCAATCCTTTCACTCTTTTAAGGAAATTAATTAACCATTACATTTGCACAAAAATAGTTTAATGGCAAATTTATTTATATATGTATGAAAAACTGAGTACATTTTAAGCATAATAATAAGATATCAGCCATGCTTAGTATGTGATTGAAGCTCCAGTTTGATATTTATGGGAAAACTATTGCATCAAAATATTTTGATATAAAAATTAAATATTCACATTAACATTGATTCAGTAATTCACAAGTTTTATGGCAGAACATGAAAAAGTACCATTGCTAGTTAAGTAATAGAAATTTTGAATTTTTCAATCTATTTGAATATTAAACTAAGTAAATTGAGACTAACCCAAATTGTCCAACTATTCAATCTTTTGTTAAGGAAATCACATTTTATAGGGCAAAATTGCACCTAACCACATCTCAGCAAGTTATTTCCAATGTAAACAATATATATATATGGGAAATTGTGAGAAGGGATATAATTCTAATTTTCCCTTCTTAACGTGAACACTTCAAACAGGTTTTTATTCTCTCACAGGAAACAATTTTGAACAATTTTCTTACATTCACATACTCTTTCAGAATTTACGATAAGAATAATTACATATTGTAAAACGATAAGCACTAATTTTGACTTGAACTCCAAAGATTTGCCTGGTAAAAGTAATTTCAACTGAACACTATTGTCTATTGTTTTCAGTCATATTAGTCATTTTTCTTGAAAACTTCTTTACTCTCTATATTCAAAGGTCACCCTTGGCAAATGACAACATTAATAGAACAAAGTGCCATTTGATGTGGTGTATTGACATAGCTTTAAATGTTGTGGATGTTAGGACAAACATGATTAAAACTTATGGTACATGTGCATTGATTTTATCATCAAAGTTTGTTTACTAGTTATTACAGCTGAATATAATTATAAGTTATATTATACAAGACAAAACATTGTAAAGATTCCTAATTATAGTGCTCAATGGTATTAAGGCTAAAACTGACCACATTAATTTTACCACTCCTTAATTACTATGAAAGCCAAAAATAATTTACAGTGCATTTATTTACATACCTCATAACGTAATCACAACTGCAATTATAAGAATAATAGCACCATCTTTCATTGGAAATAACCAGAGAGCAAACCCAGTAAATCCATATAAACTTTTCTCAGTGTTCTTCTATCATAATATTATATCTAGTTGAACACACTTTACAAGATAAAATCTCTGCTTCCACATAATATTAAAATTTGATCCCTATTTAAAGATAACAGCACTCGTTGAGCCAAGTTTTTGTATGAGGATGCGCAAACAATGCATTATTCCTTCCATACAAAACTTTGATAAAATTTTTATATCCCAGTTAAGGTAAAGTCATAACGTAAGATAAGCAACGATGATTAGACAAAATACAGCCATTAATTTACCTGAGGACAGTTGGTGTCTTTATAAGGCCAAATTTGCATCATCAAGGAACCAACAAGACATTTGCAGGCACTTTGCAAACGTTTTCAGCAATAACCTTTACTAATCTAACAAATTGGAGGGAAAATTTGCCATTTATTGGTCATGATACCTTTTTATGTACTAGAAATAATGAAGAAGAAAAAGTGCAAAAAAAGGCTAATAATAAATTATTACTTTGGCTTAAAGCCATGAGAAAGTAATATTTATACAATAACAAATATAGATTTAACTGTTTCCAATGAAATAATTAATTTGCTCATGAAGAAGTTTAGTCCTTAAGATTAAATAGCTTTAGGAAATTTATGAAAATTTTCAAGTTTGAATAATTTTCTTCATTGGCATGCATTCTATCAATATCTAGCATGGGATATTGATAGAAAATTCTTACTGAATAATATTGTTTTTCTTGTCTCTTCTTCTACATGCACTGTTTTCATTTTCAAAATATTTTTGTAAAGAGCTATATTAAATACACCTGTGTTACAGACAGTGAAACAACTGGATCCAAAATACTGAAGAGAATCAATTAATTTAAGACAAGTCTTAGGAAGCAGATGGATTTACAAAAATTTTACCCAAATGTATGAATTAGATATTCTGACGAACTTTTAGATGTTAGCAAAATATAATTTAATGCGCTAACAAGCTTATTGTGAAAAATGAAATAATACTGCACAAATCAAATGAAAACTTATTGGATGTCTATTCAAGGTAAAAATGTACTGTCACATTTGATCAATCACTAAAACATTTGATTAAAATCTATGACTCCATTGCTTCCATACTATATTATTGCAATAATAGTAAATAATTAGATTAATTTTTAAACATTATAAAATGAATTACAGAATTATTAAACAAGCAAAGAATATGGTTAAAGTATTATGCAATCCTTTGTTATAGTGGAAAATATTGACTTTGTTTTAGGATATGTACATGTTTGGATAAGAAAAAACTGCAAAGATAAATCTTACATTGAAGAAAATTGAAAAAGATCTATTAAAATAATTATAATCAGAATCAGCTCCTGGTTTATAAGCACTTTTGTTTCATTCATGTGTAGCAGTATTTTTATCCAAGAATCAGGTTGCAGTATGCTATAACTCTGTAAAATACATTAACAACTTATTTAAAAATCTTATCTGATTAATTAAATGTAAAACTTTTTATGAAACCTGATTCTAAAATTTTGAATTGACAAAGAAATTTTTATAGAAGTCATATAAAAACTCGAACAGACATTCCAGTAGTTCAAGATTTAAAAATATAAATAATACTGAAGAGAACGAAAAAGTGTAAATATAAAATATTCTAATATAACACAAGTTTGAACAGCTTTTAACTAACTGCAATGTTTTAAATTTAATAATTGACAATGGAGAGAAGACATTAAGCTTCTATAGCCATTATTATAACAAAGGAATATGAATAAGACAGTGGTAATTTTCTTCTAACTTTATCATGATTTAAATAACCAGTTTATCATGAATGAATGAATGTTTCATTTACCTTTGCTAGAGTGCTTTACATATTTGAAAGTAAAATAATATTACATGAATTGATACAGGAAAAATACTACACAATTAACACTGGGCTGAGGTATGAGTGACATGTTACTATATTTATTACTGATTAAAATTATTGTTAAATGCTATAATAACAAAAAATTACTATGCACAGAAATGAAATTTTTGCAAAGCAACAAAATTATATTTTAAGTAATTAAGTTAAAAATATGAAAATGATAGGCTTGAATAATGACTAAGCTTGGACCGATTGTGTTGTTAAAGAAATTACATTTGGGGTTGTCAGATGATGATGGCACTTTTTCTCCCTTTCTTTGACAATTTTAAAGACTAGTACAAAAGACAACCCATTTTAAAAATATTCATGCAAGTCAATGCCAATGGCAAATATTAATGCATTTTAAAACATCATATAGTAAAATTAAAAACTAAAGTACATTATCAATATATACAAATAAGTGTTACAATTAAATTAATAATTTGTTGCTTATTAATTTTATGAGTCAAGTTAAGGACAGTAACATACAAGCATTAATATTTAAATAAAATAAATATTAGTTATCTCCTTAAAATGCAGCATTAGACAGCACCATTATTTACACAATCAGTATGAAAATTTAGTTTTGCTTATGACAGTGCTTATCAGATTTTAACAATGATAAAGGCACAATGCATATTCATAACCAGTACAATGAACCCTTCCATGAAGATTGGATTAAAAGTTTAAAAGCCTATATTCCAAAGAGAAATGGTTTGTAAGTGAATTAATGTCAGTAATCCAGTTTTCATTTAAATTGATTTTGCCTCTGAAATACAATCAAATACATTAGATATAACTCCATAATAAGTTTTTAAAATATAAATTTTGAAAATGTTACCTGTTTAGTAATAACTTACCTTAAATGGAATATTAGCTATCGCCCAATCAGAAGTATAAAGCTTGATAAAATGCAAGTGAATGTAAGACTGGCAGAAAAAGTTATTCCACCGGTATTATTTTCCACATGCGCTATAAGACCTGTAGGTAAGGGATCATCCAAGCACTCAAATTCACAACATCTTTTCCCAGCCCGGAAATGGCGGCAATACTGTAAATAGAGGTTATTTCAAATGTAACATAAGGTTTTGGGTTAGTTTTAAATTAATATATCAATCAACCAAAAAGTTGTTTTTATTTTTTCTAATATTTACAAGCAGTAACAGAGAAATAATCTAAAAAATTACACTTCTATATATTGAATAGCTTTGAAAAACTATACTATATACAATTTGTATTACATGAGATGCTCTCTTTATGATTTCCAGTTATTCAATTATTCCAGTTGTGTAACATTTCAGGCTTAGCCAAAACATGGCTCATGCTGCAGCCATCAAAGGTAGTTATAATAGCTCACGGAATTTCTTTCACATTTGAGTGAAGGAGTAAGAGGCTCCCAGCGCAGTTTTATGCTTAAAGTATTACTCAAGTTAAATGCATACAATCGCAATTTCACCTCAAAACATGGATAATCCAATCCATAGTATGTTATGAAGTGGTAAAAAGAAGAAGGATAGCATCTGTCTGTTTCCTAGTTAAGCATCTCATGTTGGTGACAATCTTGGAAACAGGAAGTTCATTCACCTAGCTTATATATACAGTTACATGAAACATGGGGTTACTCTTTACCAGCAGCAAGTCTTAAGGCTAAAAAGAAATCAGCCGTTAGATCCACAAGCTAACCAAAGAAAAGGACTCCTGCAGACCTTTATTTAAGCAGCTGAACCTCTTGACCCTGGCTTAATTAAATGCATACTGTGCCATTATGTTCATAAAAAACAATGAAACTTCATTAGATTTGGTTTACAATTCAGACATACCACTATAACACCAAGAAAAATGATGATGGTGTAACAGGCGAAACTGGTCGGAATAAATTTCTCTAGTGGAAATTTATAACATTTGTTTTTATTTACATTACGGAATCTTTCCACAAAGTTGAGCCTTCCCAAGTAGAATTTGTTATCCATTTCAAAAGCAATACAGCTAACATTTTAGTTAAAGTTTCTATGTATTTGCAAAAAATGCATGATGGTCTTCTCATTAACTTAAAAATTTTACATTCCAAATGACAAAATCTATTAAAATGATCAAAATTTCATTTGCTTATCTATGTATTATAAAAATATAATAAACTCCTCTTCAGCTTAGGTCAGATAATAGGCCATCAGTGTGGGAAATCCAAAAAATAAAAAATGTTTTTATTAAAGTAAATGTAATCACATATCAAGCTGCTATATTCTGGACCCAAATGGAAGTCAAAAGGATGAAAGACCAACATCATCAATTTACCATAATATATTGAAATTAATAATTATAAAATATTTTTTCTAGGGTTTAAATGGTTTGGAATAATTCAAGTTGAAACCGACTTAATTATTTAAGATATAAATATTAGAATTGAAAAACCAAATTCAAAATTGAGTTTTGAATAATTTGTCTTTACTGACTCATACCGTAAATATTTCTGAAAAAATGAATTTGAATTCAAGTTTTTAACTTCGTTTTTATTGACTCATATTGTAAATTTTGGTGAAATATATGTTTGGCTTTGTTATTATCCCATCAGCTAATCATTAATCCCATAACCCCTGACCTTCCCTCTTACTCCTTTCCGACTAACCATTGAAGCATATTTTCAGTTCCTTTGTATTGCCGGCTCTTTGGTATTTTGGCCCCTTTGGTATTGTCAGCCTTTTGGGTAGTTGGCCCTTTGACCCAGTATTCAATAAGAGCAATTGATTCACACCAGGAACTTATAAGTTGTGGTAACTCATTATATAGAGTTGGTGAGATTAGAAATAATGGATGCACTGACGTTGATACCATCCTCAAATAGGATCTAGATATCTGGCTGTAGTAAAGGTGTCACTGATAGAGACTTCTCATATGCCATTTAATTCATTTCTTGAAGAAATGGCACTGTAACACTACTTACATCAACTGAATTTATCTCTCCACTTAGGAGTCATTTTCCTTATTCCATGTCAATTTTTAAAACTTATCAACCAATTATCGGGAAAATTACGGATGACCACTAATTCGCATCTATGCCTTGGCTTTCTTTACCACCATCCAACAGGAATACCTTTTATTTCATTTACACCACTCTGAATCAACTTCATGATACTCCAATAATTTAGGCTCAAGTACCTGAGCCATCCCGCTCACTTTGTGCAGAACTGCACTTTGGCATTACTGGAATTAAAATCTAAGGTTAACTCTTAACTATGTGCATCCACTTTTAGGACAACTACGCGTGTGGCGCACAGTGTGCTACATCGACACTTGTCATTAATGAAATATTTAAAAAATAATTTCAATTTTTTATTTCGATAAAAAACAATGATCAGTGCATTTTTCCATGTTAGTAGTTATTATAAAAATGGTTCAGATATTATTAGAAAAATTACAATTAAAAATTAGATGAAGAGAAACAAAGGTGTTGAGAAGACTTTTTATGCATGCGGGCATAAATCTGAAATTGAAATTTGAACTTTGAGAAGGAGAAAAAATCCTGTACTTGACTGGGAATCGAACCCGGGTCTCCCCATTTGCCGGATAGGTGCTTTAACCAACTAAGCTATCAAGCCAGCATGATTCTCAATAATGGAGAATGATTCTCCATATTAATTAGATGATTTACTAATAATTCGAAAGAAATATCTTTGTTCTCTGCTGATTTTAGTTATAGGAGCATTTTTCACACGTGTATGTTATTATTGCCAAATGTTTCTTACACGTATAATTTGAACAAATGCTACACTTCAGAGTAGTGTTTATATTTTTAGTACATCCACATGGAACGCAGCGACCCTTCTTGTTTTGCTGTCCTTCTTCCTCAGTTTCATGTCCTCTTTTCCTAACCGATAGCTGTCCTTCCTCTTCAACTTCATCTGAACGTACATGTTTCAATATTATTGAACGAATATCAGGAGGGAGTGTTTTTATCTTACTTCTTTCTTTCAAATAATCATTCAATAATGAAACACCCAATTTTTTCAAGAAAACTCTTCTATACTTCTGTGGCAAACTGCGATGTATAGCATTATATAATATTTGGGCGTTGATTACTGCTATATTCAATAATGCAAAAAACAATGCTATAGGCCACCTTCGCATTCTTCTTGACACTGAGTATGCGCTACACATCTGATCCACCGTATCTACTCCACCTTTAGTCATGTTATAATCTACAATAATTTCTGGTTTCCCTTTATTTGGATCAATGACAGCATTATGATGCATAGTTGATAACAGAGTAACAGCTTTATTTTTCTTAGGGACATACAAGACTAACGTGATCTTTTTCTGAAAACCAAAAATTGACATCTTAACTGGTCTCATTTTGTTTGACAAAAATTCTGCAGGTAATTCCCGCTTATTCTTTTTCACTGTACCAATAAACGTAATTTTGGAATCTAGCAGTGACAGAGCCGGAGGGTAACTACTGTACCAATTATCACACGTCAGATTTCTATTGGTTCTTTTGAGATGATGAATTAGCCTATCCACTATTGCTGCTGGTGTATTGACAAACTTATATGGTCTATCAGGCTGTGTTCAACAATAAACCTCAAAATTACAAGTGTAATATGTCTTTGCATCAGCAAGTGCGAAACTTTTCAGGCCATATTTAGCAGGTTTATTCAGAATATACTGAATAAAGTCACATCTACCTCGAAAGGATTCTAACTTTTCATCTATGGTAAGGAATCCACTAGGTATATAACTGTCCCTAAAATGTAGAGCAAATCCATCTAGTATTTTCCTTATCAGACTTTAATCAAAGAGCTCGCGTTCTGTAATCATCAAACCGAATACATTCAAGCAGAAATAAAAACATTCTGTAACTCATGGTTGCATGAAATATCTCGAGTCCAGTACCATCATTTGTCCACAATTCCAAAAAATTTGTATGGTTAGCTCTTTTAAATCCAGCAATAAACAATAGACCAATTACAGCAAAAAATTTCAGAAGCATCTGTGCCTTTTATGTCTCCTTCTCTAGAATAGATATGTGAAGAATGCCTATTTTCAATGAATAAATTGGTGCAGTTGACTATTACGCTGGTCATTTCTTCATCAAAAAGTGTGGTAAAAGCGGATAATTTGTCATTTACCACTAGTCCTTTTTTTGCACAAGGAAATTGGTTGAGTATAATGCACCTAGGAGTTCTACATAATGAAACTTATCATTCTCATGGTCTGATAAACTACCCTCATCTGAGGAGGCATCCTGCTCGGAAAATGAGAGGTGTTCCTGTTCCAATTCATCCTCAGACCCTCTGATTCATCCAAAATAGCAGCAAATGTTCCATTGTTTTGTGTGCCATCACAAAAATCTTATTTTATTGGACATTCAATGCACTTTCTCATTATTGTTACACTTACAATTAGTGATTATTTCAAAAACAAAATAACCGATGAAAGCCATTCAATTGCATATGTAAAGACTATGGAAATGTAATATATACTTACATAAAAGAAAAAATATTCGGAATAATGACTACGCATTTACTTTTTGTTAAAAACACTTCTTCGTGAATTTGGTAGAATGTCAAAGAAGCTAAAAAGTGCTTAGTAGAGAGCACTTGTCCAACTGTAGATGGAATAAAGAACTCAAAAGGTTTGGTGTTGATGCCAAAATTTTATGCAAGAATCAGCAGAAAGGCTCGTTCATTATCGAACTGTGCTCAGGAAGAATACATTGCACTTACATAACTGCACGCGTGGCGCACTGAGTGCTACGAAAAGCGGACGAATGAAAAATTTGATTTATAGGAACGATGAAGGAATTCTACGAAGAAATAATACATCACACTGCCAAATAAGGTATTAGTGATAGGGTAATTGGACCATTAAGCATGCTCCGTTTGAAGAGCAAAATTTTATTTATATTTTAGTTACAATGGCGCATGGAGTACCGGGACGCACGTATAAATATGCAATATAAAAAAGCGTTTCAATTATCAAGGTTTATTTAGAATTGTAAACTTAAAATTTATAAGTTTAGTAATATATATAATTATGACAATAATTTATTCATTAATTAATTAAAAATTTTTAACTTTCCATTGATAACCCTTTGCTCAGAATCTTAATTTGAACTAATTTAAAAAAAAAATTCTTCTGCAGTTTAATAGATGGCATTAACCACTCATCTGGGTATTTAATTTTTGGAGACCGGTGGTGGGCATTTAAATTGCAATTGAGGTGAATTTAATTTTTATCTTTTGCAAATCAATTAAAAGAATGTGAATTATTCAGTATTTGAGTTGTTTATTCTTAAAATTTGTCTTAAACTATTTTTACCACAAGACATGAAGTAAAATGTTAATATATATTTATTATTACAATAACAAATAAATCTGTTTATAATATTTAATGAGCACAAAATCCTAAAATATGGTATAAAGGCATTCAAAATTTACACAATTGCTCAGTGATTAAAAAATAAAAAATAATAATATTATAAATGACATATAAATGATGTTAATTTTAAAATTAGGGTAACAAATGCAAACTGCAAAGCAAAGTCAGGGTCTAGCTATGAGAAGCGTATTTTTTCCAAACAAAGAAGTGAAGCCCATTTACTGCCAAGACTGTAAACTAAAAGGATGCAGCTAGTTGCCGGAGAAGCTGCATGACGGAATATTATGGCATACCCATAGCAAACAGCCGAGAAAACAGCATGGTGTATATATACGGCATACCCAGATGTGTGGTTAAAGGTCATACAAATAGTGAAAATTTTTAACTTTCTATCTATATAGCCATTTGGTGAGAATCTTAATTTGAATATTTTGAAGGCACCCCCCCACCACCGATCTCTCCAAAAAAATTCTTTGGCAGAGTAATAATAAATGAAATCATGTGAATACATGTGAAAATTTCAGTCTTATTTATCTCTTAATGTTTGCTTGCCTTTCTATTATACCCAATTGCTCCGAGGGACAGACAGAGCGTAAAATGTAAGGGTGTTTATTAAATCAAATGTGCTAAAAATGGATTTATTTATCTTCCTAATACAAAAACTTCACAAAATGCTATGCTAGAGAATCCTAAATAAACAAAAAATAATCTCATGATAAAACAGATTCACAAAATTATGAAAAACCACTTCTAACAAAAGAAGAAATATAACATCCAACATATAAATAAAAAATTACATATCTAATAAAGGCACAAGTAGTAATAGCAGAAATTTTCATTGTAAATTTGAAAATAGCCAAATATGATTATAAGGAAGATGCACATACCCAGACATTTACTTCAGGGAGAGGGGGGGTCTGAGGCCAAAAACCAATTTCCAGCAATTGATTAAATAAAAGTCCCATTAAAATAATATAAACTTTTATAACATTTTTAGTTCTCATAACTTAATGTAGCAAGTGACAACATAGCAAGAAGCAATGCAGCAAGTTTGTAGCAAGGTTATCGCAGATTCCACAAATGTCTGTACACCACAGAGGGGTCTGGACCCTCCCCCTGGGTGTCCTTGACAAGGAAAAATAAAACCTTGAAGTAATTCCCAAAAATTTTATAGCAAGCAACTCCAGCATTTTGTCAGTTTATTTAAAGGCAGAAGAAAGATATTAATAAAAACTGATCTTAAGCCAGCGCAAAGTAGATAGTGATATTAGGATTATAACTAAACCTGCAATAAAAAGAGATGCATTTGTAAAAATGATAACAGAAATGAGCATTATTAACCCTACAGTGGTCATGCTGGGTGTAATTTACACCTCATCCTTATAATTTCCTCAGGTGCTGTTTTATTATCAATTTCATCATTTGCATTTTTTGCTAACCTTCATACAATACTTTTTAGAAACTTCTTATAAAGGATGTTCGGTACTAGTTTCATATTTCATCAAATTCTGCAGATGTTATAATGATGGTGCCACCTTGCTGCAAATTTCAAATGAATATATATATCTATGCAAAATTGTAATAAATGAATATTTATATCATACAGATGTCATTTCAGTTATTATTCGGAGTCACTTCAAGTGTAGAAGTGGTAATGTTGAGGGAAATTCTCTTCAGTGAATTTGTATTGATGATATTTATTCTTGATTTTTTCAACATCCTTCAATGGTACATATTTCAGTTTTTCCAGTTACAATTTGAAAATATACTTCCATTTATTGTGCAATAGTGTAATAAATCGATGTGGATGTTTTAGATTTCATTGCTGTAGAAAAGAAATTGCATTTGCATCATTTCTTTATAACTAACGATTCTTGAGATAGTCTTATGCTAAAACAAAAAATATATTCTGAAATTGGTCCCAAGAGGCTAACATACATGAAAATAGTTTTTCTGTGATTTTCTAATCAGTAGAAGCAAATTGATGCTTGAAACATTTCTTAACAATAAACGGTTCTGGAGATATGGAGGGGGAGAGATGGACAAATGGATGGACACTTGGGAAATTATAAATACAGGATTTTAGAGAATAATTTGTTATAGAAGAGTTTGTAGATTAGATTCACATTCAAAAGGGTTTAAAATAATAGAAACCTATAACTACAAATCAATTTTCTTTTGTTAAGAAGCTTACTCTTGCAGGGATGTATTTTACATCCCACGTGACCAAACACATAATATTATAATAATAATAATAAACAAAACTTCATTTATTTTCCTAATATCAATGATAATAACATCCACAAGAGAGAATTATAAATATTGAAAGAGTAAATATCCCTATATGAGGAAGGAAGGAGGATCATACATGAGGACCCTGCCAAAGGGGCTGGTTACCGCAACCTTGGAGCACTCTCACATCCTACCTCCTCCCTCTTATGTCACACAGGATGAACAACACTCAGGTTCCACAGAGCCAGTAGTATAATAATAATATAATAACTGTAACATGTGTGAGGGTTAAAGGAAATGAGTGATGCAGGTATTGTTGTATTGTTAGGGATTATCATGTTGTGATTAAGTCATAAAAGAAAAATTGACAGTTTTGAAATAGAGTAATACCTCGGTTAATGAATCCTCTGGGAACAAAGGTACTTTATGACAAATTTGGCAATATTTTTGTAAAGAATTGGAAATTAAAAAAATAACTTCAGAAACTTCATGCAGAGGGATTAAAGAGAGTAAAATTTTATTATCACTGATGTTGTACAAACGGCCCAGGAAGTGTGTATGTATCGAGAAAGTTGACAACGTGCAATACCTGCTGGATAGCTACAGATGACACTAACTTTCCTGCTTCCCATGTAATTCTAACCACCTTGTCTCCAACCACTGTCAATTTGGATGGGCATGACTTCAGTGGAACCTATGAATTTATTACCTAATTTACTGTATTTTAAAACTAATTAACATATTTCATGTTTTTAGGCATTTTATACTGTTTTTGTCAGTACTTAAATGATATTTCATTGCATCCTCTGAAGGCCTGGAACACAACCCTATGCTACTGATGTTATTTCTACCTCTGGTAACAAAGTTTCTGATGACAAAGTGATGACATGGAATGCATCTACTTCATTAACTGAGGTATTCCTGTACAAGATAACAAATCTTTAGGTTAGCCTGCATCTGATCAAGTCCATAGAGTTGCTGTACACAATGTCATAAATTGCATATTTAATATCCATATATCTGTTTTTAATTAATTTATTGTATTTATTTTACCAGATGAGACACAGGACTAGATTTATTTTATGTTGTCTTGTCTAAATCATTTGTGTTGTGTGGCACATAAACTGGTTTGGAAAATGAATAAGTTGTGATGGTAGGGGTATGGCAATAATAGCCCATGAGGCTGATTCGCCATCCAACACACACACACATATCTGCATAAAGTTTTCATGTAGGATATTAAAGATTTTAATAGATGTTGAAATTATTGAGATGTTCATATTGATAAACTATTAGCTGCAATAGCTATTGCTCACCATTTTCTGGCTATTAGAACACCATCTGGTTCATCAACTTATTTCAGCTGTAAGGTAAGTTTGATAATTCCTTTTTTAAGAAATTTATTGTTCAAGGAGATATTAACCCTTAATTATTTGCATCATATAAACATATACGCAAAAGCTGAATATTATTGGCTGCAAAGCAGCCAAAGAAGGGGAACAATATGTAGCCACCAAACATATTATGAAGGCATTAATTTGTGTAATATGACTATTTTTTGCATTGCTGATGTCTACAATATTGTGCGACAAGTGAATAAAACTAACTTTAACATACATATATCAATCTCACTCATATACAGTAATCTTCCCCATATGTTGGCAATGCCTTCTTGAAAACTGATATAAAACAAGTGAAGATATAAAAATGAATTTTTATAACCAACTTTTATATAGTTAATACTTTAATATGAATAAACTCTATAATATAATTATGATAACCTTTCTGCTTGCAAGGGAGTTAAAAGTTGCAAGGTGTCTACCAGCTGTTGAGTGATGTGGGGGTCTCTCTATTTAACCTTTAATCTATCCTCTGCTGTTTCGTTTAGTTTCTTTATTTTGTAATACTTCCTTTTGCGACCTAGTCTTTTCTCATGTTCTTCTGGAGTTGCATTGATTTTTTTCATCATCTCTTAAAGGTCTATAATTAGAAAAGATTTCATCTAAAGTAAAAAATAAGCCAAGTGAATAGTTACAAAGAATAAAATTATGTTCATAGCACAAACTACATAAATATAGTCATCTAAAGTAGTTTTCAAATGAATTTTCAATGTGAACTATTCCGAGAAGATCACATTAATGATTATTAATAGTAGAGCAATACGAATCTGATTATAATGTAATAATAATAAAATGCATGCATAAGGCAATATTATTAGAGGAGCGATAATAATTTAATAATGGTAATAAAATTCATCAAAAGCTTACATGCACCTTGATTTTCCAGACATAATTCTTAATGAAACTCCTAGCTATCGCAACAATCACAATTCACCAACAAGATTTTAAAAGGCCTTTTCATAGGAAAAACAGTTTTCAGAATAATCTTAAATGAATAAAGATAAAAAGTTTTTAAGATAAATAAAAACTTACAGTTGTTAGCAGAAATATCTCTTAAAAACATAGGAATGCTCTTATCAATACAAATCCACATTAAAATAAATACTTCTTTTACACTATGTACAATGACAATAGTTAGTTTAATCTCGTTGCTATGATGAACGCTTGTAATTTGTTCAGATTCTCTTCAACAATATGAATATAGAAAAGGAAAAGCTAAGGTTATATAGTAAAAATAATATGATAACTGTTGTCAAAATAATGAAATTATAAAAATAAACAACTAAAAAGAAAACATTAAAAAATAAATAAATATGAAAAATGCCACTAATACTATATATCTATCTTTCCACGCAAATTCCAATTAATTTATCACAGCGCCAATGCATATATCTGGTGGCTGAGGTGACTAAATCACTGATCTTAATGATGATTATCTCAGGTGAGGTGGTTAGAACCCTGCAAGCAGCTTTGGATATTTTTTAGATTAGACGGGGTCCAAAACACATGCACACACATAAATACATACATACATACATATATATATATATATATATATATATATATATATATATATATATATATATATATATATATATATATATATATATATATATACACACATATACACACACATACATACAAATATATGACAGACTTCTTGAGACATAAATGTATAATTTTTTAACATAAAAAAACATGAAACTACAGTACATAAGACATTTTGTCCAAATCTAAAGTACCTTCCCTGGGTTCAAGCAACTAGAAACTTGTCACCCTTCCTCTTCCCACATTCCCAAGGCAAGGAAGAATTACGACCAAGGCCCTTCTTCCCACAGTCCCCTTATGAGCTTTTCCCTCCCTGTGCCTCTCAACACCTCCTCCTCTCTTTTTCGTGACCTCGATAATGAGCAACTTCCAATACTTGCATAGCTATCAATACTAATGTTGAATTATAAACGTCATATGTTTTAGTTGCAGTATAAATAGGGCTTGTGAAATGAGATAGCTGAAGTGGTCAGTTTCTTCCCAGAAATCTTCCTGACTGAGGGAGAGGAGATGAAAGAGAAAATTTTCCTCATTTTAGAAAAAAGGGGATGGTGAAGGAACAAAGGGGAGATGATTTAAGTAGGAGCTCGCATTACGAGGGAAAAGAACACAAGTGTAATAGGCGAGGGTTAAGCTCGAAAAGGGCATGGCACTGGGTGAAGGATAGGAAACAAATTAATTACCATTCATTGTTGCAGAGTGATTTGTCATTCTTAAAGGCATCCTCACCATATGAGTTTCAGGCGTTTAACTCCACCCGTTGTGTCTACAGAGACATACTCTCCGTTATTCTGCTGCAAGATTTTTGTCGGAATGGTTGCGCATGTCAGAAGGCTTCTTGGTTTGAAATTGTCTGTGAAAAGTGTCTTTATCTTCTCGAGACCTGTATACATACTTATTTTCATAAGCTTCTCCGAGGCTGTGATCGTAGCAATTATTTTCAGCTATTCTCAATATTCATCCTTAGGAGGTGCCATTAGCTTGAAAGAAAAGCATCTTCGAACAGCTGAAGCGGTACAGGTTAGTGAAGCTTATTCTTTTAAATGTAACTGGAATGTTTTCCAGGACTACCAAATTTTTCAAGATACACCAGATAAGACCCGCAGATAAAATTTTAAGTGAATTTTTCAGATTTGGTGTGTATTGCTATTGGTTGTAATGTTCAATGTAATAGGCCTGAGTGCTGTTTTTAAACTTATTAAATAAATAAATAAATTATTGAAAAAAGGCAGTTAAAATTATATTTTATCTAATCAAATCAAAAATTATTTATTCTATTTACAGTAAATTATTATCTTATTTCATCTTATAAAATATTTAATATTTTCTACCTCCTATTAACAAAAACTATAATTATATGCTAACTATCGGACCGATTAGTTTCTTGCAGTACCTATATACTTTTTTCCTCCATTGGAAAATTTTTATCATAATGCCTAACAAAATTAATGGCATCATTTCTGATGTATTATATATGATTCTGATTTAATCATTCCCAAAAGTCGAACACCAGAGTTCGATACATAAACACACACATTTAACGAAGGAATATCATGCCTTTTATAAACGAAAAAATTAATTATATTACATCTCCTTTGTTTTAATTTTGACTTGCCTGCTTTTAGTTATCTATCTTACAAGATTTATTTCTCAGTGGTTTTTATAATATTCCTCAAAAACCTTAATCTAAATATTAGGATGTATTTCTTTAACATATAAAATAAATTATTCACTAATAAAATATACATTGTTACTGAACTACATAAAATAATTTTTT
Organism: Tanypteryx hageni; assembly: GCA_028673005.1. Lineage (NCBI taxonomy): Eukaryota > Metazoa > Arthropoda > Insecta > Odonata > Petaluridae > Tanypteryx > Tanypteryx hageni. Next base: position 198,982,958 of record CM054115.1, read on the forward strand.
TTTCGGTTAGTTACAAAGTAGAAATTTGTTTGATGCAATTTTTACCTCATCTGAAGAATTCAATAGCATTTTAATGTTTTTAAAACTTGGATAATAAAAATTCAGTTTTTGGTATAATTTTTTAATTAGGTGTATTTCATACAAATTTGGTTTCAGTTTCCATAGCATTACCAAGCTGTTTGAAGAGGTGGGTCTTTAGAGGTTTTGATCTCGCAATACTAACCATTTCAACAACTTGGTCTAATGTGGACTTTAATTCAACTCCTTAATATCTGTGCAAAAAACAATGGGTACCTAGTTATTGTAGTTGGATTCTGTTGTTTTACAAGTGAGATGAAGTCTTTGACAGATCCCAAAATAGATGGAGCACCGTCGGTACAAATTCCTGCACATAACTTCCATGAAATTTCCAAACATTCTAAGTAAGAAGTCAAAGTATCGAATATATCTTGACCTCTTGTGTGTTTTAGGAATTCTCTGTGGCACAAAAATTGACTAATTATTTCATTTTCATGAATGAAGCGAACAAATACTAATAGTTGTGCTTTGCCGCTAATATCAGTTGAGTCGTCAACTTGCAAAGCAAAGTCTGGCATTTTAAGCTTATTAGAAACCTTTTCCTCTATGTTACATGACATATCTTCTAACCTTTTTCGAATTGTATCATTAAAATGCAGAATTTTGGCAATTTCTTGTTCCGCTTCATCACCGAGTATTGTCCTAAATATCGCATGGCATGCAGGCAAAATAAGTGACTTAGCTATAGTGTGGGGCTTCATTTTTTGTGTAATGATTTCTGCTACCTGATAGAAAGCAACTTGAACTTTATCAGACACTTGAATGTTTTTTTTTTCGAAGTAACTCGCTTGCTTAGAATGCAGTTCCATCAATCTTTTGAAATAGTTTAAATATTTTCCTTCGAGGTGCGCATGTTTTGTGGTTAAATGTCGCTTCTATTTGCTGGGAACCATTCTTCATTTGATAGTTTCTCACTGCACACAACACACATTGGGACAGGACAATCTTTAACTCCATACTAAGAAAAGCCCAGACTCAAATAACTGTCCATATACATGTGAGAAACCTTTGAAATCTTACTTGGCTTGGTCCCGCTGGTACTGGGTTTTTCCTTAATATGTTCTTCATATTTTTCACTGTTATGTTTTCCTGTAATAAATCTGTCCATTTCTAGAGGCGCAAGTTTGATAATTTTTAGCAATGATAATTGGACAAAACCACAAATAAATATCACAGTTTCCTACCAATGGTATTACACAAAAGACTAAATAAAAAAGTATTTTATACAGAATAAACTCACGAAACATACATTCACAGGCACCAAATTGTAGTATAAGCCAGCCACAAATCTAGAGTAGTACTGATTTGATAAAGGAATGTGCCAGAGTCACGGACAGCCAGGAAGGTTACCACAGGTGGAGCATGCTACATATGTCATCGTAGAGACTTAGACAGCAACGAGAACCAATCAGTTGTCTATGACTCATGCACAAGGGATCCAGTTACTATGACAATGCTGACAACGTTGTTGTCAGGCTTACTGTTTCTGCGCCTTCCAAAGCAGTGATCCTTTTGGACTGGATTCAAGTAGTCTTAATACTGTGTTAGTTTCTTTGTTAAAACTGTGTATATAATTGGTGGAAGATGCGCAGATTAGCAATTTCTTTTCAAAGTCTCGCAGCACACTGGTTGAGAACCACTGTACTAGTGCATTGTCCGTCATGCCATATTATGGATAAATATTAATATTTCTTCCCTCTCTTTGGCCATCCCTCTCTCCCTCCCCTCCTCTCTTTCCTTCCCTCTCTCTGCATCTCTTTTCTTCCACCTCCCCCCTCTCTCATTCCCTCCTGTCCCAATCCATTTTGGGAGCCTCAGCATGCCGTGTGCCGAGGGCAAACCGTAAGGGTCCGCTTCCCACGCACCAATGCGGCTATCTCCTTCCCCTTTGCTTGCACGATGGAGTTGGAGCACAACGGTTGGGTCACTCGAACCCTCGGCCGCCAGTGCCGAAAAAGAAGTAGCAGTTCCTACAGGGACTGCGCCCGTCCCACCAATGACGGTGCCCAGCGGAAACGCTAGGTGACAGATTGGTACTATGGGAACCAAGCATTGGCCACTTGGTTGATGGGTTGGATTCGTAGGGGCTGTGGTACGCCCTTGGGCGAGCGGAAGCTAGACTGCAACTTCCATCGGGGGAGGAGCGAAGACTGAGCGGTTCGTTCATCTCGATAGTCTGTGCCGCCAGAGGGGCACAGATGCACTGGGCCAGCGTTTGGTCCTGTCTTAAATGGCCCTCGGAGGTGAGGTTAAACACTCCACGGCTGCTTGCAGCTGTGGCGGGAATAAGGTCTACTCGGCCAGGTGTCCCGTAAATTACCAAGGGGCGCGCTCATCTAGGTGTGTGCTCTAGTGTATTACTCACTGTCCCAATCCATAGCTCTCCCTCTTTATCTCTTTTCTCCCGTCCTTTTCTAATTCTATATCTCCCTTACTCCCTTCCATTCTATATCCCTTCCTATCTCCCTCCCCACATCCCCCTTTCTTACTCTACATCTATATAGTCGTTTAGATAAGCAAAAGAATCCAAACTAAATCCCAGTCCCATTAAGATTACATAATTTCGCAAAAAATCCTATGATAATTTAAGTCAATCTATGCACTCATATACATTACATGTATGCGGGTTGGGTTGGATAATTTCAGGGAGGCAATTGAAGCAGACGACCTGTTTAAAAAAATAACGAATAAAGCTAGAGGAAACAAAACTTTAGTTTTACAGCATTTACAGGTTTAGGGGCCGTACAGAAATCGCACAACACTATTCCCCGCTGCATGACACTAGAGCCGTGCCGACCCTCCCACGGCCGCTCCCTGCCCCCCCTCCACTTCCCCCATGAGGCACCGCGATTGAGACGATTTCATCCCCCCGCGTGGGAAGTGGTGCAAAATATGCACGTGGTGAACGACCATGCCGAGCATGCTGTAAAGCTAATGCAGACGCACAACCGGAAAGTCACAAACAAGGAGGAAGGCTTTCAAGATCTCCTGCAGGTGTCTTCCCAGTACCTCTCCATCATGAAGGGCTCGAAAAAACAAACTTCCGAGGAGTTGGATAAATTTACTAATAACAATTAATGATATGGCAGAATAAGCTAGTGTTTAAAGCTGTGTTTAAAATATTCTAAATATAACAATAAAGTTTTGTTTCCTCTAGCTTTATTCGTTATTTTTTTAAACAGGTCGTCTGCTTCAATTGCCTCGCTGAAATTATCCGATACTGTTTCGTGTCTCCCGCCCTTTCCCATTGCCTCCCACGGCACGCAGCCTGCATGCCCCTCCCCTCCCACATCTCAGCAGCCGCTGCTCGCGCCGGTGCCGCCCGGCCACGGTGCTCAGACGCACGCTTTTAATGGATATTTCTGCCAAAACTGTTAGAGATACGTCAAAACGGTTGAAATTTTCGCCCAAATGGGCCGTAACTCGACCGATTTACCATGACACAGGTATTTCTAACCCAAAAAGTGTTCAATCTTACTGCATTTAGGCTCAATGAGAGAGCTCTAAAAAATTTCCTACTTCAAAACGCTTCAAACAGAAGCATTTTCTAACCACAAAGCATATTTTAATACGTTGAGCAAGTTAGTTTTCTCAGTTTTAAAATTTAAGGGACACCCTACTGTACATCCTTCCAAGCATCACTTAATTTGGTATCAAACTGGTGTGAAGTTTGGAAGCTAAGATTAAATTTAAAGAAATGTAATGTCATGACGATCTCCCTTCACAGAAACCCTATAAATTTTAACTACTGCATTAATTCGGATTCATTGATTCGAGTTTTACAGCAGAAAGATTTAGGTGTAATTACTGATAGTAAACTAATTTTCTCTTACCATATTACAGCAATTAAAAATATAGCAATGTCTCTCTTAGGCATTTTGTATCGCTTTCAAGATATCAGAGATCCTTTAGCACTCAGGATGTACTTTTCTATCATTGTATTACCTGTTACAACATATTGCTCTTATATATGGTCTATGTCTACTGTTTCTAATCTCTCTTTCCTTGAGTCCTAAATTTTTTCCTTAGAATTGTTAAATATCATGTAAATTCTCTTTGGTATGCTTCTAATGATGCTATTTTATCTGCTTTCTCTTTGAATACTCTTATTGCGACTCAAACTAAATCTGATCTTTCTTTTATCTTATAAATATTTTAGAGTGCATGTGTGTGAGTGTCTGTAGGAATGTTCTTTATACATTTTTACACCGTTGAAGCTATCGAATTCAAAAGTATCATGGGCCATCCTATGGACCAAGGGAAGAACTTGGTCTAGGTTTGCAGACCATGGGGTATCTTATATCCCATGGGGCCAACAAAATACTATTCCCATAAGAATGCATGGGAAATGGTGTGGAGAAACCCCAAAATGCCATGCAGCCCTTCACTGATGTGGATATAAATATACCTAAATATTAACTTATGATCACAGGAAATGGCACAAAAGACTGAATATTTTAATTCTGTTCATGTTTTGTCATATTCCATGCTAAATCGCTCGAAATTTTCCTTTAAGCGCAAAATTTATCAGTTTAGATCAGGGGTATGCAAACTTTTCATGCCGCGCCCCAATTTTTGTTCAAAATACAAACTTGGGCCCCCTACCATGGCTAGCAAGATTTTTATCAATATTTGGTATTTGGGTGGGGTTTTATATCGATGATAATTTTGAGAAATAGTATGTTACAAAAAATGGTATATTTTATTAAAACTGAAAATAACAAAATAATTCAAGATAAATACACAAAATGAACATTCTAATAGGAATAAAATCAAATATCACAAAATTAATGAAATTATACAGCAATATGAATACAAAAATAAATATCACATTTTAAAATAACAATAAGCACAAAAAAAGAAAAATAACACTTGATTTTTGTATGAATAGATTTAACTCAATGGGATCTGTGGGCTTCTCTCTTACTGGCAATTTTGTCCAGTCTCGGCTTAATTGATGAAATCGCCACTCTCAATTCTGATTCCGCCACTCTCAATTCTGATTCATGATGTTCTTACTGACAATTATTTTATTAAATTTATTTGTAAAACAATAAGGAATAAATCCACCGGTTCAGAACTAAACATTGCACATTTCAATAGACGTATTCATATGACGGCCTTCGTTCGACAACGTAGTGCAGTATAGTGCGATAACGTGCACTGTAAACAAAGTCATGGTCACGCTGAATAGAGTGAGGGGATTCCCAGCATGTTACTCTCGTAAATACGAAAGATTACAGAAATATAACATTGTAAACAAAAAAGATATATGAAATATGAAAAAAGAACTAAATTTTCTGACAGTTAAAATTAAATCGTGGCTATAATCGTGCCCCTCGCATCATTTGTCGCACCCCTAAATGGGGGCGCGCCCCCTAGTTTGCACACCCCTGGTTTAGATTACCATTTTCCAGGTGGCAACAAAGCTAAATTTCTTAATTGTTGTCCTCTTCAAAGGGAGATAGCCACGTAAAGATCAATGCAAGGAAAATCCACGCCATGGCGTGCCGTAGAGGAAGAATAGCCAATGCCAAGATAATAATAATAATAATTTATTTTCACCATAGGCAAGTACATTGCATGGTTTCATCACATTGATATAAAAATTCACACATCATCTAAGTATTTAATAACACTATAATAATTTTTTCCCAGAAGGAAATTTTTTAACTGTCTTTTAAATGATGTTATATGGGATATTAATTTGATTTTAGCAGGTAGTTTGTTAAATATAATAGCAGCTGCATTGTGAGGTCCATTTTGAGAAAGAGTCAAGTGATATTGAGTATGAGTGTGATAGTGATGGTAGTCAAAATTTCTTAGGAAGAGATGAGGATATTGCTTGACAAAAATGGTGCAGTTAAGAATGTATATGGAAAGAAGAGTTAATATTTGAAGAGACTGAAAAAGGGGCTTACCAGGGGTGCGGTATGAGATTTGTAGCATTGCTTTGATAGCCTGTTTTTGTAAGGAGAAAGCTTTTTTAGAGTGGGTTGCATTGCCCCAGAAAATGATGCCATAGGAAATATGGGAGTGGATATTTGCACAATAAAGGAGCTTAAGGGTGTCAACAGAGGTTATGGGTGCTAATTTTTTGAGTAAGAAAATTCCAGTAGCTACTTTTTTCATGCTAGCATTGTTCATTGAAAGTTGGAGGTTAAAGGAAGGCAATGCTCTTTTGGTGTGAAACTGAATACAGACAGTTTTAGCATTGTTCACAGCAAGACCATTAGAATAACACCACTGAATCATTTCTTCTATTGAAGCATTGGATATACTGTGAAGATCAACTGGATTCTTGGAGTAAAGAAATCATGATGTATCATCAGCATATAATAGAGGTTTGCTGTAAGACATGCTATTAGGCAGATTATTAATTGATACAATGAAAAGTAAAGGTCCCAATATGGATCCTTGAGAAACACTACATACTACTTTAAGGTGTTGACTTTGAAGTAATCAAACCTTGGGAGAAGCAAGAAGAGTATTTAACGATTTGCCTTCTGACCATCAGGAAAGAATTTACCCAGTTTAAGGCATTACCTTTGATACCAAGGTTAATGAGCTTTAGATAGAGTAATTCATGGTTTACACTATCAAATGCATTTGATAAGTAAAAAATACCAAGGATACGCTCTTTATTGTTTAATGCTTGATAGACTTGATTGAGTAGTTGGAAAGAGGCTGATATTGTTGATCTTGCTTTTCTGAACCCATGTTAGGATTCATGAATAAGATGATTAGATTCAAGAAAGAAAGTAACACGGTTATAGAAGATTTTCTCTAGAATTTTAGAAAACACAGGAAGAACAGATATGGGCCTGTAGTTCTTGGAATCAGAGAGTGGACCTTTTTTAGGAATTGGAAGGACACATGCTAACTTAAGGTAAGAAGGAAACTGACCTAAAGGGTACAAATGGATTCATGCCTAAATATAGTCTATGAATACTTTTAAAGTGAGTCAAATGATTTTAAAGGAATATTGGAACATAGTTATCTTTTACCATTAACATTGAAAGATTTATCGCATGAACCTCTTCTCCAAATAACACATTTGAAAAATTTGGGGGCACCGACAGTGTGGGGTCCCAAGCAATAAAAATTGTTTGCTACTTAAAAGAAAACTTTCCCGAGTAAAGCCAGGCATTTCAGCTAGTTTATAATATTTTAAACTCTGTTACAGACTGCCCTGTGTTACTATCCCATATAAATTTCTGAGTTCCACCTAGAACTATTCGTTCTTCTTCCTTATTTCCTATGTTTACTCCCGAGGATTTCTCTAGTCAAGCGTTCTCTTTTCTTTTGTCTTCTTTCTATTTTGAATACCTTACCTCCACATATTGATCCTTTTCTCCTATCAATAAAATCATTTATTAAGCTAGGAATCACACATTTCACCTAAATAATCACATTCATCATTTGACACTATTATTCATTATTCATACTGCAAGATGGCCACGACAGGGAGTGATCATTGCACGAAGTGCTCTGAAGTATTTAACAACGAATCAGTTAAAGTAATTTGTGAGTTTGGATGTTTGTTATCTTTTCATTTACAATTTATTAGTTTATCTAAAACTGCCATGAATGCAATGAATAGTTCACGGGATTTGGCTTATTTTTGTAATAACTGCCGTGTAGAAACATCACCATTTGCAAAAATTTCAAGATCTCTTGTCACGTATTCTAAATCAACAAGTTGAGTTTGCGAGCACTGTGTCTGATCTGAAAAACACTATAGAAACTTGTGATAAGACCATAAGTCTCCAATCTAAACAAATTATACTGCTAGCTGATGAAGTTCGGGCGCCAAAATCTTCTAGTGTCGTAAAACGTGGCAAAAGTGACTTTATTGGCAAGAGTTCCGAGGTTGAAGAAAAGTGCAGATCCCCTCTAAGTGACCTCCTATTGTTATTCCAATAACTACTATGGTTAGGTGTAATTATCCTAAAATCCCACCCACGCGCAATAGTGATTCTTCTTTCCCTTCATCTTCCTCATCCGAACCTGTGGTCCACAAATCCACCGTCATCAAAGATCGTGAAAACTGCAACAGTCCTCAGGTCAATCGAGATAATGATGGTTTTAAATAAGTGCAGTATAAGAAAGTGTCGGGAGTGTAAAACTGGAACAGCTGATGAAAAATATGGCTGTACACTAAAGGCAGTTGTGAAGAGAGCGCACATCCATGTGTGGAATCTATGCCCAGACACAACAAGCAAGAATGTTAAATCGTATTTAGAAAAGAAGATAAGAATCAGCGTGGACCTTGAAACTCTTAAACCTAGAGGCAATTATACCTCCTTTAAAATTTCTATATATCTGCAACATCTGGAAAAGCTGATTGACCCTTCAATCTGGCCTGAAAACATGAGGCTAAATCGCCTCAGATTTCTGATTCCACGTTTACATGCTAATAATGGAGTTGCACTTAATCCTAGTAACCCTCAGACATCCTCACCCTTACTTCTAATTCTATCCAGAAACCATCTCCCAAAATCCAGGATGGTCTCTCCAATCCTAAGTCTTCATGACTAGCAAACCCATCAGCAGTGAATGTGAATAACAATAACAACAGAAATAGTGGTTTTAAATTAACTGTGCTTCATCTTAGCATCCAATGTATCGAAAAATAACTTCATGAGTTGGAAATGTTGCTAATTCATATAAGCCTCATATTATTTGGCTGTGTAAACACTGGCTTAAATTAGAAGAGGTCTATTCAGTTAGACTACCAGGGTACTATATTGCTGAAATTTATTGTCGCCGAAACTTCAAAAATGGTGGTGTGGTTATATTTGTAAAGGAATCAATTGCTGTGCAATATCTGAATATTTCATACAAGCATCTCATTGAAGAGAGGGACTTTGAATGTTCATTAATTAATTTATCAATTGATACTGATATTTTTGTTGCCACACCACTTGGTAATTTTCTGCTATTTTTAGACAAACTTGGTTTCCTCCTGGATTCTTTATAAGATATGGACTTTAAGTCAGTCATAATTATTATTGGGGATTTCAACTGTAATCTGTTGATAAATATTAATTGTAAATATGATCTTCTTAATCTTTTAAACACTTTTAATTTATAGGTAGTTAATAATGAGCCTACTCGTGTTACATGTCACACTAAATCACTCATTGATAATATTATATCCAATAGCAATGCCAGGTCTGTCAAAACCGAAGTTATAACATCAGATATGAAGTAGGATCTGGTGCTTTCCCGGTGGATTAACTGTAGAAATTTTTCTCGGGTGCACAACCGGGTCTGAGTTTGATCTAGGATCGACGTTTCGACGGCTGACTCTGCCATCTTCTTCAGGATGTCTAAAAACGTGTTTTGGCCGCTATATATACTATTCCTAGGCCGTAACGGTCTGATACGACCGCCCACCAATCAGGTTCCGTCTTTCTGCCCACCAATCACATTTCGTCTTCCTTCCCCGATTTTTTGGAGGATCGGTTCCCAGGTTCTGCTGAGCGAGTAGCCTGAGTCCCTGTTGATTTTATTATCCCCCAGACGGATCTCAATGGCCTCTTTGACCAACCGGTCCCAGAAGCCTTTGGAATGTTGTAGTCTTTTTGTTTTTTCCCAACAAATCTTGTGGTCGTGGCTGAGGCTGTGCTCTGCCACAGCGGATTTTTCCGGTTGCCCCAACCTTATGCATCTCATGTGCTCTTTTAACCGGGTTTCGATGGTGCGGCCAGTTTCCCTGATGTATGAGGTGCCGCACTCGCATGGTATGTTGTAGACCTCCGGAGCCTTTAATCCGAGGTCATCCTTAACTCGGGCTAGGTGGTTTATTAGTTTCCCTGATGGTTTGTGCACTGTCTTGATACCATGCTTTCTCAGTATCCTTGAGATCTTGCCGGATATAATGGAGACGTAGGGTAGACAGGCAGTGGCGACAGGTTTTTCCTCTTCCTTCACGGATTTTCCTTTTTTCATTCGAGCGTCGGCCCTTTTCAGGGCCATCGCGATGTCTTGTTCATGGTAACCATTCTGCCGTAGTGTTGTCCTCAGATGGTTTAACTCTTTGGGCAGATTCTCCTTGTTGGAGATGGAATGGGCCCGGAAAGCCAAAGTGGAGAGAACTGCCCTGCGTTGTGAGGGGTGGTGGTGACTGCTGGCATTTAGGTACAGGTCAGTGTGTTGGTTTCCTGTACACACTGTGTCCAAGGGTGCCATTGCTTTTGCAACGCACGAGGATGTCAAGAAATGGTAGACACCCATTTGTTGTTGCGTAATGCTATTTCTAGAATACAAAGTACTTACTGTCCGCGCCTAAAGTATGTAGACTCGAGTTTGTGGCTTAATTGCTCAAAAACGGTTCATGGGATTTTCGTGCAAGGCATATCAGCGGGTAGATAAATTATTTCTACGTGTAATTCATGTAATGCAGAATTTTTAGAAAGATTTTTAAGGTATGTTTTTAGATTGAGAATGAAAAATGGCCCCCTTTTTTGAGCGTTGCGGCGGCTGGCATCACTTTGACGGTCTGTAATAACAGAACGGGATGTTCAAATAGAAGGAAATTTTAAAAGAATGTGTGTCGTAGGCCTCTTATTACATGTGCTTAATCTCAATTGTTTACCTATATTCGTTTATGGGGTTTCATTCAATTTATGAGACCGTGTTTTCTCTGCAAGTATGCGGCTTGGAGGCAAGCGACCTAGACTGTCGTCTTCCTCTCGAAATTTCTATTGCGAATCAATGAATGCCATAAAGCTGAAATGGACATGGTATTTTATACAGAATTTTATATTTGTTGAAACTGAAAGCGAGGCGAACGCGACGTTCTCAGCAGTATTGGAGCGCGGCATTGCCAATATTCACAGCACTTTACGTTATCCCTGGATGCGTGCAACACACTCGTAAAATCGAAGAACATTACTGGGAAAAAGATCACTTAACAGAAGAAATAACCGAAATTCAACCCGTTATTGTAGATTTGCAAAGCTCGGACTCAGACGCATCACTTGAAGATTATGATGACGATTTATCGGATTTTGATTAATTTCTCTGTGAGTTATGGTGAAATCGTACCTTTCATTTTGTTAATGCAATTAACTGTGGCTGCAGCTAAGCGACAAGCCGAATCTTTCACAGTGATAATCTTAATGACAAAGTTAAACGCATGCAATTTCTGCGCAAGAGACTGTAAATATCTGTGTATAATATACAATGTATATATTTGTAAAAAATGATAATGTAGTCCTGACCTGTGGCTAGAGCACTTGCAAGTGAATAGCTGGTACAACAGTACCAGTGAAACAGTGCAGCCATTAAGATAACCATTTTTAAAACTGCCGTTGGAGGTCCCTTATGGAAAAAGTTTATGGGAAATGCACTTACACAGAACAGCCACGGGCTTTGGTGAAAAAAGGCAATGCCGCGCTCCAATACCGCTGAGAACGCCGCATTCACCTAGCTTCAGTTTCAACAAATATAAAATTCTGTATAAATACTATGTCCATTTCAGCTTTATGGCATTCATTGACTCGCTATAGAAATTCCGAGAGGAAGACGACAGTCTAGGTCGCGTGCCTCCAAGCCGCATACTTGCAGAGAAAACACGGTCTCATAAATTGAATGAAACCCCATAAATGAATATAGGTAAACAATTGAGATTAAGCACATGTAATAAGAGGCCTACGACACACATTCTTTTAAAATTTCCTTCTATTTGAACATCCCGTTCTGTTATTACAGACTGTCAAAGTGACGCCAGCCACCGCAACGCTCAAAAAAGGGGGCCATTTTTCATTCTCAATCTAAAAACATACCTTAAAAATCTTTCTAAAAATTCTGCATTACATGAATTACACGTAGAAATAATTTATCTACCCGCTGATATGCCTTGCACGAAAATCCCATGAGCCGTTTTTGAGCAATTAAGCCACAAACTCGAGTCTACATACTTTTGGCGCGGACAGTAAGTGGCATTATCGTAAAATGATAAATGAGGCAAAGCGATCATGTAATAACAAGAAAGTGTCTACTGCTGTTAATGAAACTGGCGAAATTTGGCAAATTATAAATGAATGCAAAAATCTATGTGTAAACCACCCTATACCTGTAGTTAAGGATAGTACAGACAGGATTATTTTGGATCCTTCTGTTTTAGCATCTAAATTCATAGATCATTTTATCAAACCACCCATTACCCATCCTTTAATTGCTGATGCTTATAATAATATCCCATACTCGATCAATTCACTGTTTCTCTTCCCAAATGATGAAAAGGAACTTGAATCTATTGTAAAAATTTTTGGCTCTAAACACTGTTTAGGTCTGGATGAAATACCAATTTCCATTATAAAATACTGCTACAAGGCAATAAAATCTCCCCTCCTATTACTTATAAATGAATCTTTAAGGCTTGGTATTTTCCCATCTCTCTTGAAAACTTCCAAATTAGTTCCCGTTTACCAAAAGAAAGGAAATATTCATGACAATAACAGCTATCAGTCTATTTCAATCCTAAACCAATTTGCTAAAGGTTTTGAGATAGTTTTTTATAAACGATTGATTGCATACTTTCAATCTTTCAAAATAATATCCCCATTTCAACATGGCTTTAGGCAGCATAAATCAACAACAACTTCCATTTCTCATGCAGTGAATTGCATTTTATCTGCACTTGATAATAAATTGGAATCACTTGGATTATTCTTTGACTTCTCAAAAGCCTTTGATAATGTAAACTATGAACTACTACTAATTAAACTCAATAGGCTAGGAATATGAGGTGTTGCCAACAACTGGATTAAATCATATTTTATATGCTGATGACACAAATGTCCTTCTTTCAGCACAGACCTATCTCCAGTTAACTAGCAATAGTAAGTTGACTATTCAACAACTGAGACAGTGGTGTCAAAATAATTTCCTTGAGTTGAATGCTGAAAAATCACAAGTGATTCAATTCTCTCACATAAATATATATCATGTAAACATTGACTTAGAGCTGGAAGGGAAACCCATTCCAGTTGCTGATTGTTCAAGTTTCCTTGGCATAATAATTGATTCACATATCACATGAGAAAACCACATTAATAGCCTGGCGAGTAAACTTAGCACTATCTGTTTTTTAGTGTGATATATTAGACACACAACACTGAGATACTCCTAAGCCTTTACTATGGAGAATTATATTCACACATAATTTATAGTATTATTTTTTGGGGATCATCCCTCTAGCCATAACAATTTTCAGGATGTAAAAAAAGTATTGCATCTAATGGCTAATGAATCCTACAGAACTCCATGCCATCCTTTATTCAGAAGTCTTAATATTCTTCCTATACCCTGTGTATATATACTTACTATACTCGTTTATTAAAAAAATGTAATTTTGAAAAAACTGATTTACATCATTATGGTACCAGGGGGTCTAAAAATCTTTATATTTCTTTTACTAGAAATGGGAAAGCTTTAATGGGCCCTAATTGACTTGGTATTCTTCTATATAGTAAACTCCCTGAAGATATGAAGACCATTAAAAAGCCTGGATTATTTAAATCTAGACTAAAAGCCTTACTGCATAGTAAGTTATTTTACTCAAGTAGTGAATACCTAAATAATGATATTAATTAGGCTTGACTATTTGTAATAATTATTTTTCTCTGTACTGATTTTGCTGTAAGGTATAATTATTCTTGATAATTTGTAAACTTAATTTTCTTATTGACTTGTCCTATATCATTGTAATGATCCCTGGATTAATAAATTTATTATTATTATTATTGTTAGTTTTTACTGGATATTTTTGTTATAGCTATTGTTCATACTTAGAATTTTATTATTATTATTTCACTGTAAATTGGCGATAACGCTGTATGTGAAATTATGAATAAATAAATGTTTATTATTTTTGATGATTAAATTCAAATTGGTGCCAAATTGGCCTAGAAATTTGTTTTAAAAAAAGAGTGAAAAATTTATGATTTATAACAATGGAAAATAAAACTGCCATAGCAACTCACTTGTTTATGTATGAAAGGCATCACACAAGTGCATGACTTCTTAGTGCACAAGAAACTGAGGGCTTAACTTTCCATGCAGAAACACTACAATGAAATTTATTAATGCTGGGAAACAAATAAAATGCTAAACTTGGAATTATTTATGCTCAAAACCAAATAAAATTTGATATCAATCAATATTAATATAAAGCCTCATAGTTAACACTATAAAGAATGATAAAACACCTTAAAGCCATAAAAATTAAAGGAAATACTTAACAGCCACACTGGTTTCAATAAGTTATGCCTTGCCAGGGACTAAATATATACTCAAGAGTAAGCGTTTAGGGGACATTACTCCTTTCCAGATTCCCTTGGAGTGCATGTGTATTATTCGTGTAATTGTACCAAAGGTCCCTGGCTTGGATTAACATTGCCTAAACTCAAGTGCTCACAATTGAGTGAGCATTTGGTCCCTGTTGAGAAGTAACTTCCACTAAACTGGATTGATTATAAGTATTTCTGTTTTTACATGTGGTTTTAATGGGGCTTTTTTCCATTCTTAACTACAATCACAAAAAGAAAAGTTGAGACAAATTAATCCTAATTTAAAGAGGCAGGATTAAATCCTAATATCATAGGAGAATGAGCACTAATTCAAAATCTGTGATAGGGCCATGTTATTTTTCAATTGCCTTATTTGAAGAATTTACTTTTATGTCAAAATTGAAAATTAAGCTTATAACAACAGTTTACTTAATTCATACTGGTGCTTAGCTAATAATTTTTGTATTAATATTAACAAGACTCAAGACTTAAAGATGAGACTTAATTGTAGAGAAAGTCATCTTAACTCATCGATTAACTATCTAGACATATTTATTGATTCTAGCCTTAAGTGGGACATGCATATTGACTGTATTGCCAAAAAAATTGCAATGATTAGAAAGCTGATCACCTGTGCTGATGAAAATTTTCTACGAACAGTCTATTTTTCACATGTACATAGCCTATGGGCAAATTGTGCCACAACTGATAAAATATTTAGACTACAAAAGAAAGCTATAAGACTAATCTGTAGTGTTAATTAAAAAAAATTGTAAACCACTTTTTGTTAAATTAAAAATTGTCACTTCTATCAATTTATGTGTATCAATGTTTGATCTATGTTCATAAACATATAGGAAATTTTACTGACCACACTATGGTTCACAATCACCTCGCTAGAAATAAACTTAACCTTATAAATAAGTATTGTAATTATAGCAAGACACTGAATAGTTTTGGAACAATATCTATCGGACTATTTAATGCTTTACCTATCAAAATACAACAATTACCATTCGCTGCATTCTCTTCAATTTTGAAATCTAGCCTTATTAATAACTGTATATATAGTGTTCTGAGTGAGTATGGAGTGAATGGTTGGTTGCTGAATGCTATAAAAGTAGTGAATACTGGAAGTAAGGCATGTGTAAGGGTGAATGGCATGATGAGTGATTGGTTTAGAGTTGAGCAAGGTGTACGACAAGGATGTGTCATGTCCCCTTGGTTATTTAATGTGTTCATGGATAAATGTGTGAGACAGGCATGTATGGATATGGTGGGTGTTATGGTTGGTGGAGAGAATGTTCGTGTACTTTTGTATGCTGATGATGCTGTGTTAATGGCTGAGAACCCAGGAGAATTGCAGAGAATGTTAGATAGCCTGCATGATACGACAGTGAGAATGGACTTAAGGATAAATGTGGCCAAAACCAAGGTAGTTGTGTTCGATTGGGAGAATGAGGTGAACGACTGTCAATTTAGCATAAATGGTGGAACGACTGAGGTAGTGGATGAATTTGTATACTTTGGTAGAGTGTTTAGTAAAAAAGGTAGAGTAGATGGTGAAATCAAAAGGAGAGTGAATGCTGGTAGAAAGGTGGCAGGGAGTGTGTGGTCGATTGCAAAGAATGAATGGTTGTCAAAAGAAGCGAAAATGTCTGTATACAAGAGTATTTTAATGCCTACCTTGCTGTATGGCAGTGAAACATGGGTGTGTCAGGAGAAGCATAAAAGTAGTTTGAATGCAGTTGGGATGGGATACATGAGAAGAGCTTGTGGAAAATTTAGGAGGGACAAAGTAAGGAATAATTGGGCATGGCTTACCCCGCAAGGGAAAGCGTCAAGGTGTGTTGTTGTTGTTGCATATAGTGTTGACTTCTATGAAATGAAATTTTAAATGATTTTTTAAATATGTCTATATGTGTATTTATGTTGTTTTCTTGATATTTACAGGTGAATGTTTTAAGTTTCAAATGCTTTTATAATTATGTATTTTTTTAGGTTCATGTTATTTTGTAATTATTTTTTTTTGACAAAGCTATGCATTTTGTAATGTTGAAGTGAATAAATGATGAATATCATTAAGTTTCGAACCAAAATTTCCAAAAGATTTCCCAACAAGAATTGATACATTTCATTAAGGAAATTAAAAATATGTCAGAGCAGGCTGGAATAATATCTATGCATGCCATAATCTAGCTGATACTGGTTTTAAGATGTTACAAAATTTGGAATAGAGTATAATTTATGAGCAATTTTACATGTGTAGTTGGCAAGTGTTAGAATCCCAAGGACAAGAAAGGACTAATACTAAGAGTAAAAATTGATTCAAGATTGTAAATGAGGCGAATTCTTGTAATTAATTTAATATATGGGCCCAGTATTACAGCAAGAGGTCTTGAATGTAATCTCTTTACACTATAAAAATGAAGGATTAAATACTCAGTTGCGACACTTTGGAAGAAATTGCTCCTCAAAAGAAAGTGACACTTTCACTTTCAGACACAATATGTATTTAGGAGAATTTCAATCTATGCCAGTGAAAATTCAGCTGAAAGTCTGGAAAGGAACATCTCTCACTTGCAAGGAACAAGACAAAAAGAGAGAGAATCTCTGAATGTAGATTTTGAGTGCTCACTAGATTCCCTTCCTAAGCTAAACTCAGACTGGGAAAAAAGACAACCATGACATTTTCACACTTTGGATCGCAGGAAACAATTCTAAGGATGAAACATAGTCTTACTCAATAATATAACGATTTTTTGTTGATCAGGTTAGATGTAGAGGATGAAATTCAAATTGCATGGCTGGAAATTTTTCGTGGTGAACTTGAGATTAAAAAGTCAATTTCATGAGAGGAAACTGGATTGCCCACTTTCACTGAAAATACAGTTTTCTTTCCTTGATGGACTGCTAGAGTACAAAATTCCATACGGTTGATATTCTACAATAACTGTAAAGACCCGCGTATAGGATGCACTTTTTTCCAAATTTTCGAAGCTAAAAAGTAGGGTGCGTTTTATACATAGGTACATAATATTTCATCTTTTCATCCCTAAAATCCTAGAAATTCACCACCATCGGAGAAGTCATCGGTAATATGGAACTCGTCATGCACTTCATTTGTTTCTGAAGCATCAGATTCGTCTGATTCTAATTTTGCGATCGTCATGCAGTTGTCATCATTTTCCCATAATATGTCATCTTCACTTCCATCTAAAGGATTACTTATGCAACATTTTTTGAATCCCCTTAATTATCATTTCTGAGAGTTCATTCCATGCTTCCACGATTCACTGACAAATTGTTTTTATATCTACTTTACGAATGAGTCCACCTTTGGTGAATGTGTGTGTGCCATTCACCATCCAATCAGCCCACTTCTTCTTCAGTGCCAATTTAAACGGCTTGTTAACAGCAACGTCTATAGGCTGCAGGATGGATGTCATTCCCCCTGGGATAATCACCAAATTTGTCTTCATTTCAAGGAGTTTCTTTTTTACTTAGGGACGTGTGTGGCATCGGAATGCATCTAAGACCAAGAGAGATCTTTGATGCATTCCACCAGACCTTCTTTTCCAAAGTCTCGATCCAGTCACTGGTGATGTTTTCATCAAACCAAACTTGCTGTTGCACTCAGACTATGATGCCATGGGGGAATTTGCATTTCGGCATTGTTTTTCTTTTAGAAACTACATAAGGAGGCAGTTTTATCCCATCAGCCATACAGGCAAGCATTACAGTGAAACGATTTGATTCATTTCCTGTTCCTCTCATCATGACAGTTCTTGCACCTCTCTCATTTACCGGTGTATCAGACGGCATATCAAATGTTAATGGCAATTGGTTGGCATTGCCTATTTGATTAAGTAGAAAATTAAATTTCTTTCTTAATTGTATTATATAGGACCAGTATGGAATTAATTTCTCCTCGTGATCTTCGGGTAAACATGGACTTTTCATAGTATGTCGGCTGATTGATAAATTGTGTCTTTTGTAGAAATGATGACACCAATGCATAAATGCTTTGAAGTCTTTAATGGTTAATTCTTTGGATAATCTCAAAGCTTGCGAACGAACAGCTGATGTGATAACACCCAAGCAGTCTCTTCTTGTATCTCTTATCCATTTTAGCAAGCATACTTTCATTTCAGGATGGTTTGCTTTACTACCGCGCTTCACCTTTTTGGTCTTCCCCATATTTTTTATCGTTTGTTCAGCCTTTCTCCATTTTCTTATAAGGCATTCACTGGGCCCAAATTCACGTTCAGCAGCTCTATTGCCGTGTTCTTTAGCATACTGACACACTCTTAACTTATAATTAGCATCATAACTTTGTCTCTTGACTTTCATTTTTTCTATCATAGATAAGGGTAAAAATAAAATCCATTAGTAAGTGATTAAAAATCCGTGCTGTCATTTGCAAAGTAGGAATGTAAGTTCATTTTACGTACGTAGTAATACTTTCACTTTCACCTGCGAATTAGCTGGGTATTGCAAAAGTAGTATCAATGTAATTTTTAATCTTCAAAATGTCAAATAGGTAATTGCAGGAACTCAACAGAGGAATAACCACACCTGCCTACAGTTCATCATTTTGCTTCTAGATGGCTCTCAACCTTCTACATGAAAATTATTGTCAATATTAAGGGATTGAACTTGGAAGAAATCTTTGTCAGTAATTGAAATAAATAACTTTTTAAAATTCAAGATATTTTATTTTTACTGCAAGTTTCACAGACAATCGCAGACATTTTTACCGAGTTTTTTATTTCAATTGGGTCGGAGTCACGAAAATCTGCTACATTTTATCTTATACATTGCTTTCCAAAGTGTTTTACTATATCCTATAATAAGTAGTTTCGACATAGGTAAATTTCATAATACAAATACTTCAGTAAATTCACTTTTCAGATCATACTTATCAGAAAGTATATTCGATGGAAATCATCTAATAGAATGGATATGAATATTTTATTGCGACTTATTATTTATTCCTTGAATTTTATGAGAAAACCTTCTTGCATCCTATGCACAGGAATATAGAAAATTCTTAAAATTTTAGCCAAAAACCTCCTTGCATCCTATACACGGGTCTTTATGGTACATGAAATATGTTCTCTCCCCTCCAAACCAGGTAATGAAATTCAATACACCCCAGCAAGACAAAAAATATCTCATTGTGGATTTTGATTCAAATTGAATTTTCATCAACCAGAATTGAAAAATAAATAACTTTATTGGTCCAGGTGATTTGTTATTAAAAATATAACACCAGCCAATATATAACTAAATACTGATAGACAGAAGAGACATTTTGAAGAATTCTTTCACAGTGAAATTCCTTCTAATCCCAAGAACAACTTCAAAATAACGTTTTTAGTCATTTGCTTGATATGACTCTCAATTAATTATGGAAGTGATTTTCTGCAGCCAAAACTGAGTTACAGATTTGTGTCTTTAAAAAAGGTGTAAAAACTTGAAGTGAATTAAAATTGGCATATCAAACTATAAAAGATGACTTAAGGAGCTACAAGCAGAAATACTTACACCAAAAGAAGTTTTATGTAAACTTAACCATGAACAAAACATTATCAGCTGTTTTCACTAAAGAGATAATAAAAAAAAGGCATGACTTGGTGATAGGGTTTTAATTACATCAATGCTTTTTATTTTCTATACAAAAAAGGCAAGTGGCAAGTTTAAAAATATAAGATAGTAAGATTGCCAAATCTGATCAATAAAATACCATATATGCCGGCATATAAGTCGACCCAGTGTATAAGTTGACCTTGATTTTTCGGATTGTAAATACACTAGAAATATATTCGCCGTATAAGTCGACCCCCCACTTTTTTGCTAAATAAAATTTTGAATGAAGAATACGAGAAATTTTATGGTTTTTAAAATCTAAATGAAACCTTTTCCAAAAAATTCAGTCTATTTTTGAGTTATTAAATCATTTGTTTAATTTAAGAAAGATCAGTCATATACCGTATTGCCATCTACTGGCGGAATGCATTTCTAGTTATCCTTCGTTCCTGTAATAGCAAATAGATTGTTTATATGTTTGAGATTCAGTAATAAAAACAAGTTAAAATTTTAATTCTTATTAACTATTAAAAATAATTATCTTAAATCTTCTAAAATAAATGACAGAATATGTAAACAATGGAGTAGCTGATTGAAAATGGCGATTACCTACGCTGTAAGATCAAATGTTTTCGTAAATATCAATGTTTTTAATATGTTGTTTCAGGGTCACATTTTATATTTGGCGTATAAGTCGACCTTAAGTTTTCAGAATTTTTTTGTGCTTCAAAGGTCGACTTATACACCAGCATATATGGCAAATGAAATACTTGCAGTGGTCATCCAAAATCTTTACTAAAAGGACCACATGAGGCTTTATATGCCACTGTGTGGGCCCCTTATGACCTTTCAAATGACTGTTTGTAAATTTCAAAGTGCTAGTTTTAAGAATTATTTTGTGTAATTTGTCATATGCCTTTATTAAAGTGTATTGCATACATGTACTTGAAAAAATTGCTTGGATTTCATAAACGATATCCAAAGACGACACATGCATGCAATTATATAAAAGTCAAGTCAGATGAAATCACTGCATGGGCTGGATGCAGCCTGCAGGGCATACTCCCGGTACAAAGCTTTACCAATGAACTTTGAACAAAGTAAAATTTATTTATGCAACTTTTTTAACATCTATTTCCTAGATGGATGGATTAACTTCTTGACTCCCTTATTTTTAGATTTTTCTCTCAAAACATGAAAGTTGTTTCACGATCAAGAAGTTGAATATTATAATATTTCCGATATGCAGAAAATGTTTCATGAAATGTTAATTTTTTACGTGAAATTGATGCATAAAATTTTGTTTATGATTGCTTTTCTAATGAAAAAGGTCTGCATTAAAAACTTAAGTATGACCTTTTACTGCTTTTCTGATATTGATGAAACTTTGCAGGATTGTGGAGGACTAACAAAGAAACAATAATAATTTTGAATTCAGAAAAGCCGTTGACAACTTTTTCTTTCATTTCCCCTGGGAAAATAAATATAGGAAAACCAGCTGTACACACCCCATTTTCAGCAGATTCGTTGTAGCACGAAGCAAGCCCATGCACCTACCAGGTGTTCTAAAAACAAAGGTGGCTGACAACTGAGGCAGCCTGACCATAAATATATTAGAAATTCCATTTTTTACAGGCTTTTGGATTTTAGTGTAATTGTCTTTTGAGTCCCCAATTAGGGTCAGGATGAAATACTATAAAACAAATCCCCAGGATGGCACACCATTTCTGTGACTCAATTAATGCTTATTTTGGTGTTATCATATCTAAAGAAACGTGATTCTCTGAATAAAACCTCCTTGCTGGTTTATTTAGGATTAAATTCATACAAGAAATATTTACATTTTTACCTGAATATAATGAAGTTTTTAGTTTTCTATACCATTTGAAAATTACCTATGAGATAAGTTACTCAAAAATGCAAAGATTTCCATTTGGCATTGATGGGTAGAAGCCAACAAGATGTTTTTTCAGGTTAACGGCATATTTTTAATAATACTATTACATTTTAGTTTTCGCATCCACAGAACCTATACTCATTGACCTGAATCCATTTTGTGCGAATTTTGTTAAGTGCGAAAATTTCTGGAACCAGTCACGTAAAGCGAGGCATGGCTGTACTAGTAATATATTTCAGTTTGTATTAGTTCCATCTTCATGTAACTGATTCATGAATCTCTTATCCTCCATCACTTGACCGTTTTTCATATTCCATATTTATTTCATAAAGTTTATATGATAGCTTAAATATTTTCAATTATTTTTTCTGGAAAAGAGCTCAAGTGTGTCACTTTAGATGAGTTATACAAGCAGTCGTATGTATTACCATTATTTTGTGAATACAGAATTTATTAAAGTACAAAATAACTCATCCTGAACTAACTTGATTCTTAACGAACAAATATCTGCTATATTAGCCAAGTAAAGAGATTTTTGCAGTAAGCGATTTCATGCAGCGACCGCTACATTATTTGCCCCATGTTAATGTCTCAACAAGCATTTTGTAAAGGCCATAGCTAAAATCCTCTAATGCATGTAAGAGAGGTTAATGTCTTTTTGTCATTCCAATAGGCAGATTTGGTAGGTGAATTGTTCCGACAAAAGATTATAGGATATATTTTATGGAATTAAGCAAAATCAATCGTATAGTATTAAGTATAAACAAGCAAAATTATATGCCCAATTAAAATATGCAATACATGCAGTGTTTAAAACAGTGGCGTTGGAAGTAAAATTTACGAAAGAATAAGCATTGTTACATTTCATAAATTAGGAAAATTTTACCCAAGCACAATTTTAACGATTGACTACTATATCTACTTCAAACGCCACTGCTTGAAAAGAAAAGCACAACTATATTTGTGTTAATCATTAATCTCACGTATGGAGGGTCACAGTAGATGGCCTTGCACCACAAAGGTTCACTATGGTAACAGACACACAGATTACAAACGCTGGGACCTGGGACATATAGAAGACCATGAGGTATCAGGTTCCCTTGGAAGTCTATACAATCCTCTTCGATGGCACCTAAAACGCAATTTTAATCCATATAACAGGAATGGGTGTGGTTGTTATAATAATATGTTGCATAACTTTTCTGTAGCCATTTCCAACAAATGATAACCTGTAAAAACAATTCCAACAAATAAAGTTATAACAGCGTGTCGCAAATGATGCATTTTCAAGGTCTGTTATGTTAATATTGAATATAAATCTTATATCAAAATAATTGAGTTCTGTAAAGACGGTATGCCACGAAATCTTACTAGATTGCAATGCAACAAAAACATATCAATATGCGGAAAGAATCGTCATGCGCAATTTCTGAATGTTGTAGGAAATAGTGACACACGTGTGATAGTTGTTATTATAAGCAGCAGAGGTTTCCTGGATGTGCTTCCGTAACCTGCATTACTCTGTGATCATATATTTTGTGGCATTTACAAGTATTTTAGTTTTTAGAAATGAAAAACCTCGATCTCACAAATGTTATTAATTATCAATTAGGTATAAATAAAAAAGTAGAGAGATTTTGTGTCGATTCAAAGTTAGGAAACGTTTATGTTTATGAAAATGGAAACATTGGCAAAATAACTTTGCATAATGGCAAAGTAAGTATGTTTGTAATTAAGTTGACAACATAAATTGCGTTGCACTAACTTTCATTAATTGTATCTAGGAAACAACCTCCGTCAACCTTGTCGAATACTATCACAACAAAGAAAAAATACCCAAGCTTGTTGGAATGAATTATTTAGAATCTTCTGAGGCTATTTGTTTTCTGTTCAATAATGGGGATATACTACTCTATGCGACAATGATGAATGATGTAAGAGTTCTTACGAGTATTTAACTACGGTCAGAGAAAAGTGATATCCTCTATATTTAACGTTATTATTGCAGCTTCAATGTGTGGGCATTGTGTCTACTGGTGTGAAGGCCATTGCATGGAGTCCTGATGAAGAAATATTTGCTTTAATTACTGGGGAGGATAATGTTATTGTCATGACCAGCTCGTTCGATCCTGTTAATGAAGTATTTCTTCATCAAAATAATACAGGCGAAAGTAAGTGTAAATCAATTTTCTTTTGCCAACGATTTCGTTGATTGAAGCTAACATACAGAAGAGATTTCAACGTTGTATATATGTATAAACTAAATGTTTCAGTAAGTATATAGTATGAAAGAAGGGGAAATAAGATAAATCATATGATAAGTTATTGTAAAACATACGAAGACAAATATTATGTTATGTTATATAAAGTTATGTTGCTTAACTTATGATGTAAAAATTTTGACATTTATTTTTTATTCGCTATATGCAATACATTGCATAGCTTCGTCATAATTAACAAACATAAACATACAATTCAAATAATAAAAATCATGACAAAATTCTTTATAGTAATAATGTGTTAACAGGTCATAACCTAACAGCTGACCATCAGTGCCCCTGCACAATATTAATCTATAGAATAGAATGGCACACAAAGGAACATTTGTTTGAGCTTCCTTTTGAAAAACTCAATCCCTTCCAGATTCTTAAAATCACTGGGCAAGTTATAATCCAGTTTTACACCGAGATGATATACACCTTTGCTACTTAACTCATTGTCAGTTCTCCTTGGTAATACATGGATCTAGTTTTTAGACTTAGTTTCGTAATTATGTACATTAGAGTTAAGTTGAAAGGCATGTAAGTTCGTTTTTACATTAATAACTCTCAAATATAAATGTTGAGGGAATTGGCATTATCTTAAGGTGGTTAAAATTGCATATCCACATGTTACGTTTATAAATGCAGGATGCATCACGGCATAATAAAAATCTATATTTGTACATAATACATGCATGCAGCGTATTGGACACATCAATTAGAAATCAAAGACGAAGATATAGGAAAATTACAAAAACATTGCAAAAGTGTTTGTTTAGGTTTTCTGCTAAAAAGTGAAAACAATAGATACTCTAATACAGTTTTTTTAATTGTTGAAAATTACTGATTTCTTTATTATTTAGGGTAATTTATTTAATTTCACATTCATTGGGTTTGGTCTTTTACTACAAATCTTCAGATTATAATGTGACACGCCTTGTGTTATGGTTATGTAGAGAACAACCAAGAAAACATCCACTTTCAGAAACGAGAAAATTGATCTGCTACGATAGTTCCGTGGTAGAATATCCGCCCGGCAAGTGGAAGACCCGGGTTTGATTCCTGGTCATAGCAGACTTTTTTCTTGTTTCAAAATTATTCCCTCTTATGTACTCGTATGTTACTTTCAGAGCAATTTATAACTCTTGGGTGGGGAAAAAAAGAAACCCAATTTCATGGTTCTGAAGGGAAAGCAGCTGCCCAAGTGGCACCACAATCCTGCAGACCTGTCTTTAGCTGGGACGACTGTCAGCCTCGAGTCTCATGGAGGGGAGATGGAGAACTATTTGTTGTGTCCACAATTGTTCCAGACTTAAGTAAGTGGATTTGAGTTATGTCATTTTTAATGTAATGGTTTCACTTATGGATGCTTTTTCGTGTGATTTACCATTCTTTGTGAGGAATATGTATCTTTTTATAATATAATGACTAGTGTAATTTCCAGTCAAAAATGACAGAATAACCTAAAGAATTATTATTAGGCATTCAAGATGTAGATCTTAGTTAATTAATTTAAAATAACTATGTGAATAAACAAATCAGTCTTAAAATTTTAATGAATTTTATAAGTGTTAATTATATCATTAACATTATGTGATGATTTTAAACATTTATTAAACAATGTTCCAGACTGTTTGCTTTGGACAAATTAACAAAATACAAAAATGCTGTTGATAGTAAAATCAACAACATATTTGTTCTTATGCATACAAAACAAAATTGTTTACGTCAGTTGAAAAGTGAATTGCAATGAGTAGGTACAGACAGTAGACCAGAGCATTGCTAAAAAAAGAAACAAGTAGTTCTGGAAAGAACTAATCCGCCTACTTTCCTTTCAATACAATTTTAATATATAACAGGTGTGTACACAGGTTTCCCATTATACAGAAGTGCTTTTCGTCAAATTTGCCTTAGTATAATCATATAGTAATGTATTTGCTTTGAAATCAGAAACTTATTTTTTCTTATATTGTGGTAGCCTTGCTATTTTGATCCTTTTTAAACATATCTCGTTTTCCCATTCAATACTCGCCCTAGAAATGAAATTTCTTTGAAATCCGTTCTGCCAATACCTTCCAAATTCATAGTTACAGCAAAATTATAACCTTGATATTGTGGTAGCCCTGTTTAGCGACCCGGCTGAAATATGATATTTTGGTTATTTATTTATATACTAGGGAGATGCCCATTGAAATTTAATGGGAAAGTATTTTAAATGAAATTTCGTGAATAGATGTTATGCAAAGCTATTATCCGAGTCAATGGTACCCAATTACACGAAACTGTCAACAATGCAAATCACTAAGAATGCATCAAATTCTCGCGTTAAAAACTGATTTGTTGAT
Source organism: Tanypteryx hageni (assembly GCA_028673005.1). Lineage (NCBI taxonomy): Eukaryota > Metazoa > Arthropoda > Insecta > Odonata > Petaluridae > Tanypteryx > Tanypteryx hageni. The sequence continues at coordinate 199,009,434 of CM054115.1, forward strand.
TGATTTGAGACGTATTCAAAAATCAATGGTGGGAAAACAAACTTTCATTCTTTTATGCGTTCGTAGTTTCAAGCCTTGAACTCCTACCATGATTATAAGTAATTTTTATATGCGAATAATTAATGTTTTACATTCAAATGTATTCCTTCTCATAAATAATGTAACAAATGTTGTTTACATTCATTGCTATGAAAATCACTTCCCTCTCCTTCCTTCTCTCTCCCGTATTAAAAGCATGCTTTCAAGTAACAATAGGATTTCGAGGTTTAACAATGAAATGGGTTGCCAAGGCAACATCCCATTAAAATGGAAAGATATGTGAATTAAACGTTTAACATGAGGAATTTCGAGCTGTAGGCGAAAAAAGATGAGCAGAAAAAGAAACTTCATAATTATTTCTTTAAAATGGTTCACATCCAAAGACCGTAGGTTAATTCTTTCTAATTTTGATCTCAAAAAAATAAAAGCCTGCATGTTGAAAAGTCTATTTTTACGTGTTATTTTATGGAGTTGAACCCAGGACTTTTTTCGAGATTTTTTTCGTCATCACCTTAACACCTTGCGTACGGGGCATTTAAATGCCTCCATATTGCCTGTTCCGGGCGAATTAAAGGTACTCAATTTAAAATGTGGTTGAATTATATAAATTTTCATTACTCATTTATTAAAATTTCAAGTTGAAATTTTGAATAAATACCAATGATGTTAATATTTTTTGCTGGTGTGATAATGCAGGAAGCATTTTCCCTTGTGCAACGGGACACCGCAGAATGAGCAAACATACCATGTCTCCTTCCTCTTGTTGTTTGCTGCGCACACTTTGCAAGCCCTGAAAGGATATTTTTTCTTCCCCTTTCCTACAATCGGCTCTAGATGATGTTTGCTCAAACTTTCCGAAAGTCTCTCTGGTTGTCCTTTTTCGCAGCGTGCTTAGTAGGCTTTTCAGTCTCTTCAACCTCGTCATTCGAAGACTCACCCAATTCTTCCCTACTACTCGCCCAATGTTTCGCAATGTCAAGTAAAAAAGTTTTGAATCTAATTTTACTGGGGTTATTCAAAGTTTTATACACTCTAAATGAATTGAAAAGAGCACAATTTATTAGCCATAACACAACCTTTTCGGACCATTTAATTGTTTTCCTCAATATTGTATAATAGGACAAATACATGTCTGCCCTATCTACTCCTTTCATACACTGATTGCTTCTTCTTCTTCACTGGCAGTCCTGTGATTCTGTTCTTCTTTTTGGTATTACTCATACTAGCATTGTGAATCGTACTGATCATCCTAACCTCCCTTTTGTCCTTCCAAACGAGAAGTAAAACTGTAAAACTTGACCTTTACGATAATATGTGAATTCTCCCTTTTTCAACTTTTTTGCCTCATCCTTCAATGAGACAGGAAGGCCCCTATTCGATCTAATTGTCCCACAAACTCTTGTATTCTGTTTAATTAGAAGTTCTGCTATTTTAACATTATTGTAATAGTTATCCTGATATATGTGATGCCACAGATTTGATACTGGTTTCAAAAGTGATATATACGTCCTAAATTTGAGCCGTCCCCTCCAAGGTATCACCGCTTCATCAAGGGATAACTCCTGTTTTGGTTTATATAGTTCTGAAAATTTTCGACGAAGTAATCAACCACGGGCCTTATTTTGAATAGTCTGTCTGTCGTGTCTGACAAAAAATCATTATTGTTGAAATGCCATGATCTCCATATCTGTTCAAACCTGTCTCGACTCATTATTTTTCCAAAAATGGCAGTCTCAATGAAAGGATCAGTGCTCCAGTACTCTTTTAGGGTATCTTTCCTTACTTGGCCCATAAGGATTATTATAGAAAGGAACTTTTTCATTTCAGGAACTGTGATGTTCGACCACTTCTTTGATTTGGAGGAATATTTGTATTTATCTATATTTTGACTAATATAGGTTAGATTCATAACAGAATTTTGAACAAGTCATCACCAAAAAAAAGTTTTACAACATCAGAGAGGCTTTCACAGTTTTCTGGTAAATGTTTTACCCCAGGCAAACATAAAAGTTCCTCCAAATTTCTTTCCGTGTCATTTTTTCTCCAAACAGTATCACCCGCGCCAGCTAAATTTTCCTCAACTTCACTTATTTCAGATTCACTATCACTAATTACACGAGGAGCTTTTCTTTTTCTCACACCGAATAAAACACTATCATCACTTTCTTTCTCACTACTGTAAATTTCTTCATTGTCCTCACTCAGTACATCTGACAAATCGTCTGTATATAAATCACCAAAAGTTTCGTCATCGTATATCTCTCCAGGTCCCGCCATGGGTAGTGAATAGAACGTAAATTTATAAGAAAAATTAAAAATTAATACCTATTTTTGTATAAGATAACTGTACCACAATTTTTAGGTGTACTATGTCTTCGCTACGGCATATGATATAAAGTGACACCGATAACACTGCACACACAAAACATCCGAACGCTGAACCAGCTATTCCAAAACTAATCCATCTCTTCTTGTCACTACTGTTGACGAATTCCTGACACTGAAGCTATAAATGACTCAATGGGCTTTCTACGTCATTGAAGAATAAACAGACTCCAACATGTAAACAAGATTCAAAAATGCAAGGAGCACGTTTTTGTCCCAAAGCTGCAGCTCGGAATGTTAGACGAAATGAAAATAATTTATTATGGTTTAATGGCTATGAGAAATTCTACAAAAATCTTTCATTAATTTAATTAAATTCCTTCCAAATCCTTAATTACGGAAAGAGTTTAATTTGTAATTGTGGCGTCCCTGTTTGGCTGATTCTGTTTAATATTCTAATACGGTTTTGTATATAAGTGTATATTATAAGTATTAAATTTGGTTAAAATTTCTGCCGATTTATTGTCAATTTCGGCACTGCCTAGCCTACGTGGTCCAACGTCAACTTTGTTCCCTGTTCTCCTTTACAAAAACAGCTTCTGAATGAGTGCTGGGATGAAATACAAAGTATATATGTACTGAGTCATTCGATCTATTACAAAGACTTATACAATGTAACAACTTTTGGTGTTATGCAGTGGTGCTGTGGGAGACATTGGAATGCTTCGCTGATACTTTGACATAACGTAGTTATATCGGACTAAAGGGAACTTAACGTGGAACTTAATGGATCAACACGTATAGAGTACAAAAAAATTCATTCTACTACACCTGAAAATCTGGAAAATCTGAGAAATACGAAAAAACAAAACATTTTATGAAAAAGTCGGGGGTCGACCTATACATGAGATCGACTTATACATAAGTATATACGGTATATGTGCACATTCTATGTACCAATTTTAGTTGAAATCGATTCATTCATGAAGAAGGTGTTAGGGACACAGATGGACACCCAGGTGATCTCATAAGACTACTTTCCATTTTTTGGAAAGTATGGTAAAAATGAATTCCTAAAACTAACTACTAGTAGTTGGTAAAATGTTAGTAAAATGGCAGTTGCAAATTGCTATTTCGGGAACCATCCCTTTGTTGATCGGGGATTGGAGAATACGGAGGGGGTTGGGTAATGGCTATATATCATCATCATCATAGGTAGTCTGTCCGTAGACAGGTCCGTGATTATTCTTGGTTAAACCTGGTTCTCCATATACTCCTATTTTCCGCTGTCCTCTTCATATCTTGATAACTTTCTTTCCCTTTCAAATCGTCTATCAGCTGAAACCTTTGCTGGTGGAGGTTTTCGGGTTTCGCTGCGTTGGCGGCATTTCTGGCTCTCGACGTTTCGCAGACGTTGCAGTCTGCATCTTCAGGAGATGAAGTGAGATCCGATGGTAGGGATCTGACTTTTATATTCACTCGTGCCTTCCTAGTTTAACCGTTGTCCATTGCTGATTGGCTCGTTCGAGTTGCTGTCCCTTTCTCTTTGGAGGTTGCTCCAACGTATTTTTCCTCCCTTTCACTTTTCCGTTGGAAGAGTCGCTTCCATGTTGCGCTGATGCGCAAACCGTCGTCCCGGTTGAAATTGACCGGATGCTTTTCGATCTCAATAGCTTCGCGAATTAACCTCGGAAAATATCGATCTTCTTTCGCGAGCAATTTCGTTTCTTCGAGCGTGATTTTATGTCCCGGGCCGGAGGTGAAGTGCTCCGCTATGGCCAACTTCCTCCATTTTTTGTTCATCATGGCCCGTTTATGTTCGGCTAAGCGACAGCGAATGGATCGTCCTGTTTGTCCGACGTATACGTGTCCGCAGCTGCATGGAATCCTGTAGACTCCTTCAGATGTTAGCGGGTCGAGTGCATCTTTCGCAGACGGAAGTTCTTCTTTTATTTTCCTTAGCGTGTTGAAACGGACGACGATATTTTCTTTTTGTAGAATCCTGGCTATGCGTTCTGATGTCCCGGCGATGAAGGGAATTTTTGCGTAGGCTGTGGGTTTTGGTCGTTCCACCGAAGGTTTTTGTTTCGGTTTTATATTCCGCCGGATGAATGGGTGACTGTAGCCATTATTCATGAGTGCCCTTCTTATATGCTCTTCTTCGTCTTTTAGGGACTCGGGATCGGAAATCGTCTTTGCTCGGTGCATCAGGGTCTTGATTATTGATGCCTTCTGTTGAGGAGTTACCTGCATGCTGCCTCTCATCACCATCCTCAACAGAAGGCATCAATAATCAAGACCCTGATGCACCGAGCAAAGACGATTTCCGATCCCGAGTCCCTAAAAGACGAAGAAGAGCATATAAGAAGGGCACTCATGAATAATGGCTACAGTCACCCATTCATCCGGCGGAATATAAAACCGAAACAAAAACCTTCGGTGGAACGACCAAAACCCACAGCCTACGCAAAAATTCCCTTCATCGCCGGGACATCAGAACGCATAGCCAGGATTCTACAAAAAGAAAATATCGTCGTCCGTTTCAACACGCTAAGGAAAATAAAAGAAGAACTTCCGTCTGCGAAAGATGCACTCGACCCGCTAACATCTGAAGGAGTCTACAGGATTCCATGCAGCTGCGGACACGTATACGTCGAACAAACAGGACGATCCATTCGCTGTCGCTTAGCCGAACATAAACGGGCCATGATGAACAAAAAATGGAGGGAGTCGGCCATAGCGGAGCACTTCACCTCCGGCCCGGGACATAAAATCACGCTCGAAGAAACGAAATTGCTCGCGAAAGAAGATCGATATTTTCCGAGGTTAATTCGCGAAGCTATTGAGATCGAAAAGCATCCGAAGAAGAAGAAGAGAAAGGGACAGCAACTCGAACGAGCCAATCAGCAATGGACATTGGTTAAACTAGGAAGGCACGAGTGAATATAAAAGTCAGATCCCTACCATCGGATCTCACTTCATCTCCTGAAGATGCAGACTGCAACGTCTGCGAAACGTCGAGAGCCAGAAATGCCGCCAACGCAGCGAAACCCGAAAACCTCCACCAGCATTCAGCAACGCTGCGAAAGCCTTCAACTCAAGCTGAAACCTTTTCCTACGTCTTTCCCTTTTCCTATCTAGTTTTCCTTCTAACACGTCTTTAATCATACTCTCTCTCCTCAGGTAATGTCCAACCCAGTTTGCCTTACTTTTTCTGATAGTCTGTATAACCATTCGCTTCTCTCCTATTCACTGTAGCACTTCATCGTTTTTCATCCTATCTGTCCATTATATATATTGTTACGAACCAGGGGTGGGTTTTGTACAATGATGCCAGTCAGATTTTTTTTATTTTCTTTTTATTTCCAACGCTACCCCGTTCGCCCCGTTATGCCGCTCCTCCTTCGACTCTCCTTCTTTCTCTCTCTTCTCGCAGAGTTTCTTCCTCGCCGACTCCTTCTCGCTGATCCTCTTACGCCGCTCTCGCCGACTCTCTGCCCTGAACGCTTCCTGTCGCCGTCCTTATATCCCCGTCCCGAGTTTTTGAGAACCTTCTCGGGATTCCTGGAGAATCCTCAATAGTCCCGTTTAATGGACCTACCTGGGGTCGCGGTCGCCGCTCACGTGCTCGTAACACTGCCCCCTCCTTAAGAGATCTCGTCCCGAGCATAATTCGAACCGAAGTAAGGCGCCAGTTGGTCAATGTGGACTATCTTGGGCTTATCACAGATTCCTTGCTGTATCCGATAGGTTACGTCATTAATTCTTGTAATAACTTTGTAGGGTCCATCTCACTGCGACGGTAGCTTTGGCGACTTCCCCTTCCACCTCTTCGGATTGTGCAGCCATACGGTGTTTCCTTCGTCAAACCTTCTTGCCTTCGCCCTTCTGTCGTATCTCGTCTTCATTTTATTGCTGGACTTTAGACTGTTAGCCCTCACACTGTCATGAATGATGTCCATCTGGCCCTTCAATTCCGAAACATAGTCATCTATCGGTCTTGGGGCATCTGGTGCGGAATCTGTTAAGAGATCGCATGGTAATGGAAGTTCTCTCCCGAAAATGATTTCAGCCGGAGTTCTTCCAGTGCTTTCGTGGACGGCAGATCTGTAAGACAGCAAGAACAGGGGAATAAGTTTATCCCATTCGCGCTGCTGTTTGTCAACCAGCTTCGCCAAATGGGATTCCAGCGTAAAATTGAATCGTTCTACCATTCCATCAGACTGTGGGCGAGCCGGTGTCGTCCTGGTTTTGTGCATCCCGAGTAACTGACACATCTCCTGGAATAGGCGAGACTCGAAGTTTCTTCCTTGGTTCAAGTGAATTTCAAGAGGGACATCGAATCTACAGACCAATTCATTTACAAGCTTCTTGGCCACTGTTACAGCCTCCTGGTTAGGCACAGCATAAGCCTCAGGCCATTTACTGAAGTAATCCATCACTACAATTATGTAACGGTTACCATCCTCCGTCTCGGGGAAGGGCCCATCTACATCCACTGCAATCCTTTCCCAGGGCACTCCGACATTGTACAACTTCAACTTTCCGTGGCTTCGTGTTTGCGGGCCCTTTACACAGCTGCACAAGTTAGGCACTTCCGGCACCATTCTTCAACATCAATGTGACAACCAACCCAATAAAACCGCTGTCGTACCTTTAGCAGAGTTTTCTTGACGCCTAAATGTCCTCCGGAGATGCCGTCATGCACATCACGAAGTACATCAGGTACCATCTTGCGGGGCACAACCAGTTGCAAGGTTTTCTCTTTGCCATCCGCACATTCCCAAACTCGGTGAAGAATGCCATTTTCCAGAACCAGTGAGTCCCACTGAGCCCAGTAACTCTTAGTCCTTGGATTCATTGGTGATACATCACTCCAAACAGGTTTTGGAACTCCAGACGCCTTCCAGTTATGGATGGTTAGAAGATCGGTATCTTCCATCTGGGCCTTACGAAGAGAGTCTTCATCCCAGCCAGCTTCCATTCATTTCATTCCGACCCTTTTTACCGTCTCCAAACCCTTAGACTCCTGCCTGATGCAATATGAACATTGAGAGGTACATGGCCATCGAGACAAAGCGTCGGCATTGAGGTGAGACCTTCCATTCTGGTGTTCAATAGCGAAGTTGTACTCTTGGAGCTGTTCCAGCCAATGGGCAACCTAGCCTTCAGGGTTCTTGAAGCTCAGGAGCCATTGAAGCGCAGCATGATCAGTTCTCAGGCGAAATCTTCGTCCGATTAGGTATTTATGGAAATGCTGCAGCGTCTTAACGACTGCCAATAGTTCACGGCGTGTGACGCAGGAGTTTCTCTCTGGCTTGGACAGCGACTTGCTGAAATAGGCTATGACCACCTCTCTACCTTCTCTGACTTGCGACAAGACTCCGCCAATGCCAGTGTTGCTTGCATCAGTGTCCACGATGAACTCACTTTTCTCGGCTGGATATCCCAGAATAGGAGCAGTACATAATCGCATTTTCAATTCTCGAAATGCACCTTCGCAATCCTCATCCTAGCAGTATGGTCGCCTTTTCTCTGTGAGTCTATGAAGTGGCTTCGCAATATATGAGAAATTCTTCACAAAACGTCTGTATTATGCACGTAGTCCGATAAACACTCGAACATCAGTTCTGTTTTTCGGCCTAGGTCAATTTTGTACAGTTTCTATTTTTTCGGGATCGGGCTCTATTCCACCCTCAGAAATAACATGTCCCAAGGAGCTCAGCTTCCTCTTAAATAGTGAGCATTTCTTCGGACTCAACTTGAGATTGGCAGCACGGAGTCGCTGGAGCACTTGCTCTAGATTCCATAAATGTTCATCGAAATTTTTACCAACGATTATGATGTCATCCAGATATACAAGGCACCCTTCTTCAGTCAAACCACTGAGCACTGTTTCCATAAGCCTCTCGATGGTGGCGGGTGCGTTACATAATCCGAAGGGCATGATGGTAAATTGCCACAGTCCATTCCCTGTACTGAATGCAGTTTTCTCCTTGTCGTTCGGATGCAATTCCACCTGCCAATATCCACTCTTCAGATCCAAGGTGGAGAACCATCTCGTTCCATGGAGGGTGTCCAGGGTATCATCAATTCGGGGTAACATATAGCTGTCCTTCTTTGTAACATCGTGTAGGCGATGGTAATCCATGCAGAATCTTGTGGTTCCATCCTTCTTCTTTACTAGAACTACTGGCGAACACCAGGGGCTCGAGGAAGGTTCTATAATTCCATCTTCCTGCATCTCACGCAGCATGTCCTTTACCTCCTGCTGTCGTGCTAAAGGAACACAGCGAGGCCGTTGCTTGATCGGCGCTTCAGACCCAGTATTTATCCGGTTTGTCACCAATTGGTTCTGCCCTGCTTTCCTTTCTCTTGCAAAAAGACATTTACATACTGGAACAGAAGCTTACGGACCTTCTCATAGTCATCTTCGCTCAACTCTCCTCTAATTTCTTCCATAAGGCACAAGAACCAAATCAGACATGAAACTTCCCCTTTTACGTCGTTAGTCCCTTCACACCTCCGTAACCACATAACTTCGTTGCATTTACCGACTATTGTTCCCCTCTTCAAGATGACATCTTCCTTGCTGAGGTTTATGACGCGAACCACAACCGTATCCTTACACTTCACTAGTGCCCTTGCCGTTATCCATTTGTTGTTTCCCGTGGATTTGTGCTCGATGAGGACACAATGATCTGCACCACAATTTCCCCTTCGAGGGAGCGACACTGGTACCAAGCTTTCTGATCTGGCAGGCAAGATCGTTTTCTTGAGATAATGGACACATCCTTTAGCGGCATCGTTTTTGAGGAAAACCTCTTTGTTTTGTAGGATGAGAACTCCTTGAGTCACATCCAACAAGCAGTCGTAGGTCATCATGAAATCTAATCCGACAATGCAGTCGTCTGTGATATCCGCTAGAACAGCCCTTTGTTCAAACTCCCTTTCCCCAATGCTTATCTCAACGGTTGTCTCTCCGAGAATGGGTACTCGCTGACCAGTTGCTGTTCGAAGGTCACTAAGGTCGCTGCAGCATTGCAACCGTTTCGAGTGCACCAGAAGATTCGGGTTAATGATGGTTCGAGTTGCCCCCATGTCCAACGTCAAGCGACAGGTTTCCCCGTCGATAAGTCCTTCCACCACCAGGCCATTTCCGTCGCACATCTGTAAGATGGTAACACTTGGGGCTAGTGACCGTCCAGCCAGCGCCCACCCCGAAGCCCTGGCGACTACTCATTTCCCTGAGAATCCTCACCGTGCAGTCGTTCGTCCTTACGCTCAGTGCGGTTGACCTCCTGCCTGGTCTCATGTGGCTGATTCCTATTCGGGCAACTGTTCGCCAAGTACCCTGTTCGTCCACATCGGTAGCAGCACAGTGAGAATCTTCTCGGACGTTGTGGTGAGGCCTCTTCAATTGCTATCTCCCGCACACGATGAGATCGCGGATCCTGCCGCACAGCTTTTACTTCTAGGGCATGGGTCAGGGCATCCTTGATGCTGTTGTGGTGCCACAACCTTACTGCTGCCCTCACCTCCAGGTCACGGATACCATCCACAAATGCCTGCACGAGGTTGGTCTTTATCGCGGACTCGGCTGAATTGGGGTATGCCCGTCGCACCAGCTTTTCCATCTCCAGGGCCCAGTGCTGGAGTCCTTCTCCGCTTCTCTGAAAACGGTCGTGGAGCTGAGCGCAGTAGACATGTTGCAAGTGCTTCTCCACATACCAACTCTCTAGTGCTTCCAGCAGAGCCTTGTAATCACGGCCATCTCTGGGCAGAGCCTCCAACACCTCCAGAGCTTGCCCACGAAGTACAGGTATCAGCGCTGTCAATCTATCCTCCTCCTTCCAATTGCTCGATTTGGCAACTGCTTCAAACTGGCAGCGGTAGGCCGACTAAGTGGTTGTGCCATCGAATGGTGGAACCTTGAATTTGGTGGTGGATGGAGCATTGCTCGAAGCTACGCCGCCCATACGCCTTACCTCGCTGCGTACCATGGACGTCATTCTGTCCTCGAACCCAGACATGGACTCGAAGCGATCCTCATGGCTCTTCAATTGGAGTGAATGCTCATCGATAGTGGTCTTCAGCATTTTTAACTCGGCATCGTATTTCGAGAACAAGTTCTCCAATATGTCCCAATTGTGATGCTTGATCCGTGCGCATCTCTTGAATGGCCTGCAGTAAAACTTCGAAACCCACCATAGACGGCACCGCAGTCCCCTCAGAGCTGCTTTCCGTTTTAACTCCTGTGGTGGCATCTTTTTCCTGCATCGGATTCCGCTCCTGGGCATTTCCGTCGGCGGCCGCGGCGGCTTGGGCTCTCGTCCTGCATTGCTGCTCGTCACGTGGCGTCACTGGCATTCTTGTCCTACAATCCCACTTCTGACACCAAATTGTTACGAACCAGGGGTGGGTTTTGTACAATGATGCCAGTCAGGTTTTTCTTATTTTCTTTTTATTTCCAACGCTACCCTGTTTGCACCATTACGCCGCTTCTCCTTCGACTCTCCTTCTTTCTCTCTCCTCTTCGCCGAGTTTCTCCCTCGCCGACTCCTTCTTTCTCTCTCCTCTCGCCAAGTTTCTTCCTCGCTGACTCCTACTTTCTCTCTCCTCTCGCCGAGTTTCTTCCTCGCCAACTCCTTCTCGCTGACCCTCTTATGCCGCTCTTGCCGACTCTCTGCCCCGAACGCCTCCCGTCGCTGTCCTTATATCCCCGTCCCAGGTTTTTAAGAACCTTCTCGGGATTCCTGGAGAATCCTCAATAATCCCGTCTAATGGGCCTACCCGGAGTCGCACTCACGCGCTTGCAACAATATGCTAGCACATGTAACCGGCTTCGCTCGGGATATTAACGCGGCAGTATTTATTTTGTTAAAGGTTAAAATAACATAACTGAAAAAGAAGTCTGAGAACAAAATAAAACACAGATACCAAAGGGTGTCTGAACATAATGTAAAATAGTAATATACAGTAGAGGATCGTTTATCCGGAATTCTAAACAACAGAAACATCCAAACAGCGGAATTATTCTGAAAGAATTTTATCATGGTCCATTTTTTCAATAGCACCATTTTAATACATAATTGACGAACGATTTGCTATATTAGTTCTGAAAACCACCACCACAACTTGTTGCTTTCTAACCATGTGCGCGAGAGGTGTTAAAGGTGTGTTTACAAGGTGTTAAAACTTTTTGTATAAAGTGATAAACAGCAGTTTTGCAAATATTTTATTCGTCCCGTCCCTCAACCTTAATAATGGAGAGAATACCCAAGAAGACGCATCCAGAAGACGTTGGAACTGGAACAAGTGCCGGCAAGAGAAAAAGACAGAATCTCACTATCCAGCAAAAACTGGAGGTTTTGAGAAAAATAGATCGCGGCGTAAGTGTATCTCAACTTCGTCAGGAATATGGTGTAGAACAATCTACAATATATGACATAAAGCCACAGAAAGATAAAATTTTCCAATTTGTTGCGGAATCAGATTCAATTGCCGGTATCTCAAAAAAGAAAACTTGACGTGGTCCGAAGAGTAGTGACCTAGACAAAGTTGTGTATGAGTGGTTCCGCCAACGTAGGAGTGAAGGGATTCCTATCTCTGGTCCTATGATAATGGAGAAGGCAAAATCATACCACGAGCACCTAAAAATCGAAGGAGAATATGATTATTCTACGGGATGGTTGCAGAAATTCAAAAATCGCCATGGCATACGGTATTTAAAAGTTTCCGGTGAAAAAATGTCAGCAAATTATGAAGCCATGGAGGAATATGTTAATGATTTGTCAAAGTTGGTGGAAGAACATGGACTTAGCACTGAGCAAATCTACAATTTGGACGAGACAGGTTTGTTTTGGCATTGTCTCCCATGGCTTTTGATTTCCTCACAGAATTAAAATGTATCAAAAAATGCGCTAAAATCAATGGTCACGACCCTCAGATGATAGAAAATATTTTACACAAACACAGGCGCAGTCTTTCTTTGAAAAAACGGATTACTCTCACAAGCATGCCCCCAAAAAACCAAAATACGTAAAAATCCCCTTCGTCCCAGGCATCACAAATGGCTTATCAAACATCTTCTCAAAACAGAACCTTAAACCAGTACTTGTGAATGAAAACAAACTCTCCAACTTAATACACAATCCAAAAGACACGATCCCAACTCTACAAAAATCCGGCATATACAAAATCGCTTGCGCAGACTGCGAGAAAGTCTACATAGGTCAAACTAAACGGAAGCTAGAAACCAGGTTCAGAGAACACCTTGCACATTTCAAACACAATAGATTTAACAGGTCTAGCGTCGCAATACACATACAGGAAAACAATCACCCGATTAAAATCAAAAACATGTCTCTCTTAAAATCAACACAAACTGACGGGAAACTAGACGCTTACGAGAGCATTTTCAATAACAAATTCAAAGAGACGGTTATGAATAACGACCGTGGACCTATCCCTTACTCACCCCTCTACACGCCCTCCTTTCACTTTTACCCGGAACATATAAATACACAAGACCAAACACAAACAGTCCATACAACTTCAGCTACTGAAGATGAGAGCATAGCTCTCGAAATACCTATCTAGCGAGTTTCCCAGAGATTTCCAGAGTGATTGTGTGTGTGTGTGTGTTCCTTTTCTTCATTTTAGGCTAGTTTTTGACAACAGGTCCCTGTAGGCCATCATCGTCCTGCAAACTTGTAAGTATAATTTAATTTTCCTTTATTTTCTTATTGACGTGTGAGTGCTCTCTGGGTTAATTTACGGTTCAGGAGTTTTAAATTTTAATTCCGATAAAATCCTTGGGAAGCTCAAAACACCTGTCCTCTTTCCAGTCAGCTGATTCAGATTGGGCTTTTTCTATGCCCTCGGAATCACCTCCTCCAACACCTGGAGCAATCACTCTCTCTTCTTTTGGATGGAAATCTATAATTTCGTCTTCTTCACTTGAACAATTACTCAATACACCATCAAAAGACTTATAGAAAACATTCCAAAATTCATTTCAAGTGCCTATGGTCACGTGATAAGGATCAATAGACTGTTTACAAACGGAACAAAGAAGTAGCTTATGAGAGCATGATTCATATTCTTGCCAACAGCACAGTTTGGAGAATGAGATAACGGGCGGTTTCGGACACTTATGCCCGAAGTGGAGATTCCGAGATGGGAGGTTTTGGGCGCTTTGGCCCGGAGAGGGTTAAAATGAAAATCAGTAGCTATTTATCCTTTTCCTTGAATTTGTACTTTCCCGCAATTTACACTTTTTTTCCAAGGTCCCTAGAAAAAAAGCATAAATTGCGGGAAAGTGTAAATTGAGGAAAAAGGAAAAATAGGTAACTGATTTTACCTTTAAACTTGTTCATTTGTTTCAGTAAGGCTAACAATAAAATCAGTGTTAAAAGAGCTAAGTTTATAAAGAGTATATTTATTTTTTCATTTGTTTAACCAGCACACTTTTTAAATAATATTAATATACAGTAAACTCTCGATAATCTGGTACCCCTTGATCCGGCACTCGTTATTATGCCACTTTTTTGTAATAACATCGCGAAGTTCCGCATTTTGCCACAAGATGGAAATACTGTCGCGTTGGATGAGAACTGAGGGCATTGAACCAAGTTTGAAGTTCACAGGTCTTGTAAATTTCTTTTACGTAATGGAAAAATTATACTAATAGTTTAAAATTTGTATTTATGTTTAACTAATCGTTGAGAACCACAGCGTAAAGGACTATAGTTGGGAGCACGAATGAAGGCGGGGGTCAACTAAATGTGCAGAAAGTCAGAAATGTCATGTGGTTTCTCCCACTCCTTCACATGGCCAATCAGCATCAGTCAGTTACAGCGGCTTTTGGTGTGCGGTTAGTACATTTCCGGCGTGATTTTCGTGTTTATTTGCGTGTTTTACGATTGATATTTAAATAGTACTGTCTTGTGGTGTTCTAAAATGGAGGGTGAAGGAAGTAAACGCAAGGTTTTGCACAAACAAGCAAGAGAAATCTTATATAAATTGTATCAGTACTCACGAAGAGAGGAATTAGATTTATTACGATAAGGAGCATCCACAAAAAGTGTAATGTTTGATTGGTATTATCCACCGAATTTTGTTCTTATTTTGTATTTTTATTTTATATATTTCTGTATATTATTTTGTTTCTTGTTTACATTTCCTGTGATGTGTTTTGTGTTACGATGACATCCATGACGTTTGTGCTACATTGTTATTTGCAATTTGTGTTTATAAGTTTAAATAAACAAATTCTGTTAAATGATGATGATGCAGTGGTATTGTAAACAAAGATGGGTAACTGCATTTATTTCAATGGAAATGGTAATATAAAGAAAGAGATTTCTTTTGCCGAGAAGGTTGAATTACGTGTCGGTTTTTGTGAAATTTGGAACAGTGAACTTTAAATAATAGGGGCTGACCAATATTTACATTAACTTTGTTCATTATTTCTAGTTCATGAAGAATGATAACTGTCTCCAATAAACTCTTTCAAATTAAAACCACAGAGCCTGGTTGTTTTCGACAATGCGCTATCAAAACTGCTTCTCTTCCTTCACAAAACAAATGAGTTTATATGGACGCCTATTCCCGCGTAGAAGTAATGTTAATTCTACAACCGTGAGTTAAGCTACCGCAAGGAGTTTGCTAAGTCTGTTTGAAGGAAGATCAAGAGAGAGAAAACACAGACAAACTTAAAAGCATACGAAATATTTTAATGAACGTATTTAATGTTATTTTAAAAATACTATGGAAAAGTAACAAAGCACGTATCTTACGTTATTATAGTGTTATTTCTCCATAAATCTTCAGTCGCCGCATTTCCTATTTCTACAGAAGCCTCCCGAAGATGATTTTATAATTATTTAATTCCGCTATGCTTCGAAAATTCAGTTAAGTACCTAATAAATGATGAACCTGGGAATAAAACCTATGATATAACACCTAAATACATACGTATGTATGTGTCTGTATGCAGCGTGTAATTCCCTCGCACATTTAACACATGCACCAGATTTAAATGTTCATGGTCATTTTTTGTTATTTATAAATAATTTACGTAGAATTTGTGGGTGGCAAATAAAATGCATTCCTCAAATCTGACCGTTTTGGTTAATACACGTGTGTTATCTACTTGAATATATACTATAAATTTTGCCTCTTGCTGATCCGGCAATCTCGTTATTCCGGTACTACTCCGGTCCCGAGGGGTGCCAGATTATCGAGAGTTTACTGTATATGATGAATTAAAATGTTGCAAAGAGAGGGGTTCACATCTCTGTGACTTTCCCCCCAGGTGAAGGTGAACCTAGCTATGCCACTGGCCCAGCCGTTAACCTTTTCGCTGCTATCGACGCATATGTGCGTCAAGGCAGCATACAGCCTCTACTGCTGTCAATGCATATATGCGGGCGGGCAGAGCGGTGCGTTGACTGCTAACGACGCATATATGCATTTCAAGCTTTTTCGTTCGCTGCTCAAAACGCATTCAGTCGTATCGATGCTAACGAAGTGCCGTGGATTTTTGTGGTACTAACAGATATTTTAGGCACTCTGTAGATGGCCTAGACATATATTTTCAAGCTGTTTTTATTCTAACCTTGGACGATGAAAAAGGCTGCTTCTACTTCGTTTCCCTGGACTTTTTGCACCCGCATAAAACCTTTTTCGTCCCTTGGCCATCATTTTTCTCACCCCCTATGCCCTAAAAGACCTAAAACAGACGGAAAAAAGCCAGAAATATCTTCAGTTCTGTGTCAACTTTCATACGTAATACATCCCGTTCTCAAACCAAGTTTTTTAGTCGCGTTTAGATTCTTTTGTTTTCTTTTGCTATTAATAAAAATAATCAACAAAAAAGATGAAAATATTTTTTCGAGATGGTTAATAATCAATATGAATGTAAATGATTGACAAAATAACTTGTAAAATATAAAGAGACTAAAAGACGAACGAATGAACGTAGATGCGGAGCTCCTAGGGAAAGTATTCAGCACAGGGGTGCTTCAAGGTCACTGAACTCGGCTCACACGGCTGACGCAGAAGCTTAAAGTCCATAGCAGCGAAAAGGTTAAACATACTCCATCATCAATGGCTTTCTCATTTTTTAATATACCTCATAATAGAGGTTTCTATTAAAGGATTTTTTTCAACTTCCTTTTAAGTGCATTGGACCAGAAATAAGATGTCTTCACAGCTTTCAGTCTGTTTTTTGTATGTGCTATCAAACCTTTCATCTCTGCAAGAAATGTGGCACTTAACCATTGCAGAACAATTTGATCTAAAAAATTATACTTAATAACATTTGTGTATTTATTTGTTTGCATTATGATTTTGTAGTTCATTCCACATATTTCAGCAAGTGCAAAAAAGATGCATCATTTGTTTTGTAATTACTCCTAGATATTGAGAGGCACTGGTATTTTCTAATCAAGTCATTATTATAAATGTTAATACGGCTTATTATTGGCAAAGTACATCATAATAAAAAGCACTGGAGAAAAATTTTATCAGAACCTTTAATTTTGACATAAACTGAAATAATCACATCTCTCACACTTTCAATTATAAAAAATAACACACTATGCTTTACCAAAACAGTATATTTACCTGGGACTGTGTATCAAGCAGTAATCATATTTATGTCCCTCTCCCAGGAAATTAATGAGAAATACTTGAGCACATTTTGCAGTTCTGTCCCATTCAAGACATTGAATTAAATATCTGGAATAACAATAGCTCACAAACTTATAAAAACAATAAAAAATAAAGATTCTCATAGGAATACAAATGTTTTCTTACAAAATCTTCCAAGAAGGGCTGGAAGAGCAAATGACGTGCAAAAAAATTCCTCTCATAGGAAGTTAATAATAATTACAAATTTAAACCAAATGTGTCCATTTTGAGTCTTTCTTCAACAGTTTCCTGTTTCTCATAGTTTAAACTGAGCAGAAAAGCTTTCAACACAATTGGCGTCCACAAATTCCAATGAATCATACTGATTTGAGGTGTTGCACTTGCTTAAAATAAACATTTTAATAACTAAGTGATAAATTTAGGATTTAAAAGGCTATCAGCAAACAATTATTTAGGAACATAAAAAAGATAACATTTATGAATACAACTATTTAATGAAAAAGTCTTATATTTTCATTTGTTTGCACTTTTTAAGCCTATTAATTTCCTGCATTTGTTTTTCAATTTTTTGTAAATCATCAAATGCTTGTTCGCTACTATTTCCACTAGAAATATAATTTCTTAAGGTTTGAATTGCAGATACTGCTTCTTTGTAGGGGTTTTTCATCCTCTGAATCATCTAAGTCTTCTACACCTTCCTCCAGATGTTTGTGTAAAATATCGTCCATTGTCTGTATCTGCATTGTCACCAAGTTTGAATCTAAATTAACAGTCAGAAAAAGTGCATTCTGCCTCCAATAGATCCCAATCACTATTTAAGGTTTCATCATCGCAAGTAATTTCTTCTGGAATTTCTCCAAGATTCTCAACAAAAAATATTGCCTTTCGAAAGCAATTTGAAATGGTAGACTCCTTGACCTGCTTCCAAGCTCATGAAATATTATGTATGGAGTCCAGTACATTTAATTTCATTTCCTTTAGATTCCTGCCGCAATCATGGAGAGAGATTAATTTTTGTAGAATGATTTTTTGATAATTGAACTTGAATATGTGAATTATTCCCAAATCCAATGGTTGGAGCTCACTTGTACAATTTGCAGGAAAAAAATTTAACTGTATATTTCGTAAATGTATATTTGGTGGATGTGCAGGGCACTGATCAAGGAACAATAAAATTTTCCTGTTCTTTGGTCCCATTTTGGCATCAAGAGCATGAAGCTGATCTTCAAAAATTTTTGATGTCATTCATTCTCTGGAATTTGCTGTCTATTTAGTGGGCAGAGTTTTTATGTTTGAAGCACCTTGGATTTTTTGGTTTACCAATTGCCAATGGCTGAAGCTTCTTGGTCCCATCAGAATTGGTGATTAACAAAATAGTAAGCCTTTGTTTACTAAGCTTCCCTCCATGGCACTTTTCCCCTCTGAGGCACTGCGCTTTTCCTGGAAAAACATAAAATAATCCTTTTTTGTCCACATTGAAGACGTTTTTAGGATCATAGCCTTGGAGAAGTTTTTCTAGTTCTGACCCCTTCCAATGTGCTGCAGTCTTGGTGTTAACACTCTTACTTTCACCAAATACTGTCTTGTACACAACATTGTGCCTATTCTTAAATCTATTCAACCAACCATTTGTTGCCGTGAAATCTGTGATTCCTAATCTTGTGGCGATGTGTAAAGCCTTCTCTCTTATAACAATACCATTTATGGGAATATTTGAAGACCTTACACTTAAAAACCACTCTTTTAACCCGGCAGTGGTCGCTAGGCCATCTGTTATGCAAGTGGTCACACGTGAGATTTTTTCTCCCACTCCATTCTCTCTTAGAATATGAATCAAACTTCATTTTTGGACTTGAAAGTTTATTCAGTGTCAATTCAACACGTAAATGCCTTTATAAACAACTACTTTTTCATAAACTCTGAAATTATCACATAAAAAGTAACAAATAACGAAAAATAAATATTTGTTAAGAAATTAGGTTTTTATCTCTTATCTTTTATCTCTTTATATCTTATCTCTTCACATTCTAAATCACTAGAATCAGACTGTTCCGTTCCCGTCAAATGGTCACTATGTTCACTGTCATTGTCGCTTTCACACTCATCACCTCCATGATTTTCGTCATTTTCGTCTTCCAAGTCTTCAGATGTACGAGAACCCCGCAGCCACGAAGCATGTTCTAGAACTAACAAGACTGATAATTAGGGGATGTTTATTCACACTTATTGTTCACAAATGCATTTCGCTGAGTATAAACATTTCTTACTGAGAAACTCAGTAAAAGTCTGTTATATATGTCAATATCAAAAATAATATTCGAGAAATACGACTAACCTACATTTTGTAATAATACTAATTCAACAAGCTTCTTCCCTCGACTCATTGTTCTGAAGAAAATAACGATTTTCAATGCACCGCAGAAAACACCGCTCACACGATTTGGAAATCATCTCACAACTGACTGTTACAAAAAACTAACATCAGTGGTTGCGCAATGAGAGAAAGTCTCACGCTTGGGAGTCAATAGCAACGAATCCTTTATTACAAGGTCAAGCATGTGATGCTGCTTCGTTGCAAGACGATAGCTTACTGAGAAGGGTCTAAAAGTCAGCTAGGGGAAGGGTCAATACCCTCCACTCCGTCATTACAAAGTGAACAAAATTTAAAAATAAGTGTGAGAGAAAATCTCATAGTGCGACCAACGCCGGGTTAATAATCTTTCCAATTCTTCATGCTTCGAATTCTTCACATATCTTCGCATTTCAGCCATTGGTCTGCATTGGTTTGCATGCTTGGCTATCACATCACAATTGAAGTAGGATCTGGTGCTTTCCCGGTGGATTGATTGTAGAAATTTTTCCCAATTGTATTCAATGTAGAGATCGGCAATTTAAGTCATTTGGCAAGCTAAATATGAGTTCCAGCGTGTGAATCTACTTTTGCTAAAATTTGTAGTTTTTCTTCGATGAAAAATGTCTTTCTTTGCCCTCGCTTTTCCATTTTTACATTTGGGATAAATTTCTTGAAAAGGCTTGAAAAGGTCTGAAGTAAACTAACTTCACGACATGCGAGAAAATGAACTACATATAACTCAACATTTCCACTCGTATATCTGGTGAGTTCCCGCAACATAATTTTTTTATTGAAAAAAGAAAGAACCTTGGATTTCCACAAATTAAAAAAATATTGTGGAAATACAAGGTTCTTTCTTTTTTCAATATGAGTAAATTCCACTGAGTAGAGCCTGACCTCATTACGGATATAGTAATTTTTTTTTCTTGTATTTGTAATGGCCTTACATTACAATGTAATTGATCCCCTCTACTTCAATACTTTGTCTCTGTAACAATGTATGTTCTTTCCTTTTCTGATTATATTAAATTTCATTTTATTAATTTAAATTACAATTACAATGTAATTGATCCCCTCTACTTCTTCAATACTTTGTCTCTGTAACTATGTATGTTCTTTCCTTTTCTGATTATATTAAATTTCATTTTATTAATTTAAATTACAACATATTACAAATTAGCTTAAATTTAATTACAAATGGTGGGAGCCAAGGTGCAAAATTCGAGTGGAAAGGGTTAAAACATGATAGTGCAAAACTTGAACATCTTTTCAATAGCATTCATACTTGGTTCAAAGAGTAAATAGCGTAAATACTATTTCTGTATCTAGGTGTGTTGTTTATGCTCTGCTAGCGTGATTTACGTTATGTGGTAGCTCAAAAAATTTTGGCTCAATCAATGTTTTAGTAGCATGAACTCCTTTAGCCAAAAAACGAAAGGATTATAAAACCCAATGCATTTCGCCCACAATGTGGGCATCTTCAGGGGCGACCTGTGAACGACAGTGACTAGAAGTCAACTGTGTTGACTGGCTGTCACGGTACTTTTGGACATTCACAATGGAATTAAGAGCTGAAACTTTCACAATCGTTAATCCCCCATGATGTGGTCCCAAGTAATGTAAAGAGACTTGTTGTAATTCCACATAAATTAAGTCTCTTTATTTTACATTATGAAGAAATTCCACCAAGTGACGTCTGAAACCATTAACTATGTGGTCCCAAGAAAGTCAAACATCCAGGAAAAGGTCCTGTATCAGACTCCGAGAGAAGATTATATTTTCCCATAAGTTTACATGAGATTTTTGTTTTTTCAAGGCGCAAGATTATTTTCTTTCATTCATCAAAATACATAAATATATATTACCTTTTTTGCAAGTAAAAATCATTATATTCTACATATTTAATATTTATTAACGCAAATAGTCCTATGCTTCAGTTAGCAATTTTATTATATGCAGAATATGGACTATTATTAATAAATGAAAAAAAGCACATTGTGAAGTACAAAAAATTCGTGTTGGTAACAATTCATGAATTAACAAGTTGATCCAAACAGAACTTATGATGCCTACTTTCCATTTGTTCATTTATTTAATATGTACTTATATTGGCTTTAATAGCTTTAAAGTCATCACAGATATGTAGCTCTTTATGTTCCCAAATTTCATAATTTAGTGTTATAAAATACTACAAATACCTACATTCGAACGGAATATTAAATTGATCACGCGTGTTTGTACGGCAAAAATAACACGTGTATGTATTAGAATATACCAAATCTGACTGTGAGTCCAACAATAGTTGTTCTTATGGCAACACTCTCGCAATGAGTGATAAAAACTGCAAAATCACCAGTATTTACGCAAAATTCTAAGAAATACAATCGACAAGCAAAATTCTATGATAAAAATTTGTATCTTCATTCCTTTCCTCAGAGAATAGTACAAAACTTGCTCTGATATTACAATTCTAAGATATTTTAATGTGAAAGAGAAAATTACCCTGCATGATGGATTTCAGATTTCCCATGTAAATAAAATGGGAAGGATAGTTCCTGGAATCGAACCTGGGACTTCAATGCAGATATTTTGTGTCCAACAATAATGTTTATAAATGCTAATCATACTTATGGAGACCTGATGAAATACAACAATGCAGATATTTTATCTTCAACAACAACAGATATTCATAATATGCTCTATAAGAAGTTAATAGCAGTCATTGCCCAATACTTTAGGAAACGTGATTGTTTGAGCTCATACTTAATGATGTGTGCAGTGTGTATGTGTGCAGTGATAATCATTGGAAATAAGATAAGGTAGAATTTTAATTTTTTTCCTTTTGAATATACTTGAAAGAACATGATTGTTTGCGACTTCCTTTATAATAAGTTGTGCAACAATAGCGTAAAAAAAACCATGTTCACACAATGACGTCACCACAACTTTTGTAACGTACGGAACAGATGACTTAAGGACTAAAGGTGGATGGAGAAAACACGGCACAACAAAATATTAATTATTTGAGTTCATGTAATGTAACAATGCCGGTATATGTTGCATTGTTAATGGATGGTGTTAATTATTAAATTACAACTCCACTAAATAATATATTTTTGCATTGCATAATGTAAATGCACCTTAAATCATAGTGATGTCCATCTAGGGACGAGAATTTTGTCCCTTAAATGCGGGCAATTCACTAAATCGAGAAACACTAAATCGGATAATATAATACATTATTGATATGGGACTTTGGTCTGGGCCACAAAAAACAACCTTAAATGCGGGAAAACCTTAAATGGAGAAACCTTAAATTGGGATTCCACTGTATATAGGTAATGGTCTTTATTAGGGCGAGATTGAGACTAGGAAGTCTTATTTTTCCAGAGAAGAAGAGAGGTGGAGAGGGAGGGAGAATTTGAGGAAGAATGGGAAGTGCATTAAATTTCATACTTAATTCACACATACCTGTGATATTTAATGGGGATTACGCTAGAATTCTAATAATCCCTGTGGGCTAATTTGTATATTAATAAGTTAAAGTATTACTTATTTTTACTGTTATCATTAGGAAATTTAACATTTGGCTAATTTTTGTCAAGTTATTTATGTATTGAATTTTATGGACTCCTTAAGGCTTTGTGGCATTAAGGAGTTCCTAAATTCAATGTATTTATTTGCTGTAGTGGTCTTACCAACTCATATATCTTATATCTCATATATTTGTAATCTGATTTCAGATCATCGTCAGTTAAGGTTTTTCAATCGAGAAGGAATGCTTCAGTGTACCAGTGAGCCAGTGGATGGTTTAGAGGCTCCAGTTTGCTGGAAGCCTTCAGGAGCATTGATTGCAGCTGTTCAAAGACTACCAAACAAATATATGGTTATTTTTTTTGAGAAAAATGGTTTACGCCATGGGGAGTTTAGTCTTCCCTTTAAACCAGATGAAATGATGGTGAGAAAATCTCTGTTGGTGTTTGCATATGTCACCAAGATCGGTGAGCCATGCTAGCAGATATAAAACAATTAAATGCAATATATTCCTTTATAATACAATATGTTGGACTGGCTGGCTTGGTGGTTGTATATTCAAATTCATGAGCATGGAAGGTAGTATTGGGCATTATGACATTACATTTTTTAAATAGTGAAAATCTCTACCATAATATTTTGAAGAATTTGTTTGTTTGTTTGTGCATTTATAACGCAACAACTACAGAATGTAGAAGCAAAAAGGGGGTGCCATTTTAACCGCAATAAAAAGTTAAGCAAAACGGGATGGTTTTTAAAGCGATTTGAACTACATTTTTTATTTTTTAAATGTTTTTCTCTTTTAATATTTCCCATTTAAATAACGCGAGAATGAGCATATTGTTGTATTAATAATCTACGTGACAACCACTATAAACACTACCTAATCTAATATACATATATTAAAGAGAATTCTGTTCTTCTTTCTGTGTGTTTGCACAGTTGCGTCACATTTTTCATTTGCATTTTTAAAATCACTTCGAAATGCGATATGAATACGGGACTTGCACCAAACGTCGCCTAAAAGAACGGATATTCATTTTCAAGCCATCGATTTTCGAATACGTGTCTAATCGTTCCACAAATTCGTTATTAACGCGAAAATTTGACTATATTTTAGACAAAAAAAATTTTGTCGTCAAGGGCTACAGCATTGTTGCTGATCTAGCAAAATTACATCTATATCTAAAAGCAATGACATGAACTTTGATATTGTATTTGAAATCAATTGTGAGAACTCTTCTTATATATTTTGAATGCATTTTAATCAAAAGGGAAGTGATGATGACTTAATTTGAACAATAGGTTTGTTTACTGCAGTGCAATTTCTAAGGTGTGGAAGAAATGCGAACGAACATACGACCGCTAATATTTTAATTAGATTTTTGTTTTGTTTACCTTAATGACGAAAGAACTTAGTAAGTACTTTTTTAATTCACACATTTTATGTAATGACTATAAATGCACCAGCCATGCATTAAATATCTTGCTTAATTATCGAAAGAAATTAATAGTAATCATTGTCAATATAGTAATTTGCTCTAAACTGCTCAATGAAATTTGCAAATGAAAAGATATTTTCAATGTATACGTGAAGTATCTTCCTATTTGAAATGTTGAGTTGTCCATCATTACAATGCATTGGTGTTGTTTCTGACTTAAAGTTTTTACGCTATGTGTTTATTTGTTTAAAATTTACATTATACTTTTCACATAAATTTTCAATCGGTTTTTGTCCTTCATGATTTTGTTTCATCGCAACCTCTATGAAATTTCGAAAAATCAGAAAAAATCGAATATAAATTTAAAATATGAGGGAGGAGAATGGAAGAGAGAGGAGGAGGAAAAATGGGAAGTGCCTTAAATTTAATATTTAATCCACGCATACCGGTCATATTGATGGGCTTTTATACTAGTTGAGAAGAATAGGTGAACAGTTGATAGAATGAAGTTTATTTTTTTGTTGTAGAAACTAATTTTCATACTAAATGAGCCCAGAAATTGGTTTAAGTATGACAAATACAACTTTTCTATTCAATAATGTGAAAATGTTAGTCACCATGTTTACATGCACCGTATTATATTCACTCCATACTCGCTCAGAACATTCCACAATTCATTACGGTTATACTCTGTCATATGCTTTCTCTAGATCAACAAATGCACAGTACACTTTCTTTCTTATATCCATGCACTTCTCAACCACTTGCTGTAGGGCAAATATTTGGTCGGTGCAACCCCTTCCAGGCATGAAGCCACATTGCACTCCCCACATTTTATCCATAGTTACCTTTTGTACTCTTTCAATGAAGACTTTTCCATATACCTTTCCAGGTATACTCAGCAAACTAATCGCTCTATAATTCTTACATTCAGTCCTATTTCCCTTACCCTTGTTGAACGGTACAATTACACCATCCTTCCATTCAGCAGGCACTCTCGAACTCCTTGCACACAGATTGCACAGATCCCACATCCAACACATAAGCAAATCACCTCCATACTTCAACATCTCTCCCGTTATGCCATCCACACCTGCAGCATTTCCATTTTTCAACATATTCACTGCTTTAACTACCTCGTTCTTCCTAATCCCCTCATATTCATTAATATTCACTCCAACAGATTCACTCGGAATTTTAGACCCATTCACAACATTTCCATACAACTCTTCAAAATACTTTTTCCAACACTCCCTTACATCACTCTCATTCCACACCATATCACCATTCTTTCCTTGAATTCTGCTCACACCCTTACTCACTCCTCGCCTTGCTCTCTTCACCCATTTCCAGAACAACTTCTTATTCCCCTCAAAATCATTCTGCATTTTCTCAGCTTCATTCATCCGCAATTGTTCTTTACTCTCTTTCACAATATTTTTTGCAGCTCTCCTTTTCTCTTGATACGTTTCATACAGTGCCTTTCGCTCATTTTTATTTTTAGCAGCACACATTCTCACATTTTTCTCATTTACAGCCACTTTAACTCTCTCATTCCACCATGCATCACCTCTCATTCTTCCAACAACTGCAGTCCCACACACCTTAGTAGCACACTGCAAGATAATACCTTTCAATCTGTTCCAAGCCTTCTCCACATTCTCTTCTCTCATTTCCTCCTTCCATTCACTCTCTTCACTCTTTCTTTTAGCACGCTTACATATTCCCACCTATTCATTTGCTCTTGCAATCTTTCCACTTTTACTTTTCCTCTTTCTCACAATCCATTTTCTCCCAAGATCTACTCTAGAGATCACTAAATAGTGATCTGATCCACATTCCGCACCTCTCACAACTCTTGTATCATTCACAAGCTCCCTCAACCGTTCATCATACACAACAAAATCTATCACACTCTTCGCTTCCCCTCTTGTCCATGTATACTAGTGGATTGACTTGTGCTTGAACCATGTGTTCGAGGCAAACAATCCCATTTCCATACATACATTCACCAAGCTTTCACCATTATCATTCACTCTAGGGTCACCAAATGGTCCAAGGACTCTTTCCGTGCCTTCTCGTTTTACTCCCACCCATCCATTCATATCTCCGAGCATAATTACTCTTTCTCCTGGTTCACACTCACTCAAAATATCTCTCAATTCTTCCCAAAATTTATTCTTATCATATTCATTCTCACCATCAACCGGAGCATAACATGTAACAAGCATAATCCTGCGCACACCCACTTTCATCTGCACCCACAACAGCCTTGGTGACACTAATTCATGCTTTCTCACATGCATCTTAGCCCTTTCATTCAGTATCAATCCCACACCTTGACTACCGTGCACGCATTCATCTACTCCAGACCAAAAGGCCAAACTACCGTTATTCATTTCTATCTCTTCCCTCCCTTTACGCTTAGTTTCACTCACACACAGAACATCTATCCTCCTTTTATCCATTTCATTCATCAATTCACTCTCTTTCCCATACACACCTCTTACATTCCATGTTGCAATCTTCCATACCGGTTCATCATCAGATGGGCCAACCTTCTTGGACCTACGCCGCCCATCATGGTTTCGGTCGTCCGAGGCATTCTTATAGCACATTGTAGTAACGTTAAAAATAGGGTAAGCAAGGTTACCAGCCTATACTGTACCCGTGCCACATGCAGCATTCCCTACTAACGGTAAGGGCACAATACCGGTCAGTTTTGGCACAATTTAACTGTCATGCTACAAGCGAAACCAACACCCAGTATTACCCCAGGTATGCTTATGCTATTCTACACAAGCTAGGATCTCTACTCTAGAGAGTACCTAGTGAGCCAACATTCCGTTGCCCGTGTCCTACCAACTAGGAGGTACGTGCAGTTTACTGACACACTTTGGACACGGAAAAATAAATTAAACACTATAAAACTCTTATTCTCTTGGTCACTTGGTCCATAACGCTCAATTATCACTCATTTCTTCAAAAAGATGAACCAAATTTTGTATTGGCTCATCATTTTTCCCCAAGGATTGTCATAGGCAGTATGGCATTTCAAAAATTTTATAAAATAATGAACTAGCTCATCCTGTCACGATTGACTGTGGTGCCACCCTTAAAAAGGCATTATGAGAGAGTGGGAGAATCAAGAACTTTTCACGACTGACTGCAATGCTATTTCCGAGTTGGTAGAAGATAGAAATTTGGAAGGAATGTTTGATTCTTATAGAAAAGCCATTTACGAAACAAAATCTCCAAAAAAGACCCGGGTTCGACTCCAGTAGATAATTTCTATTTCCCATAAGATAACACATAAAAATCAATTTAGCGAGGTTTCATTCTTATGCTCATAAAAAAAATAGGAAAATTGACCCTCGATCTTCAGATGGTTTTAAAGGAAAATTAACAAAGTTTTTTAGTCTTATTGCTGATTGTGTTCCTCAATCTGCAAATGCTCGTATTTAATGTTTAAATGAGTGATTTCATGAGGATTTGCCTTGACAACCATCCCGTTGTTGAAATTGAGACCCAATTATTGTCTCAATACGAGATTTTCAGTTAAATAAAAAATAATATAATCCTTCCCCAACAAACAATAATAAAAATTTGCACTTGTTTTCAGGAACATGAATGCTTGCAATAGATATATTATATTATACAAATTCTTCCATGTAACATCTAAACATCGCAAGAATAAGATATTTTATAGTTTTAGCCATCAGATAAAGCAAAAAGAGAAATTTGGTCCTTATTTTGCATATTTTAATGAATGAAGGAAATAAAACCACCTTGAAAAATCAAAACTCCTGTGTAAATATATGGGAAAATATAATTGCTTCCTGGAGTTGAACCTGGGACACATCCATAAATGAAAATTGTTTTCCCGGGGTCTCCTATTTGGCAGAAACAAAATGGCATTTACAGCATTTCTCTCTGACAAACTGTTCAAGAGATAAAAGGGAGGACGGGCAGACAGACAGACATTGAATAAAAATATAAAAAATATTTTGCTGCTCTTACTGCTGAATTAAAATTAAAAACTCCTGAACCGTAAAATAATCCAGATGAGCACTCACATGTCAATAAGAAGAGAAAATGGAAAAACATTTAAATGGTACAAGTTTGCAGGACGATGGCCTATAAGGAGCTGTTGTCAAAAAACTAGCCTAAAGGAAAAGGAAAAAGCACACACACATGCACAATCACTCGGAAAAACTCTGGAAAACTCGCTAAATACGTATTTCAAGAACTAAGCTCTCATCTAAAGTAGCTGAAGTCGTATGGATTGTTTGGTTTTTTTCCTTGTTTATTTATACGTTCCGGGTAAAACTGAAAGGAAGGAAGGGGGTGGGAGAATTCCTAATGGTTAATGTGTAGAGGGGTGAGTAAGGGATAGGCCCGCGGTCATTATTCATTACTGGGTCTTGGTATTTGTTTATGAAAATGCTCTCGTAAGCATCTAGTTTCCAGTCAGTGTGTGTTGATTTTAAGAGAGCCATGTTTTTGATTTTAATCAGGTGATTGTTTTCTTGTATGTTTATTGCGACGCTAGACCTGTTAAATCTATTGTGTTTGAAATGTGCAAGGTGTTCTCTGAACCTGGTTTCTAGCTTCCGTTTAGTTTGACCTATGTAGACTTTCTTGCAGTCTGTGCAAGCGATTTTGAATATGCCGGATTTTTGTAGAGTCGGGATCGTGTCTTTTGGATTGTGTCGTAAGTTGGAGAGTTTGTTTTCATTCACAAGTACTGCTTTAAGCCCTCAAGCCCGTAGGAGATTTATTAAATCCCACCCGTATGGCCGGATGAGGTTTTTAAATTTTCACGATTGCATTACAAAAACGTTTGAGAAAATTTAAAAATCATAACTTTATAAGTTTTCTCTCGATTTTCCTGATTTTTTGTGGATTTACGAAAAACATGAAATTTGTAAATATCCATTTTTTGTATCATATTTTACAAACAAACATTGTTGCAGTAGAAGGGAATGTACACCAATCGCTAAATTTCTGGCGCGCATTCGTGCTTTATATATAACATTCAGCACCGGGAAATCTATGAAAGATATTGATGTACAATCTTAATAAAAGAATAACTTAAATTAGTAATTATTTTATTCCACGAATCTACCCATCTAAACCAATTAGGTGAAAAGTTTTATGTATCTCAACTTTTTCATGTCTTGACTGGAAATTTTTAAGTAAATGTAGTATTACTGATTTATTAGAAGAATTTATTTATAATATAAACGTTTTAATATAGTCATTATTCTTGGTCATTACAAAAGTCACATAGAAGAAATGATTACATTTCGTTCATTGGAAAGGGAGATATGATGATGTATACATCAGAAATGAATTTAGATGCAAAACATGGAAAACTTTCAAAAGTTAAACTAGCTTATGAGTCCTTTCCAAATATTTTTAGAAAATTTACACATGCGTAATTGGATTCAGCAAGAAATGTCTTATAGTTTAGTAAACACTTCTAGTAAAATAATGTGTAAATATATGGAAGAGCTTCGCTGTTCGTGATTTTTGATGACTTGCCCAATAGATGGCAAAACAGAGAAAGCCCTTATCTGAAGAGAAAAACAAACCCTACATCTTCTTTCAGATGACAAGGAAAAGAAACCCAATTTTGTGGGTTCCCTTTCCTCAGGTGTGTGTCACTTTAGAAACCGAAAGTCCGTAGGTCAGTGGTAAAAACTAAAATTCTATCACAAAACTAAACGTATATTATGTGTAAACAAATACATCAAATAGTTGTACACAATTTCTCGCAATTCCTCTCCGAAAAGAACAAAGGCTCCTTCTCAACTAACTTGCTTTGGGGATGCAAAAAACCTTAGTAATCCGAACCACCTCGAAGAGGACGAAATAACAGATATTGGTTGGCGTTGGCGCTCTCTTATGCAGCGAGGAACAAAGTATTGCGCGGTCATGAAAGCGAATGTTTACCAAAATGATTTTACTCAACCCAATTCCATTCTTCATGAATTGCATCGTATACATTTCTAATAAGACGTTTTCCTTTCTTTTTTACATGCCGACGAAGACCTTTTTTGTTGCATGATATAAGCCAAATGGCTCCACCAGGAAAAAAAGAGGAGAAAAATCGTTCTCTCCTTTGAAAAGATATACAATTGCTACATTGCATTTCAAACACCAAGGAAAGTTTCCTTGCCGCATTAAAAAGCGATTTTTATACGGAGAAACACCGTCATATCATATCAAAATTGAAAATTCCATCGCAAAATTCAACGTTGATTATATATTTTTAAAAACAGAAAAAAAATACAGGACAAGCATAGATAGGAAGTACAAGGCTTCCTCTTTCAAAATATATAAAGGTTATTTAGATTTAAAGAAGTCTCTAGTGTCAAAAGATAAAAGAAATTATGGCTGACGCAGGACGTAATAGGACATCTGACAGCCAATTGGACAGTTTTCTCAGGATGTAATAGTACGTCTGATGGCGTTTACAGGTTAAGGTTCTGTTTTGAAAAGATTTTTGATAAGCCATTTGTGATGCCAGGGATGAAGGGGATTTTTATGTATTTTGATTTTTTGGGGGCGTTTGTGAGGGTAATGCGTTTTTTAAAATAGACTGATCTTGTGTTTGTGTAAAATATTTTCTATTATCTGAGGGTCATAACCATTGATTTTAGCACATTTTTTAATGTTTTAATTCTCTAAGGAAATCAAATTGAGAAAGAGGAACCTGTAAGAGTCTATGTACATTTGAGTGGAATGGTGCTAATTTATCTGAAATATGATGATTGGAATTGGAGGGAATGTATGTACATGTCTGTGTGTGTGGGTTTATGGTGAATTTCCTCTTTTTACGAGAAGATCAAGAAATGGTAATTATTTTGTTTTTCTACTTCATGTGTAAATTTGGTGGAAGAATACTGCGAGAAGGTCATGTGTAAATTTGATGGAAGAATATTGATCGTTTAGTTGTTGTACAAAATCTGTTGTTATTATTGGAGGTATTGAAAATCACAAAAATATCACTCCTGTCTTTAACTTCATTAATAAAATAAGGTGTTTTTTTATATTTGAATCTTGTTTGAGAGGAAATTGTTTAAATTGATCATTAAGCCAATGTGAAATTTTATATGTTGGGCTGTTGATGGAAGAAACAATGGGTCTGAGGAGAATGTCTTCATGGTGGATTTTGGAGGCTGAATTTTTTCGTGATAAGTGTGGTGCATGTTTTTTCAATTTTGGCGGTTTCTGAGATAATTTTATGGATGGGATTTTTGGGTATATTTGTTTACGGCTCTTCCTTTAGCATTTGCTCTACGTTTTCGTGGTTTTGATCATTTTGCATTATGACTACGGTGTTCCCTTTGCCTGCCTTTAGATAAAAACAATTTTTATTATTCAGAGACTTGTGTTGTGTTCAGAATATTTATGTTGATTTTGGTTCATTTTTTTGGCAATGTTTTCTGTTATCTGCAATAATGTGGTGGATCTGATGATATTTTTGCTGTTATTCGGTAAGGTTTTTATAGAAGATTCAATGACTGCCACAATGTCATCCATGGGTGGTTTTTTTATATGGAAGTGTGTATTTAAGTCCTTTTCTGAGCAGGGAGAGTTCTTCATTGGTGAAGGTCGTATCTGTAAGATGTATTATATTGTCTTGGTGTTGTTTGGAATTATAGGAAGTTTTGTTCTGGTAGTTTTTTGTGAGGGAGTATTATTTTTTGTGAAGTCTGTTGGTTTTATTTTGGACTTTTTGTTATATCACAGATTGAAATTTGTTAAGATGATTATCCCATATGGGAATTTTGAAACCGGATAAATTTTTTGTTATTTTTAGTTGCAATTCATTTGCTTCTAATTCAAGAGAGGATTGTTTTCTATAGAAGTTTTTCCTTTCCAAGTCGACCCATTTTTGCTTGGCAAAGAGAATAGCTTTTGAAGCGATGGGGTTTTTGGTTTTTGGAAAAATGTTAGTGACATTTGGGAAGATATTTTATTTACAGCAGTCCTTGAGAAATTTTATATCTGCCCCAATAGTGTGGATATGAGTTTTGATTTTATGAAAACGATTTAACTCCTTAGGCCGGCAAACCATACTTAATGTTGAAAATGTAATTTGGAGACTACAGTGTACAGAATGGAATTAAAATTAATAACTCCTGAACCGTAAAATAATCCAGATGAGGACTCACACGTCAATAAGACTGCTGAACCTGACAATACAATATGACTACAGCACATGACTACAGTATAACCAAAACCTAACTACAGCATGCATATACAATATCTGGGCGCCAGCATTAAAATCTTTGGCACCCAGGATTTTTTGAGTCCTGATGGAATGTTAGGACTATGAATTCAGGGGGTAAACTAGAGAACTTAAAAAGGGAAATGAGAAGGAATAGTGTAGGTATAGTAGGTCTTAGTGAAGTTCAGTGGGAAGGAGAAGGCGAGATAATTTCAGACGAATTTAAGATTATTTACTCGGGAGGGGAGAAAAAGGAAAGGGGAGTGGGGATTATAATGAGAAAAGAGATAGCTGAAAGAATTAGTAAGGTAGTGACAGTTAATGACAGATTAATAGCCGTAAAATTCCAGATAGAGCCAGTGGATATGCTTATAATTCAAGTGTATATGCCAACAACTAATGCTGGCGACGACGAAGTAGATGAAACATATGAACAGATTATGGAGATATTGGAGGATGAGGGAAAAGGAAGGATCACCACCATAGTAATGGGAGATTGGAACAGTGTAGTCGGAGAGGGACTGGAAGATAACATAGTGGGAAAATATGGACTAGGGAAGAGAAATGAAAGATGGGATAAACTTGTGGAATTCTGCCATAGAAATAGATTAATTGTAACTAATACATGGTTTAAGCATCACCAGCGAAGACTTTACACATGGAGAAGCCCAGGAGACCAGAGACGATACCAGATAGATTACATACTAGTCAATGAAAGATTTAGAAATAGCATTAAAAATGTGAAAACACTACCAGGGGCAGATATCGATTCCGACCACAACCTTTTGGTGGCAAATATACAATGTAGACTGAAGAGCGTTAGGAGAAACATAAGAGTTAACGAGAAATGGAACTTAGAGTAACTCCTTAAGAACAAGGAGGCTTTCATGACTGAGCTGGAGGAAAGGTTGGGGGAGAGAGCTGAAGAAAATAGGAAGAATGTAGATGAGGAGTGGAGATACATCCATAGCAACATTAAAGATGTAATGGAAAAGAAGGTAGGAAAGATAATGGGTGAAAGAAACAAAAAACCCTGGATCACAGGAGCCATGCTGCAAAAAATGGAAGAGCGGAGAAAGTGGAAGAACATAAACACTGAAGAAGGCCAAAGAAAGTACAAGGAGTTAAATAATGCTTTAAGAAGGGAAACAGATAAAGCCAGAGAACAGTGGATAAATGAGAAATGCGAGGAGATTGTCGAATGTGAAAGAATTTGTAGAACAGACCTCATGTATAGCAAAGCAAGGGAACTATTCAAGAAAAAAGCAAGAAAGATAGGATGTAAAGGAATCATGAACAAAAGTGGTAAAATAGTATCGGAGCCAGACAATGTAAAGAATGTCCGGAAAGAATACATTGAGGTTCTGTATGACAAAGAAGGAAAGCCAAGAAATATTGAATTAAATGAAGAAGAGGACGTGGAAGACGATCAGCTAGGACCAAGTATTCTCGAGTCTGAAGTTAAAAGAGCAATTGATGACATGAAAAGAAGGAAGGCTGTTGGGAGTGATGATATACCCGTGGACGTTCTTAAAGTGAAATGGGATAAAATGCTGGGTATTTTAAACAAAATAGGAATAGATTGGAAAGATAAAAGACTGCTTAAAAACCTCTACTTTGATCAAAAGATTAGAGTCAGGGTTGAAGGAGAAGAAACATAAAGTACTTCAATAGGGAGGGGAGTGAGGCAGGGTTGTCCTATTTCACCAGCGATATTTAATATTTATGCAGAAACAATAACAGAAGAAGCGTTGATGGAAGAGAAAGGATTTAAGATAGGAGGTGAAAGTATTACCACCATTAAATACGCAGATGATCAGGGCTTAATAGCAGAAGGCGAGAAAGAGCTTCAGAGGATGACAGACAGACTAGTTGAGGTTGGCCAACAATATGGAATGAAGATCAATACAGAAAAAACGAAAGTCATGGTGGTTTCAAAGGAACATAAAGAATTAAATATAATGGTAAATGGCCAAAAATTGGAAAAAGTAAGTAGTTTCAAATATCTCGGCAGTATTTTAGCACAGGATGGAAGTAGTACACAGGACATCAGAAGTAGGATTGCAATGGCAAAAGCAGCATTTAACGAGAAGAAGGAGCTTCTCACAAGCAAGAAAATAAATTTAGAAACAAGGAAGAAATTAGCAAAATGCTACATATGGAGCATAGCTCTTTATGGTGCAGAGACGTGGACGATAAGGAGAAAGGAGGAAAAATATTTAGAAAGTTTTGAGATGTGGGTATGGAGAAGAATGATGAAAGTGAAATGGACAGAGAGGAAGAGAAACGAAGAAGTATTAGAAATGGTGGGAGAAGAAAGGACGCTAATAAAAACAATCAGGAAAAGAAAAGCAAATTGGATAGGGCACATATTGAGAAGACAGTGTTTACAAAGGACGATCTTAGAAGGAAAAATTAGTGGAAGAAGAGGAAGAGGGAGAAAAAGAATAGGAATATTAGATAATATAAAGCAGGGATGTAATACTTATAGAGGTATAATAGAGGCTTCTAGGGAGAGAGAGAAATGGAGGCAGCGATTCAGTTAAAACCTGTCTTCGGACAGAAGCATGATGATGATTTAAGATTCCATACTTGTGAAAGGAGCATTATTTAGGTTATTTTTGAATTACCGTATGTGCAAGAAATGATGTACTAGTAATCACATCCCTATTTAATGCTAAATATTGTTTTTGTATTTTTTTAATCACCAAAATTCCTCAGGGCTGAAATCGGGTTTATTCCTATTTTCACGTCTCTAATTGGATCAGTAACAGTCCATTTTGAAATAGCACTTACACTAGCCATGGAATAGATAGAGAAATACTTGTTTTTTGTAAGTTATAATTTAATTTTGATGATTAAGCTTCTTGCTATTTCAGGTAAAGGATCTCTCCTGGAATGCTGATTCTACCTTATTGGCTGTTTGCTGTGAGAGTTTAAATGGAGATGGTGACATGCATGGGTCTCTTCAGTTATGGGCAGTTAATAACTATCATTGGTATTTAAAAAAAGTTTTAAATTATGATCCTTATGGAAAATTCATTGACTTTTCCTGGGATATTAATCATGTATATAGGTAAGTAAAGCAGCATGTTACCTTAATAATTCTCTTTTTCAATTATTTCTTCTCTATCCATATACTTGGAGTTAATATAAATCAATTTAATATTTTCAAGGTAATGTACAAAATTTGAAATAATATCTTCTATTCAAGGTTACATTTGTTATGTGGAAGTTCTTTTTATGCCTGTCATGATTATTCTTGGAAAATTGACCATAGCAAGGGAAAAACAGAGGAAGATTCTGCCTATGTGGCTGTCATTGATGGAGGTTGGCAGCATATATTTGTATATTATTTTGAATTTTTTCTTTTTCTTTTCTTTTTTGCTATCACATAGCTTTTTGAGGCAAAGAATGTCCTTTAAATTGACCCTATCTGATTCATTCACTTTAATAATTATCATATCAGTATTGTTGGTTATTTTTGATAGGTGGGAAGGCTAATTTTTCATATTTAAAAAAACATTTGCAATCCATGCAAACAATATTTTCTTATGCAATAAGAAAGAATTATTCAGTGCTTTGAAAATATATTGTCAGTAAAAATGTCCAACTATAGTGATTATAACTCAAAATAATATTCCTGAGTGTTACGTATAGTAAACTTTAGGTGTGCATTTCATGTTAATATTACTTACTTGAAATACAACCTCTTTTATATATTTTTTTACAGATAAATTGCTTGTGACACCATTTCGGCAAACTGTTGTTCCACCGCCAATGTCTTCTTATACAATTCAGCTGCCTTTGCCAGTCAGTGATGTTGTATTTGCTCCTCCTTTTTTGTTTGCTGGTAGTGGGGAATTGGATAATCTTAAGAAACAAAATCAAACTTCAAGATATGATTCTAACAACTTTTTTGTCATTCTCATGGATAATTCGATAATTTTTTTTTCTCATTGTGAGTATAAAATTCCCATTTTCCTATTTGATCAACTTTAAAAGAAATATTTTTATTACCGTCTTTGATCATTTATTATGCACACTTTTCCCAAAAAGTTTCCTCAAATAATTTCCTCAAATAATAAGATTGAAGTGTACCTACCTTGCACCAGATTCTTGCTTTTTGGGTGGAGGGGAAAACCTCCCTATTTGTTGATAATTCAGCTTATACATATACCTAATTACTTCCTTATAATTGTATTTCCATCCCCTCCAAATATTCCACACTTCACTACATAATCAGCTGATTGCTGTAGTCTGCGGCAAAATCATCAGATAGACTTACCGTAAAACGCATATCGAAGACAAAAAACAATTATATATGCAAAGTGAAATAGTTTTTTAGTTAATGAATACATTATATATAATTAATGATGTAACTAATTTAAAACCCATATAATTCATATTCCTCACCATCATCAGCACCAAATGACTATGTGAGAAAGGCGACTGTGATACGCAACGAAATTTAAGATTTTGTATTAAATACTGTCATTAAAATCTCTAGCCATTCAATATTCCGTCAATAAGTGTTACATGTAGTTTGATAAATTTAAAATAAATTGATGTGTTTAAACTTCATTCATTATTTGACCTTTAAGCCTGAAGCATTTCGCCTTGTAAGCAAATATTCGCAACTCAGAATTTTCGGAGGCTATATGTAAAGACGGATATGCGTAAGTTGAGTCTTGCATTACCTGGGATTGGTCCGTATTTATTTATTTATGTTACTCTAATTAACACCTAAAATGACAATATGATTCTAAAATTTTGTTCTTAAACACATCAAAATCTAGGGAGTGCGTTATACATGAGAGTGCATTATACACGAGAGTGCATTATACAAAAGTATAAGGTGTATATATATATACAGGAGAGTGCGTTATGTATGAGAGTGCATTATACACGAGAGTGCGCTATACAAAAGTATATAAGGTGTGTGTGTGTGTGTATATATATATATATATATATATATATATATATATATATATATATATAACAACTTACGGAAAAGGAAAGGTAAAATAGATATATGGATGTCAACAAGGTGTTGGGATGAGGAAATCCAGTGAACACTCACCAATCAGACGACTTCAGGTTGGCGAGGCCCCGGGGATGTCGAAGCGACACACGTAAAATAACACTAAAACACAGAAACATCACAAACGTAGAAGCTTTCGGAACTACTCCTTCTTCAGCTACAGAGAGAGAACTCTGGCCATTTACCATTATGTTTAATTCTTTATGTTCCTTTGAAACCACCATGACTTTCGTTTTTTCTGCATTGATCTTCATTCCATATTGTTGGCCAACCTCCACTAGTATGTCTGTCATCCTCTGAAGCTCTTTCTCGTCTTCCGCTATTAAGCCCTGATCATCAGCATATTTAATGGTGGTAATACTTTCACCTCCTATCTTAAATCCTTTCTCTTCCATCAACGCTTTTTCTGTTATTGTTTCTGCATAAATATTAAATATCGCTGGTGAAATAGGACAACCCTGCCTCACTCCCCTCCCTATTGAAGTACTTTATGTTTCTTCTCCTTCAACCCTGACTCTAATCTTTTGATCAAAGTAGAGGTTTTTAAGCAGTCTTTTATCTTTCCAATCTATTCCTATTTTGTTTAAAATACCCAGCATTTTATCCCATTTCACTTTAAGAACGTCCACGGGTATATCATCACTCCCAACAGCCTTCCTTCTTTTCATGTCATCAATTGCTCTTTTAACTTCAGACTCGAGAATACTTGGTCCTAGCTGATCGTCTTCCACGTCCTCTTCTTCATTTAATTCAATATTTCTTGGCTTTCCTTCTTTGTCATACAGAACCTCAATGTATTCTTTCCGGACATTCTTTACATTGTCTGGCTCCGATACTATTTTACCACTTTTGTTCATGATTCCTTTACATCCTATCTTTCTTGCTTTTTTCTTGAATAGTTCCCTTGCTTTGCTATACATGAGGTCTGTTCTACAAATTCTTTCACATTCGACAATCTCCTCGCATTTCTCATTTATCCACTGTTCTCTGGCTTTATCTGTTTCCCTTCTTAAAGCATTATTTAACTCCTTGTACTTTCTTTGGCCTTCTTCAGTGTTTATGTTCTTCCACTTTCTCCGCTCTTCCATTTTTTGCAGCATGGCTCCTGTGATCCAGGGTTTTTTGTTTCTTTCACCCATTATCTTTCCTACCTTCTTTTCCATTACATCTTTAATGTTGCTATGGATGTATCTCCACTCCTCATCTACATTCTTCCTATTTTCTTCAGCTCTCTCCCCCAACCTTTCCTCCAGCTCAGTCATGAAAGCCTCCTTGTTCTTAAGGAGTTCCTCTAAGTTCCATTTCTCGTTAACTCTTATGTTTCTCCTAACGCTCTTCAGTCTACATTGTATATTTGCCACCAAAAGGTTGTGGTCGGAATCGATATCTGCCCCTGGTAATGTTTTCATATTTTTAATGCTATTTCTAAATCTTTCATTGACTAGTGTGTAATCTATCTGGTATTGTATCTGGTCTCCTGGGCTTCTCCATGTGTAAAGTCTCCGCTGGTGATGCTTAAACCATGTATTAGTTACAATCAATCGATTTCTATGGCAGAATTCCACAAGTTTATCCCATCTTTCATTTCTCTTCCCTAATCCATATTTCCCCACTATGTTATCTTTCTGTCCCTCTCCAACTACACTGTTCCAGTCTCCCATTACTATGGTGGTGATCCTTCCTTTTCCCTCCTCCTCCAATATCTCCATAATCTGTTCATACATTTCATCTACTTCGTCGTCACCAGCATTAGTTGTTGGCATATACACTTGAATTATAAGCATTTCCACGGGCTCCATCTGAAGTTTTACGGCTATTAATCTATCATTAACTGTTACTACCTTGCTAATTCTTTCAGCTATCTCGTTTCTCATTATAATCTCCACTCCCCTTTCCTTTTTCTCTCCTCCCGAGTAAATAATCTTAAATTCGTCTGAATTTATCTCGCCTTCTCCTTCCCACCGAACTTCACTAAGACCTACTATACCTACATTATTCCTTCTCATTTCCCTTTTTAAGTTCTTTAGTTTACCCCCTGAATTCTTAGTCCTAACATTCCATGTGCCTATTCTTAATTTCTCACTACTTGCTTTCTTATTAATGTTACATTTCCTCTGTGCATCCCCTAGGGTAGATCCAATTGGGGGACTATTTTACCTCCGGAATATTTTATCCCAGAGAGATCCATAGAGGTATTTGCAGCTTTTCAGCCTATCATGGGAAATATAATGAGGTAGTTTCCCCTTGCTTTCCTCATCGCAGTTTCATAGAGTGATTACCCATCTGTAGCTGTTCCGATCCACATGATCACCACCTACAGAGGTACTGTGCAAGCTGCTTCCCTTGCACAGGGGGATGTAAAACCCCCAAGACTGCTTCTTAGTCTGACTCTTCCCCTCAGACCTTTCCGGCTTGGATGGTCCTACTAGGAGAATTATCTCCCATTGGCATAGCTCTTTGGTTTATAAGAGTACACAAACCCTCCCACCTCTTTAAGGTTATGCAGTCCTTAGAGAGGTATATAAGTATATAAGGTGTGTATATATATATATATATATATATATATATATATATATATATATATATATACATACATACAGGGGAGTGCGTTATACATGAGTGTGCATTATACACGAGAGCGCGTTATATATATAGATATACAGGTAGGACTCGCTTAGTGCAAGGGATGTGTTCTGGAAGATATATGTGCTAAAGGAATTTGCGCTAAATGAGCAGTTTATGCCATGGTACTTTAACCAATTGCTTTTTACTAGTCAGAAATTTTATCATCCTTATATACTGTTGTAAAGCCGTTTTAAAATTAAATAAGCAAAAGATGTTGAGTACATTAATATTATTGAAAGTAATCTTAGTATATTAATATTTACTTAATATTTATTATTACAGTAGGAGATTGTTTTTCCGATGATTCAAATAACAAAAACATCCAAACGGAAAAATATGATGCCAAGGAGATATTAAATTTTTGATTGTATACCGATGTAAACGATGCCAAGGAGATATTAAATTTTTGATAGTATACCGATGTGAATGATCCCTATGGCTGATCGTATGAAGTCATTGAGTGCTCAGACAGGCAGGTGGATGCCTAGTAGGTCCGGTGGGGGTAGGCTGAGGGAACATGGAACGGAATAAGACAAATCAGACCGGTATTCACATTCTTTATTGTCTCCATATACCCCTCGGGTGCCTGTGGCCACAACCATCCACATGTGCACTCCAACCAACAACAACCCCTTGGTCCACTTACTGGCTATCGGCTGTCCCGGCTGCGGCGATATTTGCTGAGTGTCCATTTTTCATGGTAGGAGTCAATTCCCACCGTATGCACTTCTATATGGGGGCAGGAATGGGGGAGGGGGGGAACATAGGAAGGAGCTTGTGTGCTTAGGTATGGGAATTAACAAGAAAT
Organism: Tanypteryx hageni; assembly: GCA_028673005.1. NCBI lineage: Eukaryota > Metazoa > Arthropoda > Insecta > Odonata > Petaluridae > Tanypteryx > Tanypteryx hageni. The sequence goes on from CM054115.1 coordinate 199,050,507, forward strand.
GGAGGGAGGGAACATAGGGAGAAGGACTGGGAAGGCTTAGTTCTTCGAAGTAATTTACACTCCTCCCCCTCATAGGAAAAATTGAATGTAAAGTTCAATTTTTTTAAAAACAGTTTTTAAGCAACTGAATACCATGAAAATAACCAAAACAAAACAACAACAAAAAAATAAATCAAATACAATAGCATATGCAATCACATTTTAAACTTAAACTATATCAACTACAAATTATTCCACCCAGCAATGGAACTAAAAAAAATAATCAAAAGATATCAGTTAGCATTAAAAAATATATTCTCCCTACTTGACTTCCCTTATGTTCCCTTGCACCCTTGCAGGGTGGATTTATCTCTCCAGGTAGAACGACTCTTACATTAGAAGCATCGATTACCCTCGGCTCCCGTTTCCTTAATCTACAATCCATTTGATACACCAAAATGCCCCTGATAATACTAAAAAATCCCATAGGCAAGCCTACATCCAAACCTAGTTTGACTCGGTGACCCTCGTTGTGTGCCGCTCAACGTGAATTTCTTATTTGCCTAATCATAGCGGCGAAACATACCCGGTCCTCATACCGCCCAATATAGTAGTCATTTTCCTTTTTCAGGTGCTCTAAGGCTGTATCATTTGCCACCGTCACCCAAAATTCTATTTCCCGTATGGAATGTATTATCTTAGGAGAAATGATAGAAAGGGAACTAGGTACGTGCGTAACCCCATGTAGTGCAGCTAAAAGTTTAAATTCCCCACTAGCCACGTTGCAATGACTCGCATTTTCTAAAATTCCGCTGTCAGAAAGGTCGAAAGTAATAGGAGTGGCTTTATTTGTAAAATTTCGGCATATGAGTGTCTCTTGGACTGGCCTTGGCAGCGAGTATATCCACCCCATCCCTATTTTGTTGAAATATGGCCGTTTAAGTTTGAATACTTACCTACTGCATTTGACCGAGGGTTTTGACATAAAAAAATTATATTCACAGCTATTGACTTTGCTGTTGAGAATAGGGAAACGTGCAGGGCACATTAAAATGGGCCCCTTTCTACAATTTAAAAGATCCTTTTCATGCACTAGGGCGTATGAAATTTTGTCCTCGCTAACTAAAAGTATTTCCACTAATTTCCATTCTAAATAACTGTCCAAATGAGGGTCGTATACCAGAAAAGTATTTATGCTGTACTGCTCGAAGGTGCTATCCTTATGACCCAAAGGGATTTCAATAATTATACGTAGTTTATTACCAACTACGATGGCAGCCGCTTCAGCTAACTGATAATATACATAGAGTGCACTATGCGAACACGGCACTGCCATGAAAAACGGCAAGTGCATGTTGCCCTCTATTTTCCTCAAAATTTGCATAAACGTGTCAGGGGGAACTAAAATACTACTAAGTTTGCTATTCACACTATTTTCCAAGGCTTGGCATAAATTTACCACATCTATTCTAGCGTTTACCAATCCTGACTCTCACTCCTCGACTTCTTAACAGTTCTCACTCACAATTTCAAGGGCATCCCGTAATTTGTCATATTCGCAGTTCACTTCCAGTAGATCGAAATAAACCATGACTGTCCATTTGTGCTCCGAGAGAATCACGTTGGGTCGCTGCTCGAAGATAACGTCATCACTCGACGGCCTCACACATGGCCCCTCTCCAGCTGTTAAGGACAACACATACACCAACACACATAGCACTCCATTCATTTCCACGTCGTGTCTTATCACCACACGCTAGACCTCAAGTTGTAAGGAGGTGGAGTGACTGCGGAGACATGGGGTTCCTCGCAGCCTCCTTAGGGAAAATAATGGCGTCAAGGTCTCAGCTGGTATGGTGAGTACTGTGCCCTGGGAAAGGCGGCGTCTTCCTCAGGGCTGGCCAAGGAGTAGCTGCTAGTCGAACCTACGATCGAATGCCCATTGTCATCCACATCAGGAGGAGTTTTGGGTGGCAGGGAAATCGCTCCTTCTTCCCCACCTCTAGTTGCCGAATCATCCGAGTCCACCGTTCCCCTCTCGCCGTTAGCTAGCGCCATACCCCTCGTTGCCGGAGGGGGTTAGGCTGGACACCGCCTGGCTCTCTTATCTCATCCTCAGCTGGAGGTTGGTTACGTCCTCCCTCTACGCCCGCGGCCACCGTCTTCTTTGTCAGAAAAAGGGGGAGAAGAGTTGGCGAGGCACTGTCTGGTGGCCTTATCTCATCCTTGGGGGAACCCCAGTGCTTCGTTTTTCCCTAGGTCGACCATGCCTTCTTTCTTCTCCTACCCCAGCGGGAATTCTCGGAGGCGTCCCACCCACACCACCTGATTTTTGTGCACCACCACTGTCCTAAATTTTAGTTGGAGCCTCAAGTTGGAAGGGGGTAGTACCTCAATGACTTTGAATGGGCCCTTCCATGGGTGGTAGAACTTTTTCACCCTACCTGGCTTCACAGATGGCTCGCTCAAGTACACATAATCCCCCACACTATAATCCACTTCCCTACTCTCCTTGTTATACTGAGTCACCTGTTGTCTCTGTGCCCTAGCACTATTCCTCTGACACTTTTTCCATATTTGGCTTAACCCTTTCTTCAAATCCGCCACATAATGTTCGCTCCCATTTCGCGGCCTTCTATGAAAACACTCAAAAGGGGACCTCATGTGGTACCCATATACCACTTCGTGTGGTGTATGTTTCGTACTCGAGTGGTAGCTGTTGTTATATGATCGTCTCTCCCCTCTGGTCTTCCACCAGGACCATTTCCAGATACCTAGAGAAATCATATAAAATGGAGAAGATGTATTTGTTCTCATTCTTCGTGACTGGTAGGGGTCCCACTATGTCTAGGGCGACAAGTCCATAGTGGTATCGGCCGCGGGTAGTACCTGTAAAGGCTGTGCTGATTGCAGGAAACACACTCGTGCACCCTCTCCCTCACGTCTTGGGCCAGACTTGGCCATCAATATTGGCTTGTGATGCGCTTCACTTTAGGTTTCCCTTCGAGATGGCTCGAGAGGGAATGTTCATGGTGTTCAAAAAATAGAGGCTCTCAACGATTCTGGTATGAGTATTTTATCTCCATTTGGGGTTCGCTTCCATACGATCCCATTTTTTTACACAACCTCCTACTCGACCCTTAATGCTTACACTCTTTATCCCCAAGTTGCACCATCATAATATAATTCTCGTCGATAATTTCCATGCATCTCACCTTCTTTCTTAGGGCGTCCGCATTCAGGTGCATTTTTCCTGGTTTATATACTACCTCATAGTTGTACTCCAAAATTTTTAATGTCCACCGCATGAACTGACTACTCGGGTCCTTCAACACGAAAAGCCATTTCAAACTCGTGTGGTTGATGACAATCTGGAACTTTTTGCCATACGCATAACACCTAAAATAGTTTATCGCCCACACAATGCTCAACAACTCCTTCTCAGTGGTGGTATAGTTTGTTTCCTCGGCATGCAATTGGCGTGATGCATCCGTCTCCTGCATCTGTGGAGATAATGAATGGCTTATCAAAGTCCGGATAACTCAAGACAGGGCTCCGAGTTAGAGCACCCTTTAATTTATCAATCGCTTCGTCACTATCAGGCATCCACATAAATGCAACTCCCTTTTTAAGTAGTCTAGTAAGCGATCTTGCAATTACAGCATATTCGTCCACAAATCTCCGGTAATAGTTGGCAAGGCCGAGATGGTTGACACTCCCACAGTTGAAGTACCGTCGCTCCATGGGGGGTCCTAAAAAGTTGTCGTGTAGGTAACGGTGCCTGTGGCCGTCGCTCTGCCTCTTGGATACGAATAGCGGCTCACCACTTCCTCGAAGGTCAAACGAAGAAGGTGACCCATTTTACCCATCATCCTGTTCAAAAACGCATTCAAGGCTCATTGGTCCACCTCATACCTAATCGAATCCACTTGGCCGGCGTCCCCATGAGCCTCATAGGTGTATGAGTTAGTGGTTTTCACCTGGTCGGCAAAGTCCTCTATGTCCTCCTGGGGGCTTTTTCGTAGCATGAGGAGCATCTCACGGAAAAAACACACTCTTCTTTGTTTTGTACCATTCCACCAGCTCTTCCTTTAGGGCCTCGTAACTGTCTGCGGTCTTGCATTCCTCCTTGCTATGCACAAACTCCGCCGCTTCACCCTCCAGCCACATCTTGACCACCTGCAGACGCTCCTTCCCCGACCACCCGCTCAGCTCTGCCGCCTCTTCCAGCCACTCACAGAAGGCATGGATATTTTCCCCTGGCTTCCCCGTGAATACCTCGATAGCATTGAGCAAAGCGTAGGTCTTCTGCTCTGTCAGCGTATCGGAGGTCCTTCCGTCCTTAATCTGGCTCCTCAGCAGTTCATTCTCCTGCCCCAACTGAGGAAACTTTTCCCCGAATTTGTCTATTACTTGCTGAAGCTCCAGCTCGCGGCCACCGACACTTACGCAGCCCACCATGATGTTTGGCTACATTATTCTGTCATGATGTCAACCTCCCCCGATCGGTCGACTTCTGAAGAGAATCCCACTTCTGACACCAGTGTAAATGATCCCTATGGCTGATTGATGGCTGATCGATCGTTTGAAGTCATTGAGCGCTCGGACAGGCAGGTGGACGCCTAGTGGGTCTGTCAAGGGTAGACAGAGGGAACATGGAACGGAATAAGACAAATCAGAACAGTATTCACATTCTTTGTCTTCGTATACCTCTCAGGTGCCCGGGGCCCCAACTGTCCATACACGTGCTCCAGCCAACAACAACCCCCTCATCTGCTCAGCGATGTCCCACACGTAGCTTCCCGGCCACCCTCCTATTGGCTCTCCCAGCTGGGGTGATATTTTCAGTGTGTCCATCCTTCTCACGGTAGGAGTTGCAATCCTTGCAATTCCCACCGTATGCGCTTCCAAATTGGAGGCAGAAATGGGGGTTGGGGGGTATGGGAATTAACAGGAAATGGAGGGAGGGAGCATAGGGAGAAGGACTGGGAAGACTTAGCTCTTCAAAGTAACTTACACCGATTTATTTTCTAATCAGTTGTAATTAATAAAACAATCGAAAATTATTTAAAACATATCTAACTCTAAGTAGTTGTAATCTTTATGTTGATGTTTATTCCTTCGTCATAAATCATCCATTTCTTTTCACATACTAAATGCTTTGTGTACATGAGAGATAAATAAATGTATTTAAGTTCGTTTATTCATCTATGATAGTCCAGTTTCATCTGTTTACTAAATGCTGCATGCACACGAAAGGAAATTAAACATATTTTCATAATTATAATTATTTACTTCATTACTATGAAGATTGTTTTTGTTGACAACAATTAAATAAAAAATTGCCCAAGTTCAAAGTCAATTACGGCCTCATTTGATTTTAATGATAAACGGAAAATTTGCTTGTTTTTTTTTTCTAGTAAAGTGGCACCCCCCGATTTGGTTATGTGAACGGTTTATATCTATTTGCCTTTGCCCTGGAGTCCTTAATACAGAATGTTATGAAAATCCGTTTGATAGAAGCTGAGAACAAACATGCATACGGACGGGCGGAAAAAAGCCAATAGGCGCTTATGCTGGAAGCGAAATGCGCCTAAAAATTCACTGTGTTTAGTTCGTTGATATTATAGTTTATTTTTGCCATATCTTGGTAAAAACATTTTTTTGTTTGATGTGCTGTTTATGGCTTGCAAAATTCATTATCCGAAAATATCTATTATTCTAAATGATGCAGCTTCCGACCATTTTGGATAAATTATCTTCTAATGTATTACTTATGATTAATTTAAATTACCTTTCTGCTATTTGCTGTAAAATTTTATTTGGCCCTAGAAATGAAGCAAAATAACTACCGTACATCATAATTGAATTAATGACATCAAAACTGAAGACCTTAGATCGTGATCAAGTGAACAAGTTTTTAAAAGATTGTAAAAGTAGATTCCAAGAGCACTTTTTGTAATTTCCATGTAAAATTTTGGAATATTTAACATTTGTGCATTCTTCAACCAATTTCAGATTTATCTATCAAACTTTGTAATTATAATGTAATGTTGTATTTTCATTAGAGCTAAGCATTTATAACGAAACGTAAAATCCAAAATCAATTAAAATTTATTAAAAACAGCTCATCACAGTTAAGCAGTTCTAATATATATTTATTCCATTTTATTAATTAAACTGAATGTATTTGTACTTCACTTTTATTGTTGTAGTGACATTTGTGTATGGGGAGATGGTTTTTGCCCATACATCTACATCTTACATCTCACGAACTACTGGATTGATGTTTACGGGATTTGATGAAGAAAATGTACACCAAATGTTGTAGTAAAAGTAATTTTGCTTCCTGTTGAAAATTAGAATGTCTGCTTTACATAAAAATCTCCTTTCACTTGTCTCTCATTTAGATTGCTTATTGATGAACGATCTTTACAGCAAAAGTTATGGACCTTACAAATTATCACATTTGTGTAATGTTATTGCTTTTTAAGAGAGTTATTGAAAAAGATAAATAGCTTATAATGGGCCACCAAGGGTTGCCAAATTGCAATTAATGCAATTGGAAGCTCTGTGCACTGTAACATGAAGTACATCTGTCCTCTCCTTCTTTTTTGCCTCATAGGTGAGAATATGATTGAGGAATATAATATGAATGATGGCTCAATCATTCGCTTGACTGAAGTTGGAGCAGATGGATTTAAAAGCGTAATAAAATACCACATGCCTATTGGTCGTTTCATTTTGGACTTGGATAATGTAACTAAAGAACAGGGAAAGAATTTCATAAATCCTCCCCTTCTTCGCCATTGGCAGTGGATTTCAGAGAGCTTAATATTCTGTTGTTTTGCTAATGGACTTGATACATGCATTTGTGTAATTGAGTTTTCTGAAACTTCTTCAGATGCAAATAACATTGGTCAATCATTTATCAGGTATGCTCCTCTTTAATTTTCTTTTGTATTAATTCATTTAATTTTTATTATTTATAAATTGATTTTTATCATAAACTTCTCTGTTGTGTCATTAATCTATTGGTAGTTTTTCATTAACAAAATGATCATGAGGGTTAAACTAAAATTCTGATACAACATGGCAAACGGAGCATCAAGAGCAATGTTGTATATTTATATTTCAAGTAAGGAAATCAAGATTTAAGCAGTGCAGAGGAAGGGAAGCATTCTCACAAATGTATATTCATTTCTTCTTTAAAGGATACAACTATATTAATGCATGTGATCATTTGATTCATATATTGTTTTAGTCTTATCATTGGAGTGATGTTCTCATGTCTGCACATTATTCAGCATTGTTCCTGCAGTCACACTTATATAACAGCACCCTTGATATAAATTGTATTGTAACTCTTCACTTAACATGTTCATACTGGGGGAACCTGCAAGAATAACAGCAGCAATAACTCGCCGAAGGGTTGTAGGGTTTACTTCCCTCGCAGCGGAGCGACTCACTGGACTCACTTTTTTCCCTCTTGTAAAAATAAGCCACCTGGCAATGAATGAAGGAAACCTGGTGGTCTACCAGTAGGTCGCTCTACTGCACTGAAATAACAGTAGCAACCCATCAGTGGACTACCCTGGCATAAACTTCATAAGTTAATGTATGCATAGCTCACTGTCAACACATTTAAGGTACACAAAAATCCACACAGACTATAAACCTGTATATTCTAAGTCTAATGACCCAACAACTGGTAAAACCTGATATGTGCCAAACCTCAAGGTCCTGGGCTTCCCAGCAAATCCCTTACCTTGCAGACTGTTCCGAAAGTAAGGTACGAATGGTCACTGTGACAAAATATTTAGTACACACATACATAGACATGTATGCTATTTTTCAATGTAATCACCACCTCTGTTGAGGCATTTGTCCTAGCGGGAAACTAGTGCCTCAATGCCTGCAGCAAAAAAATCTGTGTCCAGTGCATGGAGCCATGTCTTCACCACCGCAGTTACATCATCATCACTCTGGAACTGCTGTCCTGGTAAATGCCTTTTGAGAGACTCAAAGAGGTAGAAGTCTGATGGTGCCAGGTTGGAACAGTGTGGAGGATGCTGCGACGCTTCCCATCCATACCGCTGGAACCAATGCTTAGTCTGCTGAGTCGTGTGCGGTGTCACATTGTTGTGGAGGAGGATGACACTAGTGTTGAGCTCTCCTGGCCTCTTTTTTCAAACAGCTTCTTTCAATCTCTCCAGCGTGTTGCAGTAATGGGCAGCATTGATTGTTGCACCTCTGGGGAGGAAGTCCATCAATTGGATGCCTTGGGCATCGGAGAAGACCGTTGCCATAAATTTGTGCACAGGTGGGGAGTCTGTGTGTATCCACCTTTGTCTTCGGTATGACGTCATGCTCGCAGCTTTCATTGCCAGTGATGATACGGTCCAGGAGGATCAGATGCTCTAAATACAGTCCCATAAGCATCTGTTTGTAGTGCTCACTCAATTGTTTTGGGATCCAATGTTCAGACACCTTCCTGCTAGAAAGCATGTCATGGACAATTTCATGCACTCTTGTTGGTGAAATGTTGAGTTGCACCACAATTTCGTGAATTTTCAGGCATCGATCCTCATGGATAAGGCCTTCCACGTGACATTTTGTCATCTGATGTCGATGTCCTTGGTCTTCCCGCATGTGGTTTATCAATCAGGTCAACTTGGCCATTTTGGAATGCTTGGCACCACACAGACACTTGTTTCCTGCTCGTCACATTCCCCATACACATTGACAAGCTTCCCGTGAATTTTGGGTTGGTGTTTTGCCTTGTGCGTGCAGGAATCGAATCACTCCTACCTCTACGTTTGCCCAACTATCCAGTCTTGCTGCCATTTTTACTGTGCTGTTACAACTATTCCTACTCCCTCACCACTTGCTGGTCCAATGCTGCCACTTGTGTTTGTTTCTCACAAACTATGTCTGTTTGTACCTTATTTTCGGTACAGCCCTCGTATATGATAATTAGGATTTTCTTAATCTAATAGTTATATGGATTTATGCCAATTTTATGGTTTACCTAAAGGTGTGCCTAAAATGAAATTCACAAAAAGTCTATATAACAAATTCTTACTCTTAAGTACCATGTATACCCGAAAGGAAGACAAGGTTTTTTCACAAAAATGCCATTAAAAATATTAGGTATTGTCTTAGAATGGAGTATGAGGATTTAAGGTGAGAATACACCCCTATTTTAAATGCACCATGAAACACCCAGATGTCAAGTATATGTCTGTTAAAATATTTATTATTGCATAAAGTAATACATCGTATTTAATTAATTACTACATTACTTTAAAAATTTAAGGTCAAATTTCGTAAAATTGCTCCCACAGACTAATGGCTCCACTTTGGCAGTAGGGAAGTGTTTAGAGCTGGATTGGTAATCACGTGACAAGATGAAAAAAATGATTTCAGCTGGGCGGTTCCGTGCGTAATATGAAACGCAAAGTCATGGCACCAATTAAGGTGTCTAGTAATACAATGTGAACAAGACTGATACAATTTTAATGTATCTATTACAATTTAAACATGATGCTTTGCATTTGGTATGCCAACGGCAGACGTAAAGTGGACGTGAGTTTCAGAGTGTAGAAAATTTACGAGAGTTGACCGAGTTTTAAAGTGAAATAGTGACAAGTTATTATTTATAACATTTAAATAAGGTACCCCAAACAAATGGCAGATCCCGTAGAGAAATAAGGAACTGCAGGAAGAGGGAATGTATCGAAAGGAATTAGAAGTTACGACAAATTTTAAGTTAATGGTGATGCCCTATGCTGAAGAAACAAATAATTGTGCGGCAGGGAGGAAATACAATGTGACTGAAGCGAAGGTGGAAGCAAGCAAAAGAGAAACTTGAAGGTGCTAACTCAACACTGAGATCATTTAGAGGACCAAAATGAGGCCGATTTCATGCATTAGATGAGGAAATTGCAAACTTTGTTTGTATTCAAAGAATGGACAGTAAACTGGTGACGTGGGATATCATTAAATTGAAAGCCCAAGAATTAGCACGATCGCAAAACATTCCACACCAAGAATTTAAGGTTAGTAATGGATGGTGTGTGCATATGATGCGTCATAATGGTTTTAGCCTGTGATGAAGAACTTCACCTTGCCAGCGTCTACCTTCCGACTTCACAGACAAACTAATAACTTTGCAGAGGCATGTAATTCGGTTGCAGAAAAGTCACAATTACCTTCTGAGCCAAATGGGTAATGCAGATGAGACACCCATTTACTTCGACATGCCATCCAATTACACAGTCAACGAAAAAGGTGCAAAAAATGTCATCATAAAAACTTCCGGGAATGAAAAACTGCGCATTACGGTAATGCTGGCTGTATTAGCGGATGGAACAAAGGTTCCACCGTATGTTATTTTAAAACACAAAACAGTGCCTAAGGAAGTACCACCAAATGGAATAATTGTTAAATGTCAAGGCCAAGGATGGATGTCAGCTGATTTAACCTTACAGCGACGGGAGGCATTTAAATCCAACAGCATCCTACAGCCGGCTGGTATTTAAACAGAATATCAGATTTTGTAAGTACCATCTTTAAAAAAATATAAATTTTCATCTATATATGTTAGATGAATGAAATCTTGAAACCAACGGCTGTATAGTGTTCTGCATTTAATATTAAATTTACAATATAATATCTTAATATTCTTTTACATTATTAACCTCTGAATATGAAAGACCATGCCAATTGAAATTTGCCTGAATGCAATTTTTTCGGAAATAGTCTTCGATATATTCGATGTATTGTGATATCACACACTGAAGTTCAGTGTATAGTCTTAGCTTGCCCTTCTCTGGTCTACTCAATGGTCTACTGTGTTCGCTTCCTTGGCTTCTTGTAAAAACCGACTCCTTGGAGCCTATGCCTGGTTATTAACTCTCTCTCTCGCTCTCAGAGAGAGAGAGAATGTTATCGCATTTGGATGCCTAACAAAGAGAAGTATTGTATTCCTATCGTCCATTCCATGACCACTTAGCTTAGCTCACAAAATCTTCACTGAAATTACTTCCTCGAGGTTTCACAGAGATGGCACCAATATACAATGATTTATTGCCTCTTGAGTTCGTTTAGTCTTGAGAATATGAAGTGTTCCTTCGAATGAGAGCACGCACGATGAGATATGAGAAGATATGTCACGAAGAAAACACGGAGGGTCCCTTCCATCACCGAGAAAGAGACGCTCTAGAATGATCCGTTTTTATTTCGTCTCTTGTTCCAAGAATATACGCACGTTTATTTAGTTTTTTGCATAATCTGTCCATTTAGTTTTTAGAAAGTACAGTGAAAATTTAATATACTGTATATTTTAAAGTAGACAAAAAATTTGATGTTAAAATCGTAACTTTCGGAAAAAGATTTTATAATGTTAATAAGAGCCAGATGAACAAAATAAATTGTTTAAATTCCTAAAAATATAAGAAATTATCTGTGTGATTAATTTCTAATAAAAGAAAATATTACGAACTGATAAAGTAAAGAATAAAAAAGAGATGTGAGAAAGAGTTTTTTTGCCGTTTTCCATTCATGTACACTAAAAAAAATTATATAAGTCAATTTAAGAGTTCACAAAACATATTCTATTTATAAAATTCAAATAATAAATCATTCCTCAGTGTTAAACAAAAATATCATTCTATTAGAAATGTTTATAATCGAAATATGGCAAATTAAAAGAGTCGCGGCAAGGTCAGTACGTGGTACTGATCCCGGCGCCAAGGACAGAGACCGAGGTTCGTGCCACGTAACGATCCCGGTGCTGAAGGGTTAATGAAGGACTGGCTAAGCATAGTGTGGAATAGACGACCTGGGGCACTTTTAATTCAGAGAGCAATGCTCGTCTTAGATGCGTTCAAAGGCCACCTTACAGAGGAAGTTCAAAATACACTTCATGGTATGAATACTGACCTTGTAGTTATACCAGGAGGTATGACATCACAAATTCAAGTGCTATATGTTGTAGTGATGAAGCTCTTTAAGGATTACATACAGTCATTTTATTCAGAATGGCTTTTGGCAGGGGACCATGCTTTAACTCCTACAGGGAAAATTAAGAAGCCCAGTATACCACTCCTCTGTAATTGTATCATTGCAGCATGGAAAAAAATAGATCCCAATAGTATCTCAAGAGGGTTCAAGAAATGCTGCATATCAAATTCCATGGACGGTAAGAAAGGCAACTTGTTCGAATTTGTATAAGTTGTGACGAATGAACAGGACAGCAAGAATAAGGGAAGGAAACAGAGGAGAGGGAGATGTAAGCAGTAAATTTACTTTTTTTTATTCATCCTCTTAATGTAAGCTTGTTATACATATATGCAAAAGTTTTTTTGTAAGTGAACCTAATTTTATTAGGGGTCGTCTTAAATTCAAGTTCGTCTTCCTTTCTGGTAAATATGGTAATAGCCCTATTTAACATTTCTCTGGGGAAATATCTTTTTGTACATTATATCGAGGTAAACACTAAATAGGAGTAACAAAATATTACAGCAAGTGACTGTTAAATTTATTACAGTGAAATTGCTTTGTATAATTTCTGTGTTTGAATTACATAATTACAAATTTTAAATGTCCATTAGGGTGAAGACACCATATATGGCCACTTTAAGCATTTTTAAACATCAAAATATTTATATAACTACTATATGGTATCATTACTATGTCATGAATTTGATTATTACTCTTCCTTATGACAATAATAGAGAATCCAAAATACAGTAAAACCCCGATTTAATGTTCCCGCATTTAGTGAAATCCCGGATTTAGTGAAGATTTTTTCATGTCCCGACAATAGCTCCATATAAACAATGTATTATTTTCCCGCATTTAGTGAAACCCGATTTAGTGAAAAACCCGCATTTAGTGAAAAAATATTATGTACTCGTACTTCAATTTTTATTTGACGCTTCCCGCATCTAGTAAACTTTTTCATGTGCAAAAAGAAATCACAAAAGAAACATATTGTACATAAAAATTACGATATATGCTCAAAACATTGTGAATGGCTCATCACGCGCAAGCGGCTACATTGTCTGCTAAGACGGTAGCAGCCGCAAGGAAACCGTAAATCCTACAATGTAATGAATCCCGCTCGTATGTTCCTCATTTCTGGTATCACACTCAGTTACCTGTTGTCATAGTGTGCTATATACTCGACGTCGTTTACGAGAAAATGTCCTTTGAAAATCACGATCCGAGAGTCATCGAAATAAGAACGTTAAAAGTCCTTTCCTAATTTTCTTGGAGCGTTGGTCTAGGGGGAACGAGTTGGATTTCAAATATTTTTGCCAGGGCTCGATTCCCGAAGGGACCAATATTTTTTTCTCCGGTTTTTTTAAATTTGTTTGCAATTTCCAGCATATCGTCGATAAAACTTGCAAACCATTTAAAAAAATGTATTCAATGCATTATAACTACTATTTTCTTCATCGTAATTCTTCACCGTAATTCTTAACGAACATAATTTTACGGATCACCCATTCACTTTACCATCTCGTCATGTATTGATCATGATTTTAAGTTCTTATTTTGATGACTCTCGGATCGCGATTTTCAAAGGGCATTTTCTCGTAAACGACGTTGAGTATATAGCACACTATGACAACAGGTAACCGAGCGTGATACCAGAAATGAGGAACATACGAGCAGGATTCATTACATTGTAGGATTTACGGTTTCCTTGCGGCTGCTACCGTCTTAGCAGACAATGTAGCCGCTTGCGCGTGATGAGCCATTCACAATGTTTTGAGCGTCTATCGTAATTTTTATGTACAATATGCTTCTTTTCTGATTTCTTTTTGCTCATGAAAAAGTTTTAACGTTCTTATCTCAATGACTCTCGGATCGCGATTTCCAAAGGACATTTTCTCGTAAACGACGTCGTGTTGGCATCTAGGTAGAAATAGGAGTCCGTTATTTTGCATATAATTTCATTCTGCAAATTCGCAATCCGATACGAGTGTCACACCTTGGGGGCTTCCCTTGTGAGACATGTCAGCTGATTACTCCGATCCCGATGACGTAATGCTTGTCCCCTCTCCGTCTACCTTATCTAGCAGTTCAACTCCTCGTTGTGCTGCCTGCCTGTTCGGCGATCACTGTGTAAACCTGAAGCAATTGTGAAAAATATTCTTTCTACTATTTTTATTTTTATTCCTTAATAATGGCTACTAGTAAAAGGAAGAAGCTGACAATTACGGAAAAAGTGAAAATCATTCAAGAAGTGGAAAAGAACCCAAGCATGCCTGCGATAGAAATTGCATGCAAATTTAATCTTGCACCGTCTTCATTGTTTTGTATAATGAAGAATAAACAATTAATACTTGACGAAGAAGTGAAATGTGGTGGTAAAGCCATCAAAAGAAAAAATATCAAATCATCACCATATGATGAAATGGAGAAGATATTGATAGAGTGGTTTGTGGGAATGCGCTCCGCCAACCTCCCATTTAATGGTGTACTGTTGAAGGAGAAAGCAATTAGGGTAGCAACTAAGCTTAGAATAGAAAACTTTAAGGGTTCCAATGGATGGCTGGACAGATTTAAGAAACGCCATGGACTTGAATATAAAAGTGTTTGTGGCGAATGTGCTAGTGTTGATGAAGGAGCTGTTGACTACTGGAAGAGTGTAACATTGGTAAGGTAAATATTTAGAAGGCTATAAGCCGAATGATATTTTTAATGCAGATGAAATGCATTTTTTCAACCTTCTTCCATCAAAAACTCTTGCTACTAGAGGAGACAAGTGCCATGGTGGAAAGAGAAGTAAAGATAGGATAACTGCACTTTTATGTGCAAATTCAGATGGCAGTGAAAAGTTGAGGCCTCTAATAATAGGTAAATTTGCCATGCCAAGGTGTTTTAAAAATGTATGGGCATTGCCATGTAAATATGCCAGTAATAAAAATGCATGGATGACAACGGATATATTAAAAACATTTTTGAAATCATTAGATGCAAAGATGGGTGGTGCAAATAGAAAAATTCTTCTATTTATTGAAAAATGTCCGGCCCACCCTCCAGATACTGATTTTCTTCACAATATTAAAGTGGTGTTTTTTCCAGCTAATTGTACTAGCCATCTGCAGCCACTTGACTTGGGCATTATTCACTCCATGAAAGCAAAGTACAGGAAGGCTTTGGTGCAGAAAGCAGTATCCTACATTGAGATGAATAAACATTTGATACTGAGCGTCCTTCAGGGTTTGCATATGGTAACAGCTGCATGGAATTCAGTTACACCTCAAACAATATCAAACTGTTTTCATAAGGCTGCGTTCAATTGCAACAATGCTATGGAAATTGATGTAGATATCGATGTGATTGACCACGAAAATTGTTTGAAAATTGCACCTGACATGGACACAAATTTTGAAGAGTTTGTCCGGTGTGATGATCTTGAGAGTACGTCTGGTCCTCCACGAGACATGGAAGAAATCTGTAATACCAAAGAGGCAGAGGAAGAAGAGGCAGTAGTAGAAGAAGAAGAAGAGGCAGTACAAGAAGAAGAATCAGTTCCC
This sequence comes from Tanypteryx hageni, assembly GCA_028673005.1. Classification (NCBI taxonomy): domain Eukaryota; kingdom Metazoa; phylum Arthropoda; class Insecta; order Odonata; family Petaluridae; genus Tanypteryx; species Tanypteryx hageni. Next base: position 199,066,043 of record CM054115.1, read on the forward strand.
AGACTTGGTGAAGCGGTTCAGGCACTTGAAGTGGTGCGAAGATATTTAACTTCTTTTGATGTGAACAGCACTACTATATCAAAAGTAAATTCTTTGGAGCGAGAAGTTCTGAATGTTCAGAGCACCTGCCAGAAGAAGCAAACAAGTTTGCTGGACTATTTTAATAAATAATTTTCTTGTAGCTATGTATGCTTGGTTTTTGAATAATTTCGATATTTTTTTGTGAAATTCCAAATATATTTTAATATTTTCTATTTAAAGTTGTATGATGAAGCTTTTTAAAGGAGGGATGAAAAATTGTTTCAAGATTTATGTCAATTTTGAAAATACTTTTAAAATTTTGAAATTATTTTTTGTAATCATATGAATGATTCATTACAGAAATTTTCATATTCAATAGCAATAAGGCTTGTTTGTCACTGGAATTTGTTTATAAATGTATATTTTAAAAGTATTAATATAAGTATTGTGCATACAAAATTGAAAAATGGATTTTTATTATAGAGACCATTTTCAGTGGCCTTATTCTGGTATTGTATAATGGAACTAATACACAAGCAAAAAAGATAAATTTAACTCATTTTAATTGAAAACCTCCATTTAATGAAAACCTCGATTTAGTGAAATATATTCTAATCCCCCAGCGATTCATTAAATAGGGGTTTTACTGTACTTGGCTTTTGAACTACCCGGGTAATCAAGTTATTCTTTTATGAAATACTCGGGTACCCGGGTATCCAGCATAATTAAAAAAATATATAATTAAAAAAGTAATTTATTTTTTATTCATGGAATAATATTTTAGAAATACAAGTCCATTTAAGGTATACATTTTGAAATTGTTTTGGATCTTAGTAATGAAGTTTGAAGCTACTGAGAACACTCTCTCGCTAGCTGTTGAAGTAGGTTGAATTGTTATCAAAGCTTGGAACAATTTTTCTGTGCAATGTCCTCTTTTGCCATGATTTCCTTTGATCAATTTTAGCTCCTTGTCCATTGCTGATTTTGTTGAAGTTTCTTTAGGAATAGCCATAACAGATTGTATTGTTTTCTGCATCTCACCGTAGACAGAACTAGCAGAACCTTCATTTTCCATAGCTGGTTCTTCTTGCTCATTTTCATGTTCATCTTCACCAAACAACCTATCATATGTATCTTTTGCCAATGATTTGATTACATTTTTTGAAGAATATGTAAAATAATCGTTAAAGTGGGAGTTAGGATAATTGCCACTTTGCAAAAAAAGCAACAACGACACAATATCTTTGTTTCGTCTTTCATCGATTCTTTTTTTAAGGCATCCATCATTTCAGTAGCGAGATCCGTATCTTCTTGTTGTAATTTATTCAAAAGAAAGATGCAAACTCCTTCAGCTTTCAGTAAATTGCAGTCCTCTTTGTTTAACCCTTTGACAGCAAGCTCGACAGGTTGCAGAACTTGCAATATATTCTCTATCAAAGCCTTGTTTATGCAGTTATTCAATTTTAAGAAACAATTTACCATAGGAATAACGGAGTTCCATCGAGTCTTTCAATCAAGTAACAATCGTAGTTTCTTGCCTTCTTGTGCCAGCACATGCTTTTCAAGAACACTGTTTTTTACAGCAGATTTTTTGAAAAATTTAATAATTTTTCGGGTCTCCGCCAGAACTATACCAATGTCTCTATGGACTTGTGGAATTTCATTGATACTCTCCGGTTCAAAATTCAAATTGCCATCAACAAGAAACGTATCAGTTACGGTATTACTGTTATCCTCCTCATCCTAATCAGCATAATCATCATCATCATGGAATTCTTCATCTTCATCATTCTCTTCTTTGTCATCAGTGAGAGGCTGAACTGTTTTCTTATAAAACGCATCAAGAACACCAAGATGGATTCCATGGTTGTAACATAACTGAGACAATGCCGGAATATTCTTTCCATATTTTACCATTAATGCAGCTCCGTCTTGATTTGATGCGATGACATCAGAATCCATATCGATTCCTTTGACTAGAGCTATGTTGGCATTAAAATCACAAGAACCTTCAATAGGAACCAGTCCAAGAATGAATGGTGACATTGCTGCTGATTGGACTGTAACATTCATATATCTTCTGACATTTACGTCACTCCATTCGTCGACAGTGAGGCTGAATCTCTTTCCAGATTTTTGTTGTTGCGATAAAGCTGCTTTCATTACTTCCTTTTTTCATCATATAATTTCATAATGTATTTCATCACCGTTGTTTTGCTTTAAGGCATGTTGTAATTGCGACTTATTACAAAACCTTGTAATAGCTTCAGATGTCGTTATTCCTTTTATGCTAAATCCTTCCTTTGCAGCACATTTCGCTAATATTTCATTCAATGTTTCTCTTCTCACAAAATTCAATATTCCTTCCTGTTTTTGCTTTTTAGAAGATGTAGTAGCATCATCATTCCTTTCTTCCATTTTTTTCTTCAGCAGGGAAATATTGTGGATTTTTAAGTGGTTGATCATCCCAGTAGTATTGGATCCTTGACGTTGGATAGTGACTTGACATATATTGCATCTTGCCTCTGTTTTTCCCTTCTTTGTAAAATATTCCCATACTGGTGACTTGTTCAAAGACATTTTGGGGTGTTATCTTCCTTTAACCTAAAATTTATAATGAATTAAAACAAATTATAATTGGCATTATGAATTTATAGATTTAATTAAAATTTATTTCAACTAACTTGAATTGAAAAATTGTAAAATCACAGAAAAAAAGATTTAAACAAGTCAATTGAATTATTTTAATTGTTAAAAAGCTATTATCCAAGAAGAGTTTGTCTCTAACCTATTTTTTATTTCTGTGACATCGATTCCAAGACTGGTTGATTCCTTCTTTTGTACAGCATGAATGGGTGCAGTATATTTGTGTTTTGCAAGAAAAATATTTGTCACATCTAGACTTGGACTATAGACCACTTAAACAATGTATTTCTTTTCTCATTCGCCTAATTTCATGTACGTGTACGAGATAAAAAATTCTCGATTGCGATTTGAACTCAGTATAATTACTTCATTACGTATAATTATTAAAATACTAGCTTAGCACAATGTAACTACACAACATCGGGCAATATCATTTGCTAATAAAACTAGAACATAAAATGTCCCAAGTTTTTCATTGAAAGTCAAGAAAAGTATTGTGACAATGCATGAGTAAATAGATATTTTCAATTCAAATCATTGCTATAAAATCAATAGTTGTTTTCTAAGATAATAAGCGAACCACTAAGCATAGCAAAACTACAAAATTTGAGACACTCACCCGCACTTTCCTACTGTGAGACAGATTTTCTATTATGGCTGATGTAACTACTGGGAGATGGATGATATAGATCGCAGAAAAAGTCAAGAGGAATTAAATATTTGCCACAATCAGCTACCAGTAGCTAATTATGTAATTTACACCACGAATAATACACAAAATCATATAAATACACTATATGTACGAGCACTTTTACATTTTACAATTGTACAATACTGCGAGAGACTTTAAATGAGCTTAGCACCACTCGAACTCTTGCAAGAGAATGGTGGGGCCTTGGTCAAGACAGTGCTAGCAGTCAAACATCAGCTGTCCATATCGTGTGGAGTGTAGAGCATCTACTATGTATTTTATGTGACATTCCAACTCAATTCTGAGCTGCACCATTATGTTGCAACTAATTTGTTTCCAAGTGTCACACCTTTTTCCTGTTTACCCCTCCTTCCAGCATACTTAAGGACCTTTTCTTCTGAAAAGGACTTCTGTTTCTTAAATCACCCATCCTCTTTGTTTCAAAGTCCTCTGTTTCCGGATATGGAGATGCATTTCCCGTCTCTAGCACCTTCTTCCCAGCATCGTAGTGCGTTGGCCTAGCCGGCCGCCCCCATTCTCCCTTGGATGTGCCACCAGGGACTGCCTGGTTAGGTGGCAGGAAGACTGCCCGTGGCATTTCCCTTGGGCATCCACGCTTTCTTTTATGACCCACGCGCACATGTCACTCGTCGCTCGAGAAAATGTATGCCCCTACGGGGATTCTTCGATGCCCTGTGTGGCCGCCCGTTTCACCCGCTCCTTTAGATGGCTTTGGTTCCAACCTAAAATTTCGAGCCTAATCCACAAAGGTTGGATATCCCTGTCATAGAGGGAATTCCCCGGCTTCAAGGATTCCATGTCTCTCCCGTTATTGATTAGGAATTGACGTCAGTTGTTTGTTTGCAAAATATGTTTACAGAGCTCAAGATTATCCTCGCCTCCGAGAGTGTAAACAAAATTCTCAATAGAGAATATGCAACTCGATACTCGGTCAAATAACCCGGGTAGTTGAGTACTCGAAAAAGGCTTCCAAATTCCGAGCACCCGGGTACTCGATACTCGAGCTTGGATTCTCTAGACAATAACAATCAAATGATTTCATCTCTATGATTTTCACGTATGAGTTCTGACATAAAATGCTCGCAACATCTGGGCATGCGAGCGATATTTTCACATCTGAGCTGAGCACAGAGTCACACCATGCCCATCTATAAGTTAGCATTCATCAAGCGACCACTATTCCCTGTTCACTAAGTTTATTCCAAAGTGATGGAGATTATTGAAGTTTCTTTAGCTAATCTGTTGTGATGTGACTCTGCGTTCAGTCGGATGCAAAAAAATCACTTCCGTGCTCAGTTGTTGCAAGCATTTCGCATCTGGACTCGGACATAAATATCACAGAAATAAAAATATGATTTATATCGCCATTAGGCAGAATAACAATGAAATTTGTTACATAGTAATGCTATTTCAGATATTTAAGTTTTCAAATGATATTTTTTTCATTTCTATACACCACCTTTTTGAACTTTGCGAATAATTGGTTCCGTAAAACTGACGCAAAATGCAAGTCCTATTTTCCCATAAGACGCCATGTTATTATGAGAGAATGGTTCCCAGCCAACCTAAAAAATTCACTTTTTTATCATAAATAATGGTTTCACAGAAAATAAAAGAAAACATTATTGCAAGTGAAAAACCTAGCATTATAAAGTAAAAAAATACTTTTAATAACCTTCAAAACGTGTAATAGCAAATGAAAACCCAGCATAACAAACCACACTTGTACAGTTTACCTCCACAAAATTTTGCATGTGATTTTTGATCTTCTTTTGTTCATTCTAAGGAAATGCTTCAATTTAAATTGAACTACTGAAATGAAATGTTGAGTACATCATGCATTAATGTATTCCTGGATTCTGCAACAAACATTTCCAAGCCGCAAAAAAAACACTAGCATTAAAATGTGATTCCATTTCTTTTACTAATTATGTTAGAAATGCATAAGAGAAAATCAAAACCTAGCGTAATAAAATTATAACATTTCTTTTAGTAATCGCATTCAAAATACACGGCAAAAAATCTTACATTACAAGATGATAGCAATTCTTAGATTTACATTAAAAATTTATAATAAGCAACGAAAACCTAACAAAACAATTCCTTAAATTACATTCAAAATACAAACATAATAGCATTTAATTGTTAAATATGTCAGTCAAAACCCAGCAACCTAATACGCGAAGAACGAATATTTTCAATGTCATATTTGTAAAAGTTGTGTTTTAAACATTTAAAAAATTTATACAGCTACAAAAGAATTAAGTTGATGGTTATCACTTTTGTTTACTTTGAAAACTGTTAATATTATATATTATAATATTATATTAATATATTATAAATATAATATAATAATAATGTCAATTTCAGGGTGCTAAAGTTTAAAATGAACTTAGAAACAAAAAAGTAGATGGAGTTCACGCTTGTTGGCATTGTAAATGCATGACGCGAAATGCAAGTAATATGCGCGAAACACAAGTAATGGACATAAAAAATTTTGTCGTGAACTGCAAGCACGCGAAGTTCAAAAAGGTGGTGTGCTGAAAGTTTGGTTAACGATATCATTCATTGTAATTCACTTTATTAATTCTGTCTTTATGTTCTTAACAACTACCATCCGAAAGAACAGACACTTTTTCTACCTCAATGATTAATAATTCGCTGTAAATAAGAGGTACATGTTTCCTGATCAGAGGAAATCTGTTGTCTGAGGCAAAAAATACAAAATGCCTCTCAGTCCATGACATATAGGTGCAGATTGGCAGCAATACTACTATAATGCCGCCCCTAGAAAAGTCCCATCTGAGGCAGTTGCCTCTCCAACTCACCTCATGTGACGGCCTTATTCCTAAAAACAAAACGATTCCCATGCAAGGAGAATCGCCTCATATAGCCACTTGGCTGCATCTGAAATACAGATTAAAAACTCGGCAGTGTTGCGATCTATTGCAGGTGACCCAGAGACGCAGCATTTGTTTACTTGGATGGAAAATGTGTGTGGCAGCACTGTTTACAATGGATCCATTGCCTATGTTTTATCCATCCAAACTCTGACTTTAAAAAATTACTCGCATGGTCGTAGTCTAAGGAGTGCGGTAATGAACACAAAATTGCATTAAATCGAGTTAGATTTTTAATGAAGTGGTTAAAAATTAATTACTCTAAATCCAGGCAAAACACTAAATTGAGAAACATTAATTCAAAGAAAATAATACATTGCTTAAATCGGGTGTTTGACAGGAATGCAAAAAAAGAGTAACTATATTAAATGTAGGACTCTTAAATCAGGGTCTCACTGTTTTTGGACATTATGCCATGAGTTTTATCTATTAACAAAGGTATGCATGTGAAAATATGGAATTATTCATAATTCTACGAAACTTGCGAGTGCAATTTGAAATATTCTGTTCAAGAGAGAGAGAGATAGAGTTTCAAAGTGTTTTATTTCATATTTCTCTACTATATTTGATACATTATTTTACCATTGTTAATAACTTTTATGGACTTGTGAAATCCTCATTGTTTGAATTTCACTATTTTTGTCCATTTTGTCAAAATAGACAAAATGCATCATTGTATTGCATGATTCAAGGAAAACAAAAAATTTAAATTGTTTGTCTGAAGTCAAATTGCATGGGTAATAGCTATAAATCCCTCAACTGGGGTTGACTAATGTATTATAGTAAAAACATTTTTAATGCAAGTTATGTAGTCCCAGTAAACTCTAATGAAATTGTTCTGTTTGAGTAGTTTTCAGTTTCTCGTTTAATGCAATATTAGCTCAGTACAGTGCAAAGTCCAAAAACCAGCAACCTTGGAACTTTGATGTTGCTAATTGTTGGATTTCTTCTGATTTCTGGAAAATGCATTTTTGTACATACTAGAATAACCATGAATTATCAAATAGTAGGGGGGGGGGAGGTTTTGTGCCTCGCCTTTGTCGGTGAAACAGACTGGCCTCGGACCCGGGAGGAGTGAGAAGGAGCTATGTGGCCGAGTTGCGCACTGACTTTTGAAAAGCATCTGATGAAGACACGTTTCTTTTTATCATATAGGGAGGTAGTTCATAAGGAGTGAGAAAAATCATTATAAATAGCTGCTTCTTACATGTATAAGATATAGGATACAAGTAGTTGGTGCCTGCATTCTGCAAGCATTTCATCTCACCTTGAAAAGTATACTGTGTATACTCGTGTATAGCGTGCAGTTTGAAGACCAAATTTTTAGGTCAAAAAGTAAGGGTGCGTGTTATACAAGGATAACACTTTTTGGTACTTAAAATGAAAAATTGAAGTGTACCCAAATCGCACCAGATTCTCACTTTTTGGGTGAATTAAGGGGAAAACACTAATTATCAACAATCCAGCTTATACAGATATTAATTAAATGTATCAAGCACCTAATTACTTCCTTACAATTGTATTTTTATCCTCTCAAAATATTCCACATTTAACTAGCTAATTAGCTGATTGCTATAGTCTCCCGCAAAATGCATATCGAAAACAAAAAACTTAGTATATATGCAAATTAAAATAGTTAATAGTTGGTTAATGAATATATTATATGTAATTAATTAATTATGAGTGCACGTTATACATGAGAGTGCATTATACACGAGAGCACATTATACATGAGTATATATGGTATTAATTTTTCAGAGGTATTTCATTATTAGAAATATTTTTTTAATTCAAAATTTTTCACCTCTGCACCAATTTTCGTCCTTTCCTTATGGAAGAATATTGGAGTAAAACAATCCCTAAAATTTGCAATTTTAAGAATATTATACTTTATCCAATGTAAGGTGCACTAATGCCACACGTTTCTGTTAAATGTTAAAGTTATAGCACATCTAGTTGTGAAATAATATTTTTCTAATTGTTTAAATTTTAAATATTTTTAATGGCTGCAATAGAAACTTTATGGTGGTTATCAAATATTTATTTGTGCATATGGACTAAGCTCTAATTAACATAAAAATTTCAGCTCCCTAGCTCTCCCCGTAGTACCTAAACATTTACCTATTTGTTTAAAATTGAAGAATTTTTAACAGCCAAATAAATTAAAATAGCTAAATTTCTATAATCCCTGTTTCGCTATTTTACAATTCTACCTTTTCAAAATTTTTTAGCTTTGTAGCACATTCAGAAATACATAAACCTTACAAATTTGTTTAAACATTGTTGCACTTTCTTGAGATTTTCGATTTTTCTAGTCGGTTTTGCACATTGTCCTACCTACATAAAAATTTAGTGTCATCTGGAAGTGCCTAAACATTAGTATCCTCTTGATATACCATATTGTCCCGAATATAAGACGACCTCGAATATAACGTGACCCTAAAATTTTTGGAAAATTTTTCAAGAAAAAATTAAACCTCGAATATTATGCGACCCCAAACAACCTTCAGCCAATCTAATGCAAGTTCCTTGTTCATCCATCCCTTCTCCTGGAATTAAAATTTAAAACTCCTGAACCGTAAATTTACCCAGAGCACTCACACGTCAATAAGAAATAAGGAAAATTAAAATTATACTTACAAGTTTGCAGGACGATGATGGCCTACAGGGACCTGTTGTCAAAAACTAGCCTAAAAAGAAGAAAAGGAACACACGCACACAATCACTCTGGAAATCTCTGGGAAACTCGCTAAATACGTATTTCGGGAGCTATGCTCCCATCTTCAGTAGCTGAAGTCGTATGGATTGTTTGTGTTTGGTCTTGTGTATTTATATGTTCCGGGTAAAAGTGAAAGGAGGGCAGAGGGGTAGGGGAATTCTTAACGGTTAGCGAGTAGAGGGGTGAGTAAGGGATAGGTCCGCGGTCGTTATTCATAACCGTCTCTTTGAATTTGTTTATGAAAATACTCTCGTAAGCGTCTAGTTTCCAGTCGGTTTGTGTTGATTTTAAGAGAGACATGTTTTCGATTTTAATCGGGTGATTGTTTTCCTGTATGTGTATTGCGACGCTAGACCTGTTAAATCTATTGTGTTTGAAATGTGCAAGGTGTTCTTTGAACCTGGTTTCTAGCTTCCATTTAGTTTGACCTATGTAGACTTTCTCACAGTCTGTGCAAGCGATTTTGTATATGCCGGATCTTTGTAGAGTCGGGATCGTGTCTTTTGGATTGTGTATTAAGTTGGAGAGTTTGTTTTCATTCACAAGTACTGGTTTAAGGTTCTGTTTTGAGAAGATGTTTGATAAGCCATTTGTGATGCCTGGGACGAAGGGGATTTTTACGTATTTTGGTTTTTTGGGGGGCTTGCTTGTGAGAGTAATCCGTTTTTTCAAAGAAAGACTGCGCCTGTGTTTGTGTAAAATATTTTCTATCATCTGAGGGTCGTGACCATTGATTTTAGCGCATTTTTTGATATATTTTAATTCTGTGAGGAAATCAACTTTAGAAAGAGAACCTGTAAGACTCTATGTACCAATGAGTGGAATGGTGCTAATTTATGTGAAATATGGTGATTGGAATCAGAGGGAATGTACGTGCCTGTGTGTGTGGGTTTGTGGTAAATCCCGAACTTGATTTGGTTGTTTTCTCTTTTTACGAGAAGGTCAAGAAATGGCAATGTATTTTGTTTTTCAACTTCATGTGTAAATTTAATGGAAGGATATTGATCGTTTAGTTGCTGTAGAAAATCAGTTATGTTATTATTGGAGGTATCGAAAATCGCGAAAATATCGTCAACGTATCTTAGCCATAAGCGTGGGAAGTATTTGAAAGTGTGTTTGCATTGTTTCTCGAAGTTAACCATGAATAGGTTGGCTAAGAAAGCTGAAAGGGAGTTTCCCATTGTTGTACCGTAGTTTTGTTGGTAGAACTTGTTGTTAACTTGAAAGAAATTTTGGTTCATGCATAAGCGTGTTAGTCGTACTAATTCATCTACTGTTTTTAATGGTAAGTTTTGATCGGTGAGCCATTCTTCGAGGAATTGTAATGTTTCATTGATGGGAAATACGTATCTAGCGAGTTTCCCAGAGATTTCCAGAGTGATTGTGCGTATGTGTGTTCCTTTTCTTCCTTTTAGGCTAGTTTTTGACAACAGGTCCCTGTAGGCCATCATCTTTCTGCAAACTTGTAAGTATAATTTTAATTTTCCTTATTTCTTATTGGCGTGTGAGTGCTCTGGGTTAATTTACGGTTCAGGAGTTTTAAATTTAAATTCCAATCTGTACACCGTAGTCTCCAATTCCTTTTTTAAATCCCTTCTCCTGCATGCAAATGATTAAACCTTATGGTAACTTTTCCTTTTGCATCCTTTTTATGATTTAAAATTACGTTGGGAGTCAGTTTTAGACCATCAGCCATGACTGCAAGCATAACAGGATGAATTTTAACAACACCGATGTAGCACCATTTTTGTTGACAGTGACGTTTGACGGCATATACCTGGTTTTGATCTGCATTCCCCATCTGGCCTAGCAGATAGTTATATTCAGAGGCATAGCGACAAAATATGGCGCCTATGGCGAGCCGTAAAACGCGCCTTCGTATAATATAATCATGCATCTACACGTACCTATTTGTATTTTTGATTGTTTTTTGTAGCTCTTTTGAACCCTTTTATGTTGTGAAATTCTTTTAACTGTGCGGGAACAGTAATTATGTGCAATTATTCAAGAATTATCTGCAATGTTACCATAAGGAAATAGAAGGCGCTATAGGGTTATATTCACAAAGAAAATATTGAAAGGCAAAGAAAATTAATATAAAATTTATTATTTGCCTTATTTACAAGTCAACTACTTTTTGCGCACTTTCACACTTGAGAAATTGTCAATTATCTTTCTATTGAAAGTAAACTTAAGTCAGAAAGACCATTTTGGCCCATTGTTGAATGCAAATAATTTTAAATTATTTTCAACTTACTAAAACTGTTCTCCTGAGGCTACTGACACTGTCAATGTTAAAATGAGCCATTAGGCCACGATAATATTTGGATAGGATTCGCACAAATCCCATTTCACCATTCCTTACAAAATTTCAAAATATTCCAATGACTCTAAATTGACAAATAATATCTTAGATTGCTGTTTGAAACATTCCAGTTCATTTAGGAATGGTATTAGATCTAAATCTTTGTATGCTTCTCAACACTCTTTTGCTGCCTGTTTCACTGCTTCTAATGGCATAAAAGCCAATTTTTTCCAGATAAAAAGGAAAAAAGAGATGATATTTCTTGAAGACTTTTAAAACATTCTGAAAGCTGTACAATAATTATATCTATTACTTCAAAAACTAAATATTTTAATTTTTCTTCATTAGAAAATGTAATTTCATTATCTGTCTCTCCTGATAATAATTTTATTTTCCTTTTCCATTCTTGAGGTAGTTCATGATTAACATTTAATTTGCCACAAGTTGATACACATTCAGATATAATGACATCGAACGCATTAATTCTAAAGTCTTGAAAAAAACTCACAAGACCATTTAACAATTTAGAGGCATGACAAACATCTTGATCTTTACTTTGTAGTTGCATATTTAGCATTGTTATTTGTTTTATAATTTTTTCCTACATTAAAAGTTGGAACACAAATTTAAATGATATAATCTGGTAAAGAAGGGCTTTTGCTGTGCTGATACTGTCTGGTCCAAATGATGAATCCGAAGTAATCTCTTCAATTATTTCGATAAATTCGTTAATCAGGTTTTTTTTGTAGCACCATTGAGCTTCACTGTGTCCTTTTAATGTTAATTTCAATTTTGATGAAATTTTTTCCCATTTCCGAGTAGAGAAAACAAAAAATAAAAATCTTCTGAACTGTGCCAAAAAATGAAACGATTTCAATATTATTGCTTGCTGCTTGTACTCCAACAAGATTGAGGGAATGTGCAGCACAAGGTATGAATTTATCAGTATCATTCTCTTTTAAGATATGTGCCTGCATACCATTATACTTGCCGGACATATTTGCTGCATTATCATAACCTTTTCCTCAAATGTCTTTCACATCAAGTCCATCTTCTTTTAATTTTTCTAAAATCTCATTCGCAAGTGTTTCTCCTGTTTTTTCTGTTGTAGAAATAAAATCAATAAATCGTTCTTCAATAGTAATTGTTTTGTCTTCTATTTTTATAAACCTAATTATTTGACAAATTTGTTCTTTATGAGAAATGTCCAGAGTACTATCAACAATTATACTGTAATATTTTGCTCTTTTGATGTCATTAATAATTTTTTCCTTATTTCTGCGGCTAATAAATTTACTAATTCATTTTGTATTTGCGGCCTTAAATATGATACTTGCCCTCGAGATCTCTCATTCATAACCATTTTCAAAGTTGAGTCATAATTACTAATAAGATCTATCAAATTAAGAAATATTCCTCTTTCTGAATTCCCATTACTGGAAATTTCATTACTTCCTCTCAATGGTAAATTGTTTGTAGAGCAAAATATTATGCATCTCAAAATAATTTTAAGTACATGGCACAATTTCTCTACTTCATCAAATAACTTTTTCTATTGCTTCGTCGATAAGGCTTTTACCATCTTTGAGATTTCTTTCCAAAAATTTCCAGGTAGTATAATTGTGTATATGATCTGTAGATAACTCATGATTTGGAATTCTTGGATTTAACTGTTTTCACTTGGAAAAGCCGCATTCCTTGTTACTAAACAATGAAGGTAAATTGTTGGAAAATAAAAGACAAGGAAAGCAGTATAATCAGTTTTTAGCTTCACAATAAAATAACCATTTTCTGAATTGATTTTCTCTGTTTGGTAGATTTTTGTTCATCCAATCATTATTAAAAGAATGACCGTCATTGGAAGGTGGGTATATTTTCATTTGTTTGTGTTTAGGTCCATGCAATACAGGAAGCTTCCTGAAATATAGCCGAAGATGTATTCCAACATGAAAGGTCATTAAAATTGATTTCATGTTCTTCTGAAATATGAGTTTCTTTTGTGTTTATACATGCATCTGAACCAACGTCACGGTCCTGTTTTGGCACCAAGGAAATACATCACAGTCCCATTTTGGCACCAAGAAAATAGGGTCAGCCTAAATGATAGCAACACCTGTAAGACTAGCTTCGCGACTCCTGTCGCTGAATGAGCTCGCGTTATTATTCGTGAAAATAATAGAAAGAAAGAAAAACAGAAATATTTCATTTCAAGTGACTCCTTTCAAAATAACAATTTTTTTCTTACTGTCAGTCAATATATAAAAAATCTTGGATTCGGCGCCTTCATTGAGTTGGCGCCTATGGCGGTGGCCACATTGGCCATACCCTCGCTATGCCTCTGGTTATATTTTTTCCATAAGCTTATGACATACCTCTGATAAGTGATCAACTTCTCACTGTAATCACTAGGCAGACATTGAGCTAGGGAAGTGTGACATTGTAGAGAAAGGCCTTTTCTATGCATCATCCATCTACACCAGCCTATGCTTGCTTTGAAATCACTGTGTGGAATTTTACATTCCCTCTTCTTCATCAAATCTCCCAGTTGAAGGTCCCCTATATGCCTTCCTGGTTTAAATTGCACATTACAATTTTTCTAATTGCTTCTGCCATAGACGTATATTTACTTCAAGAACATCATACTTTTTCAAAGCTTGAATATTGTTCGTTTTTTCCACCTCTTGTGCTACAACTATTTTTAAATCCATGTCATGACTTCGTTGGATTCCTCTGTTAACCACTTGACTGGGCGTGACGATCATACTTGTCATGAGAAAAGTGCCCACCATTTGGGCACCACGATTATTTTCATCATCAAGGTATTTTTCATCTTTTTCTATGGCTGTGATGAGCTCTTTCATCATGAGCTTCCTCTAGTATTCCTTGGTCCTTTAGGTTCACGTTCATGCAAACAGATGGCCTTTAGGCCATATTTTCCAAGATTTAGACCCTTCGTCGTGAAACTCTGCACGTGTTGTTTTCTTTATTTTTCCTCAATATCGAGTAACATATGGACTACTGCTTTGTAATTGATTTGTCTGGAAACTTGAAGAAAACTTGGGTTCAAAAAGCGTTAAAAATGTAATTGTTTAACAAATTAATCGTTGCTAACAAATTGTGAATTGACAATTTTTTAATATGTTATTGTAAATTAAATTCTTTGGGGGAAACCTAGACTGTCTACATATAAGTGGATAATTTTAATTAGTATAAGTACAAATTTAATGCTAAATCCAACTTTCACTTCTGCATCACTCCTTTGTTAAATATTGCTTATGGTAAAAACAAAATCATTAGTCATTTTAATTTATTCTACTAGAAAATTTGAGAAGTTTTGATTCAAAATATTTTTACATTTATTTTTAATTGTTAATAATAAATTTTACTAACAAATTATTTGTTAAATCAATTAGTTACTTTACGAATTTTTAATACATTATTACAAATTTGAACAAATTCCTTTATATATTTAAAAAGGAGTATATGGCAAGAGATAATATAAAAAAGATAGATAGTGCACTTCTGGTCTCTTGCATCTCCCAGTCAAGAGGTTAACCTGGAATTTGGAAGGACCTTTTTTCTCAACATGATCAACACCCTTTTTGTCACTCATTGTTAAAATAATGGATGGGTAAACACTCGCTAAGGAAGGTACAAAGAATATGCCGACGCACTGATAGCTTCAATTCAATGACTAATGAGGGGTTCAGCCACTGACTGAACTCGATCTATTTTTGCCTCAGATGCTTTTCAAGTACATTGTAATATGTATGCCTGATGTGTATACAATGTAACAAGTATCTTGTATCACTTAACAGACGTGCGAAATGTACAGTGATTTTTTGAAACACAATTTTACGATCTTTTAAAATTACTATTACTCGAATTTAACGCGGGGGCTACTTTTAAAATTTCATTTTTTGGTAAAAAACATTGCGTTATATTTGGGACAATACAGTATATAAGTGAGAAGCGTATATATATATAGATACAGGGTGTTTCCTAAAGACCTGACCGATTACAAATGCTTATATCTCTAATTTTAATTTAAAAGTTGTAACAAATTAAACGTCATATGATAGAGGGAAGTTTCAAGTTTCCTGCTAAAGCAGTAGTTCTCCTTCAATCTGCAGAGAAGTGCTGCATTTGCAAGTTAAAATGGATACTCCTCAAGAAAAGATGCAGTGTTGTTTCTGGTACGATTACAAAATCTATGACTATGGTGCAAAGGTGGTATCGAACAAAGTTTGGAAAGGACCCACCATCTAAGAACTTCAATGAGGAGTAGTATCAAAAGCTTTCCGAGGACGGTTGCCTATGCAAGAGGGGTGGACCGGGGCGACCAAGAACCAGTGATGAGAATGTGGAAAGAGTGAGGGAATCTTTTACATGTAGTCCTCAAAAGTCCGTTCGCAAAACCAGTCAAAAGCTGCAGATGGCACCCACAACTGTATGGCGGGTTCTGAATAAACTTTTGCATCTGAAGCCCTACAGAAGCAGTTACATAAAGCTCTAAGTGAAAATGACAAAGAAGTTCGTTCCACCTTCTTTGTGGATTTTCTGGAAATGATAGAAAATGATGAAACCCTCATGTGAAAGTTGGTTTTTTGTGACGAAGTGACTTTTCATCTGTCTGGCAAGGTCAATAAGCACAACTGTTGCATGTGGGCCCTAGAGACCCAGAGGACTTCTATCCAGCTGGAGCGAGATTCCGTGAAGATGTGTTCTGTGCACTGTCGGTTCTTTACCGAGAACACCATTACAGGGATCACCTACCTGGATATGCTGGAGAGCAGACCAATTCCTTGGCTCCCAAGGTCTCCCAATCTTGCCCCACTTCTTCTAGGGGTATGTCAAAGAACATGTCTACACTCTACCATTACCAAAAACACTTAACGAACTGAAGAAACGCATTCGTAAAACCATCGCATCAGTATGCTACATAGGACCTGGGAGCAGTTTGTATACATGCTGGGTATTTGCTGTGTTACCAAAGGTGCACATATGGAATACCTGTAACTTGCAGTTAGAATAAAACTTGATACCTGTGCCTACTAAATGGCGCTTTATTTGTTACTGCTTTTAAATTAGCATTGGAAATATAAGCATTTATAATCGGTCAGGTCTTTGTGAAATACCTGTATATAGGATAAATCATATAAAACCTATGATACTTCTAGAAGAGCTACAGAGCTGAAATTTGGAAGGAAGATAAGTTATTGGGTACAACCTCGGGAAAAATGCAAAATGTCTGAAAAAGTTATATTTAAGCGGTGTTTTTGACCTTAATGTCCAATTTTAAACACCCATAAGAAAAGCATTGAAAACTTTACAGGGCTATATGAAATTGCTTTTTTAAATTATTTAAAATTAAGATACAAAGTTGGGATATGCACCATTCTATGAAAGAATGAAGTTTATTTTTCTTGAAAACAAAATTCAAATCCATGCTGAATTTGCGTAAAAATTCCATTTTAATCATAAAATTATGAAAAGTTTTTCAGTTCTCAACAATGAAAAATATTAATTATCATAGCAACAACTCCAATGCCTTTCAATGGGAATTTCAAGAGCATTGATTTAATGCTTAGATTGCATTATAACCTCTGTATTTGATTTCAGCCAATGATGTATACATATGACGATGTGATAATTTTAAATTAATTTTTTATCCGGATACGTATTAAAAGGCACGGATGATGACACCATAAACATAACACACAAAATATCCTAATTTATACATAAGTTTTAGTGTAACATATAGGCTATTGTCTTAATGATGATTATATTTATTGCTTAAAAAGGGCGAACTTGAAATTCGAAAACTTGGACGCGAGTCAACTGCCATAGAATTTAGAAATTCCAGATAGATGCCTTAATTGAGCAGAAAATGAAAACTATTATCTTATTTAAATGGATGGTTCAAATGCTCTCACGTTGGTTTATTTATGAGTTTAGATCTTGGTGTATGGTGAATTTTTAAGCGCTTGCAATATGCAAGCACCGACAACTCGTAAAATCAAATATAAAAATATGGAATAATTTTCTTTTATTTCTTTACCAGAACTTCTTTGCTTACAAAGTAACATACACAAGCAATGGCTATGTGATGATCATTTACTTCTCCCCATCAGAGGTTTAAATGCTAACAATTAGATTATTGCTCAAGGCATTTTTATGCCACTTTTATAACGTCTTTGAAAATTTAGAATATTTTCAGTTGTTTCAAACACTTCAAATTTTCTTGGATTTTACAAATACATGTAATGTCCTGTTCATCTTTTAAAATATCTTGTTTACAGATAGTTCCAAGTTGTGGGCAAGTTGGATTTTGGACTTTGAATTAAATCTTCCCTTTTTAGTGTTTTTTATGGGCTGCATATTTAATTAATTGATCCAATTTATTATTATCTTCTGTCAGCCTCCTTGGTTCAGTGGTCGCTGTCGCTGTGTCCTTTAAGGAAGGCAATACCTCAGCTATAATGCAACTAAAAGATGGAACTCTGATGAGCTATGCCTTCTCAAGCGGCTGCATGAGTAGTTTTACGAAGTCAAATGGACAGCCGATGGGTCCTCTGCCAGTTTTTACCAAGGTATCAATGTAGTGCACTTTAAATACTAAATTGAACATAGCTGTTACTCTTCTAATTACTTTATATAGATTAAGTGTGAATTAATAATTAATTGACACATTAAAATAGTTTTATGCAATTTAGTTTGATGGAAAAATATTTAACTTTTTTATATGCAGTATATCCAACCACAATTTTTCTGTTATTTTCAATATTTGAAAAATGGAATTAATACTTGTGAATTTATTATTGTACTTAACTTTAGATGGAGATATGTACAATATCAGGAGAAGATTTCATTTTGGGCTTGACCAGCAAAAACAGGTTTTATGTAAATGACAAGGAAGTTTTAAGCGATTGCAGTTCATTCTTCATTCATTCTGAATATCTGCTTCTAACAACATATCATCACAGATTAATGAATATCCTGCTTGAAAAGGATAGCATTGGTGAGTTTTCAAATTTTCACACCCTTATCCAAATATATTTGACATGAGATAATAAAAAGAAATGAGCTCATATCCATTGAATCAACTGCCTTTTCAATTGACTGCAAAAGTTAACAAAAGCAAAAATCTGATATGGCCCACCACATGACTTTTTCTGTACCTGACATATATTTCTAAGAATTCCAAATAGGTTACATGATAATAAATATTTTAAGGAACTGCGAGAAAAATTTAAAGACTACAAAGAACAGAAATAAACTCAAACCGTAGCCTTCTGAAATTGGATATAGCCATGATGCTCCAACAATTAAGAAAATAAAAAGACGTAACTAAGCGTAAATTGTTTACAATAGTTGCTGGTAGGTGGTGTGGTGGTGGCAGCTAAAAAATTAGTTTTTAAAATATCTCTTATATGGGAAAATGTTTTGAACAAACATTTTAGATACTGAAATTCCCTACAACTTTTATTGCAGTACTTTTTAGTGCTTTTCGTCAAGGTTGAAAAGAACTATTATCTTCGTGATGTCCGTCCGTCCGTACATATCAGGGAAGAATTGGCTTAACCAATTTAAACCAAATTTGGCACAGAATTTTCACATAAATTAATGACCAAAATGACATACTTTGACCGAATCGACTCGGCAGGGGTGCCAAAATTGCAAAATGAATCTTTTCAGTAATTATAAATTTGGAAGGAATTGGATGAACCGATTTCAATGAAATTTTGTGTAAAGGAGGTGTGAGTGATAAAAAAAAACAAAATCATGATGTTTAGCATAGATATCGAAATTAGGGCTGCCACAATACTAGTACAGTAAACTCTCGTTTATCCGACCTAATGAATGTAAGGGGAAGCACGCATAATCGAAAAACACGGATAATGCGAAAATGATTTTTTTAAAAATATGTGCTTCAATTCTCACGAACAAAAAGGTTAGAAAACAAGTGATTGAGCTGCCAGCCGAGAAGTAAAAGCTGATTGATGAAAATGTCATGCTGTTTCCCATGATATTGTCATAA
Organism: Tanypteryx hageni; assembly: GCA_028673005.1. Lineage (NCBI taxonomy): Eukaryota > Metazoa > Arthropoda > Insecta > Odonata > Petaluridae > Tanypteryx > Tanypteryx hageni. The sequence goes on from CM054115.1 coordinate 199,085,387, forward strand.
AATTCATTAACATTGAAAAAGCAATATACGTATTTACATACTTTGGAGGATGCATAAATAAGTGAAAAACATGGATAATGCAAAAATGGTTTATTTCAAAGTATATGCTTAAATTCTCATTACAATGATAACAAAAAGGTTAGAAAAGAAGGCTTTTATAATGGTCCTTTCAAAAAATTTGTAATTTTAGTTTGTTTTGAGGTCTTCTTTACGCTTTCTTTTATGATTGTTCGTATTTTCCTGGCTGCTATGACATCACATTAATCAAAATCATATAATCTAACAAAGTTTCGGCACACTGAAGAGCCGTACTATTTTTAATGCGTTAAATTTCAGTCCCTTCACTTTCATCACTGCATTCTTTGTCTCAGCCATCCTCTTCTTTTTCTTTCTCTTGCATTACTGCATTGACAATATCCTCGTCACTTGTATGCTGGAATCCAGATTCAAGCTTATCACAATCATACCATTCACTGAGAATCTCGCAGTCCACATCCTCAAAACCATTTATTCCCTGCAGTAGTTTAATCAAATTGGAGTTTGTAGTATTTACTTCCTCTTCAGAAAAACCATGAAAGTTCTCTTCAAGATCAGGAAGAAGTGTGTTCCAAGACCGAACTAGGGTCACAGGCATCACAGAGGCCCATGCTTGAGAAATGCCATGCACTGCATCTAGAAGCGACATTTTTTTCCAAAATTCCAATTACTTTTCATCCTCTTTAGCTAGAGTCTCTAGAAGACCAGCCTGATATTGTAGCTTCATTGATGCAATCACTCCTTGATCCATGGGCTGTATTAATGCAGTGACATCTGAAGGCAAGAATTTTGTGCAGGTAAGACCATCATCAGAAATTAAAACGGCTGCATTTGGATGCGAGGGAGCATTATCTAATAATAACACTGCTTTTGGTGGTAGTCCTTCGTTGCTTAAAAAAGAACGAACGTCAGGCACAAAATTCTTGTGGAACCAATCAGTGAATATATTTCTGTCCATCCATGCATCCTTCTGGTTGTAGTAATTGGCAGGCAAAGTAGCGCATTTGAATGAGCGAGGTTTTTTTGGCCTTGCCTAACACAGTAAGTTTCAACTTGTGATTGCCTGCCACATTTCCACAGCATAACACTGTGATTTGCTCTTTGTGTAATTTATGGGCATGAGCATGACTTTCTTTCTGAAATGTCAAGGTTCGTGTTGGGAGGCCTTTCCAATACAAACCTGTCTCATCAGCATTAAATATCTGGGAAGGTGTCAACATCTCTTCCTTCACAAATTTTTTAAATTCTAATCGAAATGAAGCAGCAGCTGACACATTACCACTCAAGCGTTCTCCTTGAATGGCAATTTCACGTATACCGTATCACTGTTTGAATCGAGTAAACCACCCAGATGAAGCATTAAAGTTCCCTTCTAGCCCTAGTGATTCATGGAAATACCTCGCTTGCTGTGCGCACAGGGGACCGGAGACAGGAGTTCCATCAGCTCGCTATTGATTAAACCACAAGAAAGGCTGCATATACTTTCTCGTAGGTTGATTTTTTCATACTCTTACATTTTGAGGGACCAGCACCACTGTCAGAAACTGCAGCAAACTCCATCAACTTAGTTTTTTTTTCTTTATATCACGAATGGTTTGTATGCCAATACCATATTCGTCTGCCAATTTATTCGTAGAGTCTCCTTTTTTAAGTCTCACAATTAATTCGAGTTTTTTTATAATAGGAAGAACAATTTTCTTCCGTTTTTCTGCCATTTTAACAAGGGGTAAGATAAAAGTTTATCACTACAAAAACCACAATACAATGAGCTGCACACAAGATGAAACAACAATATCTATAATCCGATCACGCTTACTGTGGCATACCGGTAAAAGTGACTGCATTGCCGCGAAGAAACAACTGACTGATGGAAGTTGCATGCTGATTCCCGGGATATTGTCATGAAACTCACTAGCATTACAAAAGTAATATCATCTATTATTATTTATTCTATGTATTTACAAACTTATCATTTTTGCACATAATAAAATCTTTAGACATTAATATACATTGATGAATCTCTGTGCAATCAGAGTATTAATAAAATTTTGAGGCATATGGAGAGAGACAGAACGGATAATCTGCAAACTGGATAACCTGTGCATGGATAATCGAGAGTTTACTGTATTTAAAAAATTTCTTTCTTACAAGTATTTGTGTTGAATTGTCCACATCAATATTAACCAAATTTAATATTTGTAATGTACACATACATACAAAATCATATTAGCATATTTAGACGGAATCAGCCAAATGGAGGGGGGGGTGCCGGTGGTGTAGTGGTTAGGATGCTGGCTGCTGCTTGAAAAGTCAGTGGGCACAAATCCTGCACATGTAGGATTTTTTCTAAGGTCTCCCAGCCCCCTGTTTGTGTGGTTTTAGGAGACCGTGCAAATTCAGCATTCCGTCCTTTGGAAGGGATGTTAAGCCATTAGCCCCCTTGGTGTTCTTCGTTAAGAGTAGGCTAATGATGGCACCAGGTTTCCCTCCTCCCTTGTGATTGTGTTATGTGTGGAAGAAGTTATGGCTATAATAATCCAAGAGCTTGATTAGCCGAAAATCCACACACACACATACACATGCACACATACATGCACATGTGCACACACATGTGCATGCACACACACACACAGAGCCAAACAGGGATGCCACAGTTACAATTTAAACTCTTTCAGTAATTAAGGATGATTGTAAGACAAAAGAGCAAGTGCCATAAGAGCAAGTCCAAAAGAGCAAGTGGACAAAAGAGCAAGTGGACAAAAGAGCAAGTAGACAAAAGAGCAAGTAGACAAAAGAGCAAGTAGACAAAAGAGCAAGTAGACAAAAGAGCAAGTAGACAAAAGAGCAAGTAGACAAAAGAGCAAGTAGACAAAAGAGCAAGTAGACAAAAGAGCAAGTAGACAAAAGAGCAAGTAGACAAAAAAGCAAGTGGACAAAATAGCAAAGGTGCCAAAGGTCATCGATGGACTTGTAGGACAGGTAGCCAGCATCAAACAACTTCGATCAGGTTCCCTCCTGGTCGAAGTCAAGACCAACAAACAGGCCAGGAAGCTACTAGACATGACGAAGTTCTTCGATGTCCCAGTGAAAGTGGAACCACACAGGTCTTTAAACACCTGTGAAGGAGTTATCACTTCCTGGGACCTTGCAGACTGCACCGTAAAAGAGCTGTTAGAAGGTTTTAGCGACCAAAAGGTGGTCGCTGCCCGCCGCCTGAAAACCAGGAGAAATGGGAGCTTAAAAAACTCAAACAGCATCGTCCTAACCTTCTCCATGACTAAGCTTCCTACATCCATCTATGCTGGCTACGAGTCGATCCCCGTAAGGCCATTTATTCCTAGACCTATGAGGTGCTACTGCTGCCAGAGGTATGGCCACATCCCTCATGCAAAGGAGCAGAACTCTGTGGAAGATGCTCTCTACAGAAGCATGAGGAAGAATGTGCAGAAAAAGAAAAATGCGTCAACTGTAAAGGTGACCATCCTGCTTGGTCCTCCTCTTGTCCTATCTTTAGGAAAAAAAGGGCCATTCAGGAGATAAAGGTCACCAAGCAGGTTTCCTATGGTGAAGCTAGGAAGGAATACAGGATCACACATCCAATGATGTCTGGTCCTTCCTATGCCAAAATAGCTTCCAAGTTCATCGTCACCAAGGACATCGCCGTACAAACAAACATTCCGCCCCTGCAAAGGCGTATCTTTTAAGCCTCTAAATCTACCTAAGGAAAATGCAGCGCCAGCAAAGAAGCCTCATAAGGCTGTCACTACAAAGGTGTATGACGATAGTGACTTGTCCTCCGAAAGCTGCTCTTCCCCAAGGAAGACTAAGCACTTCCTGAAGAAGAAAAGCCCTTGCGAGCGGGAGGTGGAGGAAGACTTGGTGTCCGATTGCATCATGGACACCGAACCCTCAGATCTCGCCGCAGGGTATATTAAGTACACTAAGAAGCCTAAGCAGAAGGGGAAGACTAAAATTAAATTGAAGCGGTGATTCCAATGGCTGCGAAAATAATTAGTGGAAGTGTAATGGTTACCGAACGCACTCCGCCGAGCTGCAGCGTTTGCTGCAGCTCCAGAAAGCATCAGTACTCTGCCTGCAAGAAACACACCGTCGTCTGGAGCATACCACCCGGATTCCCGGGTCGTGTGCTACCGGAAGGACTTCCTGGCGGGGTAGCCATCGTGGTTCATAACACCCTCCATGCCGAGGAGATCGCACTGAACACCAACATTCAGGCTATTGCTGTCCGCATAAGCCTAGGCTCAGGACTTTCTGTGTGCTCATTATATCTACCACCCATAGGGAGGGTGCGTTCAAGGGAGTTAGAGGAATTATTTCTCCAACTCCCGGCCCCCTTCCTCTTATTAGGCGATTTCAATGCCCACTCTCTGCTCTGGGGCTCCACGTTCTGTAATTGACCTGGAAGGATGGTAGAAAAATACCTTGAGAAGACAGAATTTATTCTCCTAAATACAGAAGAATGCACACACCTGGCACCTGCTACGGGAGCATTAACAGCTATTGATCTCTCAGTGTGCTTCCCAGGTATCGCAGCACACATGGGCTGGGAGGTATTACAGGACTCACACAACAGTGACCACTTTCTGCTTGTTATCGTGGTGCTGAATGCAGTCATGAATGAATCTCGTTCTCCTGAATGGATTGTGGCAGACTTTTCGGGAAAATGAGATTTTCTCAAGACCAGCTTTGCATGATGCAGATGCTTTGATAACAGAACTTACAACTGGTATTATTAATGCTGCGTCTGTTGCTATCCCACAGTCATCAAATATTGCCCATCGCATTCCCGTTCCATGGTGGAATGAGGAATGCCGCAAAGCTGTGAGGGAATAACGCCAAGCACTATAACTTTTCTGTCGCCGGCCATCCATGGAGAACCTTGAGAGGTATAGATAGATAGATATATGTCTTTATTAGGGCGAGATTGAGACTAAATAGTCTCCTCTTCCATCTAACCCAGAGGTATAGGCTCATGTGTGCAAGATCTAGGCATGTGATTCTCGAGTCTAAGAGATCTTCATGGCAGTGTTTTGTATCCTCAATAACTAGTCGAACTTCCTCAAATGCAGTCTGGGACAAGATACGTCGTCTCTCTGGAAGGATCGCATGCACCCTAATCACAGGCTTAATGGAAAATGGACTATTAATTACTGACAAAGCTTCTATAGCAAATGCATTTGGCAGACAATTGTCCCAAATATCTAGCACTACCCACTCGCCTTCGTCCACCACAAAATCTACCAAGAGAGCAAAACCCTGGACATCACCTCAAATAATGAGGAGTCCTATAATATCCCATTCTGTCAATGGGAACTATCACATGCTATCCGTGTCGCCGACGAACATCAACGGGGCCGGATGATGTACGAGTGGAAATGCTCTCCTCAAAATGGAGGATCTGACTTACATCCTCGATTGCTTTAACCATATCTGGCAATCCAACACCTTCCTGTCCACCTGGAAGGAGGCGTATGTCATACCCATTTTGAAACCAGGCAGAAAGAACACTGACCCTTCTAGTTATCGTCCAATATCCCTGACGAGCTGCATTTGCAAGTTAATGGAGCGTTTAGTCAATAACCACCTACAATGGTACCTGGAGAAGAACAATCTGCTCTCGGATTACCAGTGTGGTTTCCGGAAGCGGTGTTCGACTCTTGACCACCTGGTAACCATTGAAACTGCAATGCAGGATGCCTTCATCCAAAGGCATCACCTAGTGGCAGTGTTCTTTGACTTGGAGAAAGCATAAGATTTGACCTGGCGATGGCATATTTTATGCCAATTACACAAGTGGGGTGTACGTGGCCATCTTGCCTATTTTATAAGAAATTTTTTAAGCTAGCGTTCCTTTAGAGTAAAAATTGGAGTGCATCTTTCAGATGTTTATACTCAAGAAAATGGGGTTCCTCAAGGCAGCATCTTGAGTGTAACGCTTTTTTCTGCTGCAATTAATGCAATTACGGACATTATAAGGGCCCCTGTCCGTTTCTGTTTATATGTGGATGATCTTGCAATTTATTGCTCATCATCCACCATTTCTGCAGCCAAACGTCAGCTACAGCTGATGATAAATAAACTAGAAAAATGGGCTAGCAGACACGGTTTTCATTTTTCCAACAAGAAAACTGCATGCATTTATTTCTCGAGAGCGAGGGGCCACATTCGTGACCCCTCACTGACCCTCGCAGGAGTAGAAATTCCTGTCAAGTAAACCGTTAGGTTTCTTGGCCTTGTATTCGACAGATGCCTAAGTTGGAAAGCCCATATCATGCATCTGAAACAGAGGTGTACCCAACCCCTGAATTTAATGCGCAGCCTCACAAACAAGAACTGGAGAGGGGATTGATTGGTTCTAATGAAACTGTATCGAGCCTTAGTACGGTCCAAATTGGACTATGGCTCGATTGTTTATGACTCTGCTCGCAAGTCATATATAAAAGCCCTTGATACCATTCATCACCAAGGTATCCGGATTGCTCTTGGTGCTTTCCGTACCAGTCCGGTAATGAGCCTATACGCAGACTCAGGTGAACCCCCGCTCCATCTTCGAAGACGACAACTCGTGCTCTTATATGCTACTCGAGTTAGAGCTACACTGAGAAACCCAGCCTATTCTGCCACATTCCAGAGCCGCCTAGATTATAGGTTCATTAATCGTCCAAGTGCCACTTGTCTCATTAGACTACGACTATGTGATGCTTCTGCACATTTAGGGTACATAATACCAGAAGTGGTTAAGATGCACTCTAACAGCATTCTGTTGGCAAATCCCGAGGCCCAGAATGCTTTTAAAATTAACAAACCTGCCGAAACCCAACACTTCGTCTTTTATGTACCGACAGCCTTCAGCTTTTAGATTCTTTGTACCAAGCACAACCACTCCTACTAGATTTTCAATAGCTCCTGTACGAGGTCTCTCATCGAGGAAAGGCGGTGACATTTTGCTGGATACCCGGTCACCAAGGTATCCAAGGAAATGAGATTGCGGATGCTGCAGCAAAAACTGCAGCATCAATGCCTTCGCAACTCAATGCTCTCCAGACAACCGACATTTTATCTTGTATTCGCGAGGCCTCGAGGAAGAAATGGCAGGCTACTTGGGACCTCGTACAGGATAATAAGCTAAAGAGTGTTAGGAGGACTCTTGAGTACTGGAGTAGCTGCTCAAGGAAGGATCGCCGGGAAGAAATCAAGCTGGCCAGAATTCGGATCGGTCACACGAGACTCACGCACGGGTATTTACTCCACAGGGAGGATCCACCGATGTGTGACATATGTCATGTATCTCTGTCTGTGAGACACATTCTGACGGAATGTGTGGATCTGAGAGGACAGCAGCTTGCCTTTTAAATTCCCGAGCAAATCCATCAAGCCTTGGGCGATGATCCATCTGTGACTAGCCGAGTGTTGGAATTTTTTAAGAATATAGGTCTTTTTAACTGACAATGCCCTAACTATTTATTGTGAAATATTTGAAGGACTGCAAAAGTATTTTTTATATACAGTGCAAGTGTAAGCAGAGGTACTGGCGCTTATAACTCAAACTGTTGATGCGCCAATAAACACACACACACATGCTATGAGTAATGCTCACTGCTTTCTGATTTATACCAATGATCGGTTTGTATACCCTGGTATGCTGCAGGCCTAATGCACAAGCTAAAGTCTCGGTCATGAAATTAGATTGTGACCCAGAGTCTAATAAAACTCAGCATTGATGCATTGAGTGCTTTGAATCAACGATAATAATCACAGCTATAGTGAGTAATATTTGTTGAAAATCATTGCTGTTGTGAAAGCAATTGTGAGTAGGTTCAGTAGTATCCTTTGCAGGTTGTTTCTGTGCAGCTGTATTGGAATCTTCAAAGTGAAGTAATGTATTGTGTTTTTATTGCATTTTTTTGCAAAACCTGAATTTGCACTGAATGGTCATGTGTCTGGAACATAAGCAATTTTTGCAAAGTTTTAATTCCTTAACCTTGCTTAATCTCTCCGGCACATTCAAATTTAAAAAAATAGAACAATGATAAATATGATGACATTGATTACAGAGTGGGCAAATGGAAGATTGAGTAGAGAGACAAGTTGAAATTAAAAAATCTTGTGCCTTTGACTTAGACACGTTCATTTCTTTTAGATGGGTACTTGATGACGATTTCCCTTTATTTTCTGAGTCGCCTTCACAAACTTCTAATATCTTGTATATATGTTGAAGAAAATCGACAAATTTGTCGAAGGTCGGTAATTCACCGGGTAAGGAAGTGGATTCCCAAACTCTTTTGGTAATCAGATCAAAGTTAGACAATATTAAATGAATTAAAATTGTATCCCATTGCTCAGTTGGCTGGCCTAAAGATTTCAGTGCCCGGATGTGTTTTACGGAGTCATCTAATAACCACTGCAATGAAGTAGAAGATTCCCGATCCCCTTTATTTAAACTGAATAATGCTTGTACATGCTTGCTTATTATAAACTTCTTACTCTCGTAATGACGCTTCAATAGTTCCCAAGCGATGTCGTAATTGTCAGCTGACATTTCTAGGGACTGTATGAGTTGCGATGCATCGCCCTTTAAGGTTTATTTTAGGTATTGGAATTTTTGTATTGGGGAGAGAGTGGGGTTGTTAAGAATGAGTGACTGGAGTGTGTCATGCAAGGGCAGCCACTCGTCATATGCGCCGGTGGTGAAAGGAGGCAACTGAAGAATGGGTAATGGAATGGGAGGAGGTGACGAACTGCATTCCGTTTAATTACTGACTTCCTGCCATGACATTGAGGCACTCAAATGTTCTTGGAAACAAGTAATTAATCCAAAATATTTTTCCTCAAATACTTCCCATACACCCATTGATTGGCCCTTGTACTTAGATTCACTTTCAAGAAGCTCTATTTGTGATTGAATTTCATCGAATTCCAACCATGCTTCTTCCAGACATGCTAGTCTTGGCTTTAACCACTTATCTGGGTATGCCGTATATATACGGCATAGGCGGATGCTCCGGTGGTGGGTATGCCGTATATATACAGCACAGCGATTTTTAGCCTATTTGCTATGGGTATGCCGTTATATTCCGTCACGCAGCTTTTCTCACTCATAGCGGCATCCTTTTAGTTTACCATCTTGCCAGTAGATGGACGTTCCTTCCCTATTTTAGGAAGTTATACGTCTCGTATCCAAAGCCTGCATTTTCCATGAGGGTTGCATATCCCCTGCCCCTATTTTTTTAAAGGTCAGGGTTTGACATCTTGGATTATTTCACTCCCTCATGCGAAAAATTTTGTTTGTCGCCTCTTGCATCTTACTTTCCTCGAACAGCATGCTACTTGTAAATCCTTTTCTTTCATATTTAGTCTTTTCCACTGTTATGCGGTCGCTTTGTGCTCCCAGGGCGGCTGAGTGGCAAGAAGGGTCGTTTTATGGCACCCTACTTTATATCCCCCACATTGACGGTTTTGCTCAAAGGAACCATTGTTTTTCTGTTTTTCCGCCTTTCCTTGACATATCCTTGTAATCCCCCAGAGTGGGTGGTCTGCAAAGATGTGCACATAGAAAAATTTCTTGACGCAAAATCTAGGCTAAAACAATGATCTAGAGCACGTAGTTGGGGGAGACAACTGCAAATGAAATAAAAACTCTTCTTGGTATCTTCATACTCCAGGGAATTGTACTAAAACCGGATTATGCTATGTATTTTAGTATATGAGAGAGCATTGGAACTCCTTTTTTCTCGAAAGTTTTCAGTGAAAAGAGCGTTGCAGTTGGCTTCCTCAGGTCAGCTGACCTGAGGAAGCCAACTGCAATGCCGGCAAAACGTCGTCTAGTGAAACAGCCGATCAACGCGGTGAGCTACCGAAAAACATGCAGCCTACAGCCGAACGCCGCGAAAGCCTTCGCACCATATATATATTTATTTTGTTTCTTTAAATAATAAATGTAATTTTTTTATTTCAATATATTGTGTTTTTTAATTTTACATAAGGTTTGCGTCTTAACTTTTATTAGTGATAATATGATTTTTATGAATATTTTGAATAATTATGTAATTTTAGACCGTTTTCACCCCATTTTTTGTAATTTTCACGTAATTTTATCAATTTAAATTTTCCTTTAAATATTAATATTTATACAATTGTTCATTCTTGCCTGTTAAAAAGAGTCTAATGTTTTAAATAAAAAAATATCCAATCAAATACTGAACATTTACTACATTTTATAAATATAATTCAAAAGGTAAAAATTCGCCAAATTTTCAATTTAAATGCCCAACGCTGGTGCGGCTTCGAAAAATTAAATACCCAGATGAGTGGTTAACTGCGCTTGCAAAAAATCATCTTCTCCATTGTCAAGAAAAATTTTGAAGCATGTGAGATGCGACTTAATTTGACCTCTCTTATGGATCAATCCTTAAATTCTGAATTATTCATCGTACAGTAAAATTATACAGTATTGAGGTATGAATGTTTGTTTGAGGTTTTGCAAAGGTAAGGAAAGAATAGAAATAAATGCATGAGATTGACGGAAGCCAAATTAGTTTTGGACTCCACTCACCCTTGAATTCCCCGAGATGTCCAATTGGTTGCTGGGATGCCCAGTCATGATGATTGTTGCTGTTATGAAAATCACGTCGGGGTCACCAAAATCTTGTTGATGCATAGGTCTTATAATAAATGCCTACAAGTTCTTTTCGTAAGTTTAAATGGACTACATACAACTTATTGGGCGATCTTGACCATTGTCCTGCTGTCGTTCATCTGGTGACTTTCTCGCAGGCGTTTTGAGTTTGTGCCCAATGGTGAGTTACCATCACCTTTGCGCCACTGGTGGCCACAGCCGCAGATAGTTGGTGGCTGTCTGAATTTGATGAAACCATTTTTGAACAAGATCAAATTCACTAATTAATCACTAAATAATGGAGGTTGGTACTGGGGTTAAAGAGGATGCGACGGCAATCTGATCTCTCTCACTCTTATGCCTCGTGGACGAGTGAATATATTTGCCGACTTAGTTGAATAAGTCAAAAAATGTTGTAGCGCTAAACAGTGCTCGAATCGGGTGGAAACTTGTGGGAACTCTGGTCCACTTGATACAAAGTGAAGCCCATAACATTCCTGTTATTAAAAGTCAGATCAGAATATTCAGGTTACTAGCTTTACAGTTGTTAAAATTTTCCAATTTGAGCAGTTTCCCATGATGAATTTCCTAAAGAATATGTGCAGTAGTGATGGGTTGATCATGAATGATTCGTTCACGATGAATGGGTCACTTTTGAGATCCGTGAGCAACTAACTCTCACTTGGTGAACGAATCGTTCATGCTGCCATTAGTGCTGTGTGTGTGTATTTTTGGCTAGTCAAACTGCCATATGAGTCGTTCATAAATTATTCACTCTTAAGATGACGCTCGTGCACTGTATTTCCTCTCGCAGCTGCTCACTTCTTTCCTTTTCCACTCACTATTAGCTCTCACAGCAGTTTGTGATCAATGTCATTTCTCTACATAATATAAAAATGTAATGGTGATCATCATCAACAATTGGAACAATTTTTGGAACGAGAAAAAAGTCTGCTATGACCGGGAAAACATCCGTGTTCAGAAACGAGAGAAAATGTTCTGCTACGATAGTTCAGGGGTAGAATATCCGCCCAGCAGTGGAAGACCCAGGTTCATTTCCCGGTCATAGCAGACTTTTTTCTCGTTCCAAAAATTGTTCCAACTTTCACAGCTTATGCCTGTCTGCATAGGATCTTCGGATCATATCATTCCATCAATATCATCAACAATGATCATCGTGCTCATGACCATCATGTGCTATGCTGTTTCTGACGCTACACTGCATAACTTTCAATCACATTTTTAAAATACTTAGAATCGTTGTACAAATATAGGATGTCTACCAAACAACACCTAAAAGAATGAAAATTCAGTTTCCTACCGTTGATTTTTAAATACACGCAGAATTGGTCCACAGATTTGTTTTGAACAGGAAAATTATGCGTATTTTTTGGGTTAATTTTTCGTCGTCAAGGAAAATCGCATTGTTGTTCATTTCAGCACACAGTGCACCACTTAAAGGTTTCCCTCCACCTCCCAGCGCTGTCAGTCTCTGTACCATCAAATTTTCAAAATATTACTATTTAGGAAATAAACCAACGTTATTATAGTTGATGAAAAGACATTATTAAAGAGAGGATTGCACTAAGAAGTTGATCGTTAAAATTTGGACCTCAAGACAGGGAGATGCTCTGATAACTGTTATGATTAAAAGACAAGAAGGAAAAGTATACTCCATAAATGGAATACACAGATTTCAAAGGCATTCTCTATGGGAAATGTGGTTCTTGAATGTTTATCTCTGAAACTATAAATCATGATTATAATGGCCCAAGGCCTTAATGTGGTAAATAATGTTCTCTATCCGAATAATTTTTTTAATTTATACCTAACAGATTATATAAGAGCAAGAAAGAGAAATATATGGTTTTGTAATTGTTTTTTTATTGATAGAATTGTTGTAGCAATGGATGTAAACAAAAAATGTGATATTATGTTTGAGATTTTCCCCAATTTTTATCTCCAAAGCTATAAGTCGTGATTATATGGTCCCATAGACTTTTTTGTGGTAAATGCCGATCTTGATCCAAATAAATTTTTTAATTGATACCTTATAGATCATATAAGTGCTAGGGGGAGAAATATATGATATTTAATTGTTGCTTGATGGAAGCCATTTAATGAGATACGAGTATACATTTATTTAAGTGCTTGTATAAAGTGGAAGTTCTAATTGACGGATGCAGATGAAAATCAGAATTAATCAATAAATTTTAATAAGGATCACTAATACTTAATTTAATTAAAATCTGTCCTGCAGCTTTGGAGATTAAACATGCAGACGGATGGACAGAGGCGACGTTCTAGTAAGGCATTCAGCAACTATTGCTTCGCTGGTAGAGATCGCCTAATAAAGCTAGGATACCCCAGGAAAACTATTTCATTGTCACCCGCCATCCTGAAACAAAATGGTAGCTGTAGCTGTTTAAAATATTTAAAAATTTATATTTCAGAAACAGTACGTCAGAGAAAATCACATTTTGGACAAAAAATATGTCTCTTGATAAGAGCTATCCCGAAAAATTATTTTTACCTTAGTGAGCCGCATAGCACCTAAGTCCCTGGAGCACATGGAGGGCAGGGTTGACGTGTGTGGTGCGTTGGGGGGGAGCCCCTAGTAGGTTAATTAATTTGGCGGAGGTATATCAGTCAAAGGAACGTAGAAAGTATAAGGGAAAATAAACTGGTGAGAAGTCCGTTAATGGGTCTAATTTAAGTATTCGGAGAAAGTCTTCACAAAATAATTTCAGGGATCCTTTCCATGTCATAAGTATCAATATAGGATGGAACATGTGCCGAGATCAATGAAAAATATGCGATTTAATAATTTCAACTTTATTGAAACAATCTGGACCACCACCGAACAACATAGAAAAAAAATAAAAATATGAACAGTAAAATTTTAATGCGAAATATGAAAAAGGATTTATAAAAGGAGGAATGAAAGAAAAAGGCTACCCAAGAGAGAATCGCGCACTCACGTTTCGGATGCATCCGATCTACGCTCACCGCCAACAATTACTTGATCAATTAGGCATGCATTAAGAAATTTATACCAGTTGACATGAAATTGCAATATTTAATCACAATTTTCGGAAAAACTGTCGGCCGTATATGCCTAAAAGGTGGGTTTGCAGTGATCCGGGAATCCAGAGCTATAAACCTACCAAGTTTCATAAAAATTTGTGATCCCACTACCGTGTCCTCCCCTTGTTAGACCAAGCATGAGCAAACACTTTATGAGGCTTTTGAAAAACTGCTAGATATTGTATTGGTGAAAATCAATTAAATTTACTTTTTTTGCATCATAACTTTTTTAGGAATATTTTATGGTTGTAACTCTTATTAACAAATTTGAAATTATCTACATTATGTTTTGCGTTTCCCTTTCGTAATGTTTTTATGCTGAATGCCGAATATGCATCGCAGTCTACTTTTTAAAATATCATTTTCAATACTTGGAATGAATTAACTCCTTACTCATGGCAGAAATAAAAAAAGATGTGCATGATTAGTGGCTTTCGTTATTAATAACTTAATATTTGCCTCAAAATATATTTTACCTTTATAAAAGTTATTTATAAACTAGTTTTTTATAACTATTACTTGTTTTAGGGTGACTATATTAAAAAATGATTTCCAATATATTATTTTCTTTCAGAACATTTTGCTGCAAAAAAATGGGAAACTAATACTTCAGAAAATGTGCGAAGGATTGAACGTGGCTCACGGCTTATAGTAGCTGTGCCTAAACACTACAAAGTCATTTTGCAGATGCCACGAGGAAATGTTGAATGTATTCAGCCTAGAGCCTTGTCTCTTCACATAATATCGGATTTGGTGAAAAGGTATCAGAAGATAACTTTTACAAAAATGTATACTTGCATACAGAGGCATACCTGCGAGATATGGCGCCTATGGCAAAATTTTAGAAAACCCCTTGGTTATGTGGAATATTATTTTTGCTGCATTATAATTAAGAAATATAGCATTTTAATTAAATATAACTTTGAAATTGAGAATTAAATTAATATTTATTTATGGAAAAATAAACTTTTGGCATTTTTAGCTGGAACATTTGATGTCTTTTGTAAGGGGTGCAAATGCCACCTTCGCCATACCCTAGTTACGACACTGCTTGCCTATACCCATCTATTGCTTTGCACAGTACATGTGTTTTCCTGGAAAAGACAATGTAAAGTTAATTGTTGATGGAGAAAATTGTGAAGTCAGAATATTATTATAAGATTCAGTAGTTTTAGAGTCAAATAGATACATTGTTTTATTATAGACAAAACTCCTTTGTCAGAAATATAGATCAGTATCAAAATGAGACCTATGTATTATTATTTTTTGTTTTTTTGTGCATCGGTCTATAAAAAATCTCAATTCATGGCATAAGAGTATTGTCGGTTCTCAATTCAGTTGCTTTAATTAACATATTCACCTTGAATTTCAGGAGAAAATATGGCAAAGCATTTGATTTGATAAGGACTCAAAGAATAAACTTAAATGTTCTATGTGATCTCCATCCTCAAGAGTTTATGAGAAACTTGAATGAGTTTGTTGTGCAAGTGAAAAATCCGAATTGGCTTAGTTTATTTCTTTGTGAACTTCAGTAAGTAAAATATGGTAGAATATAACATTTTTCATTGAAGCTTTTGTATAAATTAAATAGTTTTCTTTCTTTAGGCCAGAAAATGTTTTAGAGACCATGTATTCTGGATTCAATTACTTGAAAATTGCTGGAAGGAATGAAGAACTTGAAAACAAATTAAATATGATTTGTGATGGATTAAGGGAGGTAATACTACTGTTACAAATGTATAGGAGAGCCTTAATATCTGGTGACTTAATTGAAATAAAAGATAATGCATTCAAAATGTTGAGTTATAGTATTTAACTTGATCATATTTTAGTATAGTAAGGAAGAATTATCTTCAACTCATTACAATTCAGTTAAAAGGCATTTAAAAATATTAACCACTATGGAAGCTGTAACTACATGGAATTCCATACTTGGGAACAAATATAACACAAACTATGTAAAAATTCCACTATCTATTATATATAAACTCGTCTTACAGAGGAGGGTTATCATTATATATAGCTGTTCCTTACAGAGGAGGAGTAACATATAGCCTATATATAGGAGGATACTAATGTTTAGGCATTTCCAGAAAAGCGGCAGACTCAGAATTTTTTTGTCGGTAGGGATATGTGCAAAACCGACTAGAAAAAACGAAAATCTTGAAAAAGTTCTACAAAGCGGCTGCTAAAAATTCAAAATTGTTTGAACAAATTTTCAAGGTTTATGTATTTCCGAATGTGCTGCGGAACTGAAATTTTTTATAGGTAGAATTGGTAAAAAAAATGAAATAAGGATTATACAAATTTTGATATTTTAATTTGTTTGGCAGTTAAAAATTCTTAAAGTTTAAACAATGTTTGGATACTATGGGGTGAGTTAGGGTGCTGAAATATTTAAGTTGTTTAAAATATATAAAAGCATTAAATCACTGCAATCGTAACGTATAATTTCAGATCCCTTTAAAAGCATTGAGGTTGTTGCCATAGTATTTAAAGATTTTCATTGTTGAAAAGAGGACTAATTTCACACTTTTCTGATTAAAAGCAGATGTTTACGCTAATTCGGTAGGTATTTGAATTCTGCTTTCAAAAATTAAGAACTCGGTTCTTTCAGATAGAAAACTTCTTTTCCCGAATTCGTATCCCAATTTTAAGTAATTTTAAAATGCATTTTTAGAAAGCCTTGCACTGATGATTCGACATCGAAGAAGAATGGTCCAGTGACGAAGTATTTCTTGTCTTTTAAAATGAATAAATACTGAATTCATTCTTTTCATATCTAATTAATGAATGTTTGTAGAATTAATTAATAAATTTTAACTATTATCTATCTTACTTTTCGTAAAAATCAGCAATAAAATTATGAGGATACCTGGGCAGTAATTACTGTGCCGAAATTGTGGAAATATGGGGTCAAATGAAAATAGGAAGATTATGTACCCATGTATAACGTGCATCCTAATTTTTAACTCAAATATTTCGAACAAAAGTATTTATGGTAATATTTTCTCAAGGTGAGATGAAATGCTTGCAGTATGCAAGCACCTTCTACTAGTATATACATGTATAAAACATACATCATATAGGAGGATACTAATGTTTTGGCACTTCCAGAAGATCTGGAAATTCAAAATTTTATGCATAGGTAGGATTTTGTGCAAAACCGAATAGAAAAAACGAAAATCTTGAAAAAGTTTAACAATGCGGTCGCTAAAAATTCGCAATTGTTTAAACAAAATTTCAAGGTTTATGTATTTGCGACTCTGCCACAGAGCTGAATTTTTTTTAAAGGTAGAATTTATAAAAAACGAAATTGGGATTATAGAAATTTTGATATTTTAATTTGTTTTGCTGTAAATATATCTTAAAGTTTAAACAAATAGATAAATGTTTAGGTACTTCAGGGTGGGCTAGGAAGCTGAGATTTTAAAGATATTTAGAGCATGTGCACAAATAAACATTTGAATATTTCCATGAAATTTTTATTTCGACCATTATAAATTTTTAAAGTTTAAACAATTAGATAATTAATATTTGACTTGTAGATGAGCTACAACGTTAAAATTTGGCAGAAAGGTGTGGCATTAGTGCAACACAATGGAAAACTATAATATTCTTAAAATTAAAAATTTTAGGTATTGTTTTAATCAAATAGTATTCCATAATGAAAGAACGAAAATTGGTGCAGATGTGAAATCTTTTGAATTTAAAAATAATTTCTAATATTGAAATATCTCTCAGAAAAATTAATATGTTTATCAGGGTAAGATGAAATGCTTGCAGAATACAAGCACTGACTACTTATATATATATACATACACATTCTGTGGGACTTTTACATAGTTTGTGTTTATTTGTTCCTAAATGCAATTTATTTATAGTGTGAAATTTTGTTGCATAAATTTCATATCCATTTATTAGTAGCAAACAAATTTTTACTACTCATTTGTTCCTTGAATCTAAAAATAAATTTAAAAATTTACTGTTTATTTTTGTCTTACACAATGTAATGTTTATTAGTGAAGTTCTAAATATCTATAGGCTATGGAAGTCATAGATGAAGAGGGATATTTTTTGCCAATCTTGACATCTTATGTCATGAAGAAAACAAAAGAAGATCTGGTATCTGCTCTTAAAAGGGTTAGGTCTATCAAAGGTAACTTGATTCATTTATTCTTTTGTATCATAATGTTGTTGGTGCATTTGTTCATGTATATATAGATTATGAATTGACTTAAATTTTTATGGAAGCATTTCAGGACATTTCATCCAAAGACATTTCATCCCAAGACAATTTGTCCAATTGATATTTTGTCCAAAGACAATTTGTCCAATGAATACTTCATCCAAAGACAATTCATCCAATGGATATTTCATCCAAAGACATTTCTTCCAATAGATACTTCGTCCAAAGATCTTTTGTCCAATAGATATTTTGTCCAATGACATTTGTGTAATGTTTATTTCATCCGATGACATTTTGTCCAATTAATATTATATAGACATTTCGTACAGAGAAATAGGAATGGGGGTTGGAACAAGGAACCTTCAACTGATATAGGCGATATGGGTGTCTATCGATTCAGAATTAAACGGAGTTTATAAAAGCATAAATTGGAACAATACATCCGTCTGTTGAAGACCTGGCAACATACATCGAGACAACATATATCATAGGCCAGAGAGAGAAGAAGGGCAGTCCCAACAAGATTTGCGCCTACTTTATGGAATGTCTATGTGCAAGTTATTAATGGAGTACAAAGAACAACGAATGCCGTCGAAGGCTGGCGTTCCCGTTTTCAAAAGATGATTTTGTCTCACCATTCCTCCATTTGGAATTTCCTTTAGCACATTCAAAAAGATCAAAGGGACAATGAAATCGTAATTATGCAATTCACGGGCGGCCATTCCAATGTCAGGTATCCAATAAAATAGAATTATATAATAAATCACAGACAAATTAAAAACATTGTTGAAAATTATAACAATTATAAAAGTAACAATGAAGTTGATTTATATTTACAAGCAATTTCCTTCAAAATAAAAGTGTTTTCTAATGAAGGCAGTGATGGCCAGGAACATGGGATTTTTGGCGACTGAGTTTTCTTTTAATAAATTCAATGTTTTATGTTAATTTGTTTTATACCTGGCAACTCACATTTATTTATTATGTATTACTGTATTTCAATAATTGATGGGAAGATGTATATAGTTCGCTTTTGTTTATTTTGTAAATATTATTTTGTCATTTTCTTTTTGTCTTGCAGCTCATATTACTTTATCATATATACTCATATTTCTTTATCATGTATTATGCTATGCCAATGATAGCCACGAAGGTGAGATTATCAACAACTGAATGAAGTTTGTTTTTGTTACTTTTTATACATTCAATGTTTTATGTTAATTTGTTTAACACTTTAGCTGCGGCGGACGTCAATTGACGTCTTTTCAAAACTTCCGAAGATTGCGGAGGACGTCATTTGACGTCCTCTTAGTTTACATTCTATCTTATGCGGGAAGACGTCTTTTGACGGCTCCAGCATTGTTCCGTGGTGTTCGTCGATCTATTTAGTTCACAAAAAATCCTCTATGTGGGGTATGCGTGCATTATTTGGCGAATGATAGTGAAACGCATTTTGTGTCGCTCTGACAGTTTGTAAACAAACGACCATGGCTTCACATCGATTGACAGACGGCGATATTTTGGATGAATTACGTTGTGACTGGGACGAAAGTGATAGTGATAATGAAAATGTTGACTCGGAAGACGATCCAGATTATGTTCAAGAAGAGATTGACGCTGATTCAAGTAAGTGAACCTTTTCATTTTATTACTGAACTTCACTTTTCTTGTTGGTATTTTGGATTTCAGCTGTTTATTTTTCAGAATTAGGTATTTATTGTTCAATTTTGTTTATTATTTTCCGATTCAACTTGTTTTTATTTTATTTTAGATGACGGAAGTGATAATGTAAGTGAAAACTCTGACTCAGAACAAGAAGAACCTGCTCAAGTTCAACTTCAAATTCCCCCTAGAGGGAGACCAAGAGGACAAGGTACTGGAGCTAGAAACCGTAGAAGTGACTCACAACTTGGATGGACTTCAGTTGATCAAGTTCCAAATATTGATGTTTACACTGGACAGTCAGGTATTTCAGATGTTACAGAGCTTGACAATAATAACTCATTGCTAGATTTCTTCGTATATTTTATTGACGATGATCTTATTCGGCACATGAAGGAGCAAACAAATTTGTACGCAAGACAGAAGATTCTGAAACTTAGAAGTTTGAATCAAATTTCCCCTAAAAGTAGAATAAACTTATGGAAACCAGTGACATTAGCAGATATAAAAAAATTTATAGCCATCATTCTGCATATGAGCATTAGCGAAAAGCCACAGATCAACGATCACTGGTCGAAAAATCCTGTTGTCTCTTGTAACTTCTGTCCAAATATAATGAGCCGTGATAGGTTTTTAGCCATAATGGTGAATTTTCATCTAAATGATAATACCTCGTATATAAAAAAGGGGGAGCCAGACCATGACCCTTTGCATAAAATTCGACCTTTTATTGAATCAGTTCGTTCACGTTTTCAAAATGCCTATCAACCTGCGGAAGATATTACAATTGATGAGGGAATGTGTAAATTTCGAGGCAGATTGACATTCAAGCAATATATGCCTAAAAAGCCCAGCAAATATGGCATAAAAGTATACATGCTGTCAGAATCTGATTCTGGGTACATCTGGAATTTTTATGTTTACTGTGGCCAAGAAAATGTTATTGTGAATGTTGTAAAAAATCTCCTCAGTAACTTAGCTGGAAAAGGGCACACATTGTACACCGACAGGTATTACACTAGCCCTTCTCTTGCCACTGATCTAGAGAAAGAAAAAACAGGTTTAGTCGGCACTACAAGAAATAATAGAAAAGGTATGCCCATTGCTCTGAAAAATCCCAGATTGCAACGAGGAAAACAAATATTTCGGAGAAATGGTAATATTTTAGCACTATGTTGGCGAGATAAACGTGATGTTTATATGATAAGTACACGACATAGGGCAGAAATGATTACCTACGCAGATAGAAGAGGAAGAGAGAGAACCAAACCAGCATGTGTTATAAATTATAACAAGAAAAAATTTGGAGTTGACCTTTCGGACCAAAGAATGTCGTATGGTGCCTTTGAGCATCGCAGCGTCAAGTGGTGGCGAAAGTTATCTTTTCACATCATACTAATGTGTGTTGCCAATGCCTGCATTTTATACACCCAAGTTATGAAGAAGAAAACTACTATCACCCAATTTATGAAGGACATATGCAATGAACTTGTTGTATTTGAGGAAGCTTCACCTCAACCCAGCACAAGCAGAACTCAACTAACCAGGCTCACAGGGAATAAGCACTTTATGGAAAAGATTCCTCCTCCCCCTGGAAAGACAAGACTACAGAGAAAATGCAAAGTTTGCTCTGACAAAGGAAAAAAAGAGACAGGAAAGGCTGCAAGGAAGGACACATCTTATCAATGCAGTTTATGTAAAATCCCTCTGTGCGTACAACCATGTTTCAAATTGTTTCATTAAAAAAAAAATTACAAAAGTTAGTGTTTGAGTTTTTTATTATGTAAGTGTTCCTAATTATAAATAATTTTTTCTCACATGATTTGCATTTAATTTATTTTAACATAAAAATCACCACACTCAATTATTTTTTCTTTTTCAAAAAAAGCCATTTATTAGGTAAATTTTATAGCTCTTAATATTTGCTTAATATTAAAAACCTATTTATCATCAAAGAGTAGAAGATTGAAGCTTTCATTTCATGTAAGTAACATTTTTGTAGGTAATATAGTTTTTCCACCATAAATTTTTGAAAAATGCCGAAAATGGCCAGCATTGGCGGAAGGGCTGCCATTTAAATAGCCAGCAGTTAGAGTGTTAATACCTAGCAACTTACCAGACAGTACTTTCCATTTTAATTTACACTTATACAAAATCTGTTTAATTCAGAATCATTAGACACCCATATCGTCTATATCAGATCAAGTTTTCTCGCACCCCGACGTGAAACCCCTTCCCTGCAGTGCTTTCCATTTTAATTTACGCTTTTATAAAATCTATGTTTAGTTCCAATTTGAAGGACACCCATATTGCCTATATCAGATCAAGTTTCTTTGTACCCCCTCCCCGTCTCACCCCCTTCCTTTGCCATTGCTTTCCATTTTAATTTACGCTTTTATAAAATCTATGTTTAGTTACAATTTGAAGGACATCCATATTGCCTATATCAGATCAAGTTTCTTTGTACCCCCTCCCCGTCTCACCCCCTTCCTTTGCCATTGCTTTCCATTTTAATTTACGATTTTATAAAATGTATGTTTAATTCCAAGTCGATAGACATCCATATCACCTATATCAAATGAAGTTTCCTTGTCCCCCCATTCTGCCCCCTTCCCTGCCATTTTAATTTACGTGATAGACGCCCATATAGCCTATATCAAATGAAGTTTCCTTGTCCCACCCCATTCCCCCATCCTTATTTCTCTGTATGGAATGTCTATATAATATTAATTGGATGAAATGTCGGACGAGATGTCTTTGAACGAAATTTCTATTCGATGAAATATCTTTGGACGAAATATGCATTGGGTGAATTGTCTTTTGACGAAATATGCATTGGGTGAATTGTCTTTGGACGAAATATCCATTGGAAGAATTGTCTGTGGACGAAATATCTATTGGATGAAATGTCCATGGACAAAATGTCCTTGGATGAAATGTCTGTGAACCATGTTGTTAAAAATGTAGATGTTTGGGTTCCCAATTTTAGATAAGTTATTACTGTATTATCCCAAAAGGAAGATTTCAAATTTAAGTCAACCACAGTAAAAAAGAAGGTATTACTTAGTTATATCAATTTTTAAAATATCATATGATGGTAACTTTGTACCATCCGCTAACACTGCCAACATTACAGTAATGCGCATATTTTCTTTCCGAATTTTTTATAATGAAGTATTTTTTTGCCTTTTTCATTAACTGTGTAATTGGATGGCATATTGAAATATATAGGTATCTTGTCTGCATTACCCATTTGACTCGGAAGGTAATCGTGAATTTTCTGCAACGTAATTACATGTTTCTGGAAAGCAATAAGTTTTTCTGTGTAGTCAGAAGGTAAACATTGGCAAAGAGAAGTTCTTTGCAGGCAAAAACCATTACGATGCATCATCTGTATGCACTGATCATTACTAACCATGAATTCTTGCCATGGGATGTTTAGTGATCGTGCTAATTCATGAGCTTTCAGTTTAATGATTTCCCACGACTGGTTTTCCATCAGTTCTTTGAGTGCACACAAATTTTACAGTTTCATCTCCTAATTTTTGAAATCCACCATGTTTGGTTCCACTAAATGTCTTCTGTGTTGAGTTAGCCTGTTCAAGTTTCTGTTTTGCTTGCTTCCATCTTCTCACATTTTCCTTCATCACATTATATTTCTTCCCAGTGTCACAATTGTTAGTTTCTTCAGCATAATACACCACCATTAGCTTAAAAGTTCTATCAAAACTTTGTCATAACATGTGATACATTCACTTTTACAGAGGTGTCTTTCTTCTATAAATGATGTCATTTCAGTCCTAAGATTTGGTGTAATTTATTTAAATCTACTAAAAATAATAACTAGTCCTCACTTCATGTTAAAACTTGGCATAGTTTGTAACAATCGCATGCGCACCATTTGAAAAGTAACAAATATGTTTAAATTGTAACAAGATGCATAATGGAAACAAGATGGAAAAAGTATACTCCATAGATGGAATGCACAGAGATTTCAATGGTGTTTTTTAGTGGAAAATATGTATAAAACAATATCAAAAGATTGGGTGGTTCTTGAATTTTTATCTCTGAAATTATTAGTCATAGTTATGTGGTCACGCATATGTGTTTGTGGTAAATGGTTTTCTCTATCAGAATAAAATGAATTTTTTAATCTATACCTCACAGATCATATAAGAGCATGGCAGAGAAAAGTATTGATTGCTAATTGTTGTTTGCCAAAGAATTGATCGATGTAAACAAAATATATGAAATATATTGTATTAATAAATTAAATGTAATGTATTGTGTATGTATAGATTAATGAATTTCATGGACATAAAATCAGGGTCGGGATGCTCCATGCGGCATTTAAAACTTTGTACTCATTTTTAAGATGATCCCTAATTTTTTTGCCGAAAATTTTGAAAAAAAACCATCTTCCTTTCAGGTTATTATGGTATTTTATGATGAATTGACTTAGAAAACTCAGCTCACTAGTAAATGAGCTGGGTTTTCTAAGTTAAGGCTGAAGTCACATTTTTGTACTTGCCTGAAATATATTTTACAAATAAATATAAGCCATAATACAGTAAAACCTCTGATTTACGAATTTCAAGGGACCGAATTTCTCGCCTATTCGTAATTCGGGAGTTCGTTGTTTGGAGGTGACTTGGACGTTGCATAACTCCAGGAGCTGGCCGACTAAACCACCTTTTTGAAATTCGTGTGCTTGCGATTCACGAAATTGCACTTCGCGACAAAATTATTTATAACCATTACTTTGCTTTGTGCCGATTATTTGCATTTCGCGTAATATGTTTACGATTACAACTAGCGTGAACTCCCACTACTTTTTTGTTTCGAAGTTCAGTTCAAACTTTGGTGCCCTAGAAAAGGGTATTATTATTATATTATATTTAAAATGCACATTATTAGCAGTTTTTGAAGTAAACAAATGTGATAATTCTTGACTTAATTATTTTGTAGCCCAGTTTGGATTTCACTGCCGCTATCTTGGATGATGAAAATTTAAAGAAATTTTGTAATGTAAGATTTTTATTTGCTATTATCTTTTTATTTTGAACTTAATTTAAGGAAATGTTATTTTGTTAGGTTTTCATTTTTTATTATACGAACTTGTAATATAAATCTAATAATTGCTATCATCTTGTAATGTAAGAATTTCTGCCATGTATTTAGAACGCGATTACAAAAATAAATGTTGCCACTTTATAATGCTAGTGTTGTTTGCAGCTTGGAAATGTTTATTTCAGAACCTAAGAAAACATCCATGTATCACATACTCAACATTCCATTAAAGCATTTCCTTGGAATGAACACAAGAACATCGAAAATTGCATGTGAAAATGTGCCGGAGGTAAACTGCACAATTACCGAAAGAAGTGTTATCACTTTGAAATTGCTATCATTTTTGCTATCATTGATTGGCACTGGACAGAGTGGATATGGTTATTGATAGTGCTCCGAAAAATGACAAAAATAATACAAATAAGTGCAAGTTTTGCTGAAAGCGAGTTATTAAAGGAGTTAGATGTGATTTGCGTTCATTATGGATACACAGAAAATGTGCATTTAAGGTTTCTCCTGAGAATATCCCAAGCCAGCCCCCTCGTTTGTTTCAACCTCAGTGGTTATTCAGGAGTTTATTAAGGCAGAATGGGATAGCATAAGCACTAGATTATGCGGGAACGTTCTTAAATCTATTCCGAAGAGATTGGAACTAGTTATCCAAAAACAGAGGAGGGTGGATTTATTGTTAATTAAAGATATAATATTAGATTTACCATTTTATTTGTATTTCATTCGCATTACATTGGCAAAGGTTTCGGTGATGCTTATAAATAGCATTTAGCATTTTTTCTCCCTCGACTTAATCTCTCTCTGTGCTTTCTAAATTGTAAGATCGCTTCCTGCGTTCCGAGAGTAGGAAGCTCGGATGCAACGAGAAAGCTTCGCTACACAACCGAGAAACCTTAAGCCATACCCCGAATTTATCAGATACAGTTGGCGCTTCCTCACCCCTCAGTGCTCGGATCCTCCCCTACTCCTGCACCTGTTCAGGGTTGCCATTCCGTCGAAAGAGACTTCGCTCGTTTAAGTTCGCGTGGATGCCGCCGTAGAATGCCACGAGGTGTTGCGTTAATTTTGGCCAGGACTGTACATATCCATTAAAGAGACAAGTTTATTAATTTTGTTATTACTGGAATTAATGTAGGATTATTTTTTAAGTCCTTCATCCTAGTCCGATCATATCCTTTTCCTGTATTCCTCTGTGACTTTATAATTTTTAAAATTTCACTCTCAGTACACTCAGGAACAATAATACTTTCCTTAATTGACAATGAGCTTTTCGAATCACTTTTATTCCCATTTTTCCTTTCAAATTTAATAGTTTATCAGTAAAGTGAAAGCGAAATTAACTAACAACCTCATTTAGGTTCATTTTTGTGCACAATTTATTAACTATTACATCATCTATATTTTTAGTACTTCTACCTAGAATGATATTTATATTTTCCCAAATTTCTTTTGAGCTATTATTGTTTGTAAATTTCTCATAAAACTTAATTTTATGCTCTCTAATTTGTTTATTAAAGGAGTTTCTGTAAGCCTGATATTCACTCTTTTTATTCATATTTGTAGGATTATTTCTGGACAATCAAAATAATCTATCCCTTACCTTCATCTTTTCATATAATTCCTGAGTCATCCATACTTTTTTAAATTGGTCGCTAATAGTATTTTTTATTATAGTTGCTTTATCGTATAGTAAACTTAATTGATTCACCAATCCGTTGTACATATTCTCAGCATTACCTTGGTTATAAACTGTACTCCAGTCTGTTATTTATTAGTTCATTTAACTTTTTATCATTAATATAAGTTACTACATTCTTAGTGGTCAAAGCATTGTTTTTCACAGTAGTGTCTTTCATAGTTATTCCAGTCAAATAATGATCTGAAATCTTAACTTTAATAACAAATCCTTCAATCTCATTACATTTCCCTCAATACATTATATGGCCAATACATGATTTGGTTAATCTATTTACCACATCCTTTTCTCTAGTGTATTCAGTGATAATTTCCCTAAAACCATAACAGGCCACTAAATCTCTGTATCTAATTGTATCATATTTACTCTTATCCTTTAAATTTATATTAACATCTCTTATCACAATCAGATTTCCCACCTTAAATGTGCACAAAATATTTTCTAGTTCATTTAAGAATGTGTCAATGTTATTTTGTGGAGGTCTGTATACACCTTTTACAATCATTGATAACTTTCCTAGCTGTAGTATCCCCTGTACAGATTCGAATGAATTGACTGGTCATCTCCATCCGATGGTATAGGCTCCAATAGACAAGATGATTTTTTCATTCATCACTTCATTAGTGGACTTGGACTCAGGCAGTACAGCATGCTCAAAACTAAAAATTTAGCAACCCTTGATTATGTTCTCTCATATTATGCTCTAGAACTATTTTATGAATGGCTTGCCGCTGTTGTGAAGGACTGTGTCCCTCATCGTAAGCCTCGCTCAAGAAAATTTCCCCTATGGTTGAGAAGTGAAACTATTTTTGTATTGAAAAACAAGCACAGTGCTTGGTGCCTTTATAAATGCTTCCCGAATCCGCATACATCAAAAACCTTTAGTGACCTTTGCTGACATGCAAATTTTTTGGTTAAAGTGGATTTTAACAATTATGTTTCTTCTGTCTCCTCGGAGTGTTTCCAATCCCAAACGCTTTTGGTCGATGATAAACTCCTGCCGTAACAACAGCTCCATTTCTTCAGAAATCTATCACGGCAATGAAATAGCTGCTGGTCCATCACGTGCTGATCTCTTCAGCAAGTTCTTTTTATCGACTTACACTCCAAACTCATCCCTTAACACTTCCAACTTCTTTTGCGAAAGCGTTTGCTCTCACTCCCTTTCTTCAATTTCCACAACGCCTGATGAATGCCTCAAACTTCTAAGTTCTCTTTCAGTCAATCGTGCTACTGGCTCTGATCAGGTTGGTGCAATGTTTTTGAAGCATGCAGCGCCTTCATTAGCCATACCTGTCTCTCTGCTTTTTAACAGATGCTTCGCGGTGGGTTACTTCCCCACGAGTTGGAAAACGGGAAATATTTTTCCTCTTTTCAAGTCTGGCAAAAGGTCTTCCGTCGATTCTTATCGCCCAGTTTCCCTTCTTCCTGTACTCTCAACTGTTTGCGAACGCATCATCCATCAGCATCCATCTTCACTCTCCCTTTCATTTCTAGTGAGCAGCATGGTTTCCTCCCAGGCTCCTCAACTTTAAGTAACCTTTTAGTTTTGCATGCACATATCACCGATTCCTTCAAACGTTCCTCGCAGTTGGATGTATGCTATATTGACTTTGCCAAAGCCTTCGACTCCATTAACCATCAACTTCTAATCTTTAAATTGGCTAACAGATACAATATACACGGCAATTTCCTTTTCCTTTTGGCTTCATTCTTAACAAATAGACAACAACGCGTAGTACTTGACAGCTTTTCATCTTCAGTTGCTCCCATCTCGTCCAGCATTCTCCAGGGTAGTGTTGTTGGTCCTTTACTTTTCACGTTATTTGTTGATGATTTAGTCGAAACTATTTCTTCCACATCCTGCAACATCCTCCTATATACAGACGACTGTAAAATTTTCAGACAAATTAACTCAGATAAGGATTCCACTGCCCTACAAAATGCTCTTGATGCACTCTTTTCGTGGTCCAATCACTGGTGCCTTCGAATTAACCCGTCTAAATCCACAGTACTGTCATACACACTCCGCAAATCTCCTCTTAACTATCCATACTGGCTCTCTAGTCAAGTAATCCCCTCTGTCACCAACCATTAGGATTTGGGAGTAATCTTCGACTCTAAGCTTCTTTTCCAAGATCATATTAAAAGTATATCCTCCTGTGCTATGTCATTAGTTGGTTTAATTTATCGTTATACAGAAATAACTGACATTTCCACTCTTCGTACCTTTTTCTTTAGCTGCGTTCTCCCCATTCTTGATTACTGCTCCCCAATTTGGTGCACTGCTTCGCCTTCTACTCTCAAGCTCCTTGACCGACCCATGAATTTCTTTCAGTCTGTAATTCGTTTTTGTCACCCTCCTCTCCATAACTCTTCACTCAGTGCCATACGAACCTCCCTAAAAATTCCGAGTTTCTTTCTCTATTTCCACTCTGGGTCCCCGCTCGTTCTACTCGCTTGAATGAGCTTTTTCACTGCCCTACCCCTCGCCTCTCAGTCACTACACGCTCCTTTCTCTATCGCCTTCCTGATCTTTGTAATAGTTGGCTGAAGCGCTTCCCTGACTATGACCCCTTCACTAAGTCTCCTAACTTCCAATTTAAACCTAATATTTGATTTGTTTTGTTGCCTATTTTCCTTCCCCTTTCTCCCGATTTATTTGAATTTCTATTCGCTCCTTACCCTGATTTTGTGTGATTGATGTACTATGTATGTCTTCTGTGTGATAATTCTCGACTTAATTATTTTGTAGATGTTTGAATTTCACAGCCGCTATTTTGGATGATGAAAATTTAAAGAAATGCCATCATTTCGGAATGTAAGATTTTCATTTGATATTATCTTTTTATTTTGAACTTAATTTAAGGAAATGTTATTTTGTTAGGTTTTCATTTTTTATTACGAACTTGTAATATAAATCTAAGAATTGCTTTCATCTTGTAATGTAAGAATTTATGCCGGGTATTTAGAACGTGATTGCAAATAGAAATGTTGCCACTTTATAATGCTAGTGTTGTTTGTGGCTTGGAAATGTTTATTTCAGAACCTAAGAAAACATCCGTGCATCACGGCGAGAAACTTCTGCCGCCTCGTCGGAACTTTTTTGCGTGCCACGAAACGTTGGCCAAAGACACTTAAATTTCTCTTTTCCAATCTTCTGTTTGGGGACTTATACTTTGCACACAAGCTTCAATACATATGCTGGAAAATGAACATTTGATGGATGGAAAATCATTCGCGTATGGCTCGGAGAGGTTGTTCTTGAATAAAGTAACAAAGAAATAAATATACGTAGCTCAGTAATTCACTATCATCGCTGAGAGGGAGAGTTTCAGCCAAACCACTTCTAGGTAAATGAGAAGGACCTGGTTGATTACACGGAGGGTTCTCGACGAAGAAGACGATTAAGAACGGATCCCTCTACAAAACCATTCCCGTTTTCAGCATGAACTAATGCGAAACGAGGTCCACGGCCCATCGGCTGCTTAAGTCCTCTGCTTAAACACTTCAAAAATGCCTGTCAAGAACTCCGAATTCTCATTTCTTTCCAAGCTTTACTTACCGAAATCCCAACATTCACCCATGATTCATTGGTGTAGACAAATCCCCAAACAGAAGATCAGAAAAGAGAAGAAGTCTCTTTGGCCAACGTTTCGTGGCATGCGAAAAAGTTCTGACGAGGCGTCAGAAGTTTCTCGCGCTCAAATGTAAAATCCCATATCTCAAAAACCAATGAAGATATCGAGTTCATTCTACGTTCAAAAATAACTTTAATCTTTTCTCACAATTTCATACAAATATAATGCTCACCTTTTCCTAATAGTACGTAAGTTAGCAAGTGAGTGAAAATTTCGTGCACTGATGCAGAATGTGAGATCGTCATTCCGTATTATTTAATTTTTATCAACAATGAATTGCATTACATGTTCCTTTTAATGGTACGTGTGGCTTATGGAGATTTGGCCGTTCAAATATGAATGCGGCGGAAGAAACTCGGAAGTTTTGATGAAAACGCGGGAACTGATTTTGAACCATGCAGAAATGGCGATTTTTCTGTTTAAAAAAGTATTGTTTATTTTCTTACTCATTTTGTTAATTTCCCATCCTTCGTTAGGTGTTTAAGTGAGTAATTATGCCAAAAATGATGAAAATCTGGATATTGTACGAATTGGCAACGCCGAGAATTAGCAGTATAGGGAAATAACATGGGATAGCGATTCTCCCATAAGAACATGTAATGCACGGACGACGTGAAACTCAACAATAACAGGTACTTAAAATATTTATAGAGTAGAAGAAAATGCAGATTGAAAAATGAAGAGAATATACATGAAGGTATTAACAATTGTAATCGCAAGAAGGCATTTGTAAACAAATTCGTGGAGGTGATCGATGCCCACAAACAGTAAGATAAAATTTTAATGTAGAGAGTGGTTGCATTCTCAGCCCATGAAGAGAAAGTCCCGCATCCTCTCCATTGAATGTGTTAAACAACTAACAAAATAAATTACCCAATAATAAATCTCAGTAATCTTGGCCTCATAGTAGTATCAAATATGCGTAGTATTTTAAGTGTGCTTCCCGATTTTTTAAAATGGAATCTGGCCACCATGCATAAATCTACAGTGAGATTAATGATTATTGCTCCTTAATTTAACACGAGATTTCCCGGTATTGTAGCAGTTAATGATTTTAAGACAATATTCACATGATCCAGTTTCCGGAAAGCATGGCCACATGGGCTGATAAAATACAAACTTAATTCGAAAAGCAGCAGATTAAGAGCAGAAAATGTCATGAAACTCCATCCACCACTAAACAGCACGCACAATAAATGCTGAAAGCTTCTCTCGTATGGAAACTCCTTAAAGAACAGGATCACTTTTACGTAGAAAAACACCTTATCTCTCAAAAACACCTCACACCTAGGGCATACCGGTCAGTGATGTGATGATGCTTGATTACTCAGCAAGACTGGAAATAGGATGTACCAACATAAGACATACTCTGATTGGCTTGTTCAAAGCTAGGCTCTAATTGGCCCACTGTATTTTCAATCGTTTTCCGTGCATAAATAAAAAAACTGCTTTGCGAGTGAAATTTCGTTCTGAATAAGTAAATAAGTGGAAGGGACAATTTTTCCCCACGTTATTTGGAAGTTTTTGTAGTGCGGGAGCTCATTGTAAAGAAGTATTTAGGTGTGCTTTTAAACAGGAGTTTGGTGGGACTGACGTTATTTCTTCATTATTTGGAGGTGTTCGTTAACTGGGAGTTTGTAAGGTAGAGGTTTTACTGTATATGTCTAATATGTAATGGGTTTGGCTTGCAAGGCCTTAGATAATAGACACTACTACTGGAGTAAAAGGTTGGAGACTGCTGATTTATAGGATTTATGGTGTACTTTGCTCATGCTTATGCTTTTAATAGTCTTTTTGACAAGCGAGATGCTTTTGTTACAAATATTTTACTATGCAGTAAGCTATGTTTTGTGCTGTTGGTTCATATGAATCTTTGAAATTAAGGTCAAGTGTTTTATATCTAATTTAGTTAAGGAATTTTTTCAGAGCAAACTATTGAACGTAAGGTTGAAATTTCAAGTGATGAAGCCCTGAAATATTTAATTTACTTGGTCGATGTGGATACATTGTATGATGCTGCATTGGGAATCTATGACTTCGACTTAGTCATGATGATTGCTGCAAAGTCATCTAAGGTAGAAAATATTTTATTTTGCTTGACTGCTAAATATCAAATAACTATCATTAAGCAAATTAAACTGGTAATTTCAGGATCCCAAAGAGTACATTCCATTTATCAATGAATTGCGGAAATTGGAAACAAATTATCAGCACTACAAAATTGACATGCATCTGAAATCCTATTCATCTGCTTTGAAGAATATTGCTAAGTGTGGTGATGAGTATTTTGTGGAATGCTTAAATTTGATAAAATCGCAAAAGTTGTATAGAGATGCCCTGAAGCTCTTTCCTAAAGGAGGAAAATTTTATATGGTATGTATCAAACGTGTAATGGTGGTGACACTATTTTGAAGTAGCCTTGTGTATTTTTATTGCTAGTTTTGTATTTGTATTTTTATATTTTTAGCTAATATGTGATGCATATGCAGATCATTTGCTTGAGGATAGACTGTTTGAAGAAGCTGGAATAATGCAAAAATTAAGCAACAACTTTGAGAAAGCAATAGTTTCTTTCAAAACAGCTGGTAATTGGCGGCAAACACTAATTTTAGCAAAGGAGCTTCAGTATAAGTAAGCATGTTAATGTCAAATGGATTTTAGCATTACCTGTGTGAAAGATTTGCTGCATTGAAATTGTTTTAAAAAGTCCTCAATTTCATTTACTGTGTCATTTTGTTAAGTGGTAAGGTTTCTGCTCAAATACTTAATATAAAAAAATCACATTCTTCATAATAACATACTGTTAACTATAACCCATTAAGTATATTTATAAATTTAAATGTTAATTAACTTGTAAATTTCCACTAACAATTTTAATATTCGACTAGTTTCACCAGTTACAGCATCATCAGGTGACGAAAGCTTGGCTTCATAGAACATTTATTAATTTCGTTTCTTTAAAAAATACATACAAAATATAATATAAGAAAAAGATTTTGACATTCTTTATAGTATTTTAAACCTGATAATGCTCTATTAATATGTTTTCTAATTTTTCTCTATCATTGATAAACTATGAATTACAAATGGTATTTATGGTATGAGAATTCCTTGGAATGACTAACGCATTTATAATAACGCATTTCCAGTTAATATATGTAATCAATTTGGGACGTCAACTTTGGAAAACCAGCCTTCATTAGTCCTGATTTGGACTTCTTGTATGTTTTGTATATATTGTTAGTATTTTGAATTTTACTGTACAAAAATGTTATAAATAAAGCATGGAATATTTAAAAACATAAATGCAGTACTGCATTAGAGAATTACGTATGATTCAAATACGTACAAGACAGTATGTGTAGGTATGATTTTCCATAGTGTTTCACAAGTAGTAACAAAAAAAATACAAATAAACAAGTCCAGGTATCCCTTAATTTACGCGTGTTTGATTTACATGTTTTCGCATATATGCGATTTTATTTTTACGATCATTTTTTGATATATGTGTTGCATATTTGCGTTAATGTGATTTTTTATGTGCACAGTATGTACTATTGATAGTTTTATTGTATACTAGATAATTACCGGGGCTTTGCTCCGGATTTACAGTTTTGAATTTTTCATGCTCATATTTCACTCTTGAATATTTTCATTCGATCTCAAGACACTCTCGAGATTTATTGACCAATATTCCTCCGTAATTGGTATGAACAAATTAAATATAGATTCAAATCTGATATTTTACTAAGAATATTTATAATAATATGTGTAATTTTACAAAAACTTCACAGGCCTCTAGTCGGTATGATTTGTATGGAAACCCCCCCCCTCTCCAAAAATCTAAATTCTGGCCCAGAGATGCACATCCTCACAGTATTTTTAGCATGTGTACCACATTTTAAGTCTCCAAGTTTCTTGGTTTTTGTGAAATTCTGTAGGTATGCTTATTATGGCACCTCCCTCCCACCCCTCCCCTCCAAGATATCAAAATTCTGGCACCGAGGTGCAAATCCTTTAATATGTGTATCAAGTTTTAAAGTTTCTTTGTTCAACATTGATATAGGTGGAGGATTCATCAAAATCGGTCAAACGGTTACTGAGATATCTTCAAAAATGCAAAATTTGAACCAACCGTTCCATGAGGACCCCTCGGGCCCCTGTTGGCCAATTTGAATAATTTTTGGCACTGCAAGTCTCATGATCAATCTAAAGCTGCCACCAAATTTTTAAGTTCCTATCTTTATTATCTGATGTGTTACAACTGCCACAGACACACACACAGACATCATCTTTTATTATTATAGATTAAATATTTTGTAAATTCTTGCCAGTTTATCATTTGTGCTGTGATACCTACTTTTCATTGCCTTGCATGAAAATCTTGGGATTTCATAGTGGTATAATGTCTCTTTTCTTATTCCCCTTTTTGAGAAAGCAATACTCTTGAATTTGGCTGAACCGATTTCAATTAAATTTGGTACATAGAATATGCACAAATATTAATGACCAAAATGACATATTTGGAACAGAACAACTAAGCAGGGGTGCCACAATTGCAAAGTTAAACTTTTCGGTAATTATGAATTTGGAAGGAATTGGCCCAACTGATTCCAACAAAATTTTTTATGAAGTAGGCATGCAACATAAAATAACAAAATTAAGATGTTTAGTATAGCTATAGAAAGCAGGGCTGCCACAATACAAGGAATAAAAAAAATATTTTTACATGTATTTGTGTTGAACTGTTCACATCATTTTTAACCAAATTTAATACTTATAATATACACATATATACAAAACCATATTAGCATATTTTAACCGAATCAGCCAAATGGGCATCACAATTACAAATTAAACTATTTCAGTAATTAAGGATTTGGAAGGAATTGCCTGAATGGATTTCAATTTAATTTTGTATATAAGATTTGTGCAACACCATAATTTTTATTTATTTTATTTATTTTTTTATTTTTATTTATTTCCATGCGGCCCCTAAACAGCCGTAATTGGCCTTTTACAAGGGGCTCATTAACATAATAACAAGGACTATCACAAACATCCATGCCCAAGGTGAAGAAAAACCCACCTAGGCAGGATTCGAACCCGCGACCTTCGGATTGGCAGGCGAGGACGTTACCCTGCCACCACCGAGGCCAAGATGTTAAAAGTATAGCTAAAGAACAGGACTACCACAATAAAAAGTTAAATAATATTTTTTACATGTATTTCTAGAGAACTGACCCAATGGATTTTAACCAAATATAGTATATTTAACCTTCATATAAATAAATAACCAAAATGTCATATTTCAACCGGGTCGACTATACAGGACTACTATAATATCAAGGTTAGAAATTTGGAAGGTATTGGCTGAATGGATTTCAAAGAAATTTAGTTTGTAGGGCGAGTATAGAATGGCAAAATGAGATGAATATGTTTAGAACGGATCAAAAAAGCAGATCTACCACAATATGAGGAAACATAATTTTCAGATTTCAAAGCAAATACATTAGTATATGATTATACTATGGCGAATTTGATGAAAAGCACTTACGTACACCCCTGCTTGCTATATATTGTATTGTATTGAAAGGACATTAGGAGGATTAGTTATTTTCAGAACTACTTGTTAAAGTTTGGATACCATTCAAAGATACATGTCAGGGATGCTAGATGTGCTGATAGATATGTGAAAAGGCTGACGCCATTATGCAACACATTGTGCTAGGAGGTGCCCCAAAATTAAAACAAAAATAAATGACTTTTAAAAATAAGTTTAATCTTTTATTACAACCATTCATTTATTTATTTTTAAGTTGAAATAAGTGACAATATATTTTAACATTTTAGTGGATTTTAATTATATGCTCAAATATGTTTCAATATGTAAATGTGTAATCGTAAATTTGGATTTTATTCATTGGCATCATTATTTGAGGTATGTATGTGTACTA
This sequence comes from Tanypteryx hageni, assembly GCA_028673005.1. Lineage (NCBI taxonomy): Eukaryota > Metazoa > Arthropoda > Insecta > Odonata > Petaluridae > Tanypteryx > Tanypteryx hageni. The sequence goes on from CM054115.1 coordinate 199,121,373, forward strand.
CATCCTTTTGTTTTCTGTATTTTAATTTGGTCTCATATTCTTTTGTTTTTTGTAATTTATATTTGCATTTTTTTAAATTTGATCAATCACGCTTTTTTATTATTTATTTTTTTAATTATAGAGGTCCTACGTAATTCAAAATGCCTTTTCTTTGGTTGCCTGAATTTTAAATTAAACCGGTTTTACTGTATATATTATCATTATAAATAGCTTCTTCTTACACATATAGGATATTCATTCATTCATTCTAGTGTTCTGTCTTATGACTAACATGATAGATGTACTCTTAAAAACTTTCTTGTAAGGTGTTAGTCGTCTTAACCCAGCATGAATTTCTCATAAGAAATTATGTCAATTGGAGGAGATGCATTCCAGCATCCGAACCTGATTGACATATTTTTAGTTTTATTCCTTTATTATGACTACACTTTGATTAATGCTTTGTGTTTTTATTTGTTTATGTATATTTCATACATGTAACTCATTTTTACAGAAAAAAATTATGATAACGTGGATAGTTCATAGCGTTCCTTCATTAAGAGCTGTGTGATGAACGATATCACGTGTTTTTTCATTGTTCTCATAGCGCTTAAATAAATTTAATTTTTGCTCTAGTGGTATAGTACCTTTTCTTGGTTTCTTACTCCTACCACCAATAAAATGTGAACTATTAACTCCAGTGTATTTTTCGATGTTGATGACCACCATTTTCAAGCTGTTCACCATTTATTTAGCAGACATTATTTAGAAGATTTGTAAAATGATAATTTAAACAACAAATAACTAAGAAGTAAACATTTTTGTTTTAATACATGAAATAATTTTTCAAAAGACAACAACATACAATCTATAGAAAATTACAAAAATGGTCAAAGGTAATTTTAAAAACATTCAAGAATGTATCTTTCTACATTGCAGTTTAAAAACCATCAAATCCCTTGCCTTCTGCATCAGACTCATAGAAATTGTCAAATTCATCCTCTGGATCAGATGTTACGATAATGGGCTCATTATCATCTGCAATTAATGAAGACCAGGGCTAAAGTTTGTTTCCTGTTCTGCTTTCTAGACCTTTTTCATGATTGTTGAGAACTCATGGAGAAATTGTGTTAAACCAAACGACCAGGTGTGTTAGTCAAAAACCAGCCCTACTTTAACCCTAGAACTACCAAGCTTTTTTTACAATGGAGGACTACCAGGGGGGGGGGGGGGGGCTCAGAGGCCCACCATCTAAAATAAGATAAAAAACCTACCTATTGTTATCAACATAGGAATATAAATATACAATTTTAGTAATTTATTTGAAATATTTAATGTATTTCATATTATATATAGATAAATGTTTACATCAGAAATATTATTTTTCATTTTTACCCATTATATTTTTCAGATCAGATTAATATTGCAGTAAGATTGTATTTACAGAAATAATAACAAATTGATTTTAAAATGATATATTTTGATTCATCCGACACAGTTTAAACAAATAACACGCTTCATTCTGTGCTTTCCACACACATAATAGTAGATTTTCCAAGATTACCATACTTCATTTTTGTTCAATGTGCTTCTTTGCAGCACATATAGGATCTCCCGCGAATCGGTTGTTGGGCTTGAGATGTCAAATCTGTTATTAGCTTTCTGTTAAGAATTGCTTCCATAGCTAGCATAATTGATTTCTGGAGCTGTCATAATTTTTGCTCACTCCTCAACTTGTGATTTCATCAATTCCTTCAGAATATTCGGCACCGGTTATGTTTATTTTACACCAGTCTGGGAAGTTAAGAATAAAAACTGGATAGGAATTGATCCTGACTATATCATTTAGGGTAAATAACACTGAAAGCAGCCATCTCCTCATGCTTCTCTTTGCTGATCTATAGTGTCAACCCCTCCTTTCGTAGAATTATAATACATATTTATCTCAGATTTATTGCTATCTTCAGAAACACTAGCATCCTGATGTTGCGTTGACAGCATAAGAAGAATTTTCTTTGACTTGATTCGCACCATAGTTGATACAAGTGTAACTGGTGGCTTCTTTGATGCAGGGAAAGCAAATAAAGAACAGTGAAGTGTGTCCTTCCTTCAGTGGTAATTTACTCGTTAGGAATATGCTTCCTATTAATCTTCATCGTTCCAACCAGAGTGAGCTGGAAGTCATTCCACAGAATTTCTGCAAGCTCTACAGATGTAAATACCTGTCTGTTGTTACATTTCGTCCTAATTTAGCAATTGGTCTCACAAGACGCTTTACTGTCTCTGTAGGACCCCTATCAGATTGTTTGCTTTCCTTAGTTTTCCCTGCATAAATTTCCATATTCAGGGTATACCTGGTTTCTGAGTCCACCAACATCCTTATAAGTATGCCGTATTTACTTGGCTTTTTCTTCATAAATATCTTGAAAGGGCATCTACCTTGAAAAAGTGATAACATTTCATCTATCATAGTATGTAAACCTAGCGTGTAATATTTGCAGAATGTCTCATTTAGCAGTTCAAAAATTTCTCTCAAAGGAGCAAACTTGTCTTTTTTTCAGAGTGCTTCTCTTGAGTTTTTCTCAATCGAAATGAATGATTTTTGTCAATTTCTGCCTAGTTCGACTCATCGCTCCAAAATACAAATAATAATGTTGACCACAAGTCTGCAATGCAAATGCTGTTGTCATTGTTAGCACCCATTACAATCAAAATTCCAATATAGCATAGAATTCCTGTTTCATTAGTGGGCTCACGCTGCTTCTTCATTTGAATGGAGCACAATTTTTCTCAATATTTTAGGAACACATCTTTCTTGCTTATAGCCTTTCTCTCCTTTCATAGACCTTGTCTTTCACACATGTTTTGCACAGCTCTTCGACTTCTTTTTGAGGGATTCACAAAGTAGTTTCTTCCACTTTTTGCTCTAAACTTTGCAACACCTTTCCGTGCACTAGCATTATTAATTTCTGTATCTGACATTCCTTCATTACAACTGATCTCACTTTCTGAATCCTCTGAAATCATTTCTCCAATATGGTCTTCCACTTCACTAGTTTTGGGCTCCCACTCCTCCAACTCATCAGCGAAGATCAGCAAACCTAGTGGAAAAAATACGTCATTTAGCAAAGAAGTTGATAGTTTCCTTTATTTATTGCTGACAAGTATATTTATCTAAAAAACATACCTCTTGGGCTTGCAATGACATTAGATTTGGAGGTCTAGCAGTATATTACTCAGTATATAAAAATATTCTGTAAAAAAAACTTCCAGTTACTATATCATAATGTAAAAAACGACTCAATAAGTTAATTTGGAAAACTGAAAGTACTAACCTTTCTATGTGAATAAACTGACACTGAATAAAGAAAATGTGCCTGTCACTGTCGATGTTACTGAGACCAAGAACCAAGTAAAACTGATAGCAAGGACTTCCTGTCTGTGATGCTCTTTTCGGAGAAATTTTATTATGTCAAACTGGGAAAAGATAAAAGAGGGGTTGCAGAAAAGAAGGGAAAATGTTAAAAATACAGCAATAACATGGCACATGTGCTCCTGTTGGGGAAATAAGTTGACCCCTATTCAGCTGTGGGTTCCGTTGCCTGGCTGGAGGGACGCTGCAAAGCGGTGCGTGTGGTTTCACAGAAGTTAAAATTACATCTTGTATTTCCACCAACATTCCCATTATGGCTCTCGAAGCATGGTTGGACTCAACCAAGATGAAAATTGGTTATTGTCATGCGAATCCTTAGAGTGAAAGAGCAGTACAAACAGGAAATGCAGTATATTAACATGACATAAACACATTATTTCCACCTGCAAGGTCTGCTTCCTGGTTTGGGTCTCTATTTCTTTTGTAAGAGTCTTTCTTTTCCTATTTCTCTGAACCAAGGATCTAAAAGACCTGCAGGTTTGACCTCCACTCCTTTTCGTCATTCCTTTTTACACCAGCAAGAAGAGCATGCATTCAGATTATCCTAGTGGTTTTCCCAGGCTCAACAAAATTGGAAGAGAAATAACAATATTGGAGGTCGGGGATTACAGAATTGAATAAATCGATCAGAAGAAGCCCCTATAATTTAGGCCACCCGCACATCACGTCATGCAGCGACTGACTGCATAATTAGCAGAAAATTGAAATATTCATACATTGATGGGAAACTTTGGGTAATTATTTTACGTAAGTCTCTACACAATGTAACAAAATATCCAAAGTTTTCCTTGATTTTTAAAAGAGAAAAATACGAAGGAAAAAGTTGTGGGCCTCGGAGGTAGTTCTAGGGTTAAAAATTGTGTTAAACCGAAATCGTGTTGGTAGAATTCGTGTTGGTCGGGGACTGGCTGTAGACTGATTTAGCTAAGCCCTTTGATACTTTGGACGATGATCTTCTCCTTAAACTCTCCAACTGCTTCAATGTCCATTACACTTTCTTAATTTTGATTTCTTCCTTTCTTTTTGCTGTGATTGGTGGTCACTCATTGTGTTGGTAGAATTTGTGTTAGTCGGGGATTGGGTGTATTTCCAATTACAAACCTTGCTCACTTTACTGTTATACATAACCTTTAGATTTAATGTCATATTCCTTTGTAACTTCTACTTAATGATTGTATTCCAATTATCTCATTACCGATTGTATAGTCTCCCTCCTGCCTATTATTCATTTAACCCTCCTACCCTCCTCCTTCCATCCTTCTCCGTATATATAGAACCCTCTGCTAAACTTTTGTCACCTGATGATGCTCTAACAGGCAAAACTGGTTAAATAAATTTGTCTAGTGAAAATTTACAAAATTCATTTTTTATTTACAAATCAATGAAGGTTATTTATATCAAATGTAGGAGATCTGAAATTGTAAAGCGTTTGCATATTAAAACTGTGTCCGAAAATTCGAAGCCCCTAGTTTAATATTAATTATTTTGTTACTAGTGTAGCTTTTCAGGGTTTATTCGGGTTTTACCCGAATTTTTAAAAATCGAATCAGGAGGTAAAAAAACAGGCAAAATTGGGTACAACCCGAAAAATAAATTCCCTAAATATAAACAATTGACACAGCACACAAGTTGTACAGGTGTTTATTTATACAGGGTTTTTTACTTCTATATATGTGGGGGTGCCGGTGGTGTAGTGGTTAGGACGCTGGCTGCTACTTGCCTACTGCTTGAAGGGGCAGCAGTCACAGATCCTGCGCAAGTAGGATTATTTTGAGGTCGTCTGGCCCCCCTGTTTGTGTGGTTTGAGGAGACTGCTCAAATTCAGCATTCTGTCCTTCGGAAGGGATGTTAAGCAGTTGGCCTCCTTGGTGCTTTTTGTAAAGAGTAGGCTAATGCCGGCACCGGGTATTCCTCCTCCCTTCTGTGTGTATGTCCAGTTGATGGCAGTGCAAAATGACCATAGCCGTCAGCGCACTTAAAAAATCAATTACTACTACTACTTCTATATATGTATATCATTGAAATGATTCAGTAATTCCATGGTAGAAAACTATGTCATTAAAACAGTGTTGCCACTTTTTATAATTTAGTGCTTGCCTCTAAATTCTGAACAAATTACGCGATGTCGGTCTTTCCTGGCAAAGCTTAAATTTCTTTCTTGTGTTCTAAGCACAAAATGCACATGCTGCATCTCTGCTAGTAATGTAATGTAGAAAATTTAACTCATTGGAAATTTCACAAGAGATAAGGTGAACAAGCAGAAAGAAGCCAATAGTCCCACTAAGTTCTTGAACCATGTTTTTACTCCATATTTTTTAAAAAGCCATATATAAATTTTCCTGAAAATGTATTTTAATTCTTAATGGTAATATTTTATGAATTTACATGCATTATGTACCATTACTAAGTTCTCTCCTGATGAATTTGCATTTCTATTTTTTGTGAGTCAGGAACCTAACTCCCTATTTCCCATATGCCCTTGATTTGATATCTTGATTTTGTCCACGACATTTATTAGGAACATTACGTAATGGATTGTGAGGGCCTGTTGTGCTTCTCTGGCTAAATATATGTTGTGCTCCCTCTTATCACAAAGTCATCGATGTCATGTATCATAGTTATAGTTCATTGTTTGTCAATGCTTTTGGACTAAATATTTTTATTTGGTATTTTGTGTTTTCAGTCAGTCTCAAATGTCCAAACTGTGTCGTGATCTCTCATCTGAGTTGAAAGACCGGAGAAAGTTTTCAGATGCTGCTTTTATTTTGATTGAGTACTTAGGAGATCATGAGGAGTGCATAGAATCCTTGACAAATGGCTGTTTGTGGGAAGAAGCTATCAGAGTTGCTTATCATTGTGATCGTTTGGATTTGATTGGTATGTGCAACCACTATTGTTCATTGTTTTTTTGCTTTATTTAATTTTTACTATTCTTGAAGCTTATCAGTATCTCAGATATGTAACGTATTTTTCGTACTATAAAACACTCTTTTCCAGAAAAATGACTCCCAAAATCGGCCTGTGTCTTATAGACTGAAGGTAAGATTATTACTGTATTCATCACTGACATTCAGGAACCCATTGACCCCAAAATAGAATAATTGGCAGCCATTCTTCGCAAAATCATTAAAATATACATTATTAATGATTATTAGTGAAAATGTTAATATGCATATAGTAAAAGTTTATGCATTATGAATTCTGATGATGCATTTTCACTATTGCACTTTATTACTGTCTGCTCACAGTAATTACAATTTCGGTATATTTGCAATGTTTAATTCCTAACGAGTCGGTTGCATAGTACGATTAATGCCACGGAAAATTAGAAATCCAAATAGATGTCATAAAATTTTTATAAATATCTAGGATAAATAATGTTACATGTATTGATCACAATGGCTACAAGAGCAAAAAGATATGCCTGCACTATTAGCTACAAGTGTCAGGTGAGTGCATGGAAACGGAGTAGCAGAACGTCATTTCGGTGCACACCCCACAGAAAATATGATCCGTGAATGGAGTAAACGGGAGGGAATACTGAAGGTGATGGGAAAGGAGAAACATAGCCTGCGTAAACTTGGTCCTAAATAGTCACAACTAGAGAAGAAAGTGAAAAAATGGATTATAGAACAGAGGAAGTTGGTTATTGCTGTATCGATCAAAATTGTTATGTATGAGGCGAAAAGGGTTGCAGAAGAAGAAAGGACTAGTTGAGTATACGTATCGTTGTTATGCGTGAATTCCATTAATTAGGAATTAAAATCTCATCTTAAACTTAAGTTTAAGTAAGGACTATCGATTAGCGGTGTCTCTACGTGCTATGTGTGAGGTGACTCTGACAGCCGAGTTCACTCAGGGCACATTTACAAGTTTCGAAGCAATTATTTATGTTTTAGATCATCTCTATCTACTTTCACCAATTAAGTTTATCTAAACTTAATATTTCTTCAAATGTTGCCAGATACAGACTTAATCACAGCTGGAAATGATGCACGATGTAGCCCTTCCTAAATGCTTTGGTGACCAAAAACACTTTCTGGAAAAATCTTCTAATAAATTGGGGTGCATCTTATAGCCTAAAAAATATGGTACAGGCACTCTCCGGGTTATGCAAGCCTCGACTTACACAAATCCGCACTTAGGCAAGCGGCCCCATAAATTACTAAAAATATTTCATTATGTTTACGTTAGCAGTTTTTGTAAGCAAGCGGGAACTAAATATGTGCGCAGAGGAAGAATGCAAGATGTGGTTTGTAATGCGGTAGCCCCACTATGCTACCCAGACACTGTTGCCAATCTAGCAAATTTTTAGCTAGATCTAGCGACTTTGGGTTTGAACTAGTCCCTAAAAAAAGGCCACAGCGACTACCACAAATCTAGCGAATCTATTTAACAATCTATCTAATTCTAACGACTGGCTATAATTGTGGCATGTATCTGCATTCATACGAATACAAAAATAAATCACATTATAATATTAACATAGTAACTGTAAATGATATTATTTCATTATCATCTGATGTTATACAATAACACGTCTACAAGTAGCAGCAATAATCTTAGCAGGGTTTACAGGGAGACGATTTTGTAAGAACTCATTTCAATTGCGAGCAATGGAGTGTGTGTATATTTGCAAAGGAAATGATGTGACAGAGGGTTTTGAAAGTGATTATAAGAACCTAGATGATTTATGAGAAGACAATCGTAGGTGAAAGAATGCACATGTAAATAGAACCGTTTTGTCTCATTTGTCATCTGTAAACAAGTGCGTGACTCATTCCTTCCATACACTGTTTACACACACAGTTTTAGTCAGACGACAGAACGCGAAGGTCTTTTGAAAGTGCCAACCAAGAAGATGAGTGCAGGGCCGTCCCGAGGTGGTGAGCAGGTAAGGCACCTCTCTGGGGGTGGCAAATGAGTTGGTCTCGTAGGCTGATTTAACATAAGGAATTTTAGGGACTCAAATTGCATTTTTCGTATAACTCGTTGTTGAAAGGAGACAACATATTCATATCTATTGGATACAGGAAAATATGCGGAGGGTAAAGTTTAGATGCTAATGCAAAAATCGGTATCAGTGCAAACCTCTAGTTTCTACTTCCCCAGCGACCAATAAAAATAGGCAGCACTTAGGTTAATCCCACCACACTAAGATTTGGCTTCGACACACTTCCCAGGGACTCTTTCCCTACATTAGCAGTTGCAGGTGCCTCATTGGGCCGGATAATGGGCTACATGGAAATTATGTCATCGAATGGCTGAAAATAATCAAAATAAAACAACATTTTAGCAATGAAATGTGAATAGATAAATATATCCTGCATTAAGCCAGTTTAACTTTGTCTGATTAAAGATCTTCAGTCCTTAATTCTCACAGATCACTTTCTCAGAAATAGCTTCGCGTGCTGAATAAAATGTCTTCACGGGCCGGATCTGGCCCTTGGGCCATCATTTTCCCACCTCTGTTGTACTGTATACTATCTGTAGTAATTTTCAACTTACACAATGGGTGCTGGAATGCATTCCTTACTAAGGAAGTGCCTGTATATAGTAGAATTTAGAATTTTTTCTTTTCATTATCTGAAATAATTATAGTTTTTGGGGTGTGGAAAATACTGTTATCCTTAATTGTTTATGAAAAGTTGTGCGTACATTATATTCTTGATTAACTAGGCTAATGAAGTGGAAAGGGTGCATGGTTAATGGGAAAACATGGTCATCTAAAAAAATGTTGTCTGAATGGTTATGATCCTTCTACAGTTAATATTCTTTAAGGTGTAAGTTTATGGAATTACATTTTTATGAAATATAAGTGCAAAAGCCATCCATGTAACAGAAAGGGATATATAGTATTTTTTATTTAAATTAAATTCTCATACTTATTATTGCATGCATGTAGTTAAAAAATTGGACAGTAGGAGACTGACAGCGCCAGGAGGTGGAGAGATGGCAAACCCTCAAAAAGTTGCTTTTTCGATATTTCCCCTGAATTTACCTATAAGTGTTTGGGACAGAGGCACAGAGAGAGAGAGAGAAATTTCTGCTTTTTTATATATGTAAATGAAATAGCACAATTTTGTACTATTTTCACTATTTTAATAGCAAGCGACCACTTTTGCAGTGACTATTGCATCATGGGACAATAATTTCTTTAAGTGACTGCCATATACAGGTGTATCTCCCTTAACAAAGTAGATGCATTCTTGGCATCCTCTTCATTGTCGGAATCTTTTTTGCCAGAAATAGATGTAGCATAGAGTGGATGGAGATAAATTCCAGTACTTTGTAATATATACTGTACAAGATGTATATTACTTACACGTTGTAATAATGATAAAAAATCATTTAACTGCACCAAATGGTGTGAATATTCATTCTGAATGGAACATTCCCATACACCTGTGCACATATGCTGTGATGTTGGCCTGGTTAGGAATCATTTTACCAATGAAATCTCAAACACTATATGTCATCTTTCACAAGCAGCGGCACAATAAGTGACAGGCCTTCTAAAGTGCAATCAAAAGATAATACATAAAAATTTCTGCAATGAATTAATTTCAAATTTTTCTATACTTCAGTCAACTCTGAGAAGACAGTATTGTGTTTATGGAACATGCAATTGCCAAATTTCCTGTGAATTAGTGCCAGCGCTTATCCCTTACTTTTTGCTTGATCTGGATTCCATGCTGATTCAGATAATTTCTCAACTGAATTCAAATATTTTCGGACTTCTACCTACAACAAAAAAATAATTTATAGGATACGCTGACTCAAAAACAAAAACACAGTTAATGAAGTGTAATAACCAATTTTTTATAAATCACACTATGTTGATGCAATTGAAACACTTCACTTTTTCACCACAGTTACTACATTAACACAATACATTGCAGCATTTTACCCTTCGACAGTTTATCAAGTTCCCCATCAGTTTTTCCAGCAAATGACGCACCCCTGCATATGCATGCACCCCGGCATACGCTCGTACTTCAGCATACATTCGTACTTCGGCTACACGAGTACTTCGGCATACGTACAGAGTCCCTACTTTTATAAGCAACAGACATTAGCCCAGAAGAGAACGCTACCATCGTGTGATTTAACCAATAGACTTTCGCGAGTTGTGCACCTTCTTCTCGAGAACAGATCGAACGAGCGAACTTCCAACTTGGCAACATTGCGGAATGCGACCCGTCAGTCACAAGTGTCGAACCTGAGAAGGAAGATAGAGAGAGAGAGAACGTGAGGACAAGCAAGCAGAGACAGCGCAGCCTGAACCGGCCAGTGGAAAATTTCCTTGTTATTCCACTACTTTTTGTATAATTTTGTTATCCCTTCAAGTGGATGCAACTGTCTCATTTACATTAATCTCTCGTAATTCTCGAGATACTTAAGATAGAAAAACGATACGATATCTCTTAAGGGACACTGCTGCTACGAACAGGAAAATATAACACAATGGTAAAGTGACAAGGAAATGCTTACAACTATATTGGAGTGAATGCTGGTGGAGCCTTCAACTCAAATTTATATTGGAGTGAAATTATACAAAGCAGAAATATACAAAAGATACACTCAATAGAATTGTCCACTAAAGTCTCACTCCAGATATATAATACACTTTAAATGTTGTTATTATGTAGGTACCCGAAGACGGAATTTTGAGTTTTAAAATAGCCTTATATAATGCTGAGAAGAACCATTTCTCAGCAAGAAGGCTTCTGTGAGATATAGTCTATGCTCTTATGCCTGTAGAAAGCTTTCCTTTTGGGCCGATGTGTTTTTTTCAACTGTCAACGGTTCTGGAGGGAGAATGATTGATTGATTGATATGGTCTTTATTTGGGGCGAGATTGAGACTAAGACCCATCTTCCACCTAACCCCTAGTTAGGCAAATGGATCTCCAGCCATCTGGACCAAGATTTTCATTTCGTTTGCACTAGTGTATCTTAAAAACAATATGTGAGAGAAGAAAGGATCCATTGTCACTTCACAAACAAGTCTCTTCAATATTTACAATCACCTTGAATAAGGAGTGCATTCGAGCTGCATGGGAAATATTCTTGCCTCAGGCTCGCCTCTGCTCACATCGCTCTATTCTATAGGATTTAGTCTGAAGGAAAACTTAACATGTGCGGTTATGAATTTTGTTGTTTTTTCCTAGTAATTATGTCTTCATGGATTAATTAAATTTTTCTACAGTACCATTATTTATTATGGCTTCTACTAGTAGAAAAGGCAAGCAGTAGCGGATGATGAAATTGAGAAGGAAATCTTGGGAGTAAGTGATTCGGAAGAAAGCATAAGTTCAGTAAGTGATAGTGAGAATTGTATTGAAGATTGTTCAGTTTGTGGGGGAGGGCATGGTTAATTATGTGGGACAAAGAGAAGATTTTATTGGTGGCTATGGACCTCAAAAGACTGCTAGGAATATGACATATTGTATTTTTGAATTGTTTTTTGTTGTGGAATTTATTAAGACTATTGTGAAAGAAACAAATCGCTATGCAGAGCAACATATAACGTCAAGTAGGGGTATATTTTCAAGAAAATCAAGAATTGCATCATGGAGAAAAGTGACACTGGAAGAAATTTTCACTGTTTTGGGATTGTTTATGCTGAATGGAATTATTCAGAAGCCCATGTTTCATTCTTATTTTTCAAGAAAAAGAATTCTTTCCATGCCAGGCTTTGGGGATGTTATCTCAAGGGATAGATTGGATAATTTGTAAATTTCTCCACTTCACCAATAATGAAGAAAAAGATTATTGTGGTCCTTCAAAACTACGTAATTTTTTAAAATTTTTTGTCTCATCTCCCTCTCTCACCTGTGTAACTTTCTAGCACTGTAGGTTATTTATGGAGACTTTTTTGAAATTTGTTAACCAAAATACTTATGAGAAAGATATAGAAATCGTTGATAAAACAGGATCCGAGCAATATACTGTAAACTTGGAATAAATTGTGTAAATTATTTCTGTGAATGCATTAAATAATTCATTGATGTGTTTCACACAAAAACAATAAATAAAATATGTTTAAAATAAGTTAAATCCAAGTAAATCCATTATAAAAGTAAAAAGTTAGGATTTTTTAAGAAACATCGCTCCAGAATAGCCAGTTTATTTAGAAACTCTCGGGCCTTCCAGATGGGTCTGATTTAAATGCCACCGTGCTTGAAGGGTTAGAATGTGAGATTTTGCAAAAATTCGTTAAGCAAGAGAGTTTTTCCACAGTAAAATATGATTTTATGAACCCTAAACAAGGTCTTATGTAATCTTTTTAGAAAGATCTGTCGATTTTGTTCCTGATTCAAATCCTAATTTTCGTGGAATCCGATTGTTTTTATTTATTCATTGATTTTAAATTAATTTATTAACCAAAAAATACCTAATGCATTGTAAATAAGCTTTATATTACAATTTTACAATTATACATTAATTTGCGCAATACTTATTTATTATTATAAATATCAATGCATGCCCGTAAATGTATGAACAGATAGAAACTTTTTATATAAATTTGGCATTATTTTCTAATGAAATTATTAAAATGACTAAGATTCAGCTTTTATTAGTTAAATTAGAAAGGATGGAAATTTATTCAAGACTTCTTACTTCTATTTTTATTTACTTTTGGTGGTGGGTATCACAAAATGTGTTGATTGGTTTTAGGCAGCCTTTAAAAAATGTTTGGGAGTTGCAACGTGATAATATCGTCTCAGTTTGGTGCAGTGTCTCAGCCGCTGGTCTTTTTCTTGGCACTGTACTGCACTTTTGTTTATATATCCGTATCATGAGAACTGCAAATGTTATTGGATTGAAGTCTTTTCCAAAAATAAATTTCAACAATTTTGCACATTTAATTTGCAATGTATCCCTGTAAATCAATTAGGGAAAAGGTTTCCCACAGACCAACTTATTCATGCCCCAAGGAATGATTTTGGAGAACAAAGAATGTTATTAAATTTTTTAAAGGTGTTTGATTGATTCGTCAAACACCTTTTGTGTTCAGAAATCTTGATGTGGAATTTCCTGCTGGTTTATCGTATATAGTCAACTTCGGTTATACCAGCCTCAGTTATAACGGATCTTCAGATATAACGAATTTTTTTCATTCCCTGATCATTTTACTATGCTATATCATTGTAACTACCTTGGTTATACCGGTCTTATAACGGATCTTTGGATATAGCAGATTTCTGTGGCATTCTCTAACATTAATTTTCCTCGGCTATAACGTTTTTGACACAGGTGTCGTGGAATTTTCCCACCTCCCTCCTCTCTTCACCGACCTCCTCCTCTCTCTCCCCGCTTTCGTGCCATCTTGTGCCCCACTATTCCAACATCTGCGGAGGGCCGAAATGAATACAATGATGCAGGCCATAACAACCATGGCGACATCCATCGAGAAGTTCTCGGACTTCACCGAGATGATGAATGGCCTCCAGAACACCTTGGAGGCACAGGCCCTCACTTCCCGAGTCCCTCCTGCCCCTGCATTGGCCCCCACAACTCCCATGTACGCTACTTGCGATGTGGGAATAAATACTGAAAATATCATGCGAAATGGAGAGGGGAAGTTAGTGGAATGCTTCTCCAGAATGAGCGTGAGGTGTGTCCCTAGGAGAAGAGACAATTAAGCTCTGGACTGCACATGTCGCACGTATAGATACCGTTTACCGATAGTACTTACTTAAACTTAAGTGCAAGATGAGATTCTAATTTAATGGAATAAATGATAATTGGAATGCATTTGTAATAATGATACATATGCTCAACTACTTTTCTTCTGCAACTTATTTTGTCTCGTACATAACGATTTTGATCGATACAGCAATACCAAACTTCCTCTGTTCTACTATCCATCATTTCCTTCTCTAGTTGTGGCCATTTAAGACCAAACTTGTGAAGAATATGTTTCTATTTTCTCATACACTTCAGTTTTTCCTCGTTTTCTTCATTCACGGATTATTTTTTCTGTGGGAGGTGGACCCAAATGATGTGCTGATGCTCAGTTTCTCTGCGTTTTTGCATATTGAATTACCTGAAGCTTGTAGGTAATAGTGTAGGCATATCTTTTCATTCTTGTAGCCATTGCAATCTCAATATATGTAACGTTATTTATCCTAGATATGTATAAAATATTTATCACATCTACATGAATTCTGTTCCATGGCATTAATCGCACTATTCAACAGACTCATTTGGAATTAAAACATTGCAAATGTGCCGAAATTGTAATCACTGTGAGCAGACATGTATTAAAGCATAATAATGAAAATGCGTCCTTGTAATTCACGTTGCATAAGGTATTGTTGCATATATTAACAAAATTTTCACTATTAATTATAGATAATGTATATTTTAATATTTATGCGACATATGATTGCCAATTATTCCATTTTGTGAATGTGTTCATTAGTGTTAGTATTGAGAACAGTAATAATCTTGCCTTAGGGTCATTTTTCTGAAAAAAAGTGCATCTTATATGCCGAAAAATATGGTAATTTCAATGAACCTAGGATATTACGGACTTCGGTTATAACAGATTTTTGCCACCCTCCCCTGGCGATCCGTTATAACCGAAGTTGACTGTATTCACTGCTGCATAGTCTCCACACCATTTTTACTAAATATGTCTTGTCTTTAGCTTTCATAAAGCCTTTAAAATTTTCTGGGAGTAGGTTGTACAATTTGAGGTAAATACTGCCCAGGAACAGAATATAACCCCTTTATTCTTTTCAGTAGAAGCAATCAGGGTTAGCGAATAAGACAGGTCTCTAACTGATTTGTGGTATTTTTTGGTGAGAAGTTGGTCTACTAGATTGCCACCATAACTGTTTCTATGGGCTATCTGTTTGTAGTGTTTGTTATTTAATCATAATGGTGACATTGATCCTGAGATGTGCTTCCCAGAGGACCGAAATTGGATGCTCTGGAAAAATTTGAAACCATTCATGCAATTTCTTCAAACAGAATAATTTTTCTTAATGATCTTGAGTTCCTCAACCATTTCCCTCTATTATGTATCTCTTAACCTCATTATTTCTTCTTTCTCCACTAACAAACTACTATGCATCCTTTCCATGCAGTGTTATTGCCAACGGTCATTTCCCTCCTACTGATGCTAATTAAGCATCCTTTTCCCTTGCATCATCTTCCGTCATATGCCTTCCACCTTCACCTCTTTCCCTCCCACCTTCTGGGATATGTAACTATATACGAGGTGTTACCCAACAGTTTTGGGAATTTGTGCATAAAAAAAATTAATTATGCTGTCCTAATTTCTACTGTCCCCTTCAAAGTACTCCCCTTGGGCTTTTATACAGTGTTCCCAGCATTTTTTCAATGATACGAAGCATCCTTGGAAGTCCGCAGGTGTGAGCGTGTTAAGCACCTCTTGCGATTCTGCCTGGATCTCCTCAATCGTGTCAAAACGTCATCCTTTCAGCCGGAGTTTCATTTTGGGGAACAGGAAAAAGTCGCAGGGGGCGAGGTCAGGAGAGTAGGGGGGGTGGGGGATGAATGCCATGTTTTTGGAAGCCAAGAACTGCCTAATAACGAGTGACGTGTGGGTGGGCGCATTGTCATGGTGGAGCACCCAGTCATTGTTGCGCCACTTGTCTGGGCGTTTGCATCGGACGTTCTCCCTTAGCCGCTTCAAAACATCGCAGTAAAACTTTCCATTGACAGTTTGACCGGGTGGAAGGAATTCTTTGCGGATGATCCTGTCGACGTCAAAAAAAAAGGATCAGCATGGACTTGACATTGCTGCGAACTTGATAAACTTTTTTCAGCCGCAGAGAATTTGGCGACTTCCACTGTGACGACTGCTGCTTTGTCTCAGGGTCATAACCATAAACCCAAGATTCATCACCAGTTATGACCTTGAAGATGAAGTTGAGGTCATCTCTAACTTCATTTTAAAGCTCCCTGCAGACACGAACACGATGGTCTTTCTGGTCGTTGCTCAGCAGTCTCGGAACAAATTTTTCAGCAATGTGTCTCATGTTCAAATCCTCCAACAAAATGCATTGACACGTCCCATATGACAGTCCGACGATTTCACAAACTTCATGGATTGTTCGCCTTTGGTCTGCCAGGATAGCCTCATGCACTTTTGCGACGTTTTCCGGAGTTGTGCTTGTCAACGGTCGACCAAAACGCTCATCGTTGTCGACAGACATCCGTTCGTCCTTGAAATGTTTGTACCAAAGGAACGTTTTGTTTTGGCTTAAAGCATCATCACCAAATGCTTGTTTAAGCATTCTGTGTGTTTCTGCTGTCGTTTTGCCGAGTTTGAAGCAGAATTTGATGCAAATTCTTTGCTCCTTAACATCAGCCATTTCAGTTTGAAATGAATTTGCAGAACCACTCAAACACGACGTTACAAAAATGAACAGAGTTTGCGAACACGTGCACTCAGCTAGCTGCCACATTGCACACTTATTCACAAAGGATACTGCAAGCTCTACCTAGCGGCGAGTGGCCGTACTACAGGCGGTTCCCGTGCGTTATTCAAATTCCCAGAACATTTGGGTAGCACCTTGTATATTGCTATAGGTTAACAATGTTATTGCCTGATGATGCAGTTCTTGCAAAACTGGTTGCTTGCTATTAAAATGGTAGAAATTGTACAAAGTTGTGTCATTTCATATTTAGTTATACTTCTACAGTTTAACCTATGGAAATCTTTTTACTGCTGTTTACCTTTAAGCTTGGAATGATCAAGGCTAATCACTTGAAGGTGTCCAACTGAAGTGGGATGGGTGAGCTCAGTTTGTTGACCTGCTTTTCAGCTGATTAAACTAAAGGTCGACTCATTCATTCTTTTGCCTTTGTATATGCATTCAACATATGATGTAGCTTTTAACTATGAATGACAATGCAGTTTGAACATATTTTGAACATAATTCTATAGTTATGGGAAGACCATGTGGCAGACACACCACTTACACTTGCTTATAAGCCATAGTTGTAGCTCATTGTTCAAAAGATCTTTTTAACCAAAATGCATATATGCCCCTTTTCATTTACAGATAACCCACTAACAGAATAATCGAGGCTTAGTTGACCAAGAGTATTCTGCACATAAGTGTGCAGTGTCTCATAAGTCTCTAGAGCAGGCATGTCAAACTCGAAGCGGCACCAGGGCTGCATTACCACACTGGATGTTTAATATGGGCCAGAGTTGCAAAAAATAGACTTTTCTTAGAATATGGACATCTGTTTTGCCATTAAAAACAATAATTTAGAAACTGTTCTATTGTGCCTCACAAAAATGCAGTGTTTATATAAAATCTCAAACAATTTAGTTAAGACAACAGATGTCATCCGGACCTCACTAAGGCATAGAAAGGGCAGCATGTAATCCTTGGGCCGCCTGTTTGACATGCATGCTCTAGAGTAATAGTTTTTATTATTGGTTCACAACCCAAATTAGGGTGCATGGGGTCTTTAGTTACATAGGGTTATCAGAAGAAAACTTTCCTGACACATATTGAAAAAAGAACTATTTCCACCAATTTTTAATTTAAACACAATCGGTTTCACTACGATCCTAGCATCATCAGGTGATAAAATATAAATTGTTCCATATATATATAGGGTAAAATGAGGGGGAGAGAGGGAGACAATAGGGGTTACAAAGAAAATGAATGGAAGGTAATTGAATGAGCGGTTGGGAAAAGAAGGGGTAGGAAAGGAAGGCGAAAGCAACATAGTAGCAAAATGTTACTAAAAGTTACAAAAACTTGGTAAAAGGGCCAAAGACAGCAATATTGATACAGAATAATTTGTAAATATTTTGTATCTATATTTCTGTCTTTGGCCCTTTCACCAAGTTTTTGTAACTTTTAGTAACATTTTGCTACTATGTTGCTTTCACCTTAAATTTAAAAATGCTTAACTGCCAAACAAATTAAAATATCAAAATTTGTATAATCCCTGTTTCGTTTTTTTACAAATCCTTACTCTAAAAAGAATTTCAGCTCCGTAACACATTCGGAAATACATAAACCTTGAAAATTTGTTTAAACAATTGCGAATTTTTAGCGGCCGCATTGTTGCACTTTTTCAAGATTTTCGTTTTTCTAATCGGTTTTGCAAAAAATCCTAACTAAGAAAAAATTTTGAATCTCCAGCTCATCTGGAAATGCCTAAACATTAGTATCCTCCTATTTGTTATATCCTCCTCCTCTGTAAGAAACGTCTATATATAATGATATATATATAGATAGGTAGGAAAGGTGCCTAACCCCTTATCAGTCATGGAACATGTTTAACATCTGATACAAGTCACCGTCACTTATGTGCAACAATGAACTGGGAAAAGTGGGAATACCAGAGCAACTGAAAAATTTCCCTTCACACATCCACTAATATGGGTTTCACACTATACGTCTGCTGGCATATTTACTGCTTTCTCTCTGGCCTATCTATATTGTATCTTTGCTCAATTATAAGTATGAATCGTGAGGTAATATTGACGGTCAGTTTAAGGTTAGAGCAAAAAAGGGTTGCAAACCAATGCTCGAGAGAAATGAAAATAGCTCTTTATATATGATTCATGGAAACTTCATTTAATTACAAATATTTTTGCTTCTCATTTACTGATTTCTCAATCTTTACTTTTTAAATTCAGTTTTTCATTGGTAGATATTTCGTTCACATTTATATTTTATTATATTGAGGATATGTTAACATTTTGTTTCAAATTTGAAATTTACTTAATATGGAAAATTTTAAATTGTATCTATTTTTACAGAGACACATGTAAAGCCAGGCATGAAAGAACATTTTGATTCTCTAATGGGTAGGTTTAATGGAAACAGTGACGTTTTTTTGAAATACAAGACTCGTCTGGCTGTAGTTCGTGCAGAAAAGTCAAAATCCCTGCAGGAAAGTGAAGGTGAGTTTATGATAAACTGTTGTATAGTTGAGAGATGTTTATATTATGAATGTCTAATGGGGAAGTATTTGGAATTATTATTCTTTTGATATGCTTTTTATAGCAGTTTCAAAGTATGGTATTTTATTGTGATAATTTTTTTCAGAAAAAGGGAATGAGACTAATGTTGCTGATGATTTAGTCTCAGAAGCCAGTAGTGTAATTGGATCTGCCATTGGAAGCAGTTTTCACAGTTCGTCTAGAGGTTCAAGGTGAAAATGAGATATCTTTCTTAAATGGATTGCTTTCAAAGTAGCATGATTGTATTTATCTTTTTCTGTTTTAACTAAGTTTCTTTAAATTCAAGAATAAGCACTTCAATATAAAAAATAATGTTAAAAGTAAGTACTTATCTTAGGTCTCTCCAAGAGCCATCAAATGAATAAATAAATGATGGCTGAGAAAATCAACACAATTGTAATATTAGACGAAACACGATACTACAAATGTATGCAACAATTACTCTCATAAAGACCTTATATTAAAGCAGTGGTGTCATTCAGCCAGTTTGCACCAGTTTGGTCAAATTGGATGTAAATAATAAATTGTATTCAAAGAAATATATATAAAAAATCACATCTTAGAAATAATATCAAATTTGAGCAGTAATATAAATATTCTACTAGTGAACATATTTAAACACATTACAAATATACTTCATGCATGAGGAGGTGGTGTTAGCTGCCATAATGTGATTTTAGACATCTTAATATTTCTCGGTCATTATCAATCGGTTAGTAAGAGGCTAGATAGGAATTATGCTGTAACTATAGCGCTGTAACTGTTTGTTCCTTTTGTAACATTTATGCAGTGATACCTTCATCTGAGTTCTCTATTTTATGCGAGGTAGATTTTTATATTCCAAAATCAATGTTCACCTGCACTCTGAACTTCAGACATTTTGGCTATATTTTTGTGATTGTTTGACTTTGTCAGTGTGAGTATAAGTGTATTTGTTTTCAAAATATGAGCATCCCTCACGTAGCAACATTTTATGGTAATGATGCCATAAATTGTGACCTTGATTCATTCTTATGATGTACCTAATTTGTGGCTATGACATTGGCATTAGTCTTTGTGCCTATCAGATATGGTACTCAACTTGGCATCAGTATTCCCACTTTGGTGCAAGATACCTGTATATATTTCAGTTACAAAGTAACCTTTGTCAGCATTGTCCTCGGCACCTCGACACCCGATACCATTGCAACCCAATCCACACTTTCTACTTACCATATTTACTCAAATCCAAGATGTCTTCGAATCTTTTGATAGACTGTCAAAGCAGAAAAAAGATTTTATGATCTAACTACATATGATTTCTGCAAAAATAATTTTTGCATGCTGAAATTTGGAAGAAAACCTCATCTTGGATTCAGGGAAATAAGGTACTTATAATCAACCAGATGATGGCTACCTTCATGACTAAAATGCATACATCATTGCCTTACAATTTTGTATAGACCAAGGAATACTTTTGACATTCAGTAGTTCTGTTTTTAACTTCCCATCTGTCAGATGTGAGCCTTTATTGCTTTGCTTTCTTCCACCATTTGTAGAGGAATTTGTATATATTTTGTTACATAGTTTTTTATTTTTTCGGAGAATTATTTCATCATGTTTCAAAGAATAGCACATTGAGTTTTAGCATTATTTTCATAATGTAATATTTTCATTTAGTGTGACCAGTTGCTTTGGTTTAGGCATGTTGTGGTAGTGCTTATATGATGTTTATCATTATTAATACTGTAAAACGTATTTTGAAATTTGTATGTGTGGTAATTTTAAGCCAGGAATGCATATCATCATTATTACATCCTTTCTATGTGAAATCGATTTCTGTTTACTGTGTTATTGAGTAACAAGGTAATTTTCAGGAATGCATCAACAGCTCTAAAAGAAGAATTCATGTACTGCATATCAACCAGTGTTTCCTATACTTTGCCATATAAATTTTCATATTTGTATGTAAATTTTTGGTCCTGGAGCCATCAGCCAGGTAGCAGTCAAAATCATGCATGAATAGAAACCAATAACACTCGGTTCTCAATTGGTAGCAAAGAAAGACAATAAAATAGAATTCAACATTGACAGAAAACCCATGCACAACAACAGCTACATTCATAATAACTCACTAGCTTCTTATTGCAGCGTTGCTTGCAGCATCCATGAGAAAAGAGAACACGAGAAAATGTGGACCACACTCATATCAATACTCTATCCTTCGGAAGGGACATTAAGCCATTGGCCTCCATGCTGTTCTTTGTTAAGAGCAGGCTAAATACCGGCATCGGGTTTCTCGCCTCCCTTCCTGGCTATTCATTGCACCACCTCTAAGATACCCATTGTGCGCAGGAAAGAGGCGAATCAGCTGGAGTGAGATGTAAGGTAGACTGTCATGGTGAGGTGACCTGTGACCTTTGCATATGATAGATGTGAAGTGTCATCGGTTTTTTCTGACACACATACAAAATGCACTTAATATATAGATTCCACCATTACAGCCACGAAATGGCAGCCTTTCACACTATGGTACACAGACTATTGTGCTAGTTAAGCCAATTAATTTTCAACAAAAAACTCAATAAAATTAAATAAATCACCACAAGATACTGTAGACTAAATGTTCAGTAAACAAAAATGCTGCTAAAATTAAACAAATAACCACTCATCCAAAACAACTAACAAGGAGAGGCTATGACCTTTGGGTCACTGATCTTGATGAAACCTGACAAGGCGGTTCTACATAAAAAATAAGGAGACCAGTGTCTCTGCGTTTTTGTGAATGGGCCATTGAGTTCGAGAAATCAGTATCGAAAAAATGCATAAGTATCGTATGCAACTTAATACGTTTCATTGTCTAATTGCTGGTAAGAAGTGGAATGGCTGAGGCCATAGTGTGCCTAGATCCTACGGCTTGGGCATGTGTTCGATTCCAAATGTTTTTGTTTTTTTTTAAATTATCCAAGCGTTATTTTAAAAGTAATATTCTTTGGTAAAAATATGCTGTATTATTTTTATTTGGAGGTAATAAATGCAGAAACATATAATAATGGGTATTTTAAATATTGCAGTCAATGAAACAATGCCGTCGTGTAAGAATGGTCATCTTTAATTATATATTATTGATATTATTAGCCTTGCCTTGACAGACAGCGATCGGAAGAGATAATAATGAATATTGTGAATTTCCTTGAATATTTTGCATACGTTAACGTGAAAAAAACACGAAAGTTAACTGTGGAGTCATTAATAAAGAATTTAAACTGCCTATTATTATGTTTCTGTGTTCATACCTCCAAATAGAAAATATACAGCGTATTTTTACAAGAGAATATTACTTTTCAAATAATGCTTGGATAATTTGAAAAAAAAAAGAAAACATTTGGGATCGAACCTGAACCTATGCCATAAGAGCTAGGCACACTATCCCTTCAGCCATTCCCTTTCTTATCAACAATTTGACAATGAAGCTTATTAAGTTGCATATGATGTTTTTCATATTTTCGGTGTTGATTTCTCGAACCCAAGGGCCCATTCACAAAAACCCCGAGTCATGGGTCTCCTTATTTTCAAAGTAAAATCGCCTGATCCTTGTGAGTGACAAAAACTGAAATTCGTTAAACTTCCATATATTTGCCCTCTCACCAAAGAGCTATAGAAAATATTTAACTTCTCCAGTCTTTCTATTATTTGCACCAGCAAAAACAGCATTAAAACATTTTGGGAAACATGAAACATAAGATAAAATTCTAAATCTTAAGAAGACTGGAATTTAAAACTTAAACTGCACACACTGTCATAAATATTACACAAAGCAAACAAAAAGATGACTACAAACTTGCACCAAAGAGTGCATTGCACCCTACAATAGAGTTGATTTGAAAAATCAAGCATTGAGAAACACATTCAAGAATCAGTATACTCTAACAATAAATGATTTTATAAATGGAAATGAGCTTCACAGCAAAAATGAACGATAAAAAGTAAAATAGTCTCCAAATGCCATAATAAGTCGAAAGTTAAAAACTCCAACAAAAAGAAGGAAAGAGAGGGAGAAAAAGAAAGAGACACCCAGTCAAACAATCACTCTACCTGCTGTTTGATTTGAAAGTAATAACACCCAAAAACAAAATTAAATTCACTGGAGTGCTTACACATTTTCAAAAATGAAACCCAATTCTGTTAACCATGATTCCACGCTCACATTATATTTCCTGGCAAAACACACGACCCTGATTTCTTAGAAAAAATCCTCGGAGGTTTCAATGTAGGTTACCAATCCCCTTCCCTACTCATATACTTCTTCTCCCAACAATGCAATTACTTTCCCTTAGAAATTCACACATCCCAGAGCAAGAGCAGATTCAGAAAGTATCCAAGGGGGAGGTGATCCCCAATTGCCCCTTCCCCCTCTTGATTCCGCCTCTACCGACGACCATACATGTTGAAAATCCCTATCCCCATTAGAATATTTCTTTCTCTTGTCATACAGACTTAATCTTCAGTGTAGAAACAAGGACTGTTGCACAGAATGAATTTAAGAATGCACCTAGTGGAGGGCAATGGGGTCCACAAATTATATCCCTCTTTCCCATATGCATGAAAAACCCACATAAATATTGACTCCTGTGTTCTTTTTAGAATCTGCTTTTGACTGTAACTGAAGACTGTATTGAGTCGAAATTCACATCTGGTTTTTCATAACCTTTATATGGCTATTGGATATTGAAGTGCTTTTTTCTGGAATTTGTTTTCAGCCATGAGCTCGATAATTCCCCAGTGGGTTTCTTTAAATGTTACATCTGTAAAAATTTATTTTGTTGTAATTAGTCGAAGCAGTCGGTCAAGTAAGAATCGACGAAAGCAAGAGAGAAAATTTTTGAGTTTGAAGGAAGGAAATCCTTATGAAGAATTGGCGCTAATGACAGCTTTGAAAAATCTCTTTGACAATGCATTTTCTCAAGAGACTAAAGGTGAGAAAATTGCACATTTTCTGTTAAATATTCATATATTCAGCTTAGAAATGCACTAGCATTTGAAGAATTCATTTAAATTTGGTTTTGTATAATTTTGGTAGCATTATAGAGCAGAGGCATTGTTAGGTATGTAAAAGTATGCTTGAAGGATTCTGAGCCCCAAGTTTCTCTCCCCTGCCCCCAAGATATTTGCAATTACAGTGCAACCTCTATAATCTGAACTAATTAATGCAAGGGTATGTTCAGATTATCAAGGTGTTTGGATTACTGGATTCATGTAAAATAACGAGGAAAAAATCTGTTATGTATTAAATTTCTGTAAATAAAACACCAATTACTGTACTTACAGATCACTAAAATGGCTGTGAGAGATCCACATTGACAGACAGGAAAGCTGTACTTTACACTGGGCCACAGCAGTAGCAATGAGTGATATCAGCACAGCCGACTGTGCCAATATCGCTTATTCCATTTAAAACATGTTTCAAAGGATCATCTATTCCGCAGCAAGAGGCGTTAGTAGTGGACACATTTGCTCGACTTTGTTACAAAATAAAAGCTTCAAATTTCACTTTCAGATACTCGCTTTGCTTAACTGACACTTTACACCTGATGCTGAGTAACAGTTCAGATTACTGGGAGTTTGAATTACCTTGGGTTCGAATTATAGAGGTTGCACTATAAACACACCAAAAAATTAATAATGGATATTTAGATTTTATGCATTTTGACTTACAAAATAGAATAATTTCCAAATAATGGCATATTATTTCGCTAAAAATAAATCTTTACATTTTTAATTCAACTGATTCAACCTTTTGCCACAGAAATTATTTCATAGCATTCTGTTGTCAAGTAGGGAAAAATTAGCATGCAATTTGCTAGAATTATATAAGATAACCATAAATACTAACTAATAAAGTTTTCTATTCTGTATTTGGATGTACCTTATAGATTTGTGATGGGGGCTCCGACCCTCACCCTCCAACCCTCCCCCTCCAACCCTCCCCCTCCAACCCTCCCCCTCCAACCCTCCCCCTCCAACCCTCCCCCTCCAACCCTCCCCCTCCAACCCTCCCCCTCCAACCCTCCCCCTCTAACCCTCCCCCTCCAACCCTTCCCCTCTCTAGATTCAATATGTAGATTATTCTGACCTTTTCTTAGTGGTTGTTTCTTCCTCCACTTTGTATATACAGGGATGCCTCGCTTAGCGTATGAGAGGCGTTATATATTAATTTAAAGTCAAGAAAACGAAGTACCGTATTTACTCGTGTAATACCTGCACTTTTTCCCCCACAAGTTCCCATCAAAAAAGAAGGTGTGGACATTACACGATATTTGCCGTCATATTATGAGCATAGTCCACCCGCGAAACGCCTACTAACATTGCGTGCCTGGTGTGAGATGAGTATGTGTTTTCATCGGTAGGCTCAATATGCTGTGCATTTTATGTCCTCGATTTGTAACCAAGGTATTTTTTTAATGCGTAGAATAATATAATAAGCACGATATTTATCAGGTATTTTTTAAAATTCCTTGCCAGCTGTCAGTAGTAAACCTAAATCACGTAAATTTCTACGTAAATAGAAGACTGTCATTCATTCTTATAGAAAAAGGGACGTAAGAGAAATAACTGACTTGCATATATTTTCATTAAAAACAAACGAATTCTGTTATATTGCCTTTTAATTCGTGACATGCTCAAATCACATTTTACCATACGTGAATTTTTTTTGGTTCTTTTTACGTTACGCAATCCTACAAGAATATATGTACATACTTTTATTACTCTGTATAAAAGCAAAGAACACAATCTTGCTATGGAAATGTGCCACTAAATAGCTGTTGGAATTGTCCATTTGTGCTTTAGGAAAGCTGTAAGTGATACATTTTATCCATAGAAATGTGAGAAATGCTTCTATGTAACTGGTCGCAGTGCGTCTTGTGACCGAGTTATTTTTGGTATTGTATGATCTCTGAGGGATTTGAAATGGGGATTTATTTTGAGCATGAACCATTTACATTTATTTATGTAAAATTCGCTCTTTTTCTAGGTGAATAATGGCTGAGTTAGCATAATTTCGCAAAATTAGCGAAAATTACTCATTTTAATTTAAATGACTTGAGAATGTGCAGCGGCTCAAAATTGAAAATTTCTGTGAGACCAAGGAGTTAGACTCCAAAATAGGTTTTTGAGTTGTCTCCGTGTAATATAATGGCAATGGATGTGAATTTTTCATGTTTACATACGTGTAAAAAGTAGTAAAAATCATTTTTTGAAGTATTTTCTTAAATATTTGCTTGTTGCCATAATAATTATATCATCAAATTTGGCTTCAGATAGATTATTCAAACAATATTGCTGTAAAATATCAAAATTTTGGAAGTGCGGACATAACACGAATCAGTTTTTTTCCCAGATTTTAGCTCTAAAAACGGGGGTGTGGGCATTATATGTGTGCAGGTATTAAACGAGTTATTACGGTTCTATATGGCAATTATTTTTAAATAATGCTTTATCATGAACTTATTGGTGTACAACAGCTTCAAAAAACTAATTCTTTATGATGGAAAATCAAAATTTTCTAATAACATTTGTGATGAAAAACATATTATGAATTAAATGAGAAATACAAAATATCATAAGTATTTCTGGTATATACTTAGTAAAACATCAATGTAGTGTATTACCTTGGTACGTTTCTAAAATTCTACATGATTACGAAGATCTTTGATGATGATTGGCCATCACAAAAGTAAACAAAAACGGAATACAAGTGATATTACAATTCAGTGGCGCCACCGCAGCTTCAGACATAACTATAGCATAGGTACCAACAGCAAAATAACATCAGAATAACAAATGACTAACAATAGTTATAGTCAAAGTTGTCATGAACCTAATCTAACCCAATCTCAAGCAAAAACCCATCCAAAGCGAACCAAACCCTGCACATCTCAACAGTAACATTAACAACTTTAAAACTTCCAATGTCACTGCAAAAGACTGTGTAATTGCGGCAAGCCAATGTAAAATATGATAAAAGTGAATGAGTGAAATAGAAATAAAGTTAATAAACGTATAAATAACAATAACTTGTCTTTAATTAGAGTGGAATGACTACCTCTGAACAGAGAGTCGAGTACAAATGAAGGTAAGTGAGAAAAATCTGATGTGGCCACCATATGGCTTTCTCTATATCTGTTATATTTCTAAAAATTCCAAGTAGGTTACATAATAATAAATATTTTAAGAAACCGAGAAAATTGTCGACAATAACAGCAATAAACTCAAACCATAGCCTTCTGATATTGGATATAGCCACAAGGCTTCAACAATTAAGAAAAGAAAAAGGAGTGTTAGTAAGATGTAACTAAGCGTCAATTGCTAACAATAGTCATCGGTAGGTGGCGTGGTGGTGCGAGCTAAAAATATTAGATATCTCTTAAACAATGCATGATATGGAAAAATGTGCCAAACTAAGATTGTATAAAATTAAATTTCCTACAACTTTTATTCCGTACATTTTTACATATATCAAATATTAAAGCAAATATTTCAAAATAACGAATAAGTGACAAGAGTAAACACCCACTTCCGGTCGACCGATTTTTACCAATAACTAATCAGTTCTTGTGACTTTTATAAAAATGTTAAGTATAAAATTTTGTGTTGAACTGATTAATATTTTTTGAGTTAGAGCACCCACAAAAAGCTGTCTCATACACACACGCCCATACACTTCCACACACCCATACACTCTCACACATGCAGACATCATTGAGATATTGATCAAAACATGTTCAGGGGACTTCAAAACGTACCTATTTCCATTGAAATCTTGAATTCGATTTCTTTATGAAAACAATACTTTCCCCTCTACTACATATGGAGAAAGTAAAAATGCTGGGACCATAATAAAGGACCGTAGCATTTAGAAGCATTATTTTAAAAAATTAAAATTTTAGCCCTGAGGTACCAACCACGTTATATTGAAAATGTGCTAAAAGAACATGCGCTAAACGAGGCATACCTGTATGTATATACCAACATTCAGCAGTATCTTGCACCTGGTGATAATGTGAATATATGAAAACCTTTGTTGTCAATGTACATAATAGAGTGAGGTTTTAAAGTTTTATTTTTGTTTCCTTTATACAAATAGTCTTTTTCACTATCCCTTGTGATTTAAAATTTGGTTGTGGTGAAAAATTGTTTAATACTGTATTAACCCAAAACTAAGATGTCTTCGAATTTTAAGATGGCCACAATAAATAATCTGATGTGGCCACCACATGACTTTCTCCATATCTGTAATATTTCTAAAAATTCCAAATAGGTTACATAATAAAAAATATTTTAAGAAACTGCGAGAAAATTTTAGACTTTACAAAGAAGAGAAATAAATTCAAACCATAGCCTTCTGATATTGGATATAGCCACAAAGCTCCAACAATTAAGAAAATAAAAAGGCGCGTTATTAAGATGTAACTGTCAATTATTAACAATAGTCATTGGTAGGTGGCGTGGTGGTGGCAGCTAAATAATTTAGTTTTTAAGATATCTCTTAGACAATGCATTATATGGAAAAATGTTTTGAACAAAAGTTGCAGAAAATTAAATTTCCTACAACTTTTATTCCAGTATGTTTTTAAGTATATCAAATATTAAAGCAAATATCTCAAAATAATGGATCTGACAAGAGTAAACACCCACTTCTGGTTGACCAATGTTTACCAAAAACTAATTAGTTCTTGTGACTTTCATAAAAATGTTAAATATAAAATTTTGCATTGACCTGATTAATCATTTTTGAATTAGAGCACCCACAAAAAAGCACAGACATCATCGAGAAAATGATCAAAACATGTTTAGGGGACATCAAAGCGTGTATTTCCGTTGAAATCTCGAAATTGATTTTTTTCATGAAAACAATACTTTTCCATTTACTACGTATGGAGAAAGTAAAAACAAGGTCTATTCAGGAAAAAACTTTTATACCAATTTAATTTTAGTTTCATCTCCAAATTCTTGAAATGGACCTCATTTGGGTCCCCTAATGATTTCTGTGTTGAGATAGCATGTTCAAGTTTGTTTTGCCTGCTTCCACCTTATGACATTTTCCTGCATTTTCTCCTGGCATCACAATTGTTAGTTTCTTCAGCATAGTATACCACCATTAGCTTAAAATTTCTATCAAAACTTCGCCTTATACCTTGTGATACAGTCCCTTTTACAGAGGTGCTTTTCTTCTATAAATGATCTGTCATTTCAGTTCTAAGATTTGGTGAAACTTATTTAAAACTGCTCCTCACTTCACATTAAAGCTTAGCGTAGTTTGTACCAATTGTGTGCTCTCAGAAAGATTATACTCTTCAAACTTAATGTGTACTTGTCGTCTGCTGCTGGCACAGCAATTGAAAAGTAACAGATATGTTTAAATTGTAACGACACGTGTAAAACCCTCGCAATCTTAGGCTATGTATAAAATTTTCTACCCAGCTGATTATATGTTCTGATATAGATTTGTTAACACTCCCCTTCCACCAGTACCTATGAGGTGGAGAGCCATTTGTTTGTACATTGTGAACTTCAATTATATGAATAAATATATTGTATTAATAAATTAAATGTAATGTATTATGTATGTATAAATAAATGCGTTTTTGTGGACATAGAATCACATCAGAGTGTTCTGTGTGGTGTTTAAAACTTTGCACTCAATTTAAAGACAATTCCTAATTCTTCTGCCGAATTTAAAAAAAAAAAAACATCTTCCTTTTGGGTATATGATTTTAAAAAAAAATCTATGATCTAATGATGCTTGTTCTATGTTGTCTTTTTAAGATGAGGTGAGAGGCCTTTGTGTTGTTCTTGTTCTTTATGGACAAGAAGAACTAGCTGCCCAGTTACAGGATTTGCTCAACAGTATGCAGAGAGAAATGACTAGCAGCAGAGATGAAATTTGGGAAATGAAGCATTCTGAGGAGCATATGGTATTAAGTGCCCTTCTCATTTATCTTGCGAATGGTGAATTTTTCATTATCAAATTGATTATTACAAGGATCATTGTAATTTTTCCACCTGGCATATTGTTTGAATTTTCATATAAATTACTCACCAATTCTTTTTACTGAAAGTACCTTTAGCTATTTGGGAGGATGCTTTACCACTGAGCTTTTGAGAGAAATTATCATTTCTGAAGATGGGACATTTCATTATTGTTACAAAGAGATAACTTCGTAAGAGATGGATTTCTTTAGCTGTGCCACTGTGGTTGTACTTAAGTGAAGGAATGTTTACCATGTAGCCTTTTTTTGTTGCTTTATCTTCAGATATGAGAATTAGTCTGCCTTAATGACTCAGTTTTAGAGCATCTGCTTAGCAAGTGAAAAGCATGGGTTCAGTTGCTTATTGAGAGATTCTTTCTTCTCTTTCTCCTTTGAATTCAAGTGTCTGCCTTTCTGAACATTTGCTTAACTTTTCTACTTCATCTTTTCTTTTGTTTGCTTAAATTTCATTTGTAATTGATTATGCCTTACAAGGGAAGCCCCCAAGGTGTGACACTCGCATCGGATTGAGACTTTGCAGAATGAAAGTATATGTAAAATAACGGACTCCTATTTCTACCTAGGTGCCAACTCGACGTCGTTTACGAGAAAATGTCCTTTGAAAATTGCGATCCGAGAGTCAACGTAATAAGAACGTTAAAAGTCCTTCCCTTATTATCTAGAGGCATTGGTCTAGGGGAAACGAGCTGGATTTCAAATATTTTTGCCGGGGTTCGATTCCCGAAGGGACAAAAAATTTTTCTGATTTTTAAATTTTTTTTTCGCAATTTCCAGCATATCGTCGATAAAACTTGCACAACATTTTTTTTTTAATTTATTCCATGCATTATAACTACTATTTTCTTCATCATAATGCAGTTTTTATAGCCCCAAAAACTGAAGATCACTCGCTAAATACGAACAAAGACAAACAATTCCAATTGCCTCTCCAAAATGTGCCCTCTAACAATAAATCGTTCGGCAATATTCTGACGTTGAAGGACGTCTGCTAAAAAAGCCACGAAAAACTACGTCTAGTCATCTTATAATGTTGTTACTAAAGTTACGGTGTTGTTGTTTAGGGATTCGTTATCATTTGCAGGTGTCAATTATTGTCATTATAATTATAATTGAAATAATGTCACAATACTGTTGATTTATTTCGATGCATTGTTCTTTATTCCTCCTTTCAAATCTCGTCATGTATTGTTCATTATGATAAATCGGTTGCTGGTGTCAATTATTGCCATTATAATTATAATTGGCATTATATCACAATATTGTTAGGTTATTTTGGTGCATTGTTCTGCATTCCTCCTTTCAAATCTCGTCATGTATTGATCATGATGGTAAAGCGAATGGGTAGTGATCCATAAAATTATGATCGTGAAGAATTACGGTGAAGAATTACGATGAAGAAAATAGTAGTTATAATGCATGGAATAAATTTTTTTTTAATGTTGTGCAAGTTTGATCGACGATATGCTGGAAATTACGAAAAAAAAACTTTTTAAAAAATCAGAAAAAAATTTTGGTCCCTTCGGGAATCGAACCCCGGCAAAAATATTTGTAATCCAACTCGTTTCCCCTAGACCAAAGCTCCTAGATAATGGTAAGGACTTTTAACGTTCTTATTACGTTGACTCTCGGATCACGATTTTCAAAGGACATTTTCTCGTAAACGATGTCGAGTTGGCACCTAGGTAGAAATAGGAGTCCGTTATTTTACATATACTTTCATTCTGCAAAGTCTCAATCCGATGCGAGTGTCACACCTTGGGGGCTTCCCTTGTTAGTAAGAATAGGATGTTTGTAAGCAGTGATTATTTGATGTTTTTTATAAAATTGTCTTATTTCAATTGTTTTTCATTTATTTGCAGCAATTTGGGCCCCTTTGTACTTCTAATGCCATTTCTGCATTGGCCTCTTCACACAATTTATCTAAAATGACCCCCCACACCATGGGTAAGTTTGTTAATAATTCATAAGTGCATGTAGTGTTACTTTTACAAAATATTTTAAGGTAGAGAAGTAAATTTATGGAAAGATTGTTGGTAATGGTTTTTACATGCTATGAAGGTGCAAGTGCATGTGTATCTTTATTTACTAACTAGCGTAATTGCCTGTCAAATATGACAGGATTATCATAAAAATATTCCAAATATATATGATTTCGATAGGAAAAATCAGATATGCTATGATCTGGTTTGGCTTTTATGCACAATCAAATCAGTGTTTTTGAAAGTTATCTTTGTTTTTAATTATACTTTTTAAGTAATTATTAGTATAGAGGCCAAATGATTATCCAAATATTTGCTGAAAATAAGAGGAAAATCGAAATAATAAGATATAATTCATAAAGAAGTAGCTGAAATTTACTTAAAATATTTGAGCAAAATATAAGTTATTTAAAACATAGAATTTAACTTAACCTTTAAAGGACTGAATTTAAATGACCTGGTAAATCCTCCCGGCCGGATTTTTTTGGCATTTAATCTTACGTTAGGACATGACTACGTGTTATCCTTCTTATCAGACAAACCATTAATGATAAAAGCACAAAATAAAAACTATCTGATAGATAACGTTTCATCTTAACCCATATATTTTTATTAATTATTGGTAAGCGAAACTTCTATGTAAAAAAAAAAGTAAATACCTTGAATTTTGGATAATATTTACTCCAAAATCTGGAAGATCCTCAATTACTGCTGTTTTTATTTTATAGTCTCAGTTGAACTTTTGTGTGGAAAATTCAGAAACACTGCGAAAGACACAATGCTACATCGCACTCACCACACTTCACTTGCACAGTGCGGCGAATTCCATTTTCCGAGCATACAGTGCATCGTCATCTTCTACCTTGATCTGGCCAATGGCGACTATGCCGATATTCCAATCGAGTCAACTGTTGATTGTGAGCGCTTGGACGTCCCCTACGTATAGGTGGTAAAGTGGGTTCTTCTGTTGCCCGCATTACTAATTCACGAATAAGTTTTTCCCGAAATTGTTTGTGCGACACAGTATTACCACACACAGAGCGGTAAAGGATAAATGCATTCAGCACTGTCAAATCCAACAAATGATAAAATAATTTCTTTGTCCACTTCCATGTTTTCCTCAATATGGAATAACTGTTTGCCATTCGGTCGCTAAGATCAACGTAGCCCATGTTGCGGTTATAGTCTTGGACAATCTGAGGTTTTATAGCATTTCCTCTTTCGTCGGTGTAGTTTCCATCTGCAGGAGTGCGATGCATGTTGCTTAGAAGGAACACTTCTCTTTTATCTTTCCACACAGTAGCAACTAAAAATCCTCGTTCTTGAGCTCGTATATCCCCCTTTTTCAATTTTATGTTTCGCCTGTCCCAATTCGAAGGCATTCCTTTTCTATTAGGTCTTACAGTTCCACATGCACTTATTTTTTTTCTGTTTAGATCGATGAAAAGATCGGGAGAAAAAAAATAGCTATCCATATAAACGGTATGCCCTATTCCCTCGAAACATTTCATTAGGTTGACAACTGTCCCGTGCATCGCTGACATCCCTGACGATGCAGCTTCCCTTTGCCGTCCTACATAAACATGCATATTTATGGTGTATGCAGTCTGATCACAAAGTTTGTAGATTTTCAAGCCAAAACATTTATGTTTTTTGGGGATATATTGTTTGAAAACTACGCGACCTTTAAAATTCACTATCACTTCATTGACAGCAAGGTTTTCAGAAGGATAATAAACTTCCCCATATCGAGAATTTAGTTTTTGAAATAAATCCCGTATTTTCCAAAGAGGATAATAGTCGGGACTGTCATTTTTTGGGGCATACACATTGTTAGAGAAATGAAGGTAGCGTAAAATATGAAGAAATCTATCCCTACTGATCGTTTTGCCAAAGAATTCACAGTAGTACAACTCATCTGTGGACCAATATTCTTTGATAGTGTCTCTTCCGGTGTGCCCCATCAACAATGATATAGCGACAAACTTTATCATTTCTTCTCTGGTAATCTCGGGAAGTGATTTTGATCGTTGTTGATCAAGCGATTGAAGATATTGTTTATAATATATATTGGTCTCTAAAACAAGCAATTCAATAATATCATCCTTCCATAGCATTCGAAAGAAGTCTATAGGCTCACTACTTACATTCAAATTAGGCACTTTAAAAGTCTTTATTCCTTGGGCTTCCCCGATAAATGACTGTTTTTCACGATTATCAGCATCAGATCTGTTTATCCATTCAGTTGGAGGTTCACTATATTCCTCTTCCTCCTCCGAATCTTCAATCTCAGACTCAGCCTCTGAGTCATCGTTGAGAAAAACTTCAATTTCATCGTCACGTAAGGCACTCATTTTAGGATTCACAAAGACCGCACTCACATAACAAAGAAGGGACTCGCTCAAACGCTCGAAAGAAACTGATCTCATCATATGATGAAACCTTCGGCCGAAATCCCCACCCTCTTTCCCAAATGCCTTGGGTTGCATATGTATGTCAACACAACCCCTACTCAGGCATGGTCATCTGCTTCTTATCTCACGCACTTCCAAGACCTAATAGCTGAGAAAGAAACAGCCTAGAAAGAGCTTACATGGCCGGAAAAATTCATTTAGATCTTTGTTTGGAAAGGCAATCTCACATAATGAAGTGACTTGTCAACCATAAATAACAAAAATTCCAGACCGCAATATTCCATTCCAAGCTCTAACCTAGGGGCGATAGTTGGACGAATATGTGGAGGGAAGTGTTCTATAACAGATCTGTGCAAAAGAAGCATTTTTTAGAGAGTGAAACGTAAAAAAAAATTATTTCGAGCAAAGGAACTTTTCACGCATATGCTGCGTCGGCCGGAATTTAAAGCCCTCTTATCCGCGCGCATATGTTGCAACGGCCATCCTTTAAAGGTTAATAAATGAATTATTTTACTCTTATTAACTCATAAAAACAGGATAAAATGTAAATGAACTGTCAATTAACATCAAAGGAAAATTGTGTAGTAACTTACTATTAACTAAATACTTACGTGAACTGCAGTGGGTTTTAACTTTATTTTAAGATCGCACTTTTCTTTGAACTATATTAGTTTTGAAAATTTTCAAGAAAAATCACTTTAGTTAAAGAAATTTAAATAAAAGTCATAAAATTTACTTTTTTCACTCCTATTTGAAATTCGTTTAAAAATATTTGCTGTATTATCAGTTAAAGAAATCCATTGAAAATTATGTGACCTATATTTAGTTTTATGAATTCCCACCATTTGGCAATGGTGCATGATTCAATAGTATAATATTTTTGGAGATTTATGAATGAGATTTAAATTCTTCTCTTCGCATAACTAATGTAAGTTAAATACCTCGTCCTTAAAATATTTTAAAATGTAAATGAAAAAGGTCTGCATGTCAAGGAATTGCTTTTTGCGTGATTCATATATGCGATGGGAATTTATAACTCTGGTTAATTATAAGATGCACTGCAAAAAACTATGAAAATTAATTTTAAAATATTTAATTACCAAAAATTTCAATAGGAAGTTAACTGAAAAGAAATTAATGAAAAACACGATTTTAATTATAAATAATTCGGGCGCCTTCTCTCTCTCTCTCCTACTAAAGCATTCAAACACACTTTCCTTACGCATATAGCATAAGGACGACAATACAATCTCGAGGTTTAACAATGACACGGTCGGCAAGACAACATATCTTTAAAAAGCTTAAAATTTTCAAATAAATGTTATTTAAACGTATAACTTGAGCGACTTTGAACTGAAGGCAAAAGTTGACGATAAGAATAAGAATCTATGTTTATTTTTAAAAAAATGTTTCCCGTCTAAAGATCATAGGTCAATTACTTCTAATTTAATTTTGCAAAATAAAAAAAATCTGCAAGTAAAAAAAGGTATTTTTAAGTGTTCTCTTGGGGGGATTTCTATAGAGCGTTCCGGCAGACCAGCGGATGGACGAACCAACGTACTGAATAAGGATATTATGTATATAATATTTGAAATCATTAAGTAAGAAAACTTGTTTTCTGTAATTCAAACTAAATTGGACAAAGGTGACCTCATGTTCTAAAGAGATAGGATATTCTGTACAATGTCTGTACACCCACTCCCCAATTAACGCTCTTAATTGGTGTCAGGAAAATCGAGCACTAACTGAAACAGCGCTATTCGGAACACGTACTTCAATAAGAAATTACGTTATAAGATTTCATTCGTTCCCGAGATTCTGTTAATGGAAATAAAAATAGGCAGTATTATATAAATAATACACCAAAGTATTCTTTGTTAACCGTATTATGTAGCTTAGAATAGGTCATCATTAGCATTGCAATTACAGTAAAACCTCCAATTAATGAATTTCAAGGGACCAAATGTTTCGACTATTCGTACCTAATTCAGGAGTTTGTTGTTTGGAGGTGACTTGGACGTTGCATAACTCCAGGGGCCGGCCAACTACACCACCTTTTTGAAATTCGTGTGCTTGCAGTTCGCGAAATTGCACTTCGCAACAAAATTTTTTATGAACATTACTTTGCTTTGCGACGATTATTTGCATTTCACGTCATGCATTTACAATGACAAGCATGAACTCGCTCTACTTTTTTGTTTCGAAGTTCAGTTTAAACTTTGGCTCCCTAGAAAAGGACATTATTATTATATTATATTTATAATGCACATTATTAGCAGTTTTCAAAGTAAACAAATGTGATAATTCTCGACTTAATTATTTTGTAGATGTTTGAATTTCACAGCCGCTATTTTGGATGATGAAAATTTAAAGAAATGCCATCATTTCGGAATGTAAGATTTTCATTTGATATTATCTTTTTATTTTGAACTTAATTTAAGGAAATGTTATTTTGTTAGGTTTTCATTTTTTATTACGAACTTGTAATATAAATCTAAGAATTGCTTTCATCTTGTAATGTAAGAATTTATGCCGGGTATTTAGAACGTGATTGCAAATAGAAATGTTGCCACTTTATAATGCTAGTGTTGTTTGTGGCTTGGAAATGTTTATTTCAGAACCTAAGAAAACATCCGTGCATCACGGCGAGAAACTTCTGCCGCCTCGTCGGAACTTTTTTGCGTGCCACGAAACGTTGGCCAAAGACACTTAAATTTCTCTTTTCCAATCTTCTGTTTGGGGACTTATACTTTGCACACAAGCTTCAATACATATGCTGGAAAATGAACATTTGATGGATGGAAAATCATTCGCGTATGGCTCGGAGAGGTTGTTCTTGAATAAAGTAACAAAGAAATAAATATACGTAGCTCAGTAATTCACTATCATCGCTGAGAGGGAGAGTTTCAGCCAAACCACTTCTAGGTAAATGAGAAGGACCTGGTTGATTACACGGAGGGTTCTCGACGAAGAAGACGATTAAGAACGGATCCCTCTACAAAACCATTCCCGTTTTCAGCATGAACTAATGCGAAACGAGGTCCACGGCCCATCGGCTGCTTAAGTCCTCTGCTTAAACACTTCAAAAATGCCTGTCAAGAACTCCGAATTCTCATTTCTTTCCAAGCTTTACTTACCGAAATCCCAACATTCACCCATGATTCATTGGTGTAGACAAATCCCCAAACAGAAGATCAGAAAAGAGAAGAAGTCTCTTTGGCCAACGTTTCGTGGCATGCGAAAAAGTTCTGACGAGGCGTCAGAAGTTTCTCGCGCTCAAATGTAAAATCCCATATCTCAAAAACCAATGAAGATATCGAGTTCATTCTACGTTCAAAAATAACTTTAATCTTTTCTCACAATTTCATACAAATATAATGCTCACCTTTTCCTAATAGTACGTAAGTTAGCAAGTGAGTGAAAATTTCGTGCACTGATGCAGAATGTGAGATCGTCATTCCGTATTATTTAATTTTTATCAACAATGAATTGCATTACATGTTCCTTTTAATGGTACGTGTGGCTTATGGAGATTTGGCCGTTCAAATATGAATGCGGCGGAAGAAACTCGGAAGTTTTGATGAAAACGCGGGAACTGATTTTGAACCATGCAGAAATGGCGATTTTTCTGTTTAAAAAAGTATTGTTTATTTTCTTACTCATTTTGTTAATTTCCCATCCTTCGTTAGGTGTTTAAGTGAGTAATTATGCCAAAAATGATGAAAATCTGGATATTGTACGAATTGGCAACGCCGAGAATTAGCAGTATAGGGAAATAACATGGGATAGCGATTCTCCCATAAGAACATGTAATGCACGGACGACGTGAAACTCAACAATAACAGGTACTTAAAATATTTATAGAGTAGAAGAAAATGCAGATTGAAAAATGAAGAGAATATACATGAAGGTATTAACAATTGTAATCGCAAGAAGGCATTTGTAAACAAATTCGTGGAGGTGATCGATGCCCACAAACAGTAAGATAAAATTTTAATGTAGAGAGTGGTTGCATTCTCAGCCCATGAAGAGAAAGTCCCGCATCCTCTCCATTGAATGTGTTAAACAACTAACAAAATAAATTACCCAATAATAAATCTCAGTAATCTTGGCCTCATAGTAGTATCAAATATGCGTAGTATTTTAAGTGTGCTTCCCGATTTTTTAAAATGGAATCTGGCCACCATGCATAAATCTACAGTGAGATTAATGATTATTGCTCCTTAATTTAACACGAGATTTCCCGGTATTGTAGCAGTTAATGATTTTAAGACAATATTCACATGATCCAGTTTCCGGAAAGCATGGCCACATGGGCTGATAAAATACAAACTTAATTCGAAAAGCAGCAGATTAAGAGCAGAAAATGTCATGAAACTCCATCCACCACTAAACAGCACGCACAATAAATGCTGAAAGCTTCTCTCGTATGGAAACTCCTTAAAGAACAGGATCACTTTTACGTAGAAAAACACCTTATCTCTCAAAAACACCTCACACCTAGGGCATACCGGTCAGTGATGTGATGATGCTTGATTACTCAGCAAGACTGGAAATAGGATGTACCAACATAAGACATACTCTGATTGGCTTGTTCAAAGCTAGGCTCTAATTGGCCCACTGTATTTTCAATCGTTTTCCGTGTATAAATAAAAAAACTGCTTTGCGAGTGAAATTTCGTTCTGAATAAGTAAATAAGTGGAAGGGACAATTTTTCCCCACGTTATTTGGAAGTTTTTGTAGTGCGGGAGCTCATTGTAAAGAAGTATTTAGGTGTGCTTTTAAATAGGAGTTTGGTGGGACTGGCGTTATTTCTTCATTATTTGGAGGTGTTCGTTAACTGGGAGTTCGTAAGGTAGAGGTTTTACTGTATATTTAAAATTGAACAGTAATACTTGAATATAAATGAAGAACAGAATTCATTTTATGGAACATATGTTGATAAATAAATGTTGAGTAAATCGCGCAGGAGCATGAAGGAATAGGAATTAGAGTAGAAGAAGACACATGCATCTACTTATATATACAGGGTAAGGCAATAGTCACTATACTGCCACAATTTTATTAACACACAGAAAATTGGAACATAATAACATAAGCATCATGATTGAAGATACTGTTAAATTAAGAGAAGGCAACCAATAAGACAAAAACAATATCGTATATGGAAACAATCGAAACATTACTGTGTTTCGATAAAGAAATATCGATTCATAAAAGAATTATTACATGTACTTGATAAATAAAGGAAAATGGAATGAGACCAAATAAAAGAAGAATTCAAATATCTTGGTATTACATTTAAAAAAACTGAACAATCAAAAAGGGAGCAGTAAACAAACAAATGTTTGTGCTCTCCAGCTGTTAGTTGCCATAGACCCTCTAATTTAGCCTCAAGAGTTAAGTTTTTCCTCTGACTGCTAGTTATTACTCATGGTCTTTTTATTTAAAGGGAAAATATAATTTAACCACTTCCCTGATGGGTTTTTTTCCATTAGTGGGTCAAAAAATCATCACATTATTTTATTACCTTTTTCAATTACTTATGATAGGTAGGTATAAAAGGAAATGTAGTCATTTCTGTTGTTACAGTTTTATTTAGCAAAATATTTTACTTTTTTCATTGCCAATTACCCTTATTTTCACATAAAATTATACATTTTCATTTCAACACCAATCATTAATTCATGTTATCTAAAATGCTATTTTTAATCCTAAATACTAATACAAATATACTCTAAAATCAAATCTACAATTATTTTCATATATACCGATTTTGACGAAAATCCGATTGGCAGATGCCACATTATGAAATACGCATGAACGACTAGATGGACGGCAAAATAGACGGATGGAAGAAAAATTAGAAATGCTCCAATGATTGGCAGAAATGTTTTCTGATCTTTTTCAAACATTCAATGAACGAATAATATGTTATTATTTGCAAATATACCGATTTTGATAAAAATCCGATCGGCATAAGGCACGTTATGAAATACACACGAATGGCCAGACGGACGGAAAAATAGATGGATAGAAGAAAGACTAGAAATGCTCACAGAGAAGTTATATCCACATAAAAGAAAGTAACAGATAGCTTGAGATAATATAAAAGATTTTCAACCACGCATTTATTCAATACTATGCATTCTTTGAAAATATTATGTTTTGTGTATGTAAAAAACACGAATAGATTTTAGTACTTCCACCTTCGATGAAACACCGAAGATAACCTTGAAAAAGCCGCCTAGAAACATCGAAAATCCATTCCCTTGTGTCCTCTGGCGATGAAAATGTGAACTGCTACGAGGTGACGAGATAACTCGGCCGGAACAAGGCAAAAGAGGAAAAAGAGGCATAGGACAAGTTAACTCGTCCGCGTCAGAATTTGCGCGACTTGTTGGGACGAGATAACTTGGCCGCGTCAGGGAAGTGGTTATACTAAGTTCACTCTGTATTTTGGCCTACAAAAACATCAACAAGTGTACATAGAACCATCAAGCAACTGCAAATACAGACGTCTTGTGTGGTGTTAATGTGTCGAGGCGCTGCGCAGTGGACTTTGTAATTTACACCAGAAATTTTGAAGAGGGTTAATGTGGAACGCGCGAGCACAATTCGGAAAAGGGTATTAAATTATTTTCAGCATTAATGCAGAACAGCGTTAATTGGGTCAGCGTTAAAGCAGGGAGTGGGTGTATTATTATTTGTTGTGACTTGTGACTGACTCATGCTTGAAACTTGACATTATCGCTATACATTGATCGAACAATTACTGCCACACCTTTTTGTTTTTTGCACTGAAGTGAGCCTCTGAACTTTCTGATCAGGTCTGACAAGCTACACCATGACTGCATTAATTTAGCCTTCCATTGTACTGTAAAATATTTGGATAAGTCAGAGTTAGAGATTTGGCGTCATTTGTTAAAGAGAGCAGTGAGTTCAGAAGAGTAGAAAGGAGGACCTAATTCAATACATTTGTTAATGTTTAAAGAACATTTATTGAAAGAAGTTGGATACATTTTCAATAAAAAATAAACCTATTATCGTCCATTTTGAGTTGTATATGCCATTAAAGAACTAGATAAAAGGATAAAGTGCAAAGATCAAATAAATATTGTGGACAAAAGACTGAAAATTTTGTGCCTGTTAAGGGGTTTCCTACATGGGAAACATGGAAATCTCTGATATCTGTCTACAGATTGTTGAGACAATCTTCCAGTTGGTCATCAGCTTATATTTTTGGAAAGGAACTGGCATATTTGATTTTAAGATGTTCAGAGGTAAATGAAATTTAATCATTTTTGCATGGGGAAGAAACACTGTCAAGTCAGTTGCTGGAAATTTATTATTGTTCCAGGGACAAATAATATTTGTATAGAACAAAAACTATATTTTGAAACTTTAAAAGAATAGGATAAATGATTAGATTGTTTGGTGAGGAATAGAATAATTACGAGTCCATGAAGTTTCTTTGCACTGAATCAAACATGTTTTATGGAGGATATATGACGAATATACATACGTTTTTCCACAATATTCAAGCTTCCCTGAAGCTTGAAATGTATGCTGTCTAAGGCAAGAATCTGCTAAATCTAGCATAATGGTAATGTGTTCTTCATTGCTTTAACCCTTTCATAACAATATATTTTTGATTTGATTCATTTCATTCCAAACTTATATTGTCTGTCAAAAAATACTCAGAATTTTAACAAATTCCACTTGCGAAGGCTCGAGTTGGTGGAAAGATTCCATAATGCAAATAAAAAGGAAATGTTGTAAATTTCCTCCAGATACAAATTTATAACCTTTTGTACTATTGTCATATTGCTTTGTAACTTCTACTTTTTGATTGTATTCCAATTATCTCATTACTGATTATGTATTCTCCATCCTGCCTATTATTTGTTTAACCCTCCTACCCCTCCCCCCCTTCATCCTTCTCTATACTAGTAGAAGGTGCTTGCATTCTGCAAGCATTTCATCTCACCTTGAAAAACATTAATTTTTCAGAGAGATATTTCATTATTAGAAATGTTGTTTTAATTCAAAATATTTCACCTCTGCACCAATTTTCATTCTTTCCTTATGGAAAAATATTGGAGTAAAACTACCTAAAATTGGCAATTTTAAGAATATTATACTTTTTCCATTGTGGAGTACTAATGCCACACCTTTGTGCCAAATTTTAAAGTTATAGTACATCTAGAAGGGAAATAATATTTATCTAATTGTTTAAATTTTAAATATTGTTAACAGCCGCAATAACAACTTCATGGAGATATTCAAATATTTATTTGTGCATTTGCACAAAAGCTCTAAACAACTGTAAAATTTCAGCTCACTAGCTCGCCCCATAGTACCTAAACTTATATCTATTTATTTAAATTTTATGAATTTTTAACAGGCTAACAAATTAAAATATCAAAA
This sequence comes from Tanypteryx hageni, assembly GCA_028673005.1. NCBI lineage: Eukaryota > Metazoa > Arthropoda > Insecta > Odonata > Petaluridae > Tanypteryx > Tanypteryx hageni. The sequence continues at coordinate 199,164,619 of CM054115.1, forward strand.
TTTCTATACTCCCTATTTCGTTTTTTTTTTACAAATTATATCTTTAAGAAAAATTTCAGCTCTAGCATATTTGGAAATAAATAATTCTTGAAATTTGTTTAAACAATTGCGAATTTTTAACGGCCGCATTGTTGAAAAATTTTAAGATTTTTGTTTTTTCTACATTGAATTTGCTACAAAATGTTTGCAAAATCTCATAGCTATGACTTAGAGTTTCCGTGATAAACATTAATAAACTTTAATGTACAAATGGGGTGAAAACAACCCCTAAAAATTAACAATTTTGAAATTTTCAATTTTTATAATTGGTTGTGAGCAAAATTCTATTATCATGCAAAATTTCAGCTTCGTATTCTTTTTAGATTGGAATTCCTTTTCCCCATGTTAACTTATGGCAGATTTTTATCTAGTATTTCCTGTTTTTGGATTTTGACGTTGTTATAAGTTTACGCCATAGTTTTAAATCAATTACATTATAATACAATCCACTAATTCTCTTTAGAAGCACTAAATTAAAGCAATTATTATATACAGTTCATCAACCCCCATAATTGAAAGGAATAAAGTTCTTTTATTTTATAACATATATCGCGTATTAAAATTATGACATCATTATATGTATACGTCTTTGGTTAAAATCAATGGGACAATAAGAATTTCCCTTTTAAAAAGCATTAAAGTGATGCTATTATAATATGGATTGCTAATTCCCATTGAAAAGCATTGTCCTGGTTGCTATGGTAGCTGTATTGTATTATAGTATTGTTGAAAAAACATATTTCTTTGTCAATTTGGCACTGATTTGAATTTAGTCTTAAAAATAAGAAATGTCATTCTTTTAGCTATAAAAATGTTTTCGTCCCGAGTTTCTATCTGAATTACAACTAATTTTAAAATGCAAATTTATGAAACTCTGCACAGATTTCCATGCTTTTCTTATGGAGTATTGAAATTAAACATTGTGGTCAAAAATACCCCGCTAAAAATTAAAAAAATCGGAATTTTCGATTTTTCTGGTTGGTTGTACCTAATAACCTATCATCCTGCCAAATTTCAGGTCTGTGGTATATCTTTTATATATATATATATATATATATATATATATATATATATATATATATATATATATATATATATACACATATATACACACACACACTCCCTTCCCTTCAATAGCTGCTTCACAGTAAAAACTATTCGTGCTCTTCCAAGTAATTTTCCCGCGCCACAACTCCGTCAATGGGAACTAGCCCATATTGACATCCTCCACTCCCTCTCCTTACCAGGTTTAAACCTTTGCTAACACTCCCACTCCAATCACCCCTCTTTTTCCTTTCCCCTTACCCATCACCCTTCTTTCCCCTTCTTTTCCCAAACCCCTACCTCCAGTGTTATGCTTATTTTTAGTCTCCGTATTTCTCTCACTGAAGAAGGACATGTGTTGCCCGAAAGCTCCAAATTACAAGCCTTCCTCTATCGCTGTGGACGTCCACCACCATATGGTAAGTGTTCACTGGCTCCTTCCTATCCCTCTCAACCTCTCGTTGCATTTATTTCATCATATTATTTCTTTTTCCGTATCGTTATATTATATTATTCCTTCCCTCTATTTTCTTCATGCTATCCACTCCCTACAACACTTTTCTATTTTCTTTCATTTCTCTTTAGGGTTTATTTCCTCATTGTCTCACTATGCAAGACTTTCTACGCTTCTGCCGCCACCTACATAAATTCACATCCCTCACCTGCCAAATTAGGTTTCTTGAATCTTGCCTAGCACTTGTAATCACTCCCAACGGTCTTAGAATCAAAATACCCCTGCCAGGTCTTCCCCCCCTTATTCGGCCCAAAATTGCCATCCAACAACATTTATTTTCGATGTCCCTCAACCGCTCAATCCTTCATGAATATGAATCCCTTGCTACCTTCCATTTCAATGTTGCTATTTCCCTACAAGAACAAATCATTAAATCCTCTCCAATCTCCCGCGAGGACGTTGTAAGTGCGCGGAAAGACGTAGACAGAAACAAACTAAGCCACGAGACCCGACTCATGAAGAAACTTTCCTGCCTTTGCATGAAGCATTTCCAGATGGGCCTTCCCCTTCCTTTTACCCCTCCCCACCAGGGGAACACAACCCGCCCACCTTGGCCGACCTTCTTGGAATTCCCACTCCTCCCCCTCTATACAAAGTAAAACTCACACCAAGGTGCTGCGACCCTAAACTGCAACATTCCACCAAAACACCGTCCCACCCTCTACGCAATCTTTACAAGGAGGACATTGTAAATCTCTCCACACATGACCTTAGCCCCGCAGAATGCAAATTGCTCTCCCTGGGACTCTCCTTTTCTCCCACCCCGAAGTTTGACCATTTCCGCCTTCTAGCGGACGCTCAATCCTATGCCTGTTCCCTTCGTCTGAAACTAACCTTCAATACCACTGCATCCCCAAATCCACCCCCTCCCATCAACCCAACCGAGCCCCTTTCCCTATTTAAACCTCAATCCCAACACATACCCCCTACTCTCCCCTCACACCACCCCGTTGAGCTTTACATTTCCTATATTTCCAACGCTATCTCTCACCCGGACTTCCTGAAATCTCTCGATCACCACGATAATCTTTCCAGAGACCAAAGACACGCTTTATCCCAACTTAGGTCAAACAAAAATATTATAATTTTACCCGCAGATAAGGGCTCTACCTTGGTAATCCTTGATAGGGAGGATTACAACCAAGAGGCTCTTTGCCAACTCTCGGACCAATCATCCTACTGTCCCCTCACCTCTAATCCCACTAACTGCCATGCCTCCAATATTTCCACTTTCCTTCACACAGCGGGAACACATGAAGGACTATCCGAGGATGTAATCACTCTACTCGTGCCCCCTAACCCCCATACCCCCAACTTTTACCTCCTTCCCAAAATCCATAAACCTGGAAATCCAGGTCGCCTGATCGCCGTGAGCTTCGAATCGCCAACTGAGCTAATCTCCGCCTTCGTCGATCATCACCTAAAGCCTCTCATCCAACAGTTCCCCTCCTTCGTCCAAGACACTAACCACTTTCTCCAACGCCTAAAAGCACTGCAGCACCCACTCCCACCAAACCCCATCATGGCTACCTTAGATGTTTGCTCACTTTACACCAAAATACCCCACACCAATGGACTTGCTACTCTTCGAACCTGCTTTGACAACAGGTCAGGAGAGAAGAAACCTTCTACTGCCTTCCTCACTTCACTGGCGGAAATGGTTCTCACCAAAAACAACTTGGCGTTCGGAGGGCACCATTTCATTCGAATTAAAGGAACCGCAATGGGCACTCGGATGGCTCCCTCCTACGCCAACTGCTTCCTGGGTGAATGGGAATCCCAGCTCCTTCAATCTTCTCCCCAAAAGCCCCTCCTCTGGCTCTCCTTCATCGACGACATATTTTTTCTGTGGACCGATGAGGCAGAATCCCTTAATTCCTTCCTTCGGACAGTTTCCACCCATCCCACCCTCTCTTTCACTCATCACTCTTCTACAACACACTCCACGTTCCTCGATGTTAACCTCCTTCTCCGTAATGGATGCATTGGCACCTCAGTGCACATCAAAAATACCAACCGCCTACAATACCTCCACTACACCAGCTGCCACCCACAACACACAAAGAAATCTCCTCCGTACTCCCTCGCCAGGTGTGGCTTTAGAATCTGCTCGGATAGCACCACGCTATCCGATTATTGTGCCTTACTCCTTGAGGCTTTCTTCAATCGAGGATACCCTGCCGACTTAGTCCGCAATGAAATATATCGCGCCGTCTCCAGCCCCTCCAGACACCCACCAATCTTGAACCCACCCTCGAAGACAGAAGTCCCTCTGACTCTCACTACAACCTTTCACCCGGGGCTGCACGAAGCCCTAAATAACATCCTCACAGCCGCCCATCCAATTCTCCTTAACACACCCACAACTACACTACTCTTCCCCAAGCCCCCCATGATATCCTTCCGCCGACCTAGGAATCTTGGCGACCTGCTATGGCGCAAGGAACTCCTCACCGGCCCTCCACCATCCCCCGCAGGGTCCTCCCCTTGTAAAAGACCACGTTATATATATAAATTCTTATGGAAGTGGAAAGGTAAATGAGATAAATGGATGCAACAAGTTGTTGGGATAAGGAAGCTCAGTGAGCACTCACCAATAAGATGACTTCAGGTTGGCGAGCTGCTGGAGGTGTCAAAGTGACACATGTAAAACGAACACAAAAAACACGTAAGCTTTCAGCAGTGAGATTGGGTGGAGGTATGGGGGTGGAAGTGTAGTGTGGAAAAGTCGGGGATTGGAGGATATGGAGGGGGTGAAGGAATGGCTAAAAAGGAGTTAAATGTTAGCGAAGGTTGAGGCCAGGGGGAGTGAAGGATTGTAATAGATGGATATGTACAAGCTCCCACTGACGGAGTTGGGGAGCCGAAGCATTATTATGGAGAGCGTGAATGACCCTCACCATGAAGCAGTCATTAAATTTAAGGTTGTGATTGTTCGCATGAACTGCCACAGGCAGCGGTCATTTAAGAATGACGCTGTTGCACTGGCCGTTCATGCGGATGTTGAGGGGATTACTGGTGAGGCCAGAATAGAAAGCAGGGCACTGGGTGCATTTCAGGAGGTAAATGATATTATGGGTGATGCAGATGGTGGGAGAAGTTATGGGGTAGGTGATGTTAGTTGTGGGGCTGGAATAGGAATTACAGGGAAGGTTTATTGGGCATGTGAGACATCGGAGTCTACCGCAGGGGTGAGATCCAGCAGGGTGCAGAGGAGTGGGGGCTGGGGGTTCTTTTTTCCATAAAATGTTTGCCATATTATGGGGTCGGGGGAAGGAGAGGATCGGTGGTCTAGGAAATGGAACCTGATGGGGGGAGGATGTGAGAATAGGGTGGGTGGCTTTTAGGATATTCCTCAAAATATCATGGATGCCGAGGAAAAAAAGGGTGGTTAGGGTAAGTTGGGGGGTGGAATCGATGATGGCGTGGGTATTGGAATGGGAGTTAGGGGTGGTGGGGGCGATTGCCTGCAGGATTTGGTCCCGAATCAGATCCGGCGGGTGTCCACACTGTAGAAATGCATGTTTGAGGGTGGAGCAGTACTTGGACAGCAAGTCTCTGTCTGAGCAGATTCTCCGCATTCGGCGGGCTAGGGCATAGGGAATTCAGCTTTTGGTGTGGAGGGGATGGCAGCTGTCGAAGTGGAGATATTGAAGGCATGGCTTGAGGTGCATGCTGGTGTGAATTCTGTTTTCCCGGATGGAGAGATTGACACCCAGGAAAGGGATGTTGGAGGCAGAGGAGTGATGGGTGAAGTAAAGCGTGGGGTGAAAAGAGAGGCGTTGTAGGAAGGATTGTAGGGGGTCAGGTCCATGCGCCCAGAGAAGAAACGTCGTCAATATATCTCAGCCATGGTAGTGGTCTAGGGTATAGGTCAAGAAAGCGTTCCTCCCATTCACCTAAGAAGATATTGGCATAGTAGGGCGCCATGCGAGTGCCCATCGTGGTACCTTTTATTTGTAGGTAGTGGCACCCTCTGAGAGAGTTGTTTTTTTGGAGCACCATTTCAGCCAGCTCCGTTAGGAAATGGGAGGAGGGCCTTGCGTCAGATGGTCTTGAGTCCAGTGATTTTCTCAGGGCGGACAGTCCTTGGTTGTGAGGAATGTTGGTGAAGAGGGAGCAGACGTCTATAGTGGACATGATTGTGTTAGGTGGGAGAGAGGAAGAGAGTAATTTGAGGCATTGTAGAAAGTGGTTAGTGTCTTTGGTAAAAGAGAGATTTGATGGACGAGAGGTTGTAGGTGGGATTCAACAAAAGCAGAGATGCTTTCTGTGGGAGAGTTAATGCTGGCAACAATGGGATGACCGAGGATATTGGGTTTGTGGATTTTTGGGAGATGGTAGAAGGTTGGAGTGTATTGGGGATCATCAGGAAAATGGTGGAATCAGGGAGGCCTTCTTGTTTTCCCACTGATCGCAGATATGCAGAAATTTCGGAAGAGTGGCGGTCGGTGGGGTTGGAGGGGAGAGGAAGGTAAAAGGTTTGGTCAGATAGTTGGCGGAGGGCTTCAACATTGTAATATGAGCAGTCGATTACCACGGTGGTGGTACCTTTGTTTGCAGGGAGAATAATAATTTTGTCGTTGCATTGCGTCAGCGTAGAAATAGCATGTCTTTCTGGTTTCGTCAAATTGTCGTTGTGATCAAGGTCAGGAAATTTGGTCTGGGCAACTGCATGAATGACGTAGTTAGCATATTGCTTGATGGGGCAGTGGGGAGGAAGAGAAGGTGTGGTTTATTGGGAAGGGGGTCTGAAGGAGGAAAGGGGTTGGGGGGGTGCATCGGGGGAAGGCGAGGGATCGGATGTAGGTGGGCGACTTTGATGCGGAGTAAGCAGACAAAGGCTTGTATGTCAGCAAGGAGGCAAAAATGGTCGAATTTTGTGGTGGAACAGAAGGAGAGGCTGCAGGAGAAAAGGACATTTTTGGTGGGGGTTAGAGCATGAGAGGAAAGGTTCAGGACATCATCTGGCTGTGAGGGGTTTGCAGTATGCGTGGAGGTGGGGGTCTGTGGAGAATTGGGATGCATCCTTGGTTCGCGGATTGGAGCAAAGGGAGACCTCCTGAGAGAGTGTAGTGGGGGTGGGATGGGGATTCCCAAAAGGTCGGCCAAGGAGGGTTTTTGGGCAAGGAGGGGCGGGGGAGGAAGGATGTTGTGTTCATTTTATGTGTGGCACTTCGACAACCCCAGCAGCTCACCAACCTGAAGTCATCTTATTGGTGAGTGCTCACTGGGCTTCCTTATCCCAGCAACTATATATATATATATATATATATATATATATATATATATATATATATATATATATATATATATATATATATATATCTTATGTATCAGTGCTGCTCGCTGCTCAACATTTTTGTACATGCGAGCTACTTTTTTTAGTAGAGCGACCTCGCGATCTACCCATGTACAGGGGAAAAATACAAAATTAGAATCTGATTTCAATGTTTATTAAACATATCAATAGGGACAAAGTAAGTATCAAAATATAAACAAATCAATAGAAACAAAATAAATAACAAAATTACTATCAAATAAATTTTATAATAGAATTCAAGCAAAGTAAATATCAAAATGTGAACATGTATAATGAAATAGAAAAAAAATGGAAAAAAAAATATTTACGAGATTTTTGACATTGCGTAGACTTAGCAATTTTTTCAAAATCAGGATTATAAGAGGAAACGGATAATCTTAAACATTGATTTGAAGGTGTTCATTGGTTAAAGAATTTCTGATTTTATGATATTCATATCTGAAAATGCTGATTCCACTAAATACGTAGAACCGAAACAAGACATCATTTTATGTGCCATATTTGTCACAATTGGATATTTATCTTTGGTGTACTTCCAAATGCATTCTTTCGATTTCAGATATAAATCATTTTTGACTTGAATTATTTCCATCTCAATATCCGTCTGATTCATGTCAAATATTGTCGAGATCTGATTTGAAATTTCTGTCATGTTTTTTATAAACATTTGAAACAAAGAAACAATGTTTTCAATCTTTTTAAAATCTTTTCTGAATTTCGCGTTCAATACTTTCAATTTCCACAATAAATTTTTTTGGATTGTAGGTAAGCATGTCAGGATTTCTCTCAAAAAATTTAATAATGCTTGGAAAATGCCTGTATTCACGATCTTTCAAATTCGATTTCAACATTACTGACAGATGCTGAAAAGCTCTTATTGAACTTATCATGTCTGATAAATTTCTATCTTAACCTTGCAGTTCAAAGTTTAGATCACTCAGTTTGGCACTAAAGATAAATTGATTAACCACTCTTTGTTTGTTAATTGTGGATAACAATCTCCTTTTTTAGCGAGGAAGTTTTTAATGTCATCCAGTGATTCCAGAAATCTCACTAGAAATCGACTTCTACTGAGCCAGCGAACGTTAGTGTGTGGCAGAAGTTCCTTATCACCATCTTCACTTTGTAACCTAAACAGGCGTCTCTGGAGGGCACTGCCTCGGATAGAATTCACTATTTTAAAAGCAATGTCCATAACGTCGTTTGTATTGAGTCTCTTAAAGCACAAAACCTGCTGATGAATAGATACAAAGTAATTACAAAATATATAAATTGTTCCACATATATAGGGTAAAATGAGGGGGGAGAGGGAGACAGTAGGGGTTACAAAGAAAACAAATGGGAGGTAATTGGATGAGCGGTTGGGGAAAGGAAGGGGGGGAAGCAAACTGTTACAAAATTACAAAAACTTGGTAAACGGGCCAAGGCAACCATGTAGATACAAAGTAATTACAAAATTTTTTGTAAGTTAAATAGAGGAGAATGATTGTTGAAAAGATATTCGTTTAAGAGAAGCGTGTTTGTGAGAAAAATGATGGGAAGACTGATTGGGAACCTGATCTGTGTAAGTGGGTTTATGGAAAATCACAAAGGTAGGTGTGTTGTTTAGCAGGGACAAAGTGAGATCTAAAAAGTTGAGCAAGCCATTGGTTTCAGATTCGACCATAAAGGAAATGGAAGGATGGAGGAATTTAAAAGGGTTAAAAATTCAGAAAGTTGGTCATCTGTACCACTCAGGACACACAATGTGGATGACATTTTGTTATTCCCAATCACTCTTCCCATCATTTTTCTCACAAACACGCTTCTTTTCATTCAATGCTTCACCACCTTCTTAGTATACTCCTTTTAAAACCCAATTTCCTTATAGAACTTAACATCATTAAACAGATCGCCATCAATAATGGCTACCGTAAATACCCGCGTATAATGCGCACTTTTTTTTCGAAATATTTGAGTTAAAAATTAGGATGCGTGTTATACAAGGGTACATAATCTTCCTATTTTCATTTGACCCCATATTTCCACAATTTTGGCACAGTAATTACTGCCCGGGTATCCTCATAATTTTATTGGTGATTTTTATGAAAAGTAAGATAGATAATAGTTAAAATTTATTAATTAATTCTACAAACATTCATTAATTAGTTATGAAAAGAATGAATTCAGTATTTATTCATTTTAAAAGCCAAGAAATACTTCGTCACCGGACCATTCTTCTTCGATGTTGTTATCAGAATCTGCATCTTACGCATGACGTCACCCTACACCGGCGCCCGGCCTGTTGATACGTGATTTATTCTTGATTCTTAGTCTGTAGTTAATTATGGTTATTTGCTATCGTGTTTACGTGCTCCAGAGTGTTCTAATAAGGGTAAAACTGAAGGTTGGGCGAACCCGTCCACCTCAGGCGTGACAAAAACGTATGTAAAAAACATAGGAATATCGTCATTCCTTCATTTTATTAGCTCAAAGAATGTCATATGCCATACTATAAAATTAATATAATTCGATTTATTGTGTATATCCCAATATCACCTTGTAAGTAAACATAGAGTATGTAATGATTGAGTTAGCTGACGATCTTTTGGAATGTTATTAAAAAATTTCATTTCGCACTTATATTATGTTACCAATTCATAATACCAATAACTCGATCATTGCTTTAGAACACGTTACACCATCTACTTTATTCTGGAATGGTAACGCCAAAAAAAATCTGCTTCATGGTGAGGGTCATTCACGCTCTCCCCAATAATGCTTCGGCTCCCCAACTCCGTCAGTGGGAGCTTGTACATATCCATCTTTTACAATCCTTCACTCCCCCTGGCCTCAGCCTTCGCTAACATTTAACTCCTTTTTAGCCATTCCTTCACCCCCTCCATATCCTCCAATCCCCGACTTTTCCACACTACACTTCCACCCCCATACCTCCACCCAATCTCACTGCTGAAAGCTTACGTGTTTTTTGTGTTCGTTTTACATGTGTCACTTTGACACCTCCAGCAGCTCGCCAACCTGAAGTCATCTTATTGGTGAGTGCTCACTGAGCTTCCTTATCCCAACAACTTGTTGCATCCATTTATCTCATTTACCTTTCCTCTTCCATAAGAATTTATATATATATATAACGATACGGAAAAAGAAATAATATGACGAAATAAATGCAACGAGAGGTTGAGAGGGATAGGAAGGAGCCAGTGAACACTTACCATACAGTGATGGACGTCCACAGCGATATAGAAAAATCATAGATTACGAGGCTGAAAACCCCCCTGCACGTTATACGAGGGTGCGCACTATACGCGGGTATTTACGGTACAAAATTGGTTTATTCGATAAAATTATCTCCAAAAAACGTTTTCTCATTGCCTCCCAAAAAATCGTTTCTTTTCTGCCGAATCTCAACCCCAAACCTCTAAGTTGGCGCAGACTCCCATTTTTAGGAAACATTTCTTATAAATTGTCCAATCTTTTTCCTAAACTCAAATCAAACCTGCTTTCTTCTCCCCAGTTACTTTTTCCAAATTATTCCTTAATGCTAAAGACCCGATAAAGTTGTCCTCAAGAAGTGGTGTATACAAATTGGCATGTGATGATTGCGGAGCGGTCTACATCGGCCAAACGGGGAGGAGTTTTGACAAGAGGATTGAGGAACATAAACGATACTTCCGTTTAAATAACTTGAATTCCCAATTTGCGAAACATCTGTTAAACCTCAGCCATCATAGTTCCTTCAACCCTAAATTCCTCCATTTTGAAAGTAAAGGTCGTAAATTGGATGCCCTCGAGCAGTTAAAATAATTATTTGTAAAGACTCGCCCCTCTTAAACGAATATCTTTTCCACAATCATTCTCCTCTATTTAACTTACCAAATATTTTGTAAATACTTTGTATCTACATGGTTGCCTTGGCCCGTTTACGAAGTTTTTGTAATTTTGTAACAGTTTGCTTCCCCCCCTTCCTTTCCCCAACCGCTCATCCAATTACCTCCCATTTGTTTTCTTTGTAACCCCTACTGTCTCCCTCTCCCCCCTCATTCTACCCTATATATATGGAACAATTTATATATTTTCACCTGATGATGCTACGCTCGTAGTGAAACCGGTCGTGTTAAATTAAAGTTGTGGAAACCACAAAGTATTCGTTTCATTACTTTTCTAAATTATTCCTTAACACTAAAGACCCGATACAGATGTCCTTAAGAAGTGGTGTATATAAACTTTCTTGTAATGATTATGGAGCGGTCTACATCGGCCAAACGGGAAGGAGTTTTGATAAGAGGATTAACCCATAAAGGCCGTCAGACGCACTATTACATCCTGCGTCAGCCATAATTTCTCTTATCTTTTGACACTAGAGACTTCTTTAAATCTAAATAACCTTTATATATTTTGAAAGAGGAAGCTTTGTTCTTCCTATCTATGCTTGTCCTATATTTTCTTCCTGTTTTTAAAAATATATAATCAACGTTGAATTTTGCATTGGAATTTTCAATTTTGCTACGATATGACGGTTTTTCCGTATAAAAATCGCTTTTTAATGCGGCAAGGAACCTCTCCTTGGTGTTTGAAATGCAATGTAGCAATTGTGTATGTTTTCAAAGATGAGCACGATTTTTCTCCTCTTTTTTTCCTGGTGGAGCCATTTGGCTTATGTCATGCGACAAAGGTCTTCGTCGGCATGTAAAAAATGAAAGGAAAACTTCTTATTAGAAATGTTTACGATGCAATTCATGAAGAATGGAATTGGGTTGAGTAAAATCATTTCGGTAAACATTCGCTTTCATGACCTTCCTTTCTTCCTTCGTTCCTCGCTGCATAGGAGAGCGTCAACGCCAACCAATATCTGTTATTTCGTCCTCTTCGAGGTGGTTGGATTACTAAGGTTTTTTGCATCCTCAAAGCAAGTTAGTTGAGAAGGAGCCTTTGTTCTTTTCAGAGAGGAATTGTGAGAAATTATATATATCTATTTGTATGTATTTGTTTACATATAATATACATTTAGTTTTGTGATAGAATTTTAGTTTTTACCACTGACCTACGGACTTTCGGTTTCTAAAGTGGGCACATAAATACCTGAGGAAAGGGAACCCACAAAATTGGGTTCCTTTTCTTTGTCATGAAAGAAGAAGTAGGGTTTGTTTTCTTCTTCAGATAAGGGCTTTCTCTGTTGTGCTATCTAGTGGGACCAAAGCAGCGATCAAGCGAGTGAGCAAGAAGAGGACACGCCATCAAAAATCACGAACAGCGAAGGTCTTCTATATATTTACACATTATTTTACTGGAAGTGTTTTTTCTAAACTATAAGGCATTTCTTGCTGAATTCAATTACGCATGTGTAAATTTTCTAAAAATATTTGGAAAGGACTCATTAGCTATTTTAACTTTTGAAAGTTTTCCGTGCTTTGCATCTAAATTCATTTCTGATGTATACATCATCATATCTCCCTTTCCAATGAACGAAATGTAATCATTTCTTCTATGTGACTTTTGTAATGACCAAGAATAATGACTATATAACTAAAACGTTTATATTATAAATAAATTGTCTTCTAATAAATCAGTGTTACTACATTTACTTAAAAATTTCCAGTCAAGACACGAAAAAGTTGAGATACGTAAAACTTTTCACCTAATTGGTTTAGATGGGTAGATTTGTAGAATAAAATAGTTACTAATTTAAGTTATTCTTTTATTAAGATTGTACATCAATATCTTTCATAGAGTTCCCGGTGCTGAATGTTATATATAAAGCATGAACGCGCGCCAGAAATTTAGCGATTGGTGTGCAATCTCTTCTACTGCAACAATGTTTGTTTGTAAAATATGATACAAAAAATGGATATTTACAAATTTCATGTTTTTCGTAAATCCACAAAAAAATCGATAGAAAACTTACAAAGTTATGATGTTTTAAAATTTTCTTGAACGTTTTTGCAACGCAATCGTAAAAATTTAAAAACCTCATCCGGCCGTACGGGTGGGATTTAATAAATCTCCTCCGGGCTTGAGGGGTTAAGGAGCATAAGTGATGCTTCCGGTTAAATAATTTGAAATTTGCTAAACATCTTTTAAACTTCAATCATCACAGTTCCTTTAACCCTAAATTCCTCCACTTAGAAAATAAAAGTCGCATATTGGATGCTCTAGAACAGCTAGAGATAATTATTTGTAAGGATTTGTTTCTCTTAAATGGAATTCATTTTCTACAGTCATTCTCCTCTGTTAAGCTTACCTGAAGATTTTGTAAATATGTACTTTGTAACTGTTGTCTTTTGCTCTTTTTACCAATATTTCTTTTTGTATACATTTTATAACTTTGTTTTGATTCCGTCTTTCTTTTCCAACCCTTCCTTTTTCCTAACCGTTTCTTTAATTACCATCAAATCGCTTTCCATGTAACCCCTCCTTTCTCCCTCCTCCTTTTTCCCTCCTCCTTTTTCCCTATACAGTAAAATCCTTATTTAATGAATCTCTGGGGGATTGGCTTTTCTTTCACTAAATCGAGGTTTTCACTAAATGGGGGTTAGGCAAAATTACATCAAGAAACTCTTTTTTGCTCATATATTTACTGTATTATATGATATCCTTATACTGGTCGTGTTAATGAAACTTTCTACACAAAATCCAATGATAAACAAGCTTTTTTATAATTGCACATTTTATATTAAATAAACAAAATTACATTAAAAACAAAATAAATTTTAAATATTTCAAACATGAAATAAACTTAATTTTATTGCAATATAGGTATTCTTTTCTAACTATGACAACATTCAATAAACATTGTGAACATCATTCCTTCCACGAACAGCTGCATCTGTAAAGAAGAAAATATTAAAATTAATTTTGAACAACAGAATCCATAAACAGATCAGAGAATAAATAAGAAACTACTCACACATACCTAAAAGAAAAGTTATTTCTTAAAGTAGTCCAGCAAAGTTGTTTGCATCTTCAGGCAGGTGTTGCAAACATTTAGGTCTCACTACAATGCATTCATTTTCGTTAAAGTTGTACTGTCCACATTGAATGATGTTAAATACCTTCACACTACTTCAAATGCCCTAACTGCTTCACCAAATTTGGGAACTGGCTCTTCTTCTTGTTCTTCTTCTTCTTACTCATTGTCTTTGCCATCACAGATCTCTTCCACATCTTGCAGATTTCCAGTTGTGCCCACAAGATCATCATACATGTTAAACTCTTTAAAATTTGTATTAATGTCAGGTGCAGTTGGTAACCAATCTTCTTCATTTATCACATCTATGTCTGCATGAATTTCCATATCATTACTGCAGTTGAACCCTGCTTTCTGGAAGCGGATATTGTTTCAGGCGTTACTGAATTTCACGTAGCTGTTAGCATATGCATAGCTTCCAGAATATTGATTTTTAACCCTTGGTTCATCTCCATGTAAGATACTGCTTTCTGCACCACAGCCTTCCTGTACTTTGCTTTCATTGAGTGTATAATGCCTAAGTCAAGTGGCTGCAAATGACTAGTGGAATTTGCAGTGAAAAACTCCACCTTAATGTTATGCAGAAAAGCAGTATCTGGAGGATGTGCCAGACATTTATCAACAAATAAAAGAATTTTTCTATTTGCAGCATCCATCTTTGCATCTAGCGGCCTCAAGAACGTTTTAAGAAGATCTGTTTTCAACCAGGCATTTTTGTTATTCGAATATTCGCATGGCAGTATCCTCACATTCTTAAAACACCTTGGCTTGACATATTTCCCCACCTCTAGAGGTGGTAACTTTTCACTGCCATCTGAGTTAGTACATAATAGAGCAGTAATTCTTTCTTTGCTTTTCTTCCCTCTGTGGAATGGGTCTCCTCTATTTTCAAGTGTTTTTGAAGGAAGAAGGTTGAAGAAGATGCCAGTCTCATCCGCATTAAAAATGTCATTTGGTTTGTAATCTTCTAAATGCCTCAATAATGATACAGTCTTCTAGTAATCAACTGTATCTTTATCAACATTAGAACTTTCTCCACAAAGATTTTTATATGCAAGCTCATGACGCTTTTTGAACCTGTCCAACCATCCATTTGAAGACTTGAAGTTTTCAAGTTTTAACCTAGCGGCCACTCTGATAGCTTTCTCCTTCATCAATGTGCATTGATCGGGAGGTTGGCAGAACACATTCCATCAAACCACTCTTTCAACACCTTGTCCATTTCGTCCCATGGAGAAGATTTTATGTTTTTTCATTTATTTGTTTCATCTAAAATGGTTTGTTAATTTTTCATAATGCAGGATAAAGATGATGGTGCAAGATTAAATTTTCATGCAATCTCTATCACTAGCTAGCATGATTGGATTATTTTCCACTTCCTGAATAATTTCCACTTTTTCCATTATTGTTAGCTTCTTCCTTTTAGTAGCTGTAATGACAAGATAACAATAAACACAAGTGAAATAATACAATAAAGAAATACCATTGATGAAACTTACTAGACACATAGAGAACACAAAATGAACATAAAGTAACGCCAAAACTGAATGACCACGCCGAGCAACTGGCAGCTGCCTGGAACTATTTCATTAATAAGCTGCCCCTAGCGGTGTGGCACGAGGTGGCGTTGCATTAAGATAGGCTCTCACTGGTGCATGCCGTGGTGCAGCACGCCACTGCACGATGTTTTGACCCATTCACACTCATGCACACATATGCATATTTTCTACTACAGGAGGGTTCACAGCACTATCTAAGCAGTGAGTTTTGAGACATCGTGCAAGACGTGTGCTTGCTTGTGACAGTGCTTAATGAAGAAATAATAATTGTTGCCCTGTTGTGCGAGGAAGAAGAGAAATGGCTATGACATGAAGAAAACTGAAGAAGTATAGATGCGACTAGCACAAAGAACTGACTAGAATCTGACTCCTGAAAACGGCATGAGTCACGTGGTGATGGAAGCAAGCGACTCCTACCGAGTCAAAACTCTTTGACAACCGTGGGCACGTGTGCAAGACCCACTCAGATTGAAGCACAGGAAGCTAGCCCTTGAATGGTAGCAGAGAATATTGTCTCCATGCATACCGCTGCAGAAAAGTTGCAGAGGCTTTAGTGGGAACAGGTTCATTTAATAATATGGAAAGAATATTTTCTGCCGCACCGCGGCGTGCAACAATGGGAGTCTACCTTTAGGTGGTGTGAGCAGCGTGTTTCCGTGAGACTAGACTCATTTTTGCACTAAATCAAGGTACGAGTTTTGAAAGCTCGATTTCTTTTTACACTAAATACAGGTTATTCACTAAATCGAAATTCACTCAATCGAAATACACTAAATATGGGAAAATAATACATTGTTTATGCAGAGCTTTGGCCAGGACCAGAAAGAATATTCACTAAATATGGGACTTCACTAAATGCGGGAACATTAAATCAGGGTTTCACTGTATATGGAACTTTTTATATATCTTTTTACCTGATGAGCTACGATTGTAGTGAAACTGGTCGTTTTCATTAAACTGTGTGGAAATGACAAAGTTTTTTCATTTCATCTTGGTGAGTAAATTCCACATGGTTGAGCCTGTTTTTATGAATGATAAACATATTTACGTTCAGTCCAGTTTCATCTGTTTACTAAATGCTGCATGCACACAAATGGAAATTAAATGTATTTTCGTGATTATATCAGATCTTATTTACTTTAGTTACTATGAAGATTGTTTTCATTGACAACAATTAAATAACCATGCAAGAATTGCCAAAGTTCGAAGTGAATTACGACTTTGTTTGCTTTTAATGATAAACGGAAAGTTTGCTTGATTTTTGTCTCAAGTTAAGTGGCACTGACCAATGTTATTTTATCCGTTTATACCCTTTTCTAATTGTCTTTGCCCTTAAGTTCTTAAAACCGGTTGCCGTGAAAATTCATTTACTAGAAGCCAATAACGAACATGCGTACAGACAGATGGAAAGAAGCTCGTGCTGGAAGTGAAACATGCCTAAAAATTCACTGCATTTAATTTGTTGATATTATCGTTTATTTTTGCCCTATCTCGGTAAAAACATTTTTTGTTTCACGTCCTGTTTACGGCTTGTGACATTCATTATTTGAAACTATCTGTTATACAAAATGGCTCAGGTTCCGATCGTTTCAGATACATGATCTACTACTCTATTACTAATGATTAATTTAAATTACCTTTCTGGTGTTTACTGTTAAATTTTATTCGGCACTAGAAATGAAGCAAAATAACTATGGTGCATCATAATTGAATTAATGACGGCGAAACTGAAGACCTTGGATGGTGATTGGCCAGTACAAACAAGAACAAGTTTAAAAAATTGTAAAAGCAGATTCCAAAAGAGCTTTTTTTATAATTTTCAAATAAAATTTTGGAATAAATAACGTTTATGCATTTTTCAGCAAACTTCAGATTTGTCTATCAAACTGCATAATTATAATGTTACATTGTATTTTAATTAGAGCTAAGCATTTATAACAAAACGCAAAATCCAAAATCAATTAAAAGTTATTAAAAACATACCTCACCGAAGCAGTTTTAATATGATCTTCATCCATTTTCTAAAGTAAACAATTTAGTTGCGCTTTGATTTTATTGTTATAACAATGTAAACAAAACAAAACTACCATAGTATGACCCTGTATAGATAGTTTATAAGGATTTTCTTGGAATTCTGTGAAAAGGCAAATGTATGGATGAATTCACTCCAAAATCAATAAGGGTCATGTCTGTCACAACCTAAAACTACCCTGAAAATCTTAGTTTCTCAGCTTTTCCAATTACTTCAAAATTTTGCCCATGGATGGACAAAGTGAAAACTACAGATTTTTTTAAAGAGCTAACAAAAACAGAACAGGTCTATTATTACATAAATTTATCATAGGCATCAACAGCAAAATAACATAAGAATAACAGATGAATATCAATTAAGAAGATTAAAATTCAGTCATGAACCTAACCTAACCCACCTCAAAGCAAAAACCCACCAAAGCAAATTTATCTCTAACCATCTCAACATTAACATTAACAAATGTGAAATTTCCAATGTTTGCATCACTGCAAAAGACTATAGGGTTATGGGTAAAAACATAATAAAAGTGAACAGGTGAAATAGGCAGAAAGAAAGCAAATAAATGTATAACAAGAAGTTTCTCTTTAATTAGTATATCATACATAACCGAGTATCATTGAAACAAAGAAGTGAAGGTAAGTAAGAAAACGTTGGGACTCTATTAACAGACTAGCCATTTAAGAACTTTATTTCCTAAATAAAAATTGGGATGCCAATTGCGCTATATGGAAAATGCGCTAAATGATCATGTGCTAAATGAGGCATGCCTGTACATATAATTTGTGATGAAAGGGTTAATATTTTTTTGCTAATTATATCTGAATATTTCATTTTAGTGATAAATTTCCTGTGGGTTACAAAAACAAACTTATTTTTTGTTTATTTTTGTTTCAGATCTAGTTCATATCCCTCCAGTTACCAAGACTGACTCATTGTGGAAATTAAATATTTTATAATCTTCACTAAGTGTCACTAACTTGTTTTGTACTTACAACTAGTTTGGTAAAATATTACTGTGCCCATGAAAATATCCATTAAATAATTTTTCCATTGAAGTATGTAATCAGTAATAATAAAATTTTTAAACACGATTGGAAGTTTTTACTATTTTCCAAAGGAAACATATGAAATGGTCATGTCTGTGTGTGTGTCCATCCTTCACTAACAACTGGACTGATTTTCATGAAACTTGGTATGAGGCTCGTGCTTCCAGGGCCAACCTTAGTTTGATTCTTGGAACATCCTTTCCCTATTTGGTTTGCATAGGAAGTCTCAAATCCATTGAACAAACTATAAAAAAAAACTTTGAATTTATTTTTAAAGTTGCAAGCAGTATATCTTTCAATATTGATTTTAATATTTTAGTCAAATAATTTAAATTATGGAACTCAATTTTCTAAAATAAAATGGAAGAGAAACTTTCATTTATCATATCAAAGCATATAAAGTCATCACACTTTCATGAACACATCATGGAAGGAACTACTAATAGTACATCTAAAACTATGCCAACTACAGAATATCATCAACATGTTGCCAGTGAAAGGACTAGTTCATCTAAAAATGCACAAACAACATCTTCAGCATCAACAGAATCAACATGTTCATATGCATTCCCTAACTGTTGGTCTGAGAAATAGGCCAAGTGTTTTTTCGGAACAATGTGAATGGCTCATTATAAAGATGGGAAGTCAGAATGTAAAGATTGCTTAAAAATAGGATCTAGAAATATATATACTCCAAACTTCAAATTCCTTCTTCCATAACATATGAGAATAATTGATTTTTCCCATAAGCAACAATGTTAAATTCATTAATCTGTTCCTGAATATTTATAAAATATCAGTTCTTCCTTATAAAGGGAATAAAAATGGAATAGGGTAAATTTTTATATTTTCAATAAAAAGTTTAATTTCCTTATACAAAGTTTGTCATGTACAGCTCATTCAGCGGTTTTCTAGAGAACTGTTGCCGGGAGGCAATCATGATTATCGCTCTGTTGGGCCTGTTTTTTTTTGCCAAGCAGCAGTTTGTTTGGTTCACTCGTGTTTTGTAGAATTTAGGATGCCACGCATGCAGTTATGTAAGTAATTTGTATACTTCTTGCGCGCACCCTGGCAGCTGTAATTTTGAAACTCAGAGGAAGTAGAACTTGAAGATCAAGTAGGACGAAACTGATAAAGGAGGATCATGAAAGAAGTGGCAGGGACGTCTTAAGCCTCTCCTGGGTCCCTAGGCAAACATAAATATCTTTTAAGGAAACTATATAAATTAGTTTTTAAAAATAATTATTATATGGTATATAGAGGGGGTCGAGCCAAGAAAACGGATGAGGAAATAAATGAAGGATAAATAAAGGCATAGTGTTATGAAAAACATGCACTGAACATCCAACATCCAGTAAATTGCAATTGATTTTTTTTACGTAATTTATTAAAGACATTGTTTTTGCCTTCTCTCAACAGTCCCTCAAAATTTGTGTTTGCATTATCTGCTCCATAAGCAATGCATTTTTTTAGATCGACCCCATACTCGCAAAATGCGCTAATGATGAAATCGACAATGGTATCAGATGTTCCAGTAGGTAGCGATTCAATTTTTAATATTTTAATCTCAATTCCTTTTTATTGCAAAAATAATGAACAACTAAGGGGAAAATCTTTTCCGTTTTTTTATTACTAGCATCTGTGGATATTCCATAACACTGACGTTTTTAATTCTATCAATAATTCATTTGTGCAAAATAACCCGATAACATTTTTAATGAGAGCTATTTCAGAGTCACAAAAAATTTCTTTAAAGAGTTTATTGTTACAAGTAGCTGATCGAAAGGAATGATGATGTTGAACAATGTGATCGGTCATTGTCAACTCACTTGCTACAGTAAGATGATCCTCCATTAGATTTTTCACATGAGAGTACTGCATAATATTTTGTGATGCGCTTGCATTTCCAACGCAAGTTGATTTGACTTTATGCTTTTCTGTATTAATTTGGTCGTTTACATCAGATTTCCCGCTGTGACCAATGTTTATATAGCAATTGCACACTTTACACTCCACTTCGCTATAATTTCTTCCTTTCTCGATAAATCTCCATTTAAAAAAAATACTTCATTGAAGGTACATTTTCTCCTCGGCATTTCTGCTGAGGGGTTCTGTAGAAATTATTGGCAATTAAGATAAAAAATCACAATATTCGGCAGCTTATGTACAAAATATGCAATATTTTCGAACATCAGATTCAAAAGAATTTTCATAAATTAATTTAAACTAAGACTTAAGTTTATAAAAAATATAATGAACTTTCTTTGTGAATGGAAATATCTGTACTGATTTGATTATCAATAACGATCATAACACACAAGATATTTGCATGCCTGTAAAAAATAAAGCTATTGAACATCTAGTGCTATAAACTTGAACAACACTTGTTAACTTGGCATGAGACTATAACGAAAAAAGTGAAAAGTGGTATATTTTTTATAACACAATATTATTTGCAGAGATCTATGATTACTCGATATTTTTGAGTGTACTTACTGATGTTGAGTAGTTTCCCGGTCCCTTTCCTTAATCACTTCACTGGATATGCGGCATATGCTTTATGGTACAGTTTTAAATGCCCACCGTAGGTCCGGCTACCGGATTTTAATTGGTTACTTAAATAGTACACGTTTTATTCTAATAAATTTGCAAAACATGATCTAGTACAGTGTTTCTCAACCGGTGCTCCGCAAGCATGAGGAAGGTGCTCCACAAGCCTTTAACAAATAAAAAGGAAAAGTCCGATTATTAGAACTATAACATTATTTATTAGAACCAAGTGAAGACTTTCATCCATCACGTTACGATAATTTCAACCCAGATCTCATTATAAAATCTTCGTCATTCTTTCAGAATAATGACTCGTTTTATTATCCATTCCCCAACCTCTTCCAACTTTCTGCCTCCCGATTACCACTCTCCAATAACATCCCTTCCCCACCTTAGGCCCTATTCACACGACGACACTCGGTGGCGCCACACAGCGTCGAAAAGACTCGGACACGCGCCGTGAAAGATTTCCCTGCACGCCACTGTGGCTGCATCGAATTTGATGGCATGTCACCGTGTGTACAGTTACAATTTAAAACAATACTTCTCAAGGAGCAAAGCCACTCTATAGCGCCACCAAGTGTCACCGTGTGAATAGGGCCTTACGTTGTTTATTTAGAACCTTATTCACTCGCTCTGTTTCAGCCTCACCTTTCCCTTTTTCTCCTTCCACATTGTATACATAAAAGAACATTTTGTTGTCATTTTACTGTATTTCAAATTGTGTTTTGAGTTGTACTGATGGTGCAGCAAATATGACAGGTGTACATGCAGAACTGCTTGCAAAATTTAAGGAAGTAGTGCCACAAATTCAAAGTACACATTGTATTATTCACCGAGAAGTATTAGCATGTAAAAAGTTAAACCCAGAGTTGCATGAAGTGTTAGCAATATCCATCAAAACAGTAAATTTAATAAAATCCAGTGCCTTTGACCCCCAATTATTTGAAATACTATACCATGAAATGGGGTCTGCACATTCCACACTATTACTGCATGCAGAAATTCGCTGGCTGTCCAAAGGTCGAGTGCTAAAAAGATTGTGTGAACTTAGAGAGGAAGTAGTATTGTTGCTGTCAGAGAGAAATTCAGATCTTATTAAATACTATATGGATATCAATTGGTACTTGAAACTCTGCTATCTTGCTGGCATTTTTCAGAATCTGAATTAGTTAAATTTATCTTTACAAGGACCACTGAAAAATGCATTTCACATGTATAGTAAAATAGAAGGGTTTAAAAAGAAATTAAAGTTGTGGATTAACAGAGCCAATGACAACTACTTGATATGTTTTCTGTATTAACAGAGGTGCTGATGAAGTGAAAGATAAAAACAATGAATTTAATTATGCAGAACTTAAACTGATCACTTTTAATCACTTGAATAGACTTAGTGATAAATTTGATGACTATTTTCCTTCAAACAAAGATCCAAGAGTAGGTTTTTTATGGATATTTGATCCATTTAATGATAACAAAGAAAATAACTTATCACTAGAAGAAGAAGAGTTACTAGCTGATCTTCCCTCAGACTGCACATTAAAAATTTTAAGGGGGTGCCAGTGGTGTAGTGGTTAGGACGCTGGCTGCTACTCACCTGCTGCTTGAAAAGGCAGCGGGTACGAATCCTGCGCAAGTAGGATTTTTCCAAGGTCGCCCAGCCCCTGTTTGTGTGGTTTGAGGAGACTGCGCAAATTCAGCTGTTCTCTCCTTCGGAAGGGACGTTAAGCCGTTGGCCCCCCTGGTGTTCTTCGTAAGAGCAGGCAAATGCCGGCACCAGGTTTCCCTCCTCCCTTCCCCGGCTATTCATTGCACTACCTCTGAGATACCCACTGTGCGTAGGACAGAGGCGAATCGGCTGGGCACTCACAATCAATCAAAAAATTTTAAAGAGGAATTTTCCTCTTGAAACTTTTTGGATTAAAGCTCTCAGTGAATTTCTACAGCTGAGTGAAAAGGCGCTGAAAGTCCTTCCGTTTTCATCAACATATCTATGTGCAAGTGAATTTTCTGTAGTTACTGAAACAGAAAGCAAGCTGAGAAATCGTCTGAACATCATATTGCATATTTATATTATATTTAGAACTGTTTCTCCAAAATGAGCCCTTTTCTCAGCGGGGTGACCAAACGACTACAGCACCCGGAGGAAGGGTCGAACGCAATTCCCACGGATTCTCCTCAGAACAGACTATAGATGCTTAGAGAAACATAAATTGTGCTACAAAGTCTCAATAGCAAACGTATCTGAGAGCAACCTTTGGGACTTAACTGAGTAGCAAGTTTAAAAATACAATTTAACCAAAAGGAGCAAGAAGGAGCAACTCTTTTCTCATGGAATACAATGAATAAGGTTGTAGCTACTGCATAATGTTTACTTTGAAGCAGGAAACAGTAGGTGATCTTTTATAACTCGACATGAATTTCAGGACTGGAGTGAAAGCAATAAATTGGCCAATGGCTTTATCTCGAATTCCAGGACATTTTGCATCCTGGGTATGACCCATCCGGGATCCTGGACACAGGGTTCAATTCTGGGACTGTCCCGGCCAATCCAGGATGGTTGGCAACCCTAATTGTGGCAGACCGTATTCACTAATCACAGTACTTGTTTTTACACCTCTTTCATGTTTTTCAATAATTTCCTGCTCAACTGCCAGCCGGCCGATATATCGGCCCTTGGGGTATGTGCGAAAACTGCCACTGGCCGATCTATCGACCGCGTTTGTTTACGCTCTGTCCCTCTCGCCTCTGTGAGTCAGATGGCTTTTGTAAACACTTATCCATTATTTCTGATGCTTACTCATCTCTGTCAACGAAAATCTCAATAGAATTGCAATACTTGCTTTATTTTTCGACTGGAAGAACATTGGCTGTTTTTGTCGCAGTAGCTCATCTGGTGTTTCTTAGAAAAGGTTGTAGCAGTGATTTATCTTCCCTGTAATAGTTACTTTTAGCCAATTGATATTTTATTTAGGATACGGGAAAGGAGTTACTTCATTTCCAGTAATAATAGGTAATGTATTTCCATGTTTTTAAAAATAATTTTTGCAAAGTACCACAAATAAACTAATATAAGTTTTAAATATTTTTCTGGACGAGCCTAAATATTCTCATTGGTTTTGTAATATACAAATATATATAAATAATATGTACATATACATATTATATAATCTACACCATAATTGATTAGTATTTTAGAATACATATAATTATAGAAAATATAATTCTTATCTCTAGGATATTTTTTTAAACCTTCCATCGATAGATAATGTCAAAGCACTAAAAAATGAAAATATCTACTATTTGTATCATCTGAGAGTGACAGCGAGTTGCCATCATACACCGATGATGAAGGTATTCGATCATCAAGCAGTGATGACTCTCTTATCCATCCTGCTGGCCTTACTTCCTCATGAAAAGGAAGAGTATCTTCCTCCGAGAGTGCTGTGTCTGAAGATTTAGATAGAGGAGAAGCTCTAGTTGATTCTGATGAAGATGGTTAGGAAGAAGTATTTGAGAACAATGATAACTCGCCTGAATCCCATTTTGATTATCAAGAGCTACCACGTGAGTGTACGTGATAAAATGTGTGTGGGAGATGGGCGCAATGTTTAATTAAATTAAGTGTAATTATTGCAAAAATTATGCCACGTGCATAAAAATTTGTTTTCAGGTTAAAAACTAATAGCAATAACTAATATTAACAAAATTACTAATGACAATAATTTTCTATGCACAATTTTTATAATCTAAATGTAAGAGTTGATATTTTTTATAATGAAACTTATGAATAAAATATTTTTCCTAAATTTAAACGCAGTGAAAACAACATAATTAAATTGTATTCTATATCCTGCATGTTTAAAGAGAATAAATAATAAAATTTAGCTTCAGAATATTAATATTAGCTTTTATATAAATTTCTATCCGAAAACGTACATATCAAAAAACACTGGCATTTTTCGCATATACCATTTGATGGAGCCTGGCAGCAAAAGGGTTAATTTGCACGCTAATTGTTTTCCTTGCTTTCCTCTCTTTCTTCACATTCACTTTAGGGGCCATTGTTATTAATTTTATTTAACCTTTAAGTCAAAAAACACTTACAAGGGAAGCCCCCAAGGTGTGACACTCGCATCGAATTGAGACTTTGCAGAATGAAAGTATATGTAAAATAACAGACTCCTATTTCTACCTAGGTGCCAACTCGACATCGTTTACGAGAAAATGTCCTTTGAAAATCGCGATCCGAGAGTCAACGTAATAAGAAAGTTAAAAGTCCTTCCATTTTTATCTAGGGGCGTTGGTCTAGTGGAAACGAGCTGGATTTCAAATATTTTTACCGGGGTTCGATTCCCAAAGGGACCAAAAATTTTTTCTTATTTTTAAATTTTTTTTCGCAATTTCCAGCATATCGTCGATAAAATTTGCATGACATTTAAAAAAAATTTATTCCATGCATTATAACTACTATTTTCTTCATCGTAATGCAGTTTATATTGCCCCAAAAACTGAAGATCACTCGCTAAACACGAACAAAGACAAACAATTCCAATTGCCACTCCAAAATGTTCCCTCGAACAATAAATCGCTCGGCAATATTCTGACGTTGAAGGACGTCTGCTAAAAAGTCCACGAAAAACTGCGTCTAGTCATCTTATAATGTTCTTATTAAAGTTACGGTGTTGTTGTTTAGGGATTCGTTATCATTTGCAGGTGTCAATTATTTCGTTATAATTATAATTGAAATAATGTCACAATACTGTTTGATTATTTCGATGCATTGTTCTTTATTCCTCCTTTCAAATCTTGTCATGTATTGTTCATTATGATAAATCGGTTGCTGGTGTCAATTATTGCCATTATAATTATAATTGGCATTATAACACAATATTGTTGGGTTATTTCGGTGCATTGTTCTGCATTCCTCCTTTCAAATCTCGTCATGTATTGGTCATGATGGTAAAGTGAATGGGTAGTGATCCATAAAATTATGGTCGTGAAGAATGACGGTGAAGAATTACAGTGAAGAATTACGATGAAGAAAATAGTAGTTATAATGCATGGAATAAATTTTTTTAAATGTTGTGCAAGTTTTATCGACGATATGCTGGAAATCGCGAAAAAAACTTTTAAAAAAATCAAAAAAATTTTGGTCCCTCCGGGAATCGAAACCCGGTAAAAGTATTTGTAATCCAACTCGTTTCCACTAGACCAACGCCCCTAGATAAAAATGGAAGGACTTTTAACTTTCTTATTACGTTGACTCTCGGATCGCGATTTTCAAAGGACATTTTCTCGTAAACGATGTCGAGTTGGCACCTAGGTAGAAATAGGAGTCCGTTATTTTACATATACTTTCATTCTGCAAAGTCTCAATTCGATGCGAGTGTCACACCTTGGGGGCTTCCCTTGTAAGTAAGAGAGATGTTTCGATAAGTAGTGCGCATCAAACACCGAATAAATTACCAAATCTTGCAAACATAGGTTTATGTACATCTATAACCACATCACTACTTTTCCCATTTAATTTAAGAATTTAAAGCCATATTGAATAGAAGTCATAATAATCTCTCCCAGCAAACTGATTGTGAGCTGTCTAAACCTACTTTATAGAATGGATATGGAGGAATTTTATGACTTAACAGTCTTTTTTATTACGAGGTAAAAAACCTGTCACACATGGAGCAACTATCACTGAAACTCTCGACGTAAAACCTTAAACCAACCCAATAATAGTATTTGATAATATTTTAAAAAGATTTCGTGATTCCACTGTGACTTTCATGGAGTGATTTTAATGTGTGTTGACTAAGCTCAAAGGGAACTACTAATTTTTCATCTACGTAAACCAAATTGTCTTGAACTGTGATATCATTACGTAACTTCTGATAATGCCTCAAATCCCCTTCCTCAAGTTTTTTTTTATCACTTGGCCAACCAGTGTGGTAATAGTTAATAATTTTATTAAGGACTGTTACTGTCTTGAATTTCTCAAGGCTATCATTTTTAAATTCTATTACTGGGGCTAAGATTGTGTGCACTACCTCTAGCATGCATGCATCATCAACATCAGGTGCTTTAAGATAATTATGTGAGAGATAAGTCAGGAACACGGGTATGAAATTCTTATGGGAGAATCGATTCCCAGCTTTTACACGTAGTTCACTATGATAAGTGGTCCGCTAAAGGCGCTGCAGTCGCAGCCAGCTCTCTTTTCCCTCCATTTCTCGATTTCTATCTCTCTACCATATCACCGTAGCCACAGCGGCCATTTTGCTTGATATAAGTTCGCCATTGCTTATTGAGGTGTTGACAGTTACTCTGATTTTGTCAAGTAGATATATAGTAGATATGCATTCATCACTGTTTAAGAAAACGTGACGGAATGATTTTGTTCTGATCTCCAATTAACAGGTAAGTCTTAAAAATAGCATATATTTTTGAAAAAAATTCTAACGAACTAGTTCTACGAGGTGTTATGTGAATGTGTTTTGTGAGAATGCTTTCAAATTTTCTTAACAGATACCTGCAATGGATAGATCTCCAAGGAAGGAAGAAAATAAATTTCTCTCGTTTTTTGTGCGCGAGAAGCATTTTGAGAGGAAATGTTTGTCATTTTTAGGTGTTAAGCCTCGCTTACTTCATCTAGCTGTGCCATCCATTGCCCTAGCCATGAATATGGTACGTGTCAGTTCACAAAATAAGCCGTAATTTTAGATTGAGTAATTGAAATTTCTGTTTAAAACTTCTCGCGGTTATCAGTATATTGTAGTGAGCCTGGAAGTTAAACTGCAACATAGATGCCAGGGGATAGAATTGTGCTTGTAATAGAATGAAATAAGTATACCATAGTGATGTCTCATTGTTTTAATTTGAAATATTTTGAATTTACAGAAATTGTTAACTTGATTATTTCTTGTTTCTTATTATGCATTTGTTTGTAATCCTAGACTTTAAGATAATTCTTTGTTTCAAAACGTATTTAGAAATACATATATATTTTTCAATCGAGAAATTGAAATTTCCATATCAAATTTTTCCTTGTTATTTGATGAATACATATAGATCTTAAATGGACTAACTGTAACTGCTGCGAACACCTAAACGACAGCAAATACAACTGTGCTTAGAATAAATTATAAATAAAGTGGACATTTTCTATTGCAATGTGATGTGTTTAATTTTACAAATGGCAATGTGATCTTCATAGAAAAATTGTTTATGAACCGCAAGGGGCCTTAAGCGCATTTGCCTTATTTTACATTTATTGCAACGTTTAAAGCATGTCCATTGCTTCCTGCATCAATTTCATTAGGTTTAGCAGGTTTAATGATTGACATTCTTAAAAATTCATTTCCATTCTTTTTACAGGGGGAACAGAAAGAGAATGTGTTCCAGGGCCAAAGAAATCACTTTACAATAGATTTTTGCTTGATCCACAAATTTATTCTTGATGTGAAAGTTTGACATTTTTCATCGTCCACGTGAATTTCCTTTAAATACGTTCCATGCATAAAAGGTATTAACGTTATAAAATCCGGTTACAATACTTCATTTTTATATCTTTATTGTGTAATATTTATGTATAAATATCTCACTGTTATGTAATGTGATAATGACTTTGTACTCTCGCAATGTGTGATATACGGTAATAAATTTGATTTCTTAAATGCAATTCTTTCATTTAAGTCCATTTCTTCTGTCCGTCAAATTTATATTTGCTACGATTATCGTATTAAAACTGGAGGGGAAGGGGGTGAGCGACATCCTGCGATGACGTCACGCTAGCCTTCGTTAACACGTAGTTCCAAATTTTCCCGTTGACCCATCTATTGTTGCCTTCCATGGAAAACCTGGGAATCGTTTTATAGCATTAAGTTTCCGGTCTTTCCGTAGGGGTACTAGTTTTTGGTCTTGAGTAAACATATATTAACCAGTATGGTATACTACATTTAATTCATAAATAGTCAATTTTGTTTTTAAGCACTTAAGCCTGTAATTTTTAATTTTGTTTAAATCCTTGTTCATCACAGCTGCTAATGGCTTATGGTCTGTGAACACTGTCTCTGACCTGCCATAGATATACTCTACACTATGACAATGCATTTACATTTGTCATAGTGTGTACTTTTATGTAATTTTTTCTCTTGACTTGTTCTATATCTTTGCTAAGATCTCATGAACCAATAAAGAATAATAATAATGGTACTTCGAACAAGCAAAAGTGATAACCAACATTTCTTTTTCAGCCTGGATGTACCTCTCCTCTGATTCAGTCAGACTGTAAGAAGAGTATGCTTTTTTAACCTGAATTAATAATTTTTAATAATAATAATAATTTATTTACTGCAGTGACCCCTGTATGGGGCATTACATTGTCAAGGTCATAGTAAAAATAAAAGGACAGTAGAACACACTATAGAAAAGTGCACAAACATGACAATACAGTACAAAAGACACCATTTGTGTAGATTTTTACAATTTTTCAGAGATAAACTCATTGATGCTATAGTAAGCCCCCTTTAACATCATATCCCTGATATTTCTTTTAAATATAATTGCAGGCATAGATTTAAAATTAATAGGGAGTGAATTGTACAATTTTTTACTAGAATATTCATAATTTTTTGGCTTGTAGCAAGCCCACAGTATTTCATATCAATATTTTTACAAAACCTAGTTTAATATTTGTGAACATCATCACGTAAGACATTTTTGAAGCCAGAGTGAACATAACAGGTAGCCTCCAAGATATAGACACAGGGTAATGTTAAGATATTGCTACATCTAAAAACATCTCTACAATGTTCTCTAGGTTTGAGATTATGTATAATTCTTATTTCCTTTTTCTGCATAGTAAATATCTGTTTACTAGCTCTTGATGCGTAATAGAATATCGTATGACATAACACTATGAAATAAAGTTAAATAGGCACATCTGAGGGTATCATAGGATACCTCAGTCCTTAATCTTATTAAAAGATACATTAATTTTGCCAATTTATTTTCTAAATATTCAATGTGCTTCTTCCAAGTTAGCCCAGGGTCCAAAACTATGCCTAGCAGTTTGCCTGTTTCATTTCAGTTTAAGAAACTTTTAGATGGGTTAAAATGTATATGTTGATTTTTGGTAGCATTGAGGCTTAATTTATTGCAGGCAAACCATTCCTCCAATTTCTCCATGGATTTTTTGATTTCCCTTTTGTTTTCCTCAGGATTTGAGTTTTTAACAAAAAGACTAGTATCATCGGCAAATTGGAGGGTATATGACATAATATTTCCTGGGCAGTCATTAACATATAGTATAAAAAGAAGTGGACCGAGTATTGTGCCCTGAGGCACACCATGGATATGGTTAAAGTTTTCGGATTTACCATTTTTAGTTACCACAACATGAAGTCTATTGCTTAGAAAAGATTTGATTAAATCATGAATTTTGCCTCTGAAACCATAATGATTTCATTTGGCAAAAAGAATCTCATGTGATAAGCAGTCAAAAGCTTTTGTGAGGTCACACAGAATGCCTTCAATATGATGCTTCTCCTCAAAGCCATTTACTATAAATGACATGGCTTTAGCTACAAGATGTATAGTATTTCTACCTTTTCTGAAACCAAACTGCCTGTCATTTAATACGTCCTGTATTTCTATAAATTTATTTAATCTGCTTATTATAGCCATTTCATACACTTTGGACAAGATAGGGCTTATTGCTATTGGTCGGTAATTTGCCGGATCATTTATTGGACCCTTTTTATAGATAGGCAACACTTTTGTTTTTTTCAAAGCAGATGGATGTCATAAAAGAGTTATTGATTAGTTTAGTTAAGGGTTTATTTAGAAATTCCCTAGCATGCTTTACAACTTTAGAGTTTATCCCATAAATATCACAGGTATTCCAATTACTTAGCTTTAGAATAATCGTATTTACTTCTTCTTCCGTTACTCGATGGAGAAAAAAAGATTTTCCATAATTTCTAGCATTATTGCAATTTATGTAGCTTAGTTAATCATTTTTAAGATAGGAAGCAACATCATTTGTATTTTGAGTAAGATTTTTATGTATATTTGTAGCAGATAATTCTCAATGCTTATCAAAAACTTGCGGTGACAAGGAATTTTGCTTGGATTTTAAACTTTTTATAGAGTTTATAATAGACCAACTTTGCTTAGACTTATTATTGGCTGTAAGTATCAACCTGTCATTAAAATCTAGCTTTGCTTTATTTATTGCTAATTTATATTCTTTCGTAAGTTTCCGTAATGATTCGTGTGTGCTTTGGCAGTTATGTTCAGATATTTGCCTCGAAATATTTAAAATATTTTCTTTTTTAATTTTAAATTGTCTGTATACCAGGGCAGCCTTTTCTTTTTGTTTAATATTGTTTTAGTAGTCTTATAGGGAAAAAAGAACTCAAAGCTACCCATAAAAATGTTCCAAAATTTCATGAAATAATGTTCCGAATCCTCACAATCCTCATGGATTTCATTCCAATTTAGTGTACTCAAGTACTTACAAAACTTATTTATGTTACTCATATTTAAGTCCCTACACATCCTGATGGGGGTTTTTACTTCTCAAGTTTCCTTTGTATAGTTCAAAATAATGGGGTAATGGTCAGACAGTTCCGAGATTATTACATGAGCAGTAGAATTTACAATGTTTGTAATAACATTGTCTATACAACTGTTACTACTTGGCCTTGTGGTTTTCTTGATGAGAAATTTGCAAGCAAACATACTTAAGAGTAACAAAAGATCCCTAGTATAACCATTTCACTCATCCAAAAAATCAATATTAAAATCACCTATTACACAATACTTATCACCCGTTTTCACAAAAGATTCAAGGACTTTGTACGTATTATCCATAAAAATATCTAATTCGCCATTTGGAGGTCTATAAACACAATATAGAAATTTTTTAATTTTATACCAGCCAATTCAAAATGACCTTCATGAGCTAGACTGTTTAGGTCACCAATTGGTTTCCATTTATACTGTTATTTGCATAAATGATAACACCGCCATGCGTCTTATTAGTTCTGCTGTAAAAACCTGCAATACTGTAATCTGGGATGTTATAATATTGTTCTTCATTTATTTTCAACCAAGTTTCAGAGAAACATACTATCTCAGGGTACTTTTCACTTGACAGAAGAACACTAACCTCATTTACTTTATTTCTTACTGACTGAACATTTGCATGCATTATTTTAATTGACTGGCTTTGTTTCGTTTGGAGGCATATTTTTGAAGGTTTACCACCATGTTTATTACATTTGTCATAGTACCTTCGTTATCCAGTCATGACAGAGATTTAGGCATGGTTATTCCCGACTGCAATCGTGTTACTCTTTTTTCAGGTTGTACTGTAAGTGCTTTAGTTTCACTGGCTAAGGGGGCTGGGTTTTGAATAGATTCACCAACACTGTCCACATCAGGATTTGTTTGCTTGGGATTTCTTTGTTGATTCCACCTAATAAAGGAAAATCTTTTAACACACGCACCTGAAGGCCAATTTACACTATTGTTTAATTCCTTTAATAAGTAGTAGTCCGCACCAATTTTAAATGAAGCACTGTATTTATTATACGTTTCAAGTTTTTTGCAGGTGAAATTTTCGTTATTGTACTTCTTTGAGAGAAAAAGCAAAAGTTTTTCAGAGGTCACGTCCACCTTAATTCTTCCCAAAAATATCCACGCTCGTTTTTTAATAGCAAAACTATCAATTTCACTGTTTGTACCAAAAACAGCGCTATCTCGTCTCTTACCTTGTGTTACATTTTCTGATTTACTTTCATTTTTGGCAATATTTCGTGGCTTCCTTTTTGGTCGGACAGTGGTGAAACCCTCATTATCAGTATGAAGTTCCTTTTCCTCTTCTTCCACGGAATCGGGGATGTGCTCTTTCATCACTACAGCAGCAATGGTGTTTGCAGCCTTAACAGGTTTTGAGGGAAGATGTACTCATTCACTTTTCAGGATGACTTCACACTTCTTCTCACGCACTACCTGGCTGTAATTTTTATTTTCCTTTGCTCCAGCCTCTTTCTGTTTTTCAATACTGGCCACTCTTTTCTCCAAAATAACCATGCTCTCCCGTAGCACTGCTATAGCTGAGGATTCACTAGTATTGCATATGCCGTCATCACTCTGTTGTTGCGTATCACACTGGCAGGTATTACACATCCACAGAATCGCACTATTGCCTTTTATCACTTTAACTTCATTATCAGTTAGTCCTACACACTTTATGTGAAATAAATGCGAGCACTTTCCATTGCAAGCAATGATTAAATTCATATTTACGTCAATATTGCATGAGCGACATCGGGGCCCATCATCTTCGTCCACCATATTGGATATAGCAGTTTTTTCATTGAACAACTACTACTTCCTGACTGCAAAGCATCAGTTTGAATTTGTATTTCTTTAGATGGATCAAAATTAGCCAGCATGGAAGCACTTTGCAACATCTCTTTGATTTTTTTTAACTACCTGGGAATACAAATCGGTCCAAGTCTAATCATTTTTTAGCAAAGTACACAACAGAAATGTCAGTTCAGTCAGAATTGGCAAAAAAACACAAAGATAATTTAATACTCCAAGAAATATTAGTAATTCTTTTTTATTTTGTGGATTCTTTAAATTATTTATTGAGTCATCTCTGCCTGGATCAAGATGCATTCCTTTGCTGTTAAACAAATGACCAAGATAATTTTACTTCATTTGGACAGTATTGAAATTTTCTCACATTGAACTTAATATTATTATCTCTGTCCCTTTGCATTACTTCCCTTAACGCTTGATCATACCTTTCTTGAGTTTCAGTAGAAACTAATATATCGTCAAAATGTACTACAACGTCATCAATATCCCCAAAATACTTGGTATTGAAATGCTGGAATACCTCAGGGCTGATGTTGAGGCCAAATGCTAAACTTTTAAAACAGAAAGGACTAAAGGGTGTGGAAAACGAACATAACTTGCTTGAAGACACTCAGTTCAATCTGTCAAAAACCATCTTTTAGGTCTAGAACAGAAAAATATTTCTGATTGGGTAATTTAGGTTTAGATTCTTTTAGTTTAGGGATTGGGAAATTGTCTCTTTTTATGGCTTTATTTAAAGCTGATGGGTTAAGATAAATTCTAAGACTTTTGTCAGACTTCTCAATGACTAACATATTACTAAGCCTCCGTCAGAGCAGCAATAATTCCTTGTTTAACTAAACTGAGTGATTTCTGTCCTTTATGACCAGACTATGACAACCACTTACTTTGGGTTCTGCATTATCGATTAACTTAATATCATAAGTCTCTGGAAATTTACCCAGTCCCGAAAACACACCCTTGTGTTTTTTTATTAAACTTAGCTTTATACATATTTATTCTACAATCTTCTAGTGAATGTACTGTTTGTTTAACCAGTCCTAGTTGCTCACAAATTTCCAGCCCTAACAATGGTATGAACATTTTGGAATTCCCAGCATCCTTTTTAATTTTTGGATCTAGGACAATAAACTTGGTTACTACAGAAATGTTATTAACCTTACATGTAACATTTATAGATCCTGCTGCATTAATAACAAATCCCCCATAGGCCTCTGTCCTATACTTACAGGGGACAACACTGGACAAGGAGGTAACTATAAATATACCTTATGGGGCATTATATTTACATCACTCCCTGGATCTAGTTTAAACTCTACTCGTTATCATTCACAACAGTAATTTATTTCCATCCACATACCATCAGATTGTCAATAGACAAAATAGACACTGTAGCACACTGCAACAATGCATCTCTTGAAGAGTCCTCATCAGAGTGCAGTCATGGACATTTTTATACATGCACCCCACCTCAAAATTATTCCTTTTCCCACAAAGCTTACATATTTTTCCATATGCAGGGCAACTCCTAGGCTTATGAACATAGCTGCACTTCTTACACGAATAAGTCTTATTAGTATCACTGGCTTGACTGGCCTCAGCATTTCTCGAAGAAATTGCTCACTTGTCTATGCTAGATTTATTTTTTCCATTCGCAGGCATGCTTAAGATGTTGATTGATTCATTTTTAGTAGAGCCCTGTGCCTTCCTACTAATGACAGATTGCTGTGATGAACAAGGTTCACCTGACATCTATTGAACTTGTCTTTTGGTTGCCTCCGTGATTTGTCCAGTGAAAACGACTTTTGTCAGTGTTAAATCCACAATGTTCAATCTTCATCTCTTATTGCAAATACTATGTGATCCCTCACCATGTTGTACTCTTCTTGAAACTCGCATCTCTGTGCCAGCATCTTCAGCTGAGTCACAATTTCATCAAAACTTTGTCACTCACCTGTACACAGGTAGCAAATTTGTAACGTTCAAAAATGAGATTCTTCCTTGGCTCACAATATGCTTTAAACGAACTACACCATCAAATGTCTCTGTAATGCCCAATAGTTTTTGCAAATGTATTATACATCTTTACTCTCTGAGCTTCGATTAAATTTAAGAGAATAGCTATTTTTCTGCCATTGTTGTCTTTAAACATTCCTGATGCTTTAAACT
Organism: Tanypteryx hageni; assembly: GCA_028673005.1. Taxonomy (NCBI): domain Eukaryota; kingdom Metazoa; phylum Arthropoda; class Insecta; order Odonata; family Petaluridae; genus Tanypteryx; species Tanypteryx hageni. Next base: position 199,200,255 of record CM054115.1, read on the forward strand.
TATGACAAGTTGTTTGGTGCCATAACATCTAATTTTCAACCACATTGCCTTCAAATGAGAGCTCAGAAGAAGAGCGAAACTCAATTCTTTTTTCACAATTTCTCATAAACTAGCTAAGTAATGACTGTGCCATGTTCTATTTTATGATATAGGTCCATTGATATAATAAAATTAACTTTAATGACAACCTTAGTAAACAATTTAAAATAAACTTGCACAAGCTCAGATGATGTAATATCTATTATAATGCTCACACACAATGACAACTGGCTACCAATCTCTATACAGGGTAGCCAACCTAGCATACATACAACACATACAGTTGCAAAAAACTTCAAATGCACATTAAAATCCTAAAACAAAATATTAAACAAATGCAAAATTTTCTAAAAATTTTTATTGAAAAAACTATTCATTTTAGTTACGTTGCTTTCCTCAAACTACTCAAAGAAACCTCTAATTCTACAACTTGGTCAAATAAATTATTTTTATCCTTCATTTTAGAATAATATTTTGAAGCTCTAAAATAATGTAAGAGTTCTGATGTTGTTGGCGTTTTCAGTTCTTCACAATCTTCCCCACTCTGTTCATCATTTAAATTGAGAACAATTTCATTGTTTTGTGATTCTACCTCAGTTTTCAAGTCAATTTCATTAACCCTCCAAGGACGATAATTTTTTTTCTCTAATTTTTCATTATTTTATTATATTTGCGTTTATATGCATATATTATCTACTCTTGCCAAGTTTTAAGCATAATTTACCAGCAATTATTGAGATATGGGGTGATGCCATATGGCATCGCTCGGCCTATTCCAGGTCATATTTTTCACGTAATTTTCTCTTTGCAAATACAGTGGATCAGCCATATTCGCAAGGGTTAGGTTCCCACAGAGGAACGAATACTTATTTTTTGCGATTAGCTGCATTCACCTACAGTCACTACTTTTTTCAGGTGGCAACCCATTATTTTATACTCATGAAACAATCGCGCGAAAAATAAATATGCGTTATGATTACGTTGACGTCAGCATTTTTTATATGATACACACATGCATTTATTTTAATTTCTTTTCCGTAGGAAAAATATTATTTAAAAAATTTTTATTGTGAAAATAGGTGGTCACGAATAATCCAAGTCTCGAATACAAATGACGCGAATAAGCATGATCCACTGTACTCTAATACCTCATTTCCCTACAATACAAAAGAATCTTATTACTCTGTTCATTCTATCGAAATATTCTGTTTTTCATCACTTTTCAATAAATAAAATAGCATATATTACGGTAAATATTTATTTTATTGTGTGATAATTAGCAAAACATGGAACACACAGGCCTAAATTGCATTTGCTGCATTCAGTCCTTACTTAGGAACTGCAGCCTTCTAAAGCACATCTCCGCCGGCTGTTCTTTTCGGTGGGCTTCACATAATGGTCGATTCTATCATAGTGTACGCTCTGTAACACTCGGCCCGAATCATTTCTGCCCTTAGAGTACTTGCCCGGCCTGGCGCCTTTGAAGGGGTTTTATATTGGGTAAGATATGTAAGAACAATTTCACGTCGAAATTCTAATTGCGTCGCAACCCTTCCTGAATTTCTATATAGTATCCAGGTGTTGTGGACTGCTGCATCTAATAGCCACGTAAAAATTGGCCACCACCATTTTTTTCCACGGATGTTTATCCTGTACATGGCTATGTTTTCATCCATGCAGTCAGTCCCTCCCATGAATTTATTATACGCTGCAAATAAGGCAGGTTGAGGTACTGGAGCTCTTTTCTTTTCTGATGAAGAATACCTTACAGCATTTTTCACAGGGTTTACACCGTGGCAAGAGGACATGATCGTAACTACCGAGTTGTCTACCCAACTAGTAATAATTATGTTTTCCTCCCTGCTGGCCCAATACTGAAATGTTCCACGCTTCTTCTTCTTCAGGTCTTTATTGCCCTGAATGGGACAGTCTTTTAGAATTCGGTTCTGCCTCAGTGTTCCTGTCGCACCATAACCTAACTTATTCAGATGGCAAACTAAATTTACTCCCGTAAATAGGTTGTCAAAATAGAAACAAAATGGCAAGTGCTTTATATCCTCGGGAAATTCATCTATCATTGACAATAGAGGCGCAGATGCCTTGCCAAAATTGACTTCATATTCAGTATTTGCATTTGGGTTTTTACCCTGATACACATCAAAGTTTACCAAATAACCGGTGGTAGTATTTACACACCATACCTTATAACCAAATCTTATTGGTTTTCCCTGTAAAAATTGTTTGCAACCATGCCTGCCATAATAAGCTTTCATCATACGAATGACAATGCTCTGGTTTGAAGTGATCTAAAAACTTTTGCCGCAGTACATTCATCAATGGACGCAATTTCCATAATTTATCATTAGTATTCATTTGAGCATTGTCTGCAAAATGAATAAATTTAATTATTTGCACGAAACGATCCCTACACATTGCATTCGCGACTAAATCATTCCTTACATCAGGAGAAGTTTCCCAGTATCGCTTCTTTCCCCGCATGTTGTTATAACCACTAAGGATCAAGATTCCCATGAAAGCTATCATTTCCTCATTAGTAATCTGAGAGTTCGCATTGTTCGTGAAACTTGCATATTTTGTTGCTTCATTTACAAGAAACATGATAACATCATCATCAAAAAACATTTCAAATAACTCCACTGGGGACTTGTCTCTAAATTGTGAATAATCAGCACAAGGGAACGGTGGCACTTGCACGTTCAAATCTTCCTGATACCACTTCACTGCACTCCGGACGGTTTTCCTAATTTTTTTGGGACGAAGTTCTTTTTCTGTTGAATGCTCAGACTGTCCAGTAGCATCTCCAGGGTCATAATCCTTGCAACCGCCAATGCGTCAAGAATTTGTTAAAACCAACTCGGCTCCAGCGCTGAGTTGCCGACCGCTTAGGTTGTCCACATTACCGGCGTCATCCTCATTGGCAGAGTCTTCATCTGAAGCAATAGCTGCTTCTGGTGGCTCAATATATTTCAACAAGATCTTTCTCCTCGTCGTCCTCAAGCAGCTCAAGAACTTCCTTTAGTGTTAAATTCCTAAGTTTGAAAAATAATTAATGTTAAAATGAATTCATTCTATTTAGTATTAAATAGGACCAATAAATCACTATATGTCAAAATATATACATATAATGCAAAAAGCTGAACTGATTCAATTCTAGAGAGTAAAACAACTTATAAGCATGCATTATGGAAATCGACCACCAATTGGCAAAACCACAGGCATCAACACCCTCCGCGGGGCAGCTAGTGCCACCTGCGCCGCGTGGCGCCCCTCCCACCACTCGAAGCCAACCTGTTCCCTCTGACAATGAGGAGCTATGGGATACCATAGTTTCTATAACGAGGGTCCTGAAGAAGCACATTTCCAGCCGCCAAGGGCTCCTCCTGGCGTTGCTGGAGGAAATTGCCCTTTCTAAGTCCGGAAATGGATATACGCCGTAAAAGGGGGTGTTTTTCGATAGTGGGTTGGAACGCCAATGGGATTCGCCACCGTACCGACAAACTCCTCCCACTCCTTCATGACCTTGGTGCCTCGGTTGCTGCCATCGGCAAGATGCGGTTAACGCCCTACATCCCTCTGAACCTGCGAGGGTGGGCTGTGCACAGAATGGATAGGACAGGCGGCCCTGGAGGGGGCATCGCCCTCCTGATCCACACGTCCCTAAGGTTCTATGAGTACCAGCTCCCGGAGATGAACCAGCTCGAGGCAGTGGCCGCGGTCATTCGCATGACCAAAGGGAGGTTGCGAGTGGTGGCCGCGTATTACCCTCCTGGACAAGACCTTGATGAGGATGATATGTATGCTCTTTTCCCCCCTGATGGAGTTCCGATGGTTGTGCTTGGCGACATTAATGCCAAGCACAGAGCCTGGCACTCCAGGCTGTCTAACCCCAGGGGGCAGAAGCTCAATCGCCTCATCGAGGATGTGGGGATATCTGTCTTGGGGCCCAGAACCCCGACCTACCTTCCTACTTCTGACGTTCTGGACATTGTCATTTCCTGCAATGCTCAGTCGTCTCTATACATGTCCACCCTGAACGAGCTATTGTCAGACCATCTGCCGATATGCCTTCATTACGGCAACCTCCCGGTCAGGCTCCCCCCCTTCAACGGCGTGACTTCGCCAAGGCGAATTGGGTAGCCTTCCGTGTCCAAGTAGCTTCTGCCCTCCCGGCTAATGCTGAGGAGCCGCAATCCCCTGAGCAAGCTGATGCCATGGCGACCTTTGTGTCTGGTGTCATCCGAGAAGCAATGGAGGGGAATATTCCCTGGAAATTCACTCCCAGGCTGATCTCCCGACGGCTTCCTGAGCCAGTCCGGCGGATCATCACCCACCGGAACAGCGTACGGCGAAGGTGGCAGCGCCACTGCACGCCGGATTTGCGCAACCTGCTCTACTGCCTTAACAGGGAGGTCCGAGAAGCGATCCGGGAAATTAAATCCGACGCCTGGGAGGAACAGTTGGCGGAGGTGTCCCTCGCTGATCACTCCATCTGGCGGGTTTGTCGTGGTTTAAAAACCACCCAGCAGAGGGACCCTCCCCTCTCAACTCCTACAGGACTTGCCTGCTCCTCCAGGGAAAAGGCGGAAGTGTTTGCAGAACACCTTGCTAGCACCTTCCGGCCTAACCCTTCCACTGCTGACTCGGTGGATTCTGAGGCGGCGGTGGAAACAGCCATGAATGCTATTCAGAATTCTGCTGATGACGATCGGGACTTCTTTCCTCGGATTGGCACCGCGAAAGTAGTTGCTGTCATGAGGAACCTATCCTCGCACCGCTCTCTAGGTGATGATGAAATCAGCGGGTTAGTGATTAAGCAGCTCCCTTTTGCAGCTGTACAGTTCCTTACAGTGCTGTACAATGACTGCTTACGCATCCGGCACTTCCCTGAGGGCAGGCTTATAGCTTAGCTGGCAGCCTGGAATGGGGAAAAGGCCACTGCCTTTTCTCTAACACCCGCTCTGTAGACCAACAGAGTTGAGTTCTTGTTTAAAGTGTTTCGTGTTCATCTCTCACATATAGTTTGGCGCCCAAACGACAACTGCAGCTGACCAACCTAAGTGTTCTTATTTCACTTATATTTTACGTTGACTAGATAGTTCCATTCTGTTTGCCCCACGTAAGTTTATTTTGGTGAGACCTGATTTGTGTAGAATGTAGTCGACCATTGCAAAAATTGCAGCGTACGTAAATGTAATTGTTTACAGCAAAAAATTGTGACACTCATAACGTTTTGGAACCTGACACTTATGAATTTATTATATCTGTTAGTTCACAAAATAACGTAAATATAAATCTTATCTGTTCTAAACCACGAATAAGTAATAATAATATAATTTATTTCACCGTTGGCAAATACATTTTCATGGTTTCGTCACTAAATATTACAAAAAAAGACAGGAGGGGGAGAGGGGGAAGAAAAAAAATACAAAGCAAGATACAAGATTGATAACATACATCAGAAAAGATCAAAGAAAAGCAAAAAATTTCACACATAATCATCAAGGTATTCACAAACACTATAGTAAGTTTTCTTCAGAAGGAACTTCTTAACTTTACTTTTGTACAATTTGTGGGATGAAACTGATTTTATATCCCCAGGTAATTTGTTATAAATTACAGTGGCTGAATGGTGAGGGCCTCTTTGACAAAGTACATTATTGTAATCATTAATGTGAATGTCAAATAATGAACGGGTGAAATGACTATGATATTCTGCATCTGTGGGAAAAAGTTGATGATTAGATCTAACAATGAATTTATGCTTCGATTTTCATTTACCTGAGAAAATGTTTAATGAAAAGGTGATTGCATTTCTTTAATATAAAAAATGTATCATGGTTTACTTCCTGAAAAATCGGTTGAAATTGTTTTGTGTTTCGTTTTGTGATATATCCACAGATGTTCCTTAAATTTGTAATTTTTAAATTCCTAAAATATCATTCACAACTAAGTGCGCCACAACTACTATTGATTATTTCATTTTTAACCGGATATTATCATAGAATTTTACAACATATTTGATGACGCAAATCTATAATAAATATATATTAAGCATTGTATTGGAATGGAAGCCAAAGAAAAACGGAATTCGTGGAATCAATACTTATTCAGAAGGTTTATTATTTTTTATCATACTGAGTTTTGAGAGTATGCAAGTCATATTCCAGAAGTCATGTGACTTCGATAGTATCCTGCAGAGAAACATAACTTCAGCCATTGCTAATTTTATCTGTAATTAATATTTCCTATGCACATATTTAGATCAGATTTGTAGCAATTATGGAACAATTCCATAAAGTTGATCCTTAAGAAGTAATATCCATACAAGTGTGACAAATATGCATTTGCAAAATCGGCTGCTATTGTCATATGAACTGTACAACAAAATATTCCTTTTAATTAAAACTTAAAAGAATTCATTTAGTGGGAGTTTTACCAATCAATTACTTAGGTTAAACTTAAAATTGATTTTAGCATGTACACGATATTTCTGTTTGCATAGATGATTTATAATGCTAATTTCATTTTCAGGATAATACAAACAACAACGAATCAAGGGCAGATTGTAAACTACCACCATCACATCAAAGTTACTTTATTTAACGAAATGTAGTTTAGTTTTCATTACAATTTTAATGAGGATAAAATAAGGGGTTTCATTAAAATTTGGACTAGGGAATCAATCTTCCAAGTGTCCCTAAATATTGCGAACGAGACAAAGAAATGAGTTCTCTTAAGGTTAACTGCAAAATTTAGGGTCCTTAACTTGGATATGAATTCAGCATTCGTGCTCTGCTTCCATCATTGCTAGATTAGTTTACTATATAATCATGTAGGTAGTCTTTAGTTCTATCGTTAGGGGATGGGACTGGGTCGTTTGTTGGATTACAGACTCCTTGTGTCGGTACCAAAAGCGAACGAGGCAACGATTTGAGTTTTGGCAGTGCCGGCCTGCGAGAACTCTGTACCGTCACTTGGATATGGGTTTGGCAATCGTGCTCTGGTTCCATATATATTAGATTAGTTAATTATATAGTAATAATGTAGGTAGTCTTCAGGTCAATTGTTAGGGGATGGGACTGGGTCGTTTGTTGGATTACATACTCCTTGTGTCTGTACCAAATGTGAACAAGGCAATGAATCTGGTTTTTTGTTGTCTATCCTTGGAAACTCTGTAAAGTGCTCTTGGAAAAGATTGAATATTTAATTTTCTGGTTTAACTTTTTAATAAATATTGTTGTTTGCATAGATAGTTTAAAGTATTGTGTTTGTCATATATGGGTTATCAGTTTTACCATATTTTTAGTCCATTGATGGTGATTGATGCTATATTCCTGGCAATGTTTGCCTCCAGTGTTGGCGAGTTTTTCTCTTCTATTACCTAATTTTTTGTTGTTTTAAATGTTCCTTCTTAATTTCTTTTTTGGATTTGAACATTTGAGGTATAGGTCAATTTTTTCTGATATTGCAGCTGATTTTACTAAAATTTTATTTGCATTTGCAAATCAGATTTTTTTCATTAATGTCAGTTTAAGAAGGAATGGTAACAATCTAAATGAATACAGACTCTATTAAAATCATAATTTGGTATCAATATTGAGGTTTTAATGACAAATATTTCTGCTTTCAGAGAAATTGATGTTTTTCATTAACCTACAGGCCATGTTCTAGGTCTCAAGTTTGTTGAACCTTGAAGAATTGCTACAGACCTGGTCTACTTGTGAGTATATTGTTTCAAACAGAATCTTGGGAATCCATTCCTGAAATCACCAGTATATGGAAATAACATTTTCTTGGAGAGCTTAAGTTTTAATTGATGTTATGTGTTTTTTATAGTTTGTTTAATTTTTGTTTCCTTTGATCTATAATTTAAATTTTTGTTTCATTATAAATGACATTCACATCCCAGGAAACTCTGTAAATGCCTTATATACATAATAATCTTCTGTTTTCTCTTACAATTTCTTATCAGATCTATTTTTTACCTTTCATCTTGGCATGCAGCTATGACAACAGTGGTGTTGCCCTTGAAGGCAGTATAGAAATCAGTCATCAGGTGATGTGGATAATCATGGTATTGGTAATTACAATCTTCGAGGCAAGGTAGTCATTTTTCAATTGATGTTTTCTTTACTATATATTGTTTTACATTTATTATATATTTCTTTGTTAGACATTTGGACATTTTTGGTGTATTTTTCCTTTGATGTTAATGAACGTTCATTGATGTTATTTTGATATGGTCATATAGCGCTATGTGATTATGACTGTTGACGTATTGTATGGTGACTTTGACATGTGACGATGTGACATATTTCTTATTGCTATCACAAATTTATGCCTCTGTTCCGATTTCAAATATTAACGAATGTACATACTAACATGTGTATGTTTATATTTATTATTTATTTTGTTATGCTCAAATTCAGTATGCACATTCTGGTGATTTCATGTTGTTTTAATTGTGACTCATTTATTTCTTTTGCAGTGTTTTTCATTTTTTTAAATTTTATGTTAGCTTAGTTTTGTGGAATTTACAATACTGATAAAAGTTTTTATTTTTCAGGAGTATTCATTCTATCATAGAATGGGCCTGGAATTTTTCTGGGGAAATGCCATGCATAATAAAAGTTAATGAATTGGATGCACTACCTCAGTGATGATTTGGAAACGTGCACATGAAGAGCCCAGCAGTTAAACCGGTGTAAAAATACATAATACCAAAGGAGAGTAGAGTCAACATACACTGCTGTAAGCTACAATTCAAGGCCTCATTGGAGATCCTTGAGTGATTGATGCTGTTCTGCCATGATAATATTTCCTACCACCCAGCAATCATCTCCCACTAGTTTAGGGGTTCAATATATTATTCTATATTACAATATGTATTATGTATGAAATTTGTTTTATATTGTCTTTTAATATTAATTTTACTCTTGCAATAAATATTTGTTTAAATTGTGGCCATCCTTATTTCATCCTTAAATCAGTTCAACCATTGTTGCATAAAAAATAAAACTTTCTCTATTACAATTATATTTTAAAAATAATTTTGAAATGTTTTGCAAAAAATTGAATGAAATTCAAGAATGACATGTTAAAATAAATTATTCACATATTTGAATGCCTAATTCAATTTATGGTAGGATTTTTAAAAAAACAATTATGAAAATTTTACAAGTTTAAATTATTCTGAAATGAGAATTCCTGTCTAGAATTTTTTTGAAAATTTCTCATAAAAACAAATTACATGTTATCTCCGGGATCGTTGTCAATATTTACTTCCGGTTGACAATTAAGAAAAGAGAAAAGGAGCGTAACTAAGTGTCAATTGTTAACTATAGTCTTTGGTAGGTGGCGTGGTGGTGGCAGCTAAAAAATAAGATATCTCTTAAACAATACATGGAAAAATGTATCAAACAAAGGTTGTAGAAAATGAAATTTCCTACAACTTTTATTCCAGTACATTTTTACATTTATCAAATATTAAAGCAAATATTTCAAAATAACGGATAAGTGACCACTTCCGGTCGACCGATTTTTACCAAAAACTAATCAGATCTTCTAACTTTTATAGAAATGTTAAATATAAAAGTTTGGGTTGATCTGATTAATAGTTTTTGAGTTAGAGCGCCCACAAAAATCTATCACATACAGACAGAGGCTGACATACAGACACAACGACATCGTCGAGAAAATAGTCAAAATGTGTTCAAAGGACCTTAAAACATGTATTTCTGTTGAAATCTCGAATTCGATTTTTTTCTTGAAAACAATACTTTCTCTATACTTCGTATATGGAGAAAATAATATGTATTCAAGCATGGAAATAACATAAGGAACTTCTTGTAATAACTTACTGTAACATCTGTATTCTATCCTAATTGTTGCAGACTACAGAATCCTATCTACAAGACTTAATTTAGTTAAATATGCGATATTAATTTGATGATAAATAAATACATTGTCCTAAATTAAGAAAGATAACTTATATTTTATGAATGCATAACTAAACCCTTGAGATGTTCTACTTAACCCTTGCAAATACCCTACTCAGCATCATGAAAAGTTGGCAACCCTAATGGACACCCACTCACCTTCCTTTCAGCATTCATGTAAAAAAAACAAAAATACCAGCACGTGTTCCTTTGGAATCTATTTTTGATGAATTACCATTGAAGACAGCTGCATTGCAGCCAAAATGCAAGTGTATTATGCCAACAATTCTAACCCAATATCCAACCAGTTATGAGCCAATCTATCCAACCAAGAATTCAGTTTACCAACTTGCAACTACGTCATCACAGTCACGTGTTAGCTATAGTGCAGCAGTAACTTCCAGGCTAATATCTCCACACCACCTCATTGCCAAAGTAGGGATCCACACAATGAACAGCATTGTCACCTACATGTGTAAGAACAACTTGCACCTAACACCAGATGGCAGGACCACAATAACTCTGGCAATGACGTCTGTCATAGCACACAGCCGAGCAACAACACAGCATATCCTGCCACATAGCCAACCAATGCCATCAACATCCTCTCCAATCAATCATCCAGCTTATCAAACAATGAGTAGTAACTATCCCACTGGTATAGATAGCATTGGCACATGGGCGTCGGCAGAAAATATTGCAGGGGGGGGGGGGGGGCAAAACACAAAAAAATGCCTAACACACAGGGGCAGACATGATTTTTCAAACCCGTGAAAATTTTACTTAACCGGCCTCCAGGTGACGACAAATCTACACCAAAGAACCAAATTCTATTGAATATTCTATTGAAATTAGCTTAGGGTACGTTTGACTTGAGTTTTTCACTTTGTGTATGATGATTGCTTTTCCCTTGAAGCACGGTAAAATGTACTCCGATAGGCTTTGCCTTGATGCAAATAAAAAATATGTATTAATCTTTGATTTGCCTAATTTTCACGGAACGATTAACGTCGAATTTAAATATTGCATGTTTATAATATATTTAAAATACCCACCTTTAACGAATAACCATGAATGTGTACATTTGCATTGGCAGAACATTTTTCAGGTTAAAATACATAATGAGAAAACAACTAATAAAATTCATACAAATTCATTTATTTAAAAAACTATTAACAAAAACAGAATAGTCATTCTCAAAATCAAAGAATTAATTTTTAAACAAAAATTGCAAACACCCTGTGGCTGCACCAAACTTTTCTACTTCTTGGTCTATAAATATTTTTTTGTTTTCATTTACATATTTCCCTTGTATGCTTAACATGCATAGCCCAGACAAACGATCATCACCCATAGTTGACCTTAACCAAGTCTTTAATCTCTTCATTGTACTAAAACTTCGTTCTATCGTATAAGTAGAAACAGGCAAAGTTAATACAATTTAAACTGCTTTCCTAATAGCCGGGTAAAGGTCTGTGTGATCAATCAAATCAGTTATGCCATTCTCCAACTCAGAATCCGCCTTACTTGACCACATATCATACCATGTCATCGCTTCATTTTCCAAATTATCGATTTCATAAATTATGTTTAGATTCAAAATTCTGTTTTTATACTCCTGTCATCCCAATTGACTCATTTGTTTTGGACAGAGTATAAAAAGATTGAAATGCTTCTCATTTTCTGGAGAAAATCGGCATTCAAGCGATGAGATAATTGAGTCTAAATATGGAATAAAAACAGAACGATGATAATAATCCTCCACAGGCAAATCTTTGAAATTGGATCGATAGGTCTGGCGTGCACATGTTCTTGGTAGCATTAGATTAATGATCAGTTTTTCGGCTAGATCCTTAACTTCCAAAAAAATGTCGTTAAAATGACTATCAACATTTTGTCTGTGATTTTGGAGCACTATTAAAAGCTTTAGTATATGCTCATGAACTTTCAAAATATCCAACTGAATGGCCTGAAGAGCTTGCGTTACTGGTTCTAGTATTGATGAATAGGTCGAAATAATAATGAGACTGGGCAAAAGACTTGTTGTGTTTGTGACATTGACTAGTTGATGCGCCTCTTGGGATGCTTTACCAAACTCTGTTTCAGCTATTTGGTTTAATTTTTCGTGAATTTTCAAAAAGCTAGGCGTGAAAATCCTAATACTTTTGTACTTAGCACTCTGACGAGTTTCGCATAGCATTGGTATAGATGGAATCAAAGATCTTCTTTTAGGATTGCCACGAAAATAGTTTATAATGGCTTTGACTTTTGTCTGTGTGCAGAACAATGCACGAAAATGGCTTTAGGACATATTTCTTTAATAATGCTCTGCACTCCTTGCTCCTTCCCAGCCATTGTTGCACACCCATCATACCCTTGTCCAATTAAGTTTTCAAGGCACAGCCCGAATTGTGTACATTTACTCATTATAGTTTCAGCAATAGACTTAGCATCAAAACTAGTAAGGGTTGCAAACCCCAAAAATTCTTCTCGTATCATGTCCTTACTGTCTACAAATCGCACACCAAGAGACAATTGTTCTTTACCTGATATGCCAGTGCTTTCATCTGCCAATATAGAAAATCCGACTGATTTATGACTTCTGCAACGATTTTCTGCCTAATGTTCTCTTGACAGAGTCCAATCAGCTGATGTTCTATTTGCACTGATGTTTATCGAGCATTAGTTGGAGAATTTTCTAAATGTTTACGGAGTGTGTCATCCCCTGCTTTGATCCAAAATTCGTAAAGGCTTTGCACATTCCCAATATTGCTGGGTTTTCCACAAAGTGCAATGTCGTGTGTGCCATAAAATATGAGAGTGGATAATATGGGAAACAGCATCTTTCTATTTTCTTCAACTTTTAGCCTTGATGAACTGTCAATTTGACAAACAATATTCTTTTCTGGGTTTTTCTTTATTTTTAAAAAATTACTGTCATATATTTGGGCATATTTGTGCCAGGAACTCCAAAGATGATTTTTAGCACTCTGATGAAAATCTTTGTATTTTGTGAATGGCTTATTGATGAAAGCTCCTTGCGCACCTTGATGAACAGCCTGTGGAAATAATATGCAATATTTGCAAACTGCACCTTTGAGTTTTATTGAGTAATTAAGGAATACATATGTCATTATTATACTTTGTTGTGCTTAGAAAATCTTCAATTGATAGAATGATAAAAGTGAATGAAAAATTGATAATTTTAGCTTATTAACCAATATTTCTTGGTCTATATCTTGAACATAGATTTTTCTCAATAAATTTTATTAGACTGGAAATCCTATGCTAAAATGCATGTATTTTAAAAGAAAAATGTACTTGCACCCTCGGTCCTGAACATCTACTCATCCTCTGGCCTCTAGGGGGAAGGGAAATCCGCCACTATTCGAATGTTGGAAAATTTTATAAACAGACTTAAAGGCCCCTCTGCACTGTTCCGAATGACAGATTTTATCATTTTGTTCTGCTTTCTCGCATGCATCTGTTTATTAAGATAGGAAATTTTTTTGACTGCTCCTAATTTCGGGTCTTCCTGATCCCCGTATTCCCAGAGTACTGCGCCCCGGGGATGTTGCCCCGGCATCCATGTCCTCTCGGTGACCCTACCTAGTGGAGTTGATTTCAATAATTCATAAAAGTTCTTAATAAATATTACTTATTTTAAATAATCTTTTATAACGTGCTCGCAAGCTTTGTATTTAGTAATAGATAAACGAAACCTAAGATTTTGTTAATATAAAAGATATTTGTTACAATAAAGTGACATGTTTGAATGGTAAAAATTCTCGCCATCCATAGTTAATGTGTTAATTTATTAGGCATTTCCAGTTTATTCCCATTTAAAAGTAAATTTTAATGAAATATTTACATTTTTCATATTTCCAGGGGGGGGCAATTGCCCCTCTTGCCCCCCCCTGCCGACACCCATGCATTGGCATAAAAATATATTCAACAGTAATGTTAGTGAGTAGCAAAATTTAAATCAGAATTAGCAATGGAAAAAGAATTTTAAAGAATCATCAAAATGGAAGCAGTCAGAAATGACCCCTAATAATTCTCCAATTGCAACTAAAAACTGTTTTTAGCGCTAGCCTTGTAAGGAACTTCTGACCAAATTCTTTCGCACTCCAACCCAACAGCTTCCACAACCGATTCTGCCTCTTCAGACTCTACCCTTGGGAACACCCACTCTTCCACAACCATTATTAGTATTTCAAGAAATACTTCATATTCAGAAAATATCAACTATACTAGAGCAAATTTTTGCTAAACCTTAATTTTAAGTTACTAACACCATTAAAAAAAAATTCATATGGTTAAAGATAAGGCCATCCCTGTGCTATTTCATCTTGATCTCATTTACAATTAAATTTGTTCTTGTTTGAAAGATAGGAAAAAATGCGAGGTTGCATGGCATAAGGACAGGGGCGAATTCACTGCTATATTTGTTCCAGACATTACACACAGCAGAAACTATAAATTTCGATTGTTATTGATGAGTTTTCTGTATTAAAATCACGTAATATTAATTAATATTAAAATATTTATACTTTTTGTATTTAAATTATATACGAGGCTGAATCAATAAGTTCCCGGAAAGTTTCAGTAACAATGCTCCTGCATTCCAAATAATAACAAAACATTGTTGCCTAAAACTAGCATTATCTTAGCCATAACAGTGCAGTATTTCATAACAATTCATTCATTTGTTATAATAAAAAAGCAGTTTTTCTAACCCATTAATTCATGAGTATGGATAACTTAAAGTTTGAGATTTGAGTATATGTCAAGTTTTTGACTAAACTTGGCTGGAAATTGAATGCCATTATTCAGGCTTTGCAGAAAGTTTACGGGGATGATGCATCTAAGAAAACTGCAGTTTATGAATGGATTAAACGGTTTAAGCTTGGACGAGAAGACATTAAAGATGACTATCGAAGTGGAAGACCATCAACGTCGATCAACGAAGAAACCGTGGTCGCCGTCCAATCAATTGTGGAAGAAGATAGACGAGTTTCAGTGCAAATGATAGCTAAACGTTTGGACATCTCATATGACTCAGCTCAATCAATCCTCAAAGATATTTTAGGATTAAACAAGCTTTCTGCTAGATGGGTACCGAAAGCGTTGCGCCCTGAACACAAGACTCGGAGAGCTGACCATGCAGTTGAGTTCCTCAACCGTTTTGATGCAGACCCAGAAGATTTCTTCTGCTGAATAGTGACTGGTGATGAAACATGGATCTACCTGTATGATCCGGAAAGCAAAATTCAATCTAAACAATGGTTACCAAGGGGGTCAAGTGGACCAGTAAAGTTCAAAGCTGAACGACCAATCAAGAAGGTTATGGCAATTGTTTTTTGGGATAGCGAAGGCGTAATCATGGTCGATTTTCTTGAGGGGCAGCGGACAGTAACAGGAGGTTATTACGAACAAGTTTTAAAAAAACTGAACACTGCGCTTATAAAAAAAAGACCTGGGAAACTCGATCGGCGAATTCGGTTTCACCATGACAATGCTCCAGCACATTCATCTATGGTATTAAGAGCTGTGCTTTGAGAATTGCGCTGGGAAACGTTGTCTCACCCACCCTACAGTCAAGACTTGGCTCCTTCGGACTTTTTTCTGTTTCCCAAATTAAAGGAACACATCAAGGGAAATCGCTGGGAATCGATATCTGAGGCCAAACAAGCAGTTTTGAACTGGTTTTATTCAAAAGATCAAAATTTCTACAGAAATGGATTAGAACGATGGCAACATCGAATGGAAAAGTGTTTAGAGTTAAATGGTGAATATGTTGAAAAATAACTCCAAAATAAATGGTTCTATTTGAGTTTCTTTTGTTTTTATATGATAATTCCGGGAACTTTTTGATACACCCTTATGTATAATTATGTATGTATGTAATTATATTTATAATAAATTATATATTTAATTTATATACATTTATAGTGATAAATTACATCATTTAAAGTTTATTTTTATTTATTAATTGTTCACCCAAAATCCATAGAGTAAAAAATATAGGTATTAGAGAATTTTTTATAGAGGGGAGCATATTTGGGAGCTTTCCCCGGGTGCTAAAATAGCTAGTTACAGCACTGTAGAGGCTATTTTGTTATCCACAGAAAGATATCTTACGCAGTTTTTTATAATTTCAGTTTTTACTTATGTAGGAAAATGATAACTACTAAAAATAGTTTTCATGAAAAATATTTATTTTTAGGAACCAATATGTAAAAGTTCATTGTTGGACAAAATATTATGTGAAAACATACCTGTTACATTTCAAGTTTTTAACTTGGTTGTTTTTTTATCAATGATTGGTTGACATTTAGAATGCTTAGGTGAAATTACACCTGAAATAAACTAGATGTACTTTTACAAATGGTTTCTTAAACCAGTGGTCATTCATAAAAAAGTAATGGAAAACAAAAAATATAAAATATCACGAGTTTTCTTTTGTGTAATCAATTACACTCCTACAAAGGTAGTTGTGTATAATTTTAATCATTCATTATGAATTCATATACAAATCATTGTTTGCTATCATCATTATCTTAATTGTAACTTGCTGTTCAAATATATTGCTAAAGTAGTGCAGTTTTCCAAAGATAATGTAGGACTCATTGTTTTTTAAAAGTATTTTATTTAAAGAATGACCTAGAATAGAATTCTGATTATCTGATCTATTTTTAAATTGTTTACTGTAAACTATATATTAGATACCATGTGTTTCAAACTAGATTTTTTAATATTATTAATATATTACCCCGGAAAATGTGTGTATAGAATATAAAATAAAGGAATAAATGGCTGTTTAAAGGTGGGTTAGTGTTGGCCACAGAGATTAGTAATTCATGATGAGAGCAGCCTCTGGATGTTGTACAGATGCTGTCTCTGAGGGGTTAAATCTGTTAAAATTTGCATTAAACATTAAAAGAATTTTTAATTCATTTGAAGTTTTTTTGGAAGATGTTCTGTTATATTGGCTGTTTAAAGTTTATGGACATTTTTTCTGCCACTGTAAACTATAGTTAATCCTTTTTAGCAGGAAAAGGAATATTTAAGATTAAATTAACAAAGTAAAGTAATTTTTATGAAACCTTTTATGGCATTCAATAGGTAAAGCATTAGTAATCTTTAGTGGAATTACATAAAAACAGTTCTTAACCCTTTTGCTGCTAAGGACTTTTAGCTTCTGCGTCAACTATGTGCGCCGAGTTCAGTGACCTTGAAGCATGCCTGTGCTGAATACTTTCTCTAGGAGCGCCGCGTCTACGTTCTTTCATTCGTCTTTTAGTCTCTTTATATTTTAAAAGTTAGTTTGTCAATCATTTACATTCATATTGATTATTAACCATCTCGAAAAAATATTTTCATCTTTTTTGAGCAGCTAACAGAAAAGCTTGAAATGCATATATGCGTCGTTAACAGTCAAGGCACCGCTCTGCCCTCCCACATATATGCGTCAATAGCAGCGAAAGGGTTAATAGTAATGACATATGCATGATAGATATATGAAGAAAATTGATGCAATTATATTTAGAAATGATACTGTTTTGTATAAAAATAAGTAATTATTTTACTGTTTATGAAATTAACTTTACTACAGAGCTTAAAAATATAAATTAAATAATTAGTTGCAAAATATGCTTATCGCCTACACCTATGTTCATCATAGAGAAAGTTATAGATTCATTTATTTGTATAATGAAAATATAAAAAAGGTCAAGATATAATTTACTTATGAAAATAGTAGTAGTACTTTTGAGATCACACACAGTTATTATCTGCATTAATGTGTCTATAGATAATTATCAGGCTTGCGATATGGCTAAAGTCAAATTGGTGCAATAGGCGTGTCTGGTAACCATAAAAACTATGAGAATAGGGTGTCCATTTCACATCAAAGCAGTCATCATCAGTAGTTGTATCACCATCCTCCCTACATTCTATGAAAGAACTCCTTTCTTAGAGTTTAATGTTAGGGATTCACTTTTGATGGTGGTTGCTTTGCAGTAGGAATGGTCAGGACTGGCCAAGTGAGGAGTGCAGTGGATACAAGGCATCTGGGCCCCTGATTTTTAGAGGTCCCCAAATGTTGAGTATAAATAATATATTTAAACAAATTTTTGCTTTTTTATTAAATTAATTGTCATTATAGTTACTTTATAATTATAAGTATATGTCCTCTCTAAGCTGTAACATTGATTTGTACAAAATGGCAGGTTTTTTGACATAGGGAGTCCCCAAAAACTTGCTTGCATCCAGGCCCCCGAAAGTACTTGGCCTGCCCTGGGAATGGTCATCTGGTTTTCATTAACTTTTGCATATTGTAGATACCTACATAAATATTTGTTGCTTAAAAATCTCAATCTGGAATGTTTTTTTAAAGGAAAAGGTGATATTGAATATTTTATCCTAAGGATTTGCATTTCTTTTATCTGGGAATTTTATACTTCCTGCATAAAATGAAATACCACTTCCATAAAAATAATTGTACAGGTTATTTAATTTTGCTCTTGGCAATATAAATTGGGAACTACTTGTAGAATTTCTTTTAGCTGTGGGCTTTTTCCTTTCTAAAATTAAATGTCTCCTTTGAAAGCAAAAAGCAAAAATTATAAATAAACAACTCATTATTATCATTAAAATCCCTGCACTAGACAAAGTGATTATTAACCACATGTCAGATTTTGCTTGAATTCCTCCAGCAGTAGATGCATCAGTTGTATGTGGTGGTAGACTGTAACTGGAAGCAATGTCACTTGTATCTTCTGAGTTATATTCTGTGGTATATTCATGATCTATAGAACTTGTAGAGCCAGTAACAGATTCAGTAGTAGTGTTATCTGTAAGAAAATACAAAAATATAGTTAAAATTCTCTTTTAATATACAGTAAAAACCCCTTATTTACACTTTTCTAGGGACCTGGGAAAAAAGTCTAAATTGCAGGAAAGTGTAAATTGCTGGAAAAGGAAAAATAGCTAAACTGATTTTACTTTTCAACTCGCTCATTTGTTACAGTAAGACTAACAATAAAATCAAGTGTTAAAAGAGCTAAGTTTATAAAGAGTATATCTATTTATTCATTTATTTAACCAGCACACTTTTCAATAATAGTAATATTAGAATAGATGCCAAATTAAAATGCTAGTATAGTATGCTTGGGTTTCCATTATATTCTCCATATTACATTTGTCTGGAAAATTGTACATGGACATACATAGGTATATGTACTTCAGGAACATCATACTTTTTCGAAGCTTGAACAGTGTTAATTTTTCCACCTCTTGAGCTATGACTAATTTAAATTTCATGTTATAACTTCATCGGATTCCTCTGTTAACCTGGGATTAGGAAGAACCTTTTTTCTCAACATGATCAACATCCCTTTTGTCACCCATTTTCAAAATAACGGATGGGTAAAAACTCGCTAAGGTAGGTACAGATAATATGCCGATGCACTGATAGCTTCAATTCAATGACTAATGAGGAGTTAAGCCACCGACTGAACTCAATCTATTTTAGCCTCAGATGCAGGGCTGGCATGATTATTTGTGGGGCCTAGTTCAATGGTGAGCGGGGGCGGGTTCTAATTATGCATATATAGGTATAACTGGTGGCACAAAAAGGACGTTTTTAAGGACAATGGTAGTTTTTTAAATAAAAAATAGTTACTGTTAAAATTAATTTTTAGTAGAAACTTTGTTTAAAAATCTGGCTGTATAGATGTTTATTAATGGAACATAAAACAAAACCATAATTTATTTATTTATTTAATTAAAGAGGTCCATAAACAGCCAAAGTTGTCCTTTTACAATGGATCATTAAAATATCTCCACCTAAAAAAAAAATAAAAAAAAATATATATATAAAATACAATATCTACAGTGGGAATTAAAGTTAGGATTCGTGGAACAAATATTAAATCATTCCAAACATGAAACAGAGAAATGTAAGAACACAAACATATTAAAGCATTAGACAATTAAAATTATGGGGGTAACCGGGTAACTAGTGCAGAGAAGGATGAGATGGGGGAGAACATATCAATAGTAGGGAAAAAACGTACCAGGGAATTGAAAGTTTGGGGCAATCGATAAATGAGAGATCTTTTGGTGATGGAAAGGCGGCATTTGGGTAAGTGAAAGGGGTTGGGGTTGTGACGGCGGTCATTAGTAGCCTATTCAGAATTGGCGGTGACCACTTTCCTTTTCGAGGATATGGCAGCACCGTCGTAGGTGGCCGGGCGGAGAGGGGACGGACATCAAGAACCATTCTTGTGTCGCTTGTCATTCATTTTGAGAATAAAAAGTCGCTGTTATCCACGAATAGTTGCATTTAATTCAATACTTGTTACATGGCGCCCAACGTGGGACCAGCGATTTTGTGTTGATTTGTGTGACTTGTGTGGCAGGACAATTACGTAGCAGTTAATTTAGATTGTCACTCTTTCCAATCCCATCGGTTTCCTTACCACGACCCAACCCTTACCTGTATTACAATGCCTCGACGGGCCTTGGGGAGAGAAGATATAGTCACCTGTTACTCTTTTCTTTTGCATAGGGCCAGGATTTATAATTAACTGTTTTCGCGTAATGGCTGTCCCTGCAGGAACGAGCTGGATCGTTAACCTTTCAAAAGACGAGATTGTGCAGTGGTGCCACCGCCTCCAAATTGACGACTCTGGTACGTTGGATGACCTCCGAAAACGTGTGAGGGATCACGTGAGGAAAATCGAGGCCGAAGAAAAGGTGTCGATCGAAGCTTTACCGGGGTTAGATGAGGCAAACGGAGGCGCTCCTGCAGCTAATAGTAATCCGACTGCTGTTAGTCCAGATGACGAAATATCGCGTATATTTAAAGCGTTGATTAAATTTCCCAATCAGAATATTTCCTCGAGAGGGGAACGTATTAGGCGACTCACGAATGATACATCGCATTGGGGCCTAATATTTAACGGGCGCGAGGGTTAAAGCGTGGCTCTCTTTTTGGAACAGGCTGACACGTTGAAGGATTGCAAAGGGGTGTCTGATGACGAGATGTGGGAATTAGTGCACGAAATCCTTGGAGCAAATGCAAACAAATTTAGCATATCTTGCTGGGATGATTTTAAAGTAGAAATTAGGAGAGCGTAACTTCTACAAGGCCAAACCCAAAATCACCTTCGAGCGTAAGGGACGGCCGGGAGCTGTGCTGGAGGTGTGGTAAAATGGGGCACCTTTCTCGTGAATGTCGTTTACGTCGTGAACCAGCTGAACCGGAACGTCACGCTAATATAGCATCGTTGGATTTAAATGAGGAAGCGGCTCCTTAATGACGGTCATGAGGGGTGGCGGAGTTAGCCCGGTAAGTGACGAGGGCGAGTGGCGAGAGTGGGTGGAAACTGTGAGAAAGTTCATGCACGCCGATGAGCGAGTAGGCTCCCTAAATAATAGAGACAAGCGATTGTCTGTGATAGTAAAACTAGCAGGGAAAGAAATGTTGACTCTTTTGGACACAGGGGCGTCCATTTCACGTATCAATGAAGAAACTGCGGCATTGCTTACGAAACCGGGCCGTCCTAGAACTGTTACTACGGGAAAGCGGGTTTAATTAGCAGACGGGCGGTTAGTAGATTTGGGTCCGAAGGTTGGAGCCACAGTAGCGATAGGACAGACCGTATGGAATAATGATTTTTATATTTTGCCGGGGCTTAAGTGTTCCGTGCTGCTTGGAGCGGACTTTTCCGCGCGGTGTCGTCCAACAGTAAATTTCGACCAGAGGTCCATTACCTTTCCGGATGGGCTTTGCGCTCCGTTATTAATCCACGGTGGCGATCGTGCGCGCAATGTAATCGCGAAGGAGATGAGTCACTCTCGTGATGATCTAGCCGGGGCGGAAAATTTCGATAAATTCTTGGACGAGGAAATGCAATTATTCGAACATGCCCATATCGACACTGGTCACGCGATTCCCACTAAGCAAAGATATTACCCGGTTTCGCCCCGAATACAGGAAGAAATTTATGCTCAGGTGGATGAAATGCTTTTCGCCGGTGTGATCGAGCCGTCAAAAAGCCCGTGGTCGTCCCCGATCATATTAGTCCCAAAGAAGGACGGCACGCGTAGGTTTGGGGTGGACTTTCGCAAAGTAAACTCTGTTAGCCGTAAGGATGCTTATCCGCTTCCATATATATCAGCTATTTTGGATAAGTTAAAATGTGCGAAATGGGTCAGCACAATAGATTTAGAGAAAGGGTATTGGCAGTTGGAATTAAATCACGATAGTAGAGAGAAAACGGCATTTACCGTCCCTGGTAAGGGGCTCTTTCAGTTCTGTGTAATGCCCTTCGGGCTGCATAGTGCCGGGGCCACATTTCAAAGATTGATGGATTGTGTCCTTGGGCCCGAACTCGAGCCTTACGTCTTTTGTTATTCGGACGACATTATTGTTGCAAGCGAAACCTACGATGAACATTTGGCAATGCTCCGGATGGTTTTTAAATTACTGCGGGATGCCGGTTTGAAAATTAACCGTGACAAATGTAACTTCTTAAAATGAAATCTTAAATTTTTGGGCTATATTGTCGGACACGGTAAATTAGAAGCTGACCCGGAACGCGTAGAAGCCGTTAAAAACTATCCTGTCCCAAAAAATGTTACGGAACTGAAACGATTCTTAGGCTTCTTGAGCTGGTATAGGAGATTTATACCAGGGTTTTCCTCAGTAGCTGAGCCCCTAACAAGTCTATTGAGGAAACGGTCGGTGTGGAAGTGGCAGGAGAGTCAAATTATTGCATTCGAGAAGTTGAAAGATTGTCTAATTAACGCCCCCATTTTAAATTGCCCCGACTTTAATCGCATTTCATTTTACAATGTGATGCTTCAGAGGTTGGAGTTGGTGTGCCAACAAACTGACTCGGGTGAGCAAGTTATAGCATACTCCTCCCGAACTCTCAACGCGGCGGAGCACCAATATAGCGTGATGGAGTGGGAGGCACTTGCTGTAATATTCGCTGTAAGCCGTTTTAAATCATACGTGGAGGGCTACCATTTTGAGGTAATTACCGATCATGCATCGTTCATGTGGTTACTGAGCATGAAAAATCCAAAGGGTCGGCTCGCGCGATCGGTAACCCAGTTACAACAATTCGATTTTAAAATAACACACCGAATAGGGGAAATGCATGTTATCCCCGATGCTCTCTCAAGAATATACTTCGTTGGGACTCCAGAATGGGAGGGAAAAAATAACAGACCCTTGGTACTTGGAAACATATAAAGGTGTCGAGAATCACCCTGAAAATTTCAAACATTATGTCCTTATAGATGACCAACTATTTTGGCGAAAGAACGAGAACGGCAATTTAGGGGTTCGACTAGTAGTTCCGAAAGAACAGCGAAAGGATCTTCTTATTAAGAACCATGATTGCTCTTCCGCAGGGCACTTGGGAAATAGCAAAACCTACCACCGCCTACGTAGGTTTTATTACTGGCCGAGTCTGAGGAAGGACGTGGAACGATACGTGAAAGCATGTTTAAAGTGTCAGCAGTATAAGGTTGAACAACGCCTCCCAGCGGGAAGGATGGAACCCAGAAATATGGTGATGCCTTGGGCAGTGGTCGCGTCAGATATAGTGGGGCCGTTACCGAGATCTAAGAAAGGAAATCGGTACATATTGGTATTTATGGACACAAGTACACGATGGCCTATTGCTATTCCTTCAAAATTTGTGAGGGCCGATGTAGTAGTAAAGTGAAGTAGCGTAATTAACCACTGGGAGTGTCCAGAAGTCCTATTGACGGGAAATGGGCCACAGTTAAAATCCCGAGTTCTTAGGCGAGCGTGTGTAGCGTATGGGATCAAACAGGCGCATATTGCCCCTTACCATCCAAGAGCCAATCCCATCGAAAGGTGTATTCGCACACTCAAAACAATGATATCCATGCATTGCCAGGGGGCTCAGCGGACGTGGGACGAAAACATATCTAATTTAATGTCCGCCATGCGGACAGAGCAGCACGAATCGACCGGTGTATCTCCCGCATGCTTTAACCTCGGTCGTGAATTGCGCGGTCCAAATGAACCTTATACTTAATTGAGCGAAGGGAACAACAGACCATTGGAACCGAAAGAATATTACGAAGTTCTAAGGAGGAGCTTGGAAAAATCATATGAGAGGGCAAAAAAACTCATGAGAGAAGCAAACGAGCGACAGTCCCGATATTTTAACTTTCGCCGAAGGGAAGTCACTTTCAAGCGCGGCGACCTTGTTCGGAAAAGAAATCATATATTGTCAGACGCGGGTAAAGGTCGGTCAGCAAAATTGAAGCCGAAGTTCGTGGGGCCATTCAAGGTGGTTCGAGCACCGTCGCCGACGATCTATGAACTTCAAAACCTGAAGGGGAAGACAGTCGGGACAGTCCATGTCGAAGATTTACGCCCTTTCGACCACTAATGGTCTCTTTTTTCAGGGGAGGAGCTATGTGACGGTGGTCATTATTAGAGATCCCGGGGGAAGACGGAGGAAATACCGGCACGGAACCAGCCTGAGCCTCTCGACCTGGAAATATTCTTGTGTTTCTTGTCATTAATTTCGAGAATAAAAGGTCGCTGTCACCCACGAATAATTGCATTTAATTCAATACTTGTTACAAATAAATAAATAAGTAAGGTACGGCGAAATTGATGTTAAATAGAATTAACTCCTTGAAACTTCTTTAACACTTGTTACAAGGTTGCGGGTGGGACGAGGGAGGACGTGGAGTGAGAAGTAGGTAAGAAGTTCATTTGGTCGGTATTTACCATTCATTATTTCGTGGAAGAATTTTAGGTCGAATGTTTTCCGACGCAATTGCAGAGAGGAAATATCCATCACTGAGAGTAATTCCTCGAGAGACATGTTACGGTATGTGGGGATTAGATGGCGTACGATTGCTAGGAAGAAGTTGAGAGGGGGATTTAAGAGCTTAAGGTTGATGGGAGATGCCGTGGACCATATAGGAGAGCAATATTCAAGTAGGGGTAGGACACAACAGGAAAAAACTGATTTTAATGCATGAGGATTTCTGTGAATCTGTATAACAGGCCAACAAGGGACATGAATTTGGAAGATTTTTTTATATGTGAGGTGAAGGTAAGCTTGGAATCAAAGAGGTCAAAGGTCACTGTGTGAGGAAACTGCGGGTATGGGTTGGGCGGACTATGAATAAACTGAGGGATGGGTTTGGTTCGAAGGGTGAACTGTATGAATTTAGATTTGGCGGGATTAACTTTAAATTTCCATGCAGAGCTCCAATTAGAGATTGAATGAAGGGCAAGCTGAAGCAAGTGATTGTCATTAGAGTTGTCGATTCGCTTGAATATCTTGCAATCGTCTGCGTATAACAGTACTAGTAGAAGGTGCTTGCATTCTGCAAGCATTTCATATCACCTTGAAAAAAATTAATTTTTCAGACAGATATTTCATCATTACAAATATTCTATTAATTCTATAGATTTCTCCTCCGTAGCGATTTTCGTTTTTCATAGGTAAAAATAATAATTTAAAAAAATTCCCAAATGTTGCAATTTTAAACATTTTACACTTTCTCCATTATGGGGTACTAATGCTACACCTTTCAGCCAAATTTTAAAGTAGAAGTAAAATAATATTTTTCTAATTGTTTAAAATTTAAACATTTTTAACGGTTGCCGCAATATATATATGGAGAGATTGAAATGTTTGTTTGTGCAAATGCACTGTTCTGTAAATAATTTGAAAGTTGCAGCTTCGTAGCTTATCCCGTAGTGCCTAAAAAATTATTAAACTTTAATGTTAAAATGGGGTTAAAACAACCCCTAAAATTTACAATTTTTAAATTTTCGATTTTTATAGTTGGTTATGAGAAAAGTCCTATAATCTTGCAAAATTTCAGCTTCCTAAACTTATTAGATTGGTCTACACACTGGATTACGTTTTCCCATGCTAACTTATGGGAGATATTCCGGGGTCTCTGGAGTCGAACCCAAGACACTGTAAGAAAAAGTGACAATAATTCTAAATAGATATTGCAGCCATCTAGCAACACTGAAAGTTTCATTTTTCTAGCTTACCGGCAAGTGCCCATAATTAATTTACAAAAATGGCGCAATGCTTTTCTTATGGGAAAAAACGCAAATTTCGGAATTTCTGGAGTCGAACTCATGTCACTTAGGTAAGAAGTCTCATTTTATCTGAAAGTTTCTCCATCATATCTACAAAAACTAAAACTTTCAGCTCTCTAGCTCTTGTAGTTTGGGCTGGACATTAGTATCCTCCTATATGTTATATCCTCCTCTGTAAGAGTCGTCGATATATAATGATATTGCAGGAATTGGGAAGAACGGAATCAACAATATCATCAATATATAAAGAGAAAAGAAGGGGACCAAGGTCACTTCCTTGCGGAATACCGGAAGGAACTGGAAGGGAAGGGGATGTAACACGTTGCAATCTGTTGGATAGAAAATTGGTGAGAAGGCTGAGAAGGGGTCCATGGATATTGTAACGATTGGTAAGTTTGTGAATTAATAGGATGTGATCCACGGCGTCAAAAGCTTTGGAAAATTAATGTAACAAACGTCAAGTTGGGAAGATTGTTCGAAAGGGTTGGTGGTATGATAGTGAATGACGGAAAGGTTGGTGAGGCATAAGCTCTCGGGAAGGAAACCATGTTGATAGGGGGAAATGTAGGGAAGAATAAACGACAGGAGGCGACTGTGAATGAGGCGTTCATAAAGGATGGGAAGAACAGGAAGAATAGATATGGGGTGGTAATTATCAATGCGATCTTTAGAACCGGACTTCAGAATAGGGGTGACATTTGCTGTTTTCCACTCCGTCGCATAAGATCCATGGTCAGTCAGCTTGAGCCAAAGTCGGGGCGTGCCCCAGCTCTCCTTTTCTTGTCTCGTATTCCGTCTTCTCATTTCTCGCGACGCCTTCGCCGCCGCATTCCAATTCGATACGTACGTTTGGAACCAATACGTCTTGAGGATGCCCAGGCTACGCTCCAATGCTGAGGAGGCCTGCTCCGCTCAAGCATCTAGCGACCATTCCGACGAGGAAGATACCCAACCAGCATGGGCAACGGCCCTACGCACACAACTAGCCGCCATGCAACAACAACTGGCAGTCAACCCTCCTATGGCTCAGACTGTCCCGCTGCTGCCCAAGCAAGCGTCATTTGCCGATTTTCGGCTAGAATCACAACCGGGATTCGTGGAAACTCCCGCGGACGTTCTTAAAATGTTCGCTCACTTGAAGGATTTACGGGAGTCCAAGCGAATTTCGTGCCGGGACCTCCTTAAATGCACCAACGGCCGGTGATTGTCTCGCCGGTATCGGGGTGTTATTTAGGTGGGATGACGCCTGGGAAGGCGATCAGTCAGCTTGAGCCAAAGTCGGGGCGTGCCCCAGCATTTAAGGGTAGGATGGTCCGAGAAGGACGATCGGCCAGGTTGGCCGCCGTCGGAACGTACCGCCAGGTCACTCACCGTGACAAATCCTTTATTATATTTATATACAAACGAGTAAACATGTCATATTCAAACAATACTCCTGTCCCTTTGGACAATGCATAATACACAGCTTGGTTGCCAACAAAAACGTTAATCATGGAATACATGGGGACATGACGCAGCATGTCCAATGCGGCACAAAGTGCTGCTAAACCCTCAGCATAATAAATAGTCAATTGACGGTCCAAAGGCAACATAACACACAAATTTAAGGACCTGCTAACCCAGGCAATTTGCCATGGGGTCGCGTCAGCATGTGCATCATGCACAGAACACCAGTTAGAGTATTTGTGGCGCTTATGAAAACATAAAGCGTCCCATAACTCCTGCATCCACTTAACCCGTCGCACAAATACGTCCTTAACCACAAAGTAAGGAAGTTGAAGAACATAACACAGCCATGACACTAAACCTGCAATCTTCGAAAGATCAATACGACGCACACGAGGTAAAACCGCTAATATATAATGTACTCGTACAAGCGAAGAGGAAGTGAGCCAAAGCTCCTGAGACACTGGGTTAATATTCACTCCTAAATATTTTAGGGAAGCGGAAAAACGCAAAATACATTTATCCAAATTTAAGGAAATCCCTAAATTCTGCTGCAGAAACCATAAAATTTCATCAACTAGCTGGTGGTTTTCTTGGTGAAAGATTAAGAGCCAATCATCAAGATACGCTATCATACGCACACGAAACCGGAGAAGTATCTCCGCGGCCACTGCTCGAGCCCAACGTTGCATAATAGCAGGCGCTAAACAATGACCCATTGGTAAGCGAGTAAACGTGAAATACTGGCCTTGAACGTAAATGCCATAATAATAATCCGTACTATTCTACCTATGAATGCCAGTTTCTTGTTGGCCGCGCCTATAACTCGACGAATGTACATGTCCCACGAAAGATCTCGACAAATGGTTACTCCTAAATATTTTACATACTCAGCTTGTCGAATGCTCATTTTATCTATTTTATACTCGAAACCTAAAATTTGTTCTTACTTTTCCAGAACGTGACTGCGGCACATTTCGTATAATTAATTTCAATTTGCCATTCTTTGCACCACGCTGAAATGGCTCTTAAGTCTTCACGCAGTGACTGATGATCCTCCTGGTTTTTTATTTCTTTACGGTGTCATCGGCGAAAAGCCTAATTTTACTACGAACAACCGAGCAGATATCATTTACATAGATTAAGAAGAGCAGAGGGCCCAATACACTTCCCTGAGGAACACCCGAAGCAACTTTAACGGGGGATGAGTATTTCCCATCGATGACAACTATCTGCTCCCTATTCGAGAGGAAGTCTCTCACCCAACCGACAACTTTCGAATTGATACCACATTGTCCTAACTTCGCAATTAATTTCCTATGAGATACTTTATCGAACGCCTTCCTGAAATCAATGAATATGGCAACGACCGGAGTATTTTTCTCTCCGCATCACAACAAATCGTCCACGAACAGGCCGAGCTGCGTTTCGCATGATCTACCTCTCCGGAATCCGTGTTGGCATCCGCTAAGCAATGGATGACTATCTAAATAGCGCATTACAGAGCTAAAGACTATGTGCTCAAGTATCTTGCACGACAATGAGGTTAAGGATATCGGCCTATAATTTTCGGGGTTCTCTTTGTCGCCACCCTTATGGATGGGAGTAACGTGTGCTACCTTCCAATCCCTAATGGATTTCTCAAATATAATTTTCAAATACGGCGCGATTTCAGCAGCTAATTCTTTCATTACACGCGCGGGAATTTCCAAGTCCAAATTTGCGAACCGCAAGCACGCGAAGTTCAAAAAGGTGGTGTTCTTAGAATATTCATTAATTTATAATTTTCATTTGAAAATTCAAAACAAAACTTCTCGCAATACTTTCTGCGATTTTAACCGCGAAAGTGACGAAAAACAGGAAGTAGAATTCGCGAAAATTGATTTATCCTCTATGGGAACCATTAAGGAGGGTGATCAGTGTGTGAGATGGTAGTGCGTGTACCACAGCATCCTAGAGTGGTAGAGAGAATAGCATTGGTCACAGCTTTGCAGAGATGTGTTTTTTACCAACTTTTATATTTCCTGCGAAAGTAGGATGTAGGTAGTGATTGTTGTTGTACTAGATACATAGTGTTTTCAGAACAGTGGCATATGCATCTGTTTCTGGCGATTTCCAAGGTAGTTCCATTTGCTTCTTCAACTCTATATTGATAATGTGGTCAATTCGATGTAGTATTGAAGCTTTACTTTCAAGTTGTTTACATAAATTAGTAATTGGTATAAATTGTTTTTATAAATATGAGTCAAGTTCATAATTCATTTTGTACAAATGAATCAATGTAATTGATTTGAAACCATTGATTTCATATATTAAGCACTGTACATTGCTATACAAAGAACATCTAACCACTTTTTACAAATTTTTTCAATTGTTCGTCCTATTACTGTGTCCCACTCCCCCTTTAGTTCCGTTATAAAAAGTAACAAGAGAGGAAAGATGCGCGCATACCTGCTATTTATCTTATTGTTAGTCACGAAAGAAACATCCACTAAAACAATGATTTAAACTTTCATAACGTAATTGTAATGTCTTTTAATGATTTTAATAAATTATATTGTTTTAATTTCAACACTGTTGCTAAGTTTACAAAGAATGGCAAGCTCTCAGTCCCACTCCTCCTTTAGTTCCGTTATAAAAAGTAACAAGAGAGGAGAGATGCATGCATTCCTGCAAGGCAGAGACGTTCTTTACGATTTATGCAATCATATCCAAAAAGGTAAATATTAATGGCTTATTATAAAGTCGAAGAACTGAAAAATTATATTATGCCAGTAGTGATTCCAAAGAAATATCGAATTTTTGATTCACTGGTTTATTTCATAATCGGTTGTAGTTAATAAAAATATAAACAGTTATTTAAAACATACTTCTCACTCGAATAGTAGTAATAAAACTTTTATCTTAATGCTCGTTCCCTTGTCGTAAATTACCCATTTCTATTCACTTGCAAACGCTGTGTTAGGGTGATCCACTCTTATATGGGGAAATTTGTTTTTTGGAATTATTCTCCTCCCAACCTCTTATTTGGTGCACCTATATACAAAAAAATTGTTTTATACGTTCTGTCACAGTTGAGTAATATTTGGGGGTGGACACGGGATCCCAAATATTTGTAAAATCCTACGAAAAATATTCTATAAAAGGGCTATCTGTTTAATTCAGTGGCTAGGAAAGAGGAAGGGAGTAACATTCAAATTATTTTTCGGTGATAAATTGCACGTTTCCTTATTAATATAAATAAGTAGGTTGTATTGACTTTGTCTTATTAGTTTGCGTTACAATGCAATTTGAAGTTCAGCGCACTTCGTAAAATAGGCAATACGCAGAACACATATGAATACATAGGAGACGACATGCACGACATTAAAATTGTAATAACGCTTTCTATTCTATAATATTAAAATGCCTGTTATAGAAAATTTTGGATATAGGACCCTTAGTATTCACAATTTTTTTGTCCAATTCGCACAATATTTAGATCGCCCTCCTGGCTCTTGAATATTTTGGTTATACAAAAATGGGTCAGTTAACTATGGAAATACATTAATGTATTTTTGGGGGCATATTATAAAGATTCATAACACTTGGTTTGCTTATTAAATGTACTTTTAATTGCTGAGGGGCAGCCAAAACTAATATTGAGCCTAGGCATGGCCGCCGCGTGCCCATTAGGCGCCTTTGTGCAAAGTCATCACCGGCGCCCCTCCCCCCCCAATAAAAATGTTGGTGGTGATTTTAATACATCGCGTAGTAATTAAATAATAATAGCATATGAAAATAAAACCAACAAAATATTTAGATATTGTTCGTCAACTGTAATGTCTCGTAACAATTAATAATTACAAAAGGTTGTTTAACAATAACAAACTAGATTTATGATGTAACAAATTTTAATATAAGTATATTCATATGTCTTAAAACAATTGAAAATCCTACATTTTAAACATTTAAAATAGTTTATAATCATCACAGGAAATAAGCACATTATAAATCATATCCTTCCTGATATTAACAACTAATAACTAAATAAACAAAATCGCATATAAATAATCACATATTTACTCTTCGGGATTTTAGTGACACAAAGTTTTAATTAATGGTTAATGTTTATATTATTCATAATATCGTTTTCTATTGATATTGTTGCCAAACATTGCCAAATTTGATAGACGTTCTTGGGAAACGGTAGATCTTAAATAGTTTTTGATAATTTTTAGTTTCGAAAGCTTCGTTCTCCAGTCGCTACTGAGTCAGGAAGCGTGAAATTAATTCGTAGAACCACTGATGTATTTGGAAACGATGCTGTTAAATTATTCTTATAAATAAATTCCAAAACTTCGATTGGACTCATATCTTTTTGCAAAACATTGAAAAGTTTTCAATTCATCACACAGTGCTATGCAGTCAATATCACAATAATTTTCATTCTTATTATCTGTTAATTTTAAATGTCTTTACAATGTTTTAATATTTCAATTTCATCCCACTCTTTTAATTTATTTATGTTTTGAATGATGTTAAATATTTCATTGTGTTCTTTTAACATTTGAAATCTTTCAGTGAGAGACGCTAAGGTCGTGTCTAGTATCGTGAAAAAAAAGTTCATTTTAAAATTTTTTTGGGGGTCATCAACTGGCTCGTCAGGTGTTTCGCAATCAAACTTTCTTTTTTTTCCTTCTTTTTAGAACATCCGGAAAAACAGAACTAACCTCAACTATATGTGCCATTTTTTTGCTGAACTGATAATATTTTCAAAAGTCTCATCCTACTTTTTCATTTTAAAAAGTAGGCTAAAAATGCCGTTTAATAGGCGACAGTCACAATCAGTGACAGCGACAATGCAAGCATGTTTCAGCGTCTAAATTATTTCTGTTTTCTATTTATCAAACAATATATAAAAATCCCGATTCGCATTGATGTTTGGAAACGGTAGTAGTTTTTAATAGCGCGCCTCGAAATCGTGGGATACTCTTCAGTTAAGCTAGCCCAAAAGCTTGGAATAGAAATAGTGAGGCCTTTTTAAGTTGTTCTACCAAATAGTGTAATTGCTCTGTGTAAAATAAATATTAAGATTGAGGTGTTTAATTTAAGAAAAATAGCTACAAAAGCATGCAAAATATTGAAGTTTTCATCGTTTCGCGGAATCCCTGAGACGCCTTCACGGAACTCTTGGGTTCCGCGGAACACAGCTTGAAAACCACTGAACTATTGCAATGCCCTATATCTATACCAAATTTATATTCGGTAGCCCATCTTGAAGTGCCTAAAAAAGCGTGACAGTCAGATGTATCGACACTTAACAATAATGATATAGTTGATGCTTACAGAATAATATAAATTTTACATTACATTACAGCAAGTTACCATAAATACATTTTAAGATATAACATTAATTAATACGGCTGCTGTTTGGGCTGTTTTTTCCTCTCTAATTTGTAAAAAAAACTCCTGTTTTATAAGGGGGTGTTCCCACAAACCTATACTTCATAAGAATGTAATCATTGAATGGAAGCATTGGAATCAGTTTCAGGCATTACAAATTTGCATTTTAAAATTACTAATACTAATTGTAAGTCGAGACCGGAACGGTTGTGTTGGCAAAAGAAAGAATTTAATTATGATTATTAGGTAAATTCAGTTACGTTCCGAATTTGACAAAAAAAATTCGTTGCGATGCGAAAAGTCGCAACTTACAACAATGATAATGGCCACACAATTTGGACGATCGGTAATATTAAGTGTATTGCTAGTCCCTTGATGATTTAACTTCCATGCCTTCTTTTCCATATATTCTGAACAATTCTGAAGAATAATTAAATGACATCTCACTGAATTAAAGAACCTTTTTATGAGAACAAGGCAAAATTTCTGCTTTATTTATTTTATATTTTATGACAAGGTGTCAGAATTAAATTAATGAAAAGAATTAAAAAAGAAAACGTTATAATTTGATCATCGGAATTTGTTCACGTGATTCTGACGATGCTACAAATGCAGAAATGTTATAATAATAGTTATGATTTAGTTTTTTTGACCTGCATTTATATTGAGCCTATTTTCTCGGTTCTGTTTCCGAAGAAAGAAATTTAAACGCACATAGTAATATTACTTAATTTTATTTATCACACACTTGGAAAAGTCAAAAAATATATCCTGAATCCAAATACTGTTAGATAATAAACAAGAAAGAAATACTTGGTTGTAAGTTCAACAAAAAATGGACAGTGAACGACGAAAAATAGAAAGGAATGTATGAAAGCCAATAGGGGAAAAATAAGAAAAATACTTCGCGAGCAAAAAAGGAGTCGTTATTCTTAATTAAAATTATTTTTTAATAAAATGCAATGTAATGTAGTACCGAAGAGCCACAGATTCTCTAGTCCTATATAATTATTCTAAAACTCCTCTACATTGTAAACAAATACTTAGTAATAGCAATAATTAATTATTTCTTCCACTAGAGGTTGTCACCGAGATTTGAATATTAATAAATTGACTTTCGTAAATGTGGCTTTTAACTCATACAGGAATTTACGTGGTTCACGTAAGAACAAATCTCTAAAATACGCTAATTCAAAGGGTGAATAAGAAAGATAGTTTCATTAGTAACTCAAGAAAATTAGGGTCACGCATGAGAGTAGAAAACGAGATAAATATAATTCCGCTTCAAGCAGAGAGTTAATCGCATATAACACGTTTAAAAACATTGTTAACGTGTGTGTATATATATATATATATATATATATATATATATATATATATATATATATATAATAATATGAAATCTAAGGGAAGCAAATACACTGAAATACAAGTCAAAGGTATTTGAAGCTCGCCCGACTTAAAGTTTATAAATTGAGTTTATAGGAAAAAGAGTATTTACCCTGATGTTTCCACGTTGATTTTTACTGGATGAAAGAAGAAGTTATCACTGCAGACTCTTAAGCAGAAGCCAAAACACCACTTCTTTCTCTTGTTCGCATGCACAACAAACACAGTAAGACGTTTCTTGAACGAATGCTCGGAGAATAGTGAACACTTCAGGGATGAAAACGGAAATGCAGAGAGGGGTCAAATAGAAGCAACAAACTCCGGTCGGCTCCAAGGATTCTTCAAAAATACGAATCCTCGTCGGTACAACTAGTTTGAGATGCTATGGAAGGGTGAACATTTGGTGGTTTTCTCAAGAAAAGGATAAGCGAGGAGTGTGGCGCATAGAGTAAGGTTATATATAGAGCGCGCTTCCTGCCTGCGCAGTGGAGAGAAAGTTCCCCAACATATGCCTCAGCTCGAGTCACGTGACTTAAGGCAAGGGACGGATTTTGTCGCCCATTCAAACATGCAATGCCGCGGAAGTATTTGGATTAAGGAGTTTTAAAATAGATTCTGTTCCTTTAAAAGGTTAAAATGAAACAATGGGATGAAGAAAACACCCCAAATAATTTGATATTTTTGAAGATTTAAAAATTTCCCTTCGGTTGTAATAATAGAAAGACACCGGGGAATCCTCTCAGCCCTGCCTCCAGTTTGAATCCATAACAATAACAAGATGATCCAAACGGAACTTATGATGCCTACTTTCCACATAATATTTAATACTTATATAGGTTTTCATAGTTCTAAAATCACCGCGGAAGAGTTGCTCATTGTTCCCAAATTTCATAATTTAGCGTTATAAAATATTACATATACCTACATTCGAACGGAAAACTAAATTGATCACGCGTATTTGCGTGGGAAAAATTACTTATGTACTGAACTATACCGAATCCAACAATAGTCGTTGCGATGGCAACACTCGTATGTTATAAAAACTTCTAAAAGGCCGGTATTTACGCGGACTTCGAAGAAATACGATTGATAAGCAACATTCTACGATATAAATTAAAATTTTCATTAATTTCTTTAGAGAATAGTGCAGATTCCGCTCCGAGATTATTATTCTAAGATATTTTAATGCGCAAGAGAAAATTAACCTGCACGTTGGATATCAAATTGCCAATGTAAATCAAACGGTAAGGATAATAACCGAACCCGGGATTTTCAATCTTGGCAACGAACACTTTCCTCGCGATCTCGGCTCCAGTAGCAAGAGATTTCCGCCAATTGTCATGGAAATCGGTCCATTGGTTCAAAAAGTCAATAGGGAAGAACAGACAGACACGACGAAACTATAAGCTTATTTCCATTCTGGAAATAGGCTAAAAAATAGGTTTTTAAATTCTTTAGGTGGAAATTTCTATACAAGAGTAGAATTTAACACTTTTATTACATTAAATTATATGTTCATTTTAATTGCCGAAATTGGATTTATAAAATTTAGTTCCTATGTATTACCAATTTTATAATTGTGGGATGTATATGAATTATTTGAATGCAAAGTATTATTGAATATCATAAGAATATGTATATTCTTCTGCAATATTCATTAAGATCAACCCAGAAATGAATAGAAGCTATTAAGAAGAAATATGGTCGACCAATATATTTTGATGCAATCTTATTTTAACTTTGACATTGTCATTTTTAACGTTACTTAGCAATGCAATAGTCTAATAATATTTTTCCACATCTTCCATAAATCATATCAGGTGACATTACACTATTAATTATTTGGTACTGTAAATTTACATGTGATTTTTCTTATTAAAAGACAAAAAATACAATTGAAAATATGAAATGATGCACTTTTAATAATTAGTTGCTAGTTACTATGGAACATAGAAATAAATAACATCAACAATGTTTTACGTCAAAAATTTTTATTGTAACAATTTCTTACATTTCATTGCCCCTTGAATAAAACTGATTTATTATAGCTTTATGTGATTTTTATATAGCTCTTAAGTAAGGTGACCAGATTTTTATCACGTGAAAAGAGGACAGTTAAAATTTAGTGTTAAAAATTGTTGCTAGAAATTCACAGGCAAAGCATAAGACGTTATGTAAGTTTTATAAAATAATAACTTCATAAATAAACGACTCGACATCTTCAATAATAAATACATTTCCAAGTACTCATCTGCGCAGCACGTGGGTTTTGTTTTTTACACATTAACAAATGCGTTTAAAAGAGCCGGGAACATATTAATTAAATTTTGATACACTTAAAGTATTTTTAAATGCGGTATTATAAGCACAAAATTAAGTAAATATTTCTCAACAAGATTATATACTATTCGTACGCACTTCATGTTCTTATATTAATACATATTAAAAGAAAAACACGATTATCCATTAAAAGTACTTGATTATACAAGCAAATTATTTAGCCATAATATTCCAATAAATTGAGAAACACTTTTACAACAGAAAACTGCACCAATACAACTTATTTTAAGAATCTCATCCTTACGCGTCTCAGACGTTTATCTTTTCATTAAACTTACCTATGGAATGTAATCGGTCCTCCTTTCACATACCTTTCTTTGCAATCATATGCGCAACAAGAAGCAACCATATTGCGTAATATGGAGTGCTTAAATAACTCAATAAATGAAAAACTCAACACCAAAACTACAAAACTCAACCACAACGCACGGGATGCTTCGGCAACGTGCCTCAAGCCACGTGGTCACCGGTTTCCAATGTTGGGCCCATGCGCAGTAGACCAAAATCGCTCTATCTATATCCATACTCTATGGTGTGGCGGTTTGGGGAATAACGCTTGCTTGTCCCTTGTATATACCTCTCTTTCGGATAGAGAAGAGATACATAACCCGGGAAATAGGGGCGGTAAAGGGGCAATAAATGCTCCCCCCTGAAGGGGCTGCCATTGTTTCGCCGGCGTACCAGTAATTTTGTCCCTCTGAGGGGCGTGCAGAGAAATTTTTAGGTTTTCCCAGTACACCCCGACTTCTCCATCCATTTTCGCCGCATATACTTATAATAAGTGCAAAAAATTTTAAAGGCGGAAGGCCTTTGAATGGACGTATGCCACGTGTGCATTAGCATCTGTTTTACTGCAATATGTGAAAAGAAAATAGCAGAGAGAGCGCGCTTTCAGAGCTTGTCCCCAAATCTTATTTCCACCTTCCCCCGAAGTTTCTGTGCACTCGCAAAGCTTCGACGCCTCCAATGGCTGTCAGCCCAAAGCTTATGTTAGCCTTAGGCTTCGTATCACGGGTCCGGCTTGTGGGTATCGGCGAAGTTCACGAAAAGCTCTTCTGTACCACAGGAAATCCGTGTACACCCCTACTCGTTTACTTTTTGTAAAGAACGCCTCATAAAACTAAATGTCATCAATGGGGAATCCAGAAAATCTTATATACATTACAAGCACATTTGAGAAGCTTGTTTCCAAAAGGTACCAAATCCATTATACAAAACTTTTCAGGAAACAGAAAAAACATTTGCTCTTTATATTCTTTGAATATTTTCTAAAAATTTCATTTATTGTGTTCAGAAACACCAGATTATACTCCCTGAGAATTATTTCTGCTTATCTGTAAT
The DNA here is from genome assembly GCA_028673005.1 of Tanypteryx hageni. Lineage (NCBI taxonomy): Eukaryota > Metazoa > Arthropoda > Insecta > Odonata > Petaluridae > Tanypteryx > Tanypteryx hageni. The sequence goes on from CM054115.1 coordinate 199,238,292, forward strand.
ATCCATAGGTTTTATAGCAAAAATAAAAATGGATTTGGTACTTTTTTGCATGAAAATCTTGCAACTTTTCATTTATTGGTATTAAATGTGTAATAATACAAAATTTGATTTAGGCATGTTATAATATATTCAGGAGTGTTTTGTGTCCACAAAATAAGAAAAAGATGCTCCTGCAACTGCCAAAAAGTGGTCAGAAAAATAATTTGACAGTGGCAGCAAATTTCAAATCCGCTACATTCCACAGATGATTTCATGCTAAAATCATCTCTCTTTTCTAGAATGAGTTCTTCACAAGATGTCAACAAAGTACTGACGTTGATACCGAATACTCCCCAGCAGCTAATTCTAGATCTTGCATAGTTGGTGGAGTGGTTAGAACGTTGGCCTTCCACGCAGACGTCTCAGGATTGAATACGGCGGAGGTCGGGTTTTTCTACCTGGGATCGTACGGGTCCCTACTTGTGTGATTTGAGGAGATCGTGAAAGTCAGCACTCCATCTTTCGGAGGGAACATTAGGCAGTTCGCCCACTTGGTGCTCTTCGTTAAGAGTATGCTAATGCCGGCACCAGGTTTCCCTGCCCCCTTGTGAATGAGTGTTCGGTGTGGAAGGAATTATCACTATAATAATCCAAGAGGTTGATTAACCAGAAATTCCATACAAACAAGTAGATCTAGCCCAATTTTTACCTCTTTCTCTAATATATATCATCCTATATTTTGGGTATGCTCTCTTTTAGTAAGTTATTAGAATATTATTACTGGAGTTTATGTCATTGTATGATTTCTTTGGACATAGTTCCTGGGCATATTGCTCATTTAATTTATTGCAATAGTTTGCAATTTGCTCAAACATGTTGGGAAAAAGATTTTTGGTAATAGATGGCATGTTCTTTTCAGTTGAGTGGTCGTTTGCATTTACGTAAATGTCTGCGGTTTTTAGTCTGATGGAAAAGTGGGAGCAACTTCTTGTGAAGTGTTTGTGTACTTAGGGTAAAATGCAGTTGTTTGATGTAAATTTATGCATTTGGTAAATTTTTTAGTGCAATGAAATGTTCCAACCATTTTTACTCATTTTAATCAATTGATCTATGACAGCTCATATGTTTTGGATGTTCTCTGATGCACATATGCTGAGCAGAGAATTTGATTTAGTCAGCATTTAAAAAAATGGCTTACCTGTGTTTTGCGTCGAGTTATTTGGTATCTCTGTTGAAGATTCTGATGTCCCTGTTGTGCTTTCTTCAGTTATAGTGCTGTCAGAGTCTGTGTCTATGGATGAAAGAATAATTATTTTTAAAAGATATTAATTGCTGAGCAGAGAATTTGATTTAGTCAGCATTTTTTAATAATAGCTTGCCTTGAGTGTTTTGCGTCGAGTTATTTGGTATCTCTGATGAAGATTCTGATGTCCCTGTTGTGCTTTCTTCAGTTATAGTGCTGTCAGAGTCTGTGTCTATGGATGAAAGAATAATTATTTTTAAAAGATATTAATTGCTGAGCAGAGAATTTGATTTAGTCAGCATTTTTTAATAATAGCTTGCCTTGAGTGTTTTGCGTCGAGTTATTTGGTATCTCTGATGAAGATTCTGATGTCCCTGTTGTGCTTTCTTCAGTTATAGTGCTGTCAGAGTCTGTGTCTATGGATGAAAGAATAATTATTTTTAAAAGATATTAATTGCTGAGCAGAGAATTTGATTTAGTCAGCATTTTTTAATAATAGCTTGCCTTGAGTGTTTTGCGTCGAGTTATTTGGTATCTCTGATGAAGATTCTGATGTCCCTGTTGTGCTTTCTTCAGTTATAGTGCTGTCAGAGTCTGTGTCTATGGATGAAAGAATAACTATTTTTAAAAGATACTAGTAAAGAGCTTACAGTTCCACAGAGAGATTTTTAGGAAACGTCAAAAAAAATTATTATGAACGAAGAACGGACAGAAAAGAAAATCATATGTCAGAAGAGAGTGGCAAAATAAGGAACAAACAAATAAGAACAAAGAAAGAACCGCGAAGATGATAAAAAATTATAAAAGCAATAAGAAACAAAGAGCAAAGACAAAAAACAGTCATATATTATGTGACATACATTTAGTTAAAATGGCTTACAACAAATAAATACATTTTCCACCTCTCCTTGTTTTCTCCCTATCTCTCTCCCTTCCTACCATTCTCTCTCCCTCTCTCTCTACCTCACTCCCATTCTCTCCCTCTCTCTTTTCCTTTCCCCACTCTCCCTCTTCTTTCTATTCCTTCATCTCATTCTCTCTCTCTTCCTTACTCCCATTCTCTCTTCCTTCAGCTCTCTCTCTACTTCACTCTTTTCCTCCCATTCTCTCTCCCTCTCTCTCTTCCATCCCTCATTCTCTCTCCTCTCTTTCTTCCTTCCTCTCATTCTCTCTCCCTCTCTCTTCCTTCCATTCTCTCTTCCTTCTCTCGCCTTTCCCCATTACAGTTAATTCATAAAGATTAACGAATATAAATTATTGAACCCAACTCGGATTAGGAAAATGGAACAAACCCAACCCCCAACCACTTAACCCAACCCGAGTGGAGGAAATAGAATGAATCCAACCCCCAACCACTTAACCTAACCAGCGTGAGGAAAATGGAACAAACCCAACCCAGTAGAGGAAAATGAAACAAACAATAACTTCAACCACTGAACCCAACCTGAGGGGAGGAAATTGAACGAATCTAGCCTTCAACCCAGTGGAGGAAAATGAAATCAACCCACTCAAACCACTTAACCCAACCCAAGGGTTGTATTGGCTCACATGAAGAATCTCCCCTCCTTAGCATTACCAGGGGAAGAGAATCTTCAGGTGGACTAGCTGGGATGGGGAGAGGGGGGGGGGAGGGAGATTATACAGGTTATCCAATTTATTTAATGAGATAACAAAATGAACTTATCAATTAAAGGTTTGATTTATTGAAATAAAGTGTTTCGCAACCTTTAAAGTCGTAAATTATGAATAGGATTTCTCACTAAACCACATTATCTGGCACTATCTTATCATTAACTGTTTTTCCTGTGAAGAAGTAGATACGATATAATTTTCAAACACTTTAATTTAATTTTACACACGACCTAAAACTGAATAATTAAAAATCAGCAAAACAATTTATACTATTTCAAATGATCTTTTTCAATTAAAAATCTTTTGAAGTAAATATTAAAAGAATAAAAATGTAAAGGTTTTAAGGAAAATATTAATTATTTATCATTAGATAAATTGAAGAGGGACTCGTCTTAACTTAGTCCATAATTTCTCTTCAACGATCGTAAAATGTTATTGTTTAAAAACTTATTTATGAACTAAATCGGGCTGTGGAATTTTAAAAATTCCGAGTTCATTTTATTCTATTCAAACTATCTTTATTCTATTTTAAAATGCAAATATGAAAAGTCATAGGCCAACCCCCAATGGTTGACATTTATTCTAAAGAGATACTATTTATTTACCTTTTTTACGAGCTCTCAGTTCCATCGGGAAATACCAGAAGAGTTTAATTACCAACAAACAGTTATTATGAAAATGAAACAGTAAGGAAGGTACAAAGAAAAATTAAAAGAAAATAAGTGATATAGACTTTCTTGTGAATAGTAATGTAGATAATCGTTCTTATTAATGGAAATTCTTCCGGTACGTATGTGCCTAAACTAAACAAGAAGTCCAAACCAGGACTAATGCAGGCTGGTTTCCCAAAGTTGATATCCCGAATTGATTACATACTTATATTGACAGGAAATGTTTCAGTATGTGTTAGTCATTCTAAGAAATTTTCATACCATAAATACCATTTGTAATTCATAGTTTATTAATGATAGAAAAATTAGAAATCAAATTAAAAGAGTATTATCAGGTTTAAAATATTAAAAACAAGGTCAAAATCTCTTTCTGACATTATATTTTGCATGTATATTTTTAAATGAACGAATTTAATGAATGTTACTGTTTATACGCTCGTATGTAGGGATCAACTGTCCATTGCTGAAGAGTAGTCGAGCGAAAAAGAAAACAAGTAAAGATATCAAAATGAATTTTTATAACCAACTTTTATATGGCTAATACTTTAATATGAATAAACTTTATAATATAATTATGATAACCTTTAAGCTTGCATGGGTGTAAAAAATTGCAAAAGTGTCTACCTACCAGCTGTTGAGTGAAGTGAGGGTCTCTCTATTTAAACTTTAATCTTTTTACAGTCGAGAGAATGGCAGACAGAAGTAGAGAACTCAGTGGCTAACGTAAGAATGTTAGATATATAAGTAGTAAGAAGTTTGATGGTATCATTTGTTTCATTAATGGAAATACTAACTTATCCATTCATATTCCTTAAAATCAATGAAAATATACTGCTAGTTCAGAGTAATTCAGCTTTAGATACTAGCAGGAGTGGCCATGTTGAATATTTCAGATTTTAGTCACCCAACTTAAATGACAAAAATAATAAATTGTTCTTTTCCTAACATCACATAAACCATCCATATAAAACACTATAAATATAGTTATCTGAAGAATTGCTAAGCTATAACACAACACTTTAAAATGTTTTATTTAAATTTGTTTAAATTAATATCCTTTACAACCGTATTACCTATCTTAAAAAGTGAATAAAGACAAAGTATTTAGGATAAATAAAAAATTACTATCAATAACAACTACGATAAATAAAAACTTACAATTATTAGCAGAAATATCCAGTGGTGGGATTCAGAAATTTTAGCAACCGGTTCTCTCTCACCTTACCGGCCTTTCATAGTGAAAAATAAAAACAAAAAATATTTTGTTCCTTAAAATCTACTTGATTATCATCATACTGTTTATTTTGTCCATGTTTCATCCTGTTGTCATCGGCTGTGTGGTTAATTCTCAGCCACATTTGAACTGAAGGAGTGGGGTCCCAGGAGTCCAATGGGAGGCCAATCATATTAATTGTCATCAAATTTGCAACATTCTGAACTGTGAGGTGGCTTCTTTTATCTGAATATATATTATTCATTGTAGAAAACCCTCTTTCTGCCTCCGCAGAACTTACAGCAATGGTATTGATAATATTTTTTGCCCTTTGTACAGTACTTGGAATCTCATGGTTGTGTCGATTTTTAGAACATTTTCCACATAGTCGCAAAAATCATTGATGTTGATTTCATGATGAAAGAGTTTTTTGAATTCACACAGTTTTTCTTCAGCGGCTTTCCAAGGGACAACAACTTCATCAATATTCCAACAATCTGGCTCTAGGGTGTTTACTATTTCATGAACTTTACTATCATTATTTTGTGCTTTATTTCCTGATTTTAAGTGATCACTGTACATCAACCTGGCTTCCATATTATTGATAACTGCTTCCAGTAGTTTTTGACTGACATCTTTTTGGCTCTCAACAAAGTCAATATTTTTAAAAGCATCTGAATGTATGGTAGGATCAACTTTATTTTCAAAGTTTCCACGACTTTCTTTGAGCATTTCTGAAGTGCATTAGAAAGTAAGGAAATTTCTTGCAATATATCTGACATTAATGCTAAATCGTCTATGAAGAATCTGTTGCGAAGACGGGAAGCCATTCCTGAATATTGTTTATGTGGAGAAAAGTATTTGTATAAAGCTGGATAAGCACGCCTTACAGCAATTGTTGATCTTAAGCTGCAGACAGCCTATCTTGGTCCCAAAACTCTGCCTATCTTCATAATTTCTTGTGCAATTTATTCAGAAAATTTGAAAAGTTCCATTTGATTTTTGTTTGATTGGTGAAAAATCACATAGATTTTATCTATGAACATTTTGAAGTGATTCACTGGTTTTATTTCAGTGATAGAATCATCTAAGACAAGTTGCAGAAGGTGATTTAAACAATGCCAAATGATGATGCCTGGAAAATCTTTTGTAAGTCTGGTGCTCACCCCTGATTTGCAACCAAGCATTACACTTGCACCATCAGAACAAAATGCAACCAAATTATTTCTCAAATATCCTATATCAAATCCAACATCACACAAACTTTTTAACAAATTTTTGTGTATAGTTTCAGCCTCCTGTGTTTCCAACTCAATCAGATCGACAAAAACTGTAGGCAATAGATGAGAATCTTCAACTTTTACAAAAATTATGATCACTGGTTTATAAGATATGGTATTAGATATGGCTTCATCAATGATGACACAAAGTTTTAATTTTTTTATTATTTTAGTAAATATATGTTTTTTAATTTCTCTTGCAATGTGATCAACTATTATTACAGCAGTTTTCCGAGAATGGAGTTCCACTCCCGTATCCAACCCATTTTTTCTTGCAGTTCGATCTTATCTTCAATGTCAGAAAATGGCCTATTTATTTTTGCTATGCTGTAAACTGTATTGAAGACTTTACAAGTAGAGCTGATATATTTTTGGTTAATTTTATCTATGCATTTGGTAATTACATCATCAGTATGACCTTTCAGTTGTGCCAACTTCTAGAAGTAAAATAATATTTTTCTAATTGTTTAAATTTAAATAATTTTTAACGGCCACCGCAATTCATACATGGTAAAACTGAGATGTTTATTTGTGCAAATTTACTACTCACTAAATAATTTGAAAATTTCAGCTTCCTAGCTCATCCCGTAGTACCTAAACAGTTTTCTATTTGTTTAAATTTTAAGAATTTTATACTGCCAAACAAATTAAAATATCAAAATTTGTTTAATCTTTATTTATTTTTTTTAAGAATTCTATATAAAAAAAATTTCAGCTCCTTAAGCACATTCGGAAACGCCTAAACTCTTAAAATTTGTTTAAACAATTGCGAATTTTTAGCAGCCGCAATGTTGCACTTTTTCATGATTTTCGTTTTTTCTAGTTGGTCTTGCACAAACTCCTACCTAAGAAAAAAATTTCAAACCTCCAGCACATCTGGAAGTGCCTAAACATTAGTATCCTCCTATATGTTATATCCTCCTCTGTAAGAGTCGTTGATATATAATGATATTTATATATTTATTTATTTCTTAATACAAATCAATATAGTGAAATGAAAATCATTTCAAGGTATTCATAAATAATAAAAAAATAAGAAGAGTACAGCACAAATATACAGTATATACATATATATACAGTAAAATAATAAAAATCATCATCACTGCCCTGTTTGCTGATGGATATAGTGATGTGCTGATATTTAAATGAAGGATAGAAGGAAAAATACAGAGGAAAGTATTACATTTTTATGAGGACCTAATGCTGGCTAAGTATTTAGCACAATGATTCTTAAATTGGTTAATATCATTGACAGAGTAAAAGTGAAAGGGGAGAGAGTTCCAAAGATTGCAGGCGGTAACGGTGAAGGATACTAATGTCCAGCCCGAACTACAAGAGCTAGAGAGCTGAAAATTTAAGTTTTTGTAGATATGATAAAGAAACTTTCAGATAAAATGAGACTTATTACCTAGGTGACATGAGTTCGACTCCAGAAATTCCGAAAATTGCGTTTTTTCCCATAAGAAAAGCATTGCGCCATTTCTGTAAATTAATTATGGGCACTTGCCGGTAAGCTAGAAAAATGAAATTATCAGCGTTGCTAGATGGCTGCAATATCTATTAGGAATTATTGTCACTATTGCTTACAGTGTCTTGTGTTCGACTCCAGAGACCCCGGAATATCTCCCATAAGTTAGCATGGGAAAACGCAATCCATTGTGTAGACCATGGGTGTCCAGATATGGAAGGTTATGTAGCCTCCTAGTGGCTAGAAAAATCTTGAAGTGACTGCATGAGAAGGAAGAGGGGTCTATGGGATTTTTTTGCTAAAACGGTGATAATATTTGTTTTTTATATTACATATTTAAGTAAAAAATACTTTATTGCATAGTATTTTTAATTATTTTAATTCAGATTACAAATTTTTATTTTTTCTAATACATTTTATTTAATAAAGTTTAATTTTTTACAAAGTATTTTAAAGTAGTTTAATTTAAATATCATCAATTTGTAAATCCTTTAATTTTGATCTGAGCTGATGGGTCAGATTTTCATTGGTCAAATTATACCGGTATCTATTTTTTGTGAATTTCATTTGGGTGAAAAGTTGTTCACAAAGATAAGTACTTCCAAAAAGCGATATCATTTTTAAGGAATCATCTCTGAGACGTGGATATTTTTCTCGGGTAATATAAATGTTATGAAAACCTTCTTGTTTTTCTTTGATAGCACAATGGGCTTCAATATCAGACTGCAATTCAATAAGCTCACTTTGAAAACGATCTGGTGCAGAATTATAGTCCACAATAAATGGGTTTGAGAAAATTTCAATTTCATTTTTTATTTTCAGAAGTACGGAAAAGCGTTCTTTGAACTCAAGAATTAAAATATCAATGTCATTCACAAATCTTTTAGTATCTTTCTCGGTTAATATGATTGACTTTATAGATTCAAAATTATCATATTTGTTTTCCTTTAGCTGATTTTTAAATAAATTCAACTTTCCAATAAATGCGTTTATCAAACGATACATTTCAGGTATTTTTGTCTTTTCCCTGCAGCTTCACATTTAAATTATTGATTTGAAGCATTATATCAACAAAAAAGGCAAGTTCCAATAGAAACTTTTCGTCTCCGAATTGATTGATGGGTTTCCCTTCTGCTTGCATGAAAAAATTAATTTCCTCTCGTAGCTAGAAAAATCTTTTCAGCACTTTTCCTCTGCTTAACCAGCGAATATTAGTGAAATAAATAACATCAGTCCCTTCGGCTTCCTTCACATCCTTAATCATTTCCTTAAATTTTCGGTGTCTCAAAGCACTGCCTCTGATGTAATTAACAGTTTCGATGATAATATTCTATATTTATTATTTAATAAAAAAAATATATATAATAAAATTATTTATTATTATTTTTAACGGCCGTAATAAAAATTTCATGTATATATTGAAATGTTTATTCGTTTATATAGACTATGATCTAAATAACGTAAAGATTTCAGTTCCCTAACTTGCCGCGTAGTGTCTAAACATTTACTTATTTGTTTTAACTTTAAGAATTTTTAACTACCAAACAAATTAAAATATCAAAATTTGTATAATCCCTATTTCATTTTTTTAGAAATTCTACCTATTACAGTTCCGTAGCACATTTAGAAATACATAAATCTTGAAAAATTGTTTAAACAATTTCGAATTTTTATGGTAAAAATCGATGTGAACAGTTCAACACAAATACGTATTTAAAAAAAATATTTATTCCTTACATTGTGGTAACCCTGCTTTCTATATCTATACTAAACATCTCGATTTTGTTATTTTAGGTTACACGCCTTCTTCATACAAAATTTCGTTGAAATCGGTTTTGCCAATTCCTTCCAAATTCATAATTACCGAATTCAGGGATCCTTTTCATGTCATAAGCACCAATATAGGATGTAGCGTGTGCCGAGATCAGTGAAGAATATGCGATTTAATAATTGAAACTTAGTTCAGAAAGTCGTGCGTTGAATGACTTGAGAAAAAATCTGGACCACCTCCTAACAACACAGGAAAACAATGAAAATATGAACGTGGCTGTACAGTTAACCTTTAATGCAAAATACGAAAAGTGATTTGTAAAAAGAGGAATGTAAGAAAAAAAGGACACAAAAGGGATACGAACTCGCGCCCTCACGTTTCGCACGGACACACCATACCCTCAGCGCCAACAAATACTTCACCGATTAAGCGTGCGTTAAGAAATTTATATCGGTTGACGAGAAATTGCAGTATTTAATCGCGATTATCGGAAAAAATTATCGACCGTATACGCTAGGGTGACCAGATTCTTAGGATAATACAAGGGTGTTGCGAGACACGGTGGTACAATACAAATTAAGTAAATAGTAATAGATCCTTCACCGTAAAATAAGGAAAGAGAAACTCACGTACGCGCTGCAGGTCTCCGGTAAAATCGTCGTGGGACCTAATTCTTATGAAGAAACACACACGCACACACTCCAAGGAGGCACTCACACAGTAGACTCGAACCAAATATATATAACTAGACACCGATGTTTCGATAGCTACGCTGTCATCTTCAGTAGTGTGGGTGGTATGCGGAAAGAGGGGGTATATATGTCGAGAGTGACTGTTGGGAAAGGGGGGGTGGAAAGGTGAAAGGTGAGAAAAACCGTTTAACTGAGTAACTGAAAAAGGGGGGAGTGTGGGATGATACCTAGGTCGTTGTTCATGACCGTGTTTTTCTTTTTATGTATGTATATTAGGGTGGTCCTTATTTTTAAGTTTTGGAAAACTGGAGGGGGCACGTTTTGAATCTGTTCCATTATGAAAAAAATAATTTTGGTAAAATTAGGTTAGTTTAGAATAATATTTAGGGGACGCTACCAAGATCTGAAAAATCGCAATATATCATAATGCTAAACACAGGTGCACTCATTTTTAAATTTGTTTAAATTTTAAACTTATTTTAATTGAATTGTGAATTGTAGATACTTAGTATTGAAAATTGTGATGCAGCACCCATTGGTCAATGTTACGTAATACTGTAATAGATATAACCTTTCAGATGTACCCCTCAGAAATCATGCGTAAGTTCACTTGCAGGAGCACTCTTTGTGTTATGTAATAGTCCATATCAGGTCTTTTGGAACAATCAAGAACTGTCCAGAACGTTATAGAACCTTCATAAACAATCTGAAATGTTCTAGAACCTTGCGGAACAATTTGAAACTTTTCGGAACGTTCTAGAACCTTCTATAATGATGTAGATCCTTCCAGTACATTCTAGAACCTTCTGGAACAATCTATGGCCTAAACTATATAAGCAGCCCACCTAGTGCAGTGAGTTCAGTTGTCATCAGGCAGCCAAAGAGTGTAGTTCAGCCAAGGGGTTTCTCACATAAAGTTGTTGTGTAGAGACTCAAGTGAACCTGACTCGTAGGAGATTATAATGCAGTGCACTCCCAGTTTGTAAGTTTTGCACTGCGTTCTGCTGAACACCAAAAAATAAACTAATGACGACCGAAGTAAGTTAGCTAATTTTTTCACTTTACTTTCAGGTTTACTTTTATGAAGAAATGGCTACTGTTAGTCCTACTACCTGTAAAATAATGAATGTTTGGCTAATTGGACTACAATCACGTGAAATACCTGGAAATAAGCTACCTTCGAAGCGAGAGGTAATGGCTTATTTTATTCATTTGCATCTGATTGGAAAGAAAACTGTTCGAGAAAGTGCGACTGTAGCTGCCGAAGCTGCCGTTGGAATTTCATACTCGGCTTTGAAAACACGTAATTGCAGCTGTTGAAAAAATCTTTCATGACAGGCAGGAGCGGAAGAAAAACGAAAAAAACAAGAAGATAAGATCCAGAACACTGTTTGAAAAAGAAACGGCTTTCTGTAACAGCCTCGATGAGCTTTTTGATATTGCATATGCAGAGGTGCTATCCATGATCAAAATAGAAGAAGATCGAGAGTTTCTTCTGGCTCAGAGGAAAAAAGGACGGCGAGGAAAGATGGCTGGAGTTGACAAGGCTTTAGAACAGCAAGAAGCTAGAAGAAGGGAGCGAGCCAAGAAATATCAAGACCGCCTTGAGAAGAGTAGAAAGGAAACAGAAACCAAACCTATAACCTTGTGCTCCTTATCCTCCAGCAGTGATTCTGAGGAGGTGAAACGGGATAGTCATCAGAGTAGTGAACCTGCTGACCTGAAACATTCATCTCTTAGAGAGCCTTCTCGAAAAAGAGGAAGGAAGCAATTTATTACACCAGGCTTGGCAGCTGTACTGGATCATACAAAGGTGAGTGGCAGAAAAGCCACTGCGTTGCTTTATACTGCTGGAGAAAGTCTGGGGCAAGACATGTCCAAATTCACAGTAAATCTTTCCTCAATTCGTGAAAGTCGCATTCAACAAGGGGAAGCAACAGCTAAACAAGTAATCTCTCAATTTAATCCAACAGTTCCGCTAGTTTTGCATTGGGATGGCAAGCTGCTGCCAGATCTTACTGGAAAGGAAGTAGTTGATCGTCTTCCTATTTTAGTCACAGGTGATGGAGTAGAACAACTGCTCGGTGTTCCAAAAATTGCGGCTGGAACTGGATTGGAAATGGGCAAGGCTGTTGTTGAAGGTTTGGAACTGTGGAATCTAGCAGAGAAAGTGAAAGGAATGTGTTTTGACACTACTGGGTCAAATACTGGAAAAAATGGAGCATGTCTTTGGATTGAACAGATATTAGACAAGAACCGTCTCTACATTCCCTGCAGGCACCACATATTGGAGCTGGTACTGGAAGCTCTTCTCTGTCATCGTAAGTCCATCAGCGAGCACAGAAATACTAATCTTCAAGCGATTTCAAGCTTATTGGGTGTCACTGGATAAGTCCAAATACAGAACTGCACTTGATGATGAGTTCACTGCCAGTGCTGTTGCCGATATTAAAGACGAAATAATCACTTTTGCTACAGACCAACAGAACCAGCAGCAACCTTGCGATGATTACAGAGTACTCCTGGAAATCACTATCACCTTTCTTGGAAGTGAACCTTCTCATGGAATTAGATTTCTTGCTCTTGGTGCAATACATAAGGCTCGTTGGATGGCCAAAGCCATTTATGCTATCATACTGTAGATGTTCAAAGGACAGTTTCCATTGAAGACAAAAGAGGAACCTGGGATAAGGGACATAGGAATTTTTGTTGTGAGATTCTATTTGAAGGCGTGGTTTCAAGCTGCACTTCCAACTGCTGTGCCATTAAATGACCCGATGCTGTTGAAGAACCTCCAACAGAACAAGACTACAACCTCAATAGTTGCCAACGCTGCTCTTAAGAAGCTTGCTCGTCATCTGTGGTACCTCAGCGAAGAGCTGGTTGCCCTTGCTTTCTTTGATAATAAAGTATCAATAGATACAAAAGCCAAATTGATTCAAGCTCTCCAAAATGATGGTAATTAGGTCCACTCAAAGAGAGTGACTGTCTATCTGGATAGCATCTTGGAGAAAAATTTGGACTACTTTGTGTCAGCCAACACTTTGAGGTTTTTCGACATACTTGGTCTTGACTCAAAATTCACAGTATTGTATCCCGAACTCTGGGCTTATGATGGGAACTACATTGCCACAGAAAAGTGCATCAGGTCCATCAATTGCATTAAGGATATGACAGAACGTGGAGTTGCCCTGATCGAGGAATACAATCGGTTACACACCCAGGGTGAACAGCAAAAGCAATTTCTTCTGCAGGTTGTCAGTGATCATCGGAGGAGATATCCAGACTTTGCGAAGGGAACACTTGCCACAAACAATTAATATACCACCATGTCAGTATTGTTATGTTCATCATGTGACAATGTAACATGGAAATTACCAACTCTAAATTTTATATGCTTTGTACTGTATTGCATTTTGTTTAAAATAAAGAAAACTTAATGTTTCAAACTTTGGTAGCAACCACTAAATTTCATCTAAAATTTACCAAATTTTGGAAATATTATTTTTTTAAATATTGGAACAAGATATGCTGGTGCCTCTATTCAAAATAAAACGTTTGTTTTTTACTTCCATTATAAGGACCACCTTAATGTATATGCTTTCATATGCATCAAGTTTACTGTACTGATTGATTGATTTTGCAGGGATAGGTTTTCTGAGGTGATGGGATGGTGAGTGTCAAAAACATGAGTGGCAATGCTTGATCTGTTTAATCTGTTGTTTTTGTAATGTGCTAGGTGTTCTTTAAACAGGGTTTCCAGTTTGCGTCTAGATTGCCCTATGTAAATTTTGTCGCATGAACTGCAAGTGACTTTATATATACCTGATTTGTGGTGGTAGGGAATTTTATCCTTCTGGTTGGACAATAGGTTAGATAATGTATTTTCGTTTACAAAAACTGGGTGGAGATCAAATTTTTAAAGTGTGCGTTGGAGATTCTGTGTTAGTTTCGTAGCATATGGGAGTTTCATGTATTTTTCCATTGTGTTTTGTTTTTGGCTTGTGAGTGTGGTGCATGATTTAATGTGAACATTGTGTTTGTGTGTTTTTAAAATTTTTTCGATGATTAGTAAGTCGAATCCGTTATGTAATGTGCAATTCTTAATTAATGTAATCTCTATGTCAAAGTTTGTTTTCAAAGGAGGTGTGTTTAAGAGTCTGTGAATCATCGAGTGGAAAGGAGCTAATTTGTGGGAAATATGGTGGTGAGAGCCCATATGGATGTATGTGTCGGTGTGTGTAGGTTTTCTTTAAATGTTGAAATGTAGTTTGTTACATTTTCTTGTGACTAGTAGATCTAGGAAGGGTAGTGATTTATTTTTTTCCTTTTCGTGTGTGAATTTTATGGTGTCGAATTGTTGGTTGAGATGTTGTATGAAATTAGGAAGGCTATTTTTTTCAGTGTCAAAGATAGCAAATATGCCATCTACGTATCTAAGCCAAGTTTTTGGAAAATATGGAAACGAAGCTTTGCAAATATTCTCGAAATGAGTCATGAAGAGTTCCGCTATCGAGTGGGGGAGAGGGTGGGGGTGTGCGTGCATAGATCGTAGGGGCAGGGTCCTGGTTATACTATACTATATTATATTATATACCTATTAGCTGAAAAGGTAAATTATTAAAAACTAGTTAATTTAGTTATTATTTCCTTATTTGTTAAGAATTAATAAAATATATCATAAATACTAGTACCTATGTGTTATTACTTATTTCTAATAAACTGAATATGACTGAGGGCCAAACAGTTAAGAAAGCCCAGTAAAAATTTCAGCCTTACCATTGTGTCACAGATAGGGGTTTAATTTTGTATGAAATTATTCAATATTACTGATTAACAGGCAGTTTGGATAAGGATATAGCAGTTGTTTCCTGTGATTTCTGTTTGTGTTTTTGAGGTATGATGAAGAAACACTACTTTTTATCAAGTTATCTTCTAGAAATTAGATTCGAATATAAAGCAAGAAATTTTTAATGAAATAATTATTTTTTGAATGGTAACATACCACAAAATATATCAGCAGGCAGTTTTAAAAATAAAAAAAAATCAAAATAAATATGCTCAGCATATAGTTAGGATAACAAGCCTCCATTTAGTTTTAGGTGGCAGAGAACAGATAAATAATTTCAATTAAATTAATACAGAAAACAATTACATCTTTCCATCTAAAATAAATTCTCATTTTAACATTCTGAACTGTAATTTAAATTCAGTGATAGAAATGTTAAAAGTAATTATTCGATAACAAATAATTTTTTAATTTCCTTTGAGAGAAACTTACCCATTTCTTCGGTGGTAATGGTTGATTCTGTGGCAGTTGATGTTTTCTTTTCGGTTATTTCAAACTCATCAATGAAAATATGTCCATTATTGCAATAGCCGGAGAATTGTATCTATGAGGCAAAACAAACAGTATATTATGAATTTTTTAGAATGATGAACTGCTTATCATGTAGATACTCTTAAATACTGTTCATACAAATGCAGTCATCCATCACTCAGTGCTCTTAATTGGTTCCTGATAATTAATCAGAGCACCAACTGATACCGCATTAAGCGAGGGAATGTCTCTCATAAAAACTAATGTAGATAGATTTAATCCGTACTTCCAACCTACTCTCAATGCTAACAAATTTCCAATATAAGGCATGATTTCATGCTTAAATCAGAGAAACAAAACATTTAAAGATGCGCTTTATATTACACACTTCTATTTTACTTACTCTGTTTTATATATATATATATATATATATATATATATATATATATATATATATACATGTTTCTTTCTAATTTTCTTGCTTTATATCTCTGCCCATATAAATGCTACAGGGCTGAAATTTCTGGTGTATTCTTATATCAGATGACAACCAATGAGAAAAATAAAAAATCACAAAAAGGTTAATATTTAAAGGGTTTTTTTAAACCCCAATGCTCAATTTCAATACCCCATAAGAAAAGCATGGGATTCAGTGCAAGAGTTTCTAAAAATGCATTTTTAAATTACTTAAAAATGGGATAAGAATTTGGGAAAAGAGCAGTTGTTTGGCTGAAAGAACGGAATTCTTAATTTTTTAAGGCAGAAGTCAAATGCATACCGAATTAGCGTAAATATCTGCTTTGAATCGGTGAATTTTTCCTCTCTTCAACAATAGAAATGTATAAAAATAAAGGGACCTTTAATGCTCTTAATGTAAATTAAAGATGTTTTAATGCTTTTAAGGGAAATTAATACCATCATAATGAATTATAGTGGAACTTCAAATATTTAAAGAATTTTCCTATATTGAAATAAACTTTTGAAAATTCACTTTATAATCTTTGCAATTTTCCATAATCCAAAAACTTTAAAATATAAAAAGACTATAAAGGAGAAAATAATACATTGAAAAAAATGTTTTTCAGTATACACACTTTTGTGCAGTCAAAAGTAGAAAATAAATTTTTCTTCCCTCAACTTAAATTAAATTTGGTGCGCACATTTATTCTGCACAACAAATTTAATTCAAGTTGAGGGCTGAAAAATTTATTTTCTACTTTTGACTGCACAAAAGTGTATATACTGAAAAACATTTTTTTAAAATGTATTATTATGAACAAAAACATACCTACAGAATTTTATATTATCGTCGATCTTGCTAATTTCAAGGCTTTGGAACATCAGCTTGTTGTTCTCCAACTTCAGTTTGTCAAATTACTTCAAGTTTCACTGAAAGTGACAATGTTTATCTCTGTTTCCTTACAGAAACATCTTTACCACATGTTTTTCCACAGTTTTGATTAATTACAAATAATACGAGATGCGCTGTCAGTGCTGCCATCTTAACGTGTTTGCACGTACAGTGGAACCTCGGTTTACGAACTTAATTTGTTCCGTAACACTGTTTGTAAACCGAGTTGTTCGTAAACCGAAACAATTATTCCCATAAGAATCAATGTAAAATGGATTAATCCGTTCAAGACCCCAAGAAAATGGCCCTTTATTATCTTTATTTTCTACTTCATGCTTCAAATCCTATACAAAACAATGAAAATTCATAGTTTTAACTGAAAAGGAATTGGAAGTAATAAAACAAAAAGAATAAACGTAAAAACAAACTTTATTTCAACTTATCTTACAAAATAGTAAAGTGTTATTGTTTGGAAGGGGAGTCCCCTTCCATGAAAACATCGGGTGCTTGAAGTTCATCAGGTTTCTGTCTCACTAAAAACCTATCCAATGAAATTTGTTTCTTCTTGCTTTTTATAATGTTGCGGAAATGAGACATGACATTATCATTGAACAGATTTATAACGCGATTTGATAAAGTTTTATCGGGGTGATATCTTTCCACAAAACTTTGCACCTCACTCCATTTCGCACACATTTCGTGGATCGAGGACCTAGGAACATCTTCCATTCGTTCATCAGTCTCTGAAAATAATATCTCCTTTGTCACCGTCTTTTGCTGCTCATTAAGAAGCTGTTCTAGTTCTTCCGTAGTGAGTTCATTGCTGTGGTCCTCCACTAGCTCCTCCATATCAACATTATCAACTGCTAATCCAATCCTATTGCCTATAGATACAATATCATCGACAATATCAACAGACTCAGTCTCATAGCCCTCAATGCCAGATATACAGTCTGGCCACAATTTCCTCCAGGCTGATTTCATAGTTCAGTGAGTCACCAGCCCCCAGGCTTTGTCAATGAAACTTAAACAATAGAGGATATTCAAATGTTTTTCCCAGAATTCTCTGAGTGTTAATTCTGTGTCAGAGGTTACTTCGAAACACCTTTGAAATAATTCCTTGATGTACAGTTTCTTAAAGTTTGAAATGATCTGCTGGTCCATAGGCTGGATTAGAGGAGTCGTGTTAGGGGGCAGGAACTTCACTGTGATGAAACCAAACTCCTCAACCAACTCGTCTTGCAAGCCTGGAGGATGAGCAGGAGCATGGTCCATCACAAGAAGGCATTTTAGTGGATATTCGTTTTCTTGAAGGTATTTTCTCGCGCTTGGGGGAAAGGCTTCATGGATCCACTCAATGAACAGTTGCCTGGTTACCCAAGCCTTACTATTAGCCCTCCACATAACAGACAGTTTACATTTCATTACATTATTTTTCTTAAACACCCTCGGATTCTCAGAGTGGTAGACAAGCAATGGCTTGACCTTGAATTCCCCACTTGCATTTCCACATAGTAAAAGAGTCAGCCGGTCCTTCATTAGCTTATGTCCAGGCAAAGTCTTTTCTTCCTGAGTAATGTAGGTCCTATTTGGTAATTTTTTCCAAAATAGGCCAGTTTCATCACAGTTAAATACTTGCTGGGGAAGAAAACTCTCAGCTTTTACATAGTCATTAAATTCTTGTACATATTTCTTAGCAGCTTCTTGGTCTGAGCTTGCAGCCTCTCCATGCCTAATTACATTATGCATTCCAGTTCTCTTCTTAAACTTCTGAAACCATCCTCGGCTAGCTTTGAACAGTTCAGTATAAGTACACGTACCAGGGTTTGTTATTAACAGGTCATCATGTAATCGTTTCGTTTTTGCACAAATTAGAGCTTCAGAAACACTATCACCAGCTAACTGTTTCTCATTTATCCAAATCAACAGCAATTTCTCCACTTCGTCAATCAATTGTGGTCTTTGTTTACTAATAACTTTTACTCCTTTTGTGACATCAGCTTTCTTGATCGTCTCTCTTTTTTTAAATATAGTACAGATCGATGATTTCGCCATACCGAATTGCGTAGCAAGATCCGAGACACGAACACCATTTTCATATTTGGATATAATTTATTTTTTCACCTCTATCGTTTTTTTATTTCTTTTCAATTTACTTTTATCATTCTTTGGCTTCATGGTCTAAAAAGATAATTTAATTAAGTGTAAATTAAACTTTGAAACAATAGCAACACGTATACAAAAAACAATATAAGACTCACTCGAGCAGCAGTCCAATATATACGTCGCACTCGAACAGCAGTCTATCCTGAGTGAACGCTACCGAGAAACTAATACCCTCTCATTTCTCAGACTCAACGGCGCCAGCGCCGGTGTGTCTGTCCGGGGTTTCGCGCAGCGGCGCGCCGAGATCTCAGTCTGTGGAGCTAGTGACTGCTTGTTCGTAAGCCGAAATTCTGTTCGTAAACCGAAGCATTTTTTCGTCGGGATTTTTGTTCGTAAACCGAATTGTTCGTAAACAGAGTCGTTCGTAAACCGAGGTTCCACTGTACTGCTGGATCCAGGACAAAATGTCCTGGAGATAGTGTTCCGGACAAAATATCCCCAAACGCAAATAGGACAACATGTCTCCACGCACCAGAATTAATATTAATTATTCCCTCTCAGATGTTGATATACTGTTAAAAATCAGTCAGATAATTGATTATAACGCCTCTAACAGGAATTTGGTATTTTCTTGCACTGAAAAAGTTAATTAGTAACATTATCCTCTATATATACGTTTGAACATATAACGAGTTTTCAATAAACTTTCCGAATATGTATAAGAATGAAATTTGGCAGGAATACTTCAGTCATGCATTTAAGTTAATCACAATAAATAAACCTCTGAAAAAATACTCAGGATATAATTATATATTATATAATTAAAGGGAATGGAATTTACCAGAAATTGAGAAAAAGGAAGAGGAGGACGTAGAGTTTGCATAGAATTCATTGCAGTTCATGTAAGTATTTAGTTCATAGTTAGTTATTAGACATTTTTCCTTTGATGGTAAATTAACTGTTAATTCACATTTTATCCTGTTTTTTCGCATAAGAGTAAAACGATTCAATTATTAAGTCAAGTTCTATGCGTTTTAAATAACTTATAATTTGCTCAAATATTTCAAGTAAATTTCTATAGATTTTTTATACATTATATCTTATTATTTAGATTTTACTCTTATTTTCAACAAATATTTGGACAAGGATTTGGTCTCACTGATAATAAATTTTAAACAATATAACAAAAATAACTTTCAAAAACACTGATTTGATGGTGCTTGAAAGCAAAATCAGATCAGCAAATTTTACTGATTTCTCATAACGAAATCAAATATCCTTGGAATAATATTATGATGCTTTAATACGAGGAAGAGATGAGAGAGGAAGAAAGAAAGAAAGAAAGAAGGAGATAGACAGAGGGCGAGAGAGGGGAAGTGAGAGACAAAATTAAATGTTCCAAAAATTAAAAATAGTTCTGGGCATATAAGAATTGTATAGCGTAATGTATTTCTTTGTCACAAAATTTTTATTTGCCTAAAACTATCATTATATATCGACATTTCATGCAGAGGAGGATATAAAATCATTATCATTATATATAGACGTTTCTTACAGAGGAAGATATAACTTACTAGTAGAAGGTGCCTGCATACTGCAAGCATTTAATCTCACCTTGAAAAAAATATTAATTTTCAGAGAGATATTTCAACATGAGAAATATTTCTTTAATTCTAAAGATTTCTCCTCTGGATGGGTTTTCGTTTTTTCATTGTGGAACAGCAATGGAGTAAAACAATAACTAATTTTTTAAATTTTCGAAGTATTATACTTTTTGCACATTGACTTAATAATGTCACCAAGTTCTGCCAATTTTAAAATTTATAGTAATATTAGAAGTGAAATAACATTTATCTAATTGTTTAAATTTAAATAATTTTTAACGGACAAAATAACGATTTTATTGATAAATTGAAATGTGTATTCGTTTACATAAAATAACCTCTAATTAATTTAAAAATTCAGCTCCCTAACTTGCGGCGTAGTGTCTAAGCATTTAGCTATTTTTTTTTAAACTTTAAGAATTTTTAACTACCAAGCAAATCAAAATATCATTATATATAGACGTTTCTTACAGAGGAGGATATAACATCATTCTATATAGACGTTTCTTACAGAGGAGGAGGAGGATATAGCATATAGGAGGATACTAATGCTTAGGCACTTCCAGATGAGCTGGAGATTCGAAATTTTTTTCTTAGGTAGGTTTTTGTGCAAAATCGACTAGAAAAACGAAAATCTTGAAAAAGTGCAACAATGCGGCCGCTAGAAATTTGCAATTGTTTAAACAAATTTTCAAGGTTTATGTATTTCCGAATGTGCCACGGAGTTGAAACGTTTTCTGTACGTAGAACTCTTAAAAAAAAACGAAATAAGGATTATACAAATTTTGATATTTTAATTTGTTTGGCAGTTAAAAATTCTTAAAATTTAAACAAATAGATAACTGTTTAGACATAACGGGATGAGCTTGGAAGCTGAAATTTTCAAGTTATGTACGGAGTAGTGCATTTGCACAAATAAACATTTAAATCTCTCCATAAACATATTGCCGCGGTCGTTAAAAATGTTTAAAATTTAAACAATTGAAAAAATATTATTTCACGTCTAGAAGTACTTCAACTTTAAAAATTGGCAGAAATGTGTAGCATTAGTACCCCATAATGGAGAAAGTATAAAATTCATAAAATTTCCTAGTTTTGGGATTCTTTTAATCTACTATTTTTACATAAGGGAAAAACGAAAATCGCTCCGGAGGTGAAATATTTAAACTTAAAAAAAATATTTGTAATGATGAAATATGAAAAATGAATGTATTTTTATGTTGAGATGATATGCTTGCAGAATGCAAGCACCAATAACTAATATATTATATGTATGTTATATCCTCTGTAAGAAACGTAGATATAAAATGATAACATACATATAACAAGATGATACTAATTTCCAGCCCAAACTA
This sequence comes from Tanypteryx hageni, assembly GCA_028673005.1. Lineage (NCBI taxonomy): Eukaryota > Metazoa > Arthropoda > Insecta > Odonata > Petaluridae > Tanypteryx > Tanypteryx hageni. The sequence continues at coordinate 199,259,977 of CM054115.1, forward strand.
CTAAAGTTGGAGAGCTGAAAGTTTCAGTTTTTGTAGATATGATGGAGAAACCTACAGATAAAATGAGATATCTTACCTAAGTGGAATGTGTTCGACTCCAGAAATTCCGAAATTTGCGTTTTTTCCCATAAGAAAAGCATTGCGCTATTTTTGTAAATTAATTTTGGGCACTTGCCTGTAAGCTAGAAAAAAGAAATTTTCAGTGTTTCTATATGGCCGCAATATCTATGATTAATTTTTGTTACTTTTGCTTACAGTGTCCTGAGTTCGACTCCAGATACCCCGTAATATCTTCCATAAGTTAGCATGGGAAAAAGTTATCCCAATGTGTAGACCAATCTAATAAGTTAAGAAAGATAAGATTTTGCAGGTTGATAGAACTTTTTCATAACCAACTATAAAAATCGAAAATTTCAAAATTGTTCATTTTTAAGGTTTGTTTTAACCCCATTTGAACATTAAAGTTTAATACTTTTTATCTTGGAAAGTATATGCTGTAGGTTTGATATTTTGAAATCGTTTTGTAGCAAATTATACAAAGAAAAGAGAATTTTGAAAAAGTTAAAAACTTCGACATCTAATAATTCGCAAATGTTTAAACATATTTTTGAGGTTTATGTATTACCGAATGTGCTACGGATCTGAATTTTTTTTATAGGTAGAATTTGTAAAAAAACGAAATAGAGATTATATAAATTTTGATATTTTCTCCTTTGGTAGTTAAAAATTCTTAAAGTTTAAACAAATAGATAACTGTTTAGGTACTACATTTGAGCTAGGAAGATGAAAATTTCAAGTTATTTACAGAGTAGTGTATTTGAACAATTAAATATTTGAATCATTCCATAAATATATTGCAGCGGCCGTTAAAAACGCTAAAAATTTAAACAATTAGAAAAATATTATTTCACTTCTAGAAGTGCTACAATTTTAAAATCTGGCCGAAATGTGTAGCATTAGAACCCCATAATGGAGAAAGCAAAAAATTCTTAAAATTGCAAGGTTTGGTGATTGTTTTAATCTATTATTTTTAAGTAAGGGAAAAACGAAAATCGCTCCGGAGGTGAAATATTTAGAATTAAAAAAATATTTGTAATGATGAAATATGAAAAATGAACGTTTTTTTTATGTTGAGATGATATGCAGAATGCAAGCACCAACTACTAGTCATTCTATATAGACGTTTCTTACAGAGGAGGAGTAGGATATAACATACATATAACATACATATAGGAGGATACTAATGTTTAAGCACTTCCAGATGAGCTGGAGATTCGAAATTATTTTCTTAGGTAGGATTTTGTGCAAAACCGACTAAAAAAACGAAAATCTTGAAAAAGTGCAACAGTGCGGCCGCTAAAAATTCGCAATTGTTTAAACAAAATTTCAAGGTTTATGTATTTCCGCAAGTGCTACGGAGTTGAAATTTTTTCAACAAGTAGAATTCGTAAAAAAACGAAATAAAGACTACAAATTTTGATGTTTTAATTTGGCAGTTAAAAATTCTTAAAATTTTAACAAATAGATAACGGTTTAGACATTACGGGATGAGCTAGGAAGCTGAAATTTTCAAGTCATGTACAAAGTACTGCATTTGCACAAATTAACATTTAAATCTTTCCATAAACATATTTCGGCGGGCGTTAAAAATGTTAAAAATTTAAACAATTGGAAAAATATTAATTCACTTCTAGAAGTACTACAACTTTAAAATTTGGCTAAAATGTGTAGCATTAGTACCCCATAATGGAGAAAGTATAAAATTCTTAAAGTTTTGGGAATCTTTTAATCTATTATTTTTGAGGTGAAATATTTAGATTTAAAAAAATATTTGTAATGATGAAATAGGAAAAATGAATGTTTTTTATGTTGAGATGATATGCTTGCAGAATGCAAGCAACAACTACTGGTATATAGACGTTCCTTACAGAGGAGGATATAACATACATACAACATACATATAGGAGGATACTAATGTTTAGGCACTTCCAGATGAGCTGGAGATTCGAAATTTTTTTCTTTGGTTGGATTTTGTGTAAAACTGACTAGAAAAAACGTAAATCTTGAAAAAGTGCAACAATGCGACCGCTAAAAATTCGCAATTGTTTAAACAAATTTTGAACGTTTATGTATTTCCGAATGTGCTACGGAGCTGAAATTTTTTCAAAGGTAGAATTTAAAAAATAACGAAATACGGATAATAGAAATTTTGATATTTTAATTTGTTAGTCAGTTAAAAATTCTTAAAATTTAAACAAATAGGTAAATGTTTAGACACTGTGCGGCGAGTTAGGACGCTGACATTTTTTAATTATTTAGAATTTTGTCTATATAAATGAATAATTATTTCAATGTATCCATGAATTTGTTATTGCGGCCCTTAAAAATTATTTAAATTTAAACATTTAGAAAAATTTTATTTCACTTCTTATTGTGCTATAAATTTAAAATTTGGCAGAAATGTGTGGCATTATTAACTCAATGTGGGAAAAGTATAATATTCCTAAAATTGTAAAAATTAGTGATTGTTTAACTCCATTATTGTTCCACAGTGAAAAAACGAAAACCGATCCTGAGGAGAAATCTTTAGAATTAAAAAAATATTTCTAATGATAAAATATCCCTCTGAAAATTTAACATGTTCTTCAGGGTGAGATGAGATTCTTGTAGTAAGCAAGCACCAACTACTAGTATATATATCATTATATATCAACGACTCTTAACGAGGAGAAGGATATAACATACTAGTAATTGGTGCTTGCATACTGCAAGCATTTCATCTCACCTTGAAAAAACATTAATTTTTCAGACAGATATTTCATCATTACAAATATTCTATTAATTTTAAAGTCTTCACCTCCGCAGCGATTTTCGTTTTTCCCGCATGTAAAAATAATAGCTTAAAACAATCCTCAAATGTTGCAATTTTAAAAATTTTACACATTTTTCATTATAAGGTACTAACGCTACACATTTTAAACAAATTTTAATGTTGTAGTATTTCTATAAGTAAAATAATATTTTTCTAATTGTTTAAATTTAAATAATTTTTAATGGCCGCCGCAAGTCATATATGGTAAAATTGAAATTTAAATTTGTGCAAATTCATTAATTTGTATATAATTTGAAAATTTCAGCTTCCTAGCTTATCCAGTAGTACCTAAACAGTTATCTATTTGTTTAAAATTTAAGAATTTTTATCTGCCAAACAAATTGAAATATCAAAATTTGTATAAACACTATTTCGTTTTTTTAAGAATTCTACTTATAAAAAAAATTTCAACTCCGTAGCACCCTCGGAAATACATAAACCTTGAAAATTTGTTTAAACAATTGCGAATTTTTTGCGGCCGCATTGTTTCACTTTTTGAAAATTTTCGTTTTTTTAGTCGGTTTTGCACAAAATCCTACCTATGAAAAAAATTTCCAATCTCCAGCTCATTTGGAAGTGCCTAAACATTAGTATCCTCCTATATGTTATATATCATTATTAGACCGTGGATTTTTAGTTTCTAAAAATTATGTTTTAGGTGACTAAAATAGGCTCTTTAAGTAGCTTAATTAGGCTTTATAAAACGTAAAAAAGGCTCTAAAACTACTTCCAAAAACTGTGTCCAGTAAAAAACAACAACACCATCTCTGTCAATTATAAACTTTAATTCATGAAAAAGGACTGAAACATGCACGCATGCAAAAATTACCAGTCAACGAAACATTATTGACTTGTGTTTTCAAAGAACATAAAAATATTTGACTACTATGCATTGAAACTTATTCTTATGGTTAATTTACCATGCGTTACAGAGAAAATAATATCTACATTACATATAGTAATAATGACTGAAAACACTATTCAAGTATATATTTAAGTACTATGCAGAATGTTTGACAAACTGTTTCATTCGAAATTCCCGTAATGAATTTGTCACCTGTTTGTTTTTATTCCACAAATTTCCCGTAGTTGGCCTCACAGCAAATAACAAGCACCTTTTCTAAGTTTTCTAGCACAAAACTATGGCATTTGCCAGTTAATATCATCTTGTAAGCAGAAAAAAAACGTTCGACATCAACTGATGTGGCGGGGGTGAACTTCAACTTAGGTACATGTTGAAATGGAATTTTGCACTCAACTTCACTGGATTTTCCTGCCAGTATATCTGCTGCTGTACATAGGCTCTGCAGACCTGAGTTCTTTTGTAGCACTTTTTCTAGTTTAGCTCATACTTTTTCCCCCACTTCACCTGGCGCTTACTTGATTTATTGTTTCACTTCATTCAGCAAAGCAGTATTTTCGTAGATGGGTTTTCCTGAGCCCTCCAATTCAGCAATAATCCACACAAGGGATGTATAGTGGGATCTAATATACACCAAATCCTTGGGAATGGAGGGATCATCCAGCAACATTTTCGCCGAAGTGACACAGGCAATATCCTCGGCTAGATTTGTCACAACTTCCTTGACATGAAGGGTATGCTCACTGTAATATTCAACTGCTTTCACCCAGTGGGTGAGCACAGGCTCAGTTGGCAGAGGGACATCGGGCAGTTTTTCTCAAAAAGGCTGTTTTCTTGTTGGTGCCTTGACGAAAACCTTCTTCACGGTGGAGATCAATTTGTTTATCTTGGAGATTTCCAGTCTTATTTGCTCTGCTACGCGGTTCAAACCACGAGCAAGGCATATCACATGCACAAGGGAGTGATAGAACACCTTGAGCAACTGCATGGCAGCAACCATGTACGACGCAGCATATGTGCATAGGAGCAGCGCTTTCTCTTCGTCTAGATCAGCGTTTCCCAACCGGGGTCCATAGAAGCTTTGAGGGGGTCCACAAGAAAAAAATTGTATTTCGGGGGTCCATCATATGAGCTAAGGGGTTCATGATAAAATATTATAAATAAAATAATTTAATAATCATAATAAAATAAACTTATGTGATAGAAAAGTCCAGAAATTCACAGTTAGAAGATACTCGTATTTTCTGAAACCTTGTTTAGTTGACGGAAAAAAAAATTTCTTTCCATAGAAAATTCTTGAAGAAGAAAACATTATTTAGGCACTGACTAATCTAGAACGAGTCAGTCAGTCAGAGGCAGTCATTTCATTCTATAGTGAGTAATCGGCATCGTCGTGGTGAAATCTATTGTTTGTGTTATTGAACGTTATTGTTCTAGTGAACTATATTTCCATTAGTACCTACAAGCATTTCCAACCTTAAATATTTGAGGTTAATAATATTATTATTGTTTTCTGATTACCCATGGCTCATGCAAAGAAGAAAATAAGACAATATTCGACTGAATATCTGTCGTATGGTTTTATTGAATCACCAGAGAATATCACAAAACCAATGTGTCTTATATGTATGACTGTGCTGTCTAATGATAGCATGAAGCCAAGTAAGCTTCGTCACCATTTGGAGACAAGGCACAGCGAAAAAAAAAAAAAATCAGTTGAGTATTTCCGAAAACTACGAGACAATTTTCAAGGAAGAAACAAATTGGATCAGATTTTTAGTAAACAAGCAAGCAATAAAGATAGCGGTTTACTAGCATCATATGAAATCAGCAAAATAATAGCAAAATCTGGAAAGCCACATAGCATTGGTAAAACTGTCATCTTGCCTTCGTAATCAGTTGTAATTTCAACAATGTTAAACAAAAATGCACGTGAATTTACCGATAACCTTCCTTTGAGCAATAACACAATATCCAGACGCATTGATGAAATGTCTGAAGATGTAGAAAATCAACTTATAGCTCAATTACGAGTGAAACAGTTTGCAATGCAACTCGATGAATCAACTTTGATTGGCAATGAAGCACTTTTATTGGCATATGTAAGATATATGGATGATAATCAACTCAGAGAGGAAATGCTTTTTGCAAGCTTCCTCAAAACAGATACTAAAGGTGAAACAATATTTAAGGAAGTCCAGTCTTAATTTAGAGAAAAAAATATTCCACTCGAAAATTTAATGGCTTGTGCTACTGATGGCGCTCCTTCCATGGTCGGTAGGTACAGAGGGTTTATCACTCATTTAAAAAATGCATTGCCAAAAGTATTTTGCATACATTGCGTGATTCACCGCCAACATCTGGTGGCGAAGAGATTGAGTGGACGTCTTCATGAAGCCTTAACTCTTGTAATAAAAGCTGTCAACCTCATTAAGGCTAATGCTCTTCAAGATCGTCTCTCTCGCAAATTTTGTGATGAAAATGAAGAAGGATTTGACCGTCTTGTACTGCATACAGAGGTGCGATGGTTGTCTAAAGGCAATTGTCTTCGTCGCTTCGTCGTCCTTTGGGACAGTATTGTATCATTTCTAAATGAAAAGGAGATTGGAAAACAGTTGGTTGCCATGAAAACAAACATATTTTACCTCTCAGATGTGTTTGAAAAACTGAATTCTCTTAATAAGCTGCAGCAAGGACATAATTGTGATTTAATATCTAGCAAAGAAGCCATTAATGCATTCCTAGGAAAACTCAAATTGTACAGTCTTAATATCTCTCGCCGTGCGTTTGACCAGTTTCCAAACCTTGCTTCAGTTAGCAGTGATTTAAAAGATGATGATTGTGTTGTGTATGTTGATCATTTAAAAAAGAAATTATGAAGACATGCAAGTTCGGTTCAAGGACCTACTAGAACTGAACATCCCAGATTGGGTGCTGATTCCATTTGAGGTAAATGTTGCTGATGTTAAAATTGATTTACAAGAGGAACTTATTGAATTGCGGTCTGATGAGACAGTCCGAAGTCTATTAAAAAAAGGAAAGCATGATGTATGGAAGAATAGTGACATTGCATGTAAATATCTGCTTTTATGAAAGAAAGCTAAAATGTATGTCATTGTTTTCCCATCATCTTATCTTGTGGAATCTGGCTTTAGTCGTATAACACAGTTGTTAACAAAAAATCGTAATCGACTTGATATAGTAAAAAGAGGTGATCTGACTCTCACAAAATTGGAGCCAGATATTAATATGCTAATATCAAAACATCAGCCACAAGGATCTCATTAGTAGGGCCTATTTAATGGGATCCTATTTAATAGCCTTAGGAATAAATTTATATATGTTGTTTGAAATAGTATTTTTTAATTTTTTTTACTATTTCTGTCATTACAAGTAAAAATATGTTTCAGTTTTATCAATTAAAATTTTCAAAATTTGTAATTTACATTTTTTATATTATATTGGAATTGTTTAATTATTATCTTTTACTAACTTACAAATAAATATTTCATTTAGGAATATTACATATGCGTACATGGGGGTCCACATACGTAAAGTTAGGACTCAGGGGGTCCACAAGCAAAAAAAGGTTGGGAACCCTTGGTCTAGATTGTTGGGATACAGCACTTTCTGTCCATTGTTCACAGAGTGTGCTATTGTTTCCTGATTTGTTTTGGCAAGTTGCTTCGTGTAGATGAGGTAGGCTCTGGATGGCACATCTGGGTCAAATTTCCCAACAACCAAGTTGGCCATGTGTCTGTTGAGAGCGTCAGTTGTTTCGTTGACTGATATCCAAATATGTGAATCTCCAATGTCCTCCCGTATCCTGCACATTGCATCATCGTACGTGGGTTGCACATAATTCTTGCCTAGCGTTGACTCGGAAGGTACCGACTGATGGCAGTATCGTTCTAGGAACCCCTTGAATGTTGGATTTTCTAGTGTTCTGAATGGAATGTTGGCTGCCACAATTGCATGACAAAAATCTGCAAAAAACTAATTATTCTTGCTGGATCTCTCAGAAGTTTTTGTTAAAAGCATTTGTTTCATCTTCGATTTGCGTTCAACATTTGCCTTATGTAGCACTCCTTGGACATGCTGAGTTAGGTGGGTTTTTTTATAACTCGAAACCTATAAAGAAAAATTATGAAGAAATAATTAACCGTAAAAATACGGAAATAATCTAATAAATATGGAAATGGGGCAAAAATTTAAAATTTACTTTAGAGATACGAAGGTCCTCAGCTGAATTACTGAACATTTTGAATAACCACGTCTATAGTTACCACAAAATGGCTCGTATAAACAAAAAATGTAGATGGTTTTTGCCTCAAAGATGACAAGCAATTCACGGCCAATAATTCGTTGCAAGCCAGCATTATAATGTACTTACCTCCTTGTTGCATGCTTGACAGAAGATAATTTTTCCATCCGTTGTGAAGTACGGAAACTCTTGTAGCCACTGACGTATTAAGTAAGCTTTCGAATCTGCTATTTTATGCATTGCACTTTCACAATTTTTACGTTCACACTTCTCACCTTCACCCTCTGTGGTCTGGAGAAGGACTGCAGGGTTATTCTCGTTTTCCCGTGTCACACAATATGACAATGTAACAACGAGAAATTAACGCAACATCAGATTAAACCCATTGTTCCATTTTCGCATCGCGCGAAACAGGGAAACAGAATAGCACCACCGGATGCGTGACAGGTCTGATCTGGTGTTCGCCACCTGATCATGACCGTGGTGTGAAGGACATATTCCCAACCATCAACTGAACATTGTACAGCCAGTTTAAAAAATATGACTAGTACCAAAATCTGCTTTTATTGTCGATTATTTCTACAAAATTAGCCCTTTTTAGGCTTTTTTGCATCAAAATGGAAAAAATAAGCATTAACGTCGAAATAGGCATTTTTAGGCATTAATGTCAAAATAGGCATTTTTAGGCACTATAAAATATACGTTTTCGGGGTTTATTATTCATGAAACGAATATATACAATTGTATATTCAGATATCCACTCAGGAAATAAATAGGTTTTTATCTAAAAATCAGCGGTCTAATAATGATATATAACAGGAGGATACTAATGTTTAGGCACTTCCAGATGTGCTGGAGATTCGTAATTTTTTTCTTAGGTTGGATTTTGTGTAAAACCGACTAGAAAAAACGAAAATCTTTAAAAAGTGAAACAATGCGGCCGCTAAAAATTCGCAATAGTTTAAACAAATTTTCAAGGTTTATATATTTCCAAATGTGCCACGGAGTTGAAATTTTTTTAATAAGTAGAATTCTTAAAAAAACGAAGTAGAGAGATTATACAAATTTTGATATTTTAATTTGCTTGGCATTTAAAAATTCTTAAAGTTTAAACAAATAGATAGCTGTTTAGGTACTATGGGATGAGCTAGGAAGCTGAAATTTTCAAATTATTTACGGTATAGTAAATTTGCAAAAAATTAACATTTGAATTTTACCATATATGTATTGCGGCGGCCGGTAAAAATTAATTAAATTTAAGCAATTAGAAAAATATTATTTTATTTCTAGAAGTGCTACAACGTTAAAATTTGGCTAAAATGTGTAGCATTAGAACCTTATAATGAAGAAAGTATAAATTTTTAAAATTGCGACATTTGGAGATTGTTTAATACTATTATTCTTACATGTGGGAAAAACGAAAATCGCTGCAGAAATGAAATCTTTAGAATTAAAAGACCATTTGTGATGTTGAAATTTCTGTCTGAAAAATGAATGTTCTTTTAATATGAGATGAAATGCTTGCAGTATGCAAGCGCCAACTACTAGTATGTTATATATATGTTATATCCTCCTCTCTAAGAGTCGTCGATATATAATGATATATAACATATAGGAGGATACTAATGTTTAGGCACTTCCAGATGAGCTGGAGATTCGAAATTTTTTTCATAGGTAGGATTTTGTGCAAAACCGACTAGAAAAAACGAAAATCTTGAAAAAGTGCAATAATGCGACCGCAAAAAATTCGCAATTGTATAAACAAATTTTCAATGTTTATGTATTTCCGCATGTGCTACAGAGTTGAATTTTTTTGTAAGTAGAATTCCTAAAAAAACGAAATAGAGATTAAACAAATTTTGATATTTTAATTTGTTTGGTAGTTAAAAATTCTTAAAGTTAAACAAATAGATAACTGTTAAGGTACTACGAGATGAGCTAGGAAGCTGAAATTTTCAAATTATTTACAGAGTAGTAAATTTGCACAAATAAGCATTTCAATTTTACCATATATAAAATTTGGCGGCCGTTAAAAATTATTTAAATTTAAACAATTAGAAAAATATTATTATACTTCTAGAAGTGCTACAACTTTAAAATTTGGCTAAAATGTGTAGCATTAGTACTCCATAATGGAGTATGTGTAAAAGTTTAAAAATTACAACATTTGGGTATTGTTTTAAACTATTATTTTTACATGTGGGAAAAACGAAAATCGCTGAGGAGGTGAAATCTTTAGAAATAAAGAATATTAGTAATGATGAAATGTCTGTCTGAAAAATGAATGATTTTTCAAGGTGAGATGAAATGCTTGCAGTATGCAAACACCAACTACTAGTATGTTATATCCTCCTCCTCTGTAAGGAACGTCTATATAGAATGATAACATATAGGAGGATACTAATGTTTAGGCACTTCCAGATGTGCTGGAGATTCGAAATTTTTTTCTTAGGTAGGATTTTGTGCAAAACCAGCTAGAAAAAACGAAAATCATGAAATAGTGCAACAATGCGGCCGCTAAAAATTCGCAATTGTTTAACTAAATTTTCAAGGTTTATGTATTTCCGCATGTGTTACGGAGTTGAAATTTTTTATAAGTAGAATTCGTAAAAAAAACGAAATAGGGATTATACAAACTTTGATATTTTAATTTGTTTGGCAGTTAAAAATTCTTAAAATTTGAACAAATAGATAACTATTTAGACATTACGGTATGAGCTAGGAAGCTGAAAATTTCAAGTTAAGTACAGAGTAGTGCAATTGCACAAATAAAATTTTGAATCTCTCCATAAACATATTGCGGCGGCCGTTAAAAATGTTTAATATTTAAACAATTGGAAAATTTTTATTTGACTTCAAGAAGTGCTACAATTTTAAAATCTAGCGGAAATGCGTAACATTAGAACCCCATAATGGAGAAAGTAAAAAATTCTTAAAATTGCAAGGTTTGGTGATTGTTTTAATCTATTATTTTTAAGTAAGGGAAAAACGAAAATCGCTCCGGAGGTGAAATATTTAAAATTAAAAAAATATTTGTAATGATGAAATATAAAAAATGAATGTTTTTTTTATTTTGAGATGATATGCTTGCAGAATGCAAGCACCAACTACTAGTATTTACTATCTTGAACACTCAATTATGTGTATTTTATATCCATTGATTACTATTTAGTGCATATAAATGTTAGTTTCATTAATATTTTATGTCAATTTAATTTTAACTTAATACTTAATTCACGCATACCCGTCATATTTGACGGGCAATCGATCTAGTCCCCCCTTTTAATAAATTCCCATGCTGGTTGGTTGGTCCATGACCTCTTATAACGCTAATAACCCGATCAAATATGCATATATAAACTTATATTTGGCAGAGATAATCTACTCAGATATGAAACTCCTGTGACGAAGGAAAATTTACGAAAAACGTCCAGGGTTCGACTCCAGGGGATGATTTGCATTCCCCATAGGATAACACGTAAAATTCGACTCTATGACGTGCAGGCTTTTCTTCTTTTTGAGATTATAATTAGAAACAACTAACCTACGATCTTCGCCATCTAAGCCATTTTAAAGAAACAATTAGGGATGTGCATGGGTTTCCCGTGTTACATAAGTGCTTTTCGTCAAATTCGCCGTAGTGTAACCATGTATTTTCTTTGAAATCAGTAAATTATAATTCCTTATATGGTGGTAGCTCTGCTTTATAGCTACTTTCGAAACATGTTCATTTCAATTCTCCATTCTATACTCGCCGTGCAAGCGAAATTCCTTTTTGAAATCGGTTCAGCCAAAAGCTTCCAAACTCATAGTTACAGAAATATTCTAACCTTGAAATTGTGGTAGCCCTGATATATGCGTACGGACGGACGGACGGACATCACGAAGATAATAGTGCTTTTCAGCAATGACGAAACGCACTAAAAACTATAAGGTTTTCTAAACTGTTAATCTTTTTTCGCCTACAGTTTAAAATCCCTCATGTTAAACATTTAATTCGCATATTTTGGGAAAATCCTGCCATTTTAACGGGATGTTGCCTTCCCTACCAATTACATTGTTAAACCTCAAAATACTATTGCTAATTCAATACGTATGGGTTTAAGCATACTTTGAAGGCGTTTAATACGAGAAGGAGAGAAAGACGGAAGGGGAGGGAAATGATTTTCTGCAAACAACATTCGTTGCGTTATTTACGAGAAGGAATACCTAATGAGCTGAAATACTATTAAAAAAATTAAAAATCGTAATAATGAGCTACATTCAATATTAATGAAAGGTGTATGAATATCTGAGGTATTTGCTAGAAGTTTAATCAACAAACCGAGCATGTAAAATATTTATAGAATGAAGGATTGGGAATTACGGGAATTAGGTATAAGAATGGCGGACTTGAGGACGGTTTGGGAAATATGGAGAGAAAGAGACGTTTAGAAGACTCAAAGAATCGGAAAAATAATAATAAAAGGCTATGCTGTCCGTCCGTTGGTCTGAATAACTCGATCAAAGATGTTTATACGAGAATTGAAATTTAGCAGAAATTTATATAATGAGCTAATCAGAATTGATTTATTAAGGTTGACATGGTAATTACAGAAGTGAATGTCCGCTTGTGGCGCTATTTAGAGGGGAGATACACTAAATTTTAATTTAATAAAACAATATTTTATGTGGACTAAAATATTGAAGTATTTAAACGAAGTTAACTTTAAAATAAAACTTTTTTCTGCCGCAACTTTGCGGAATTGCATAATTAAAATGAAAGATAGTAAAAAATTACAAAATTCCACTTTATCAAGTGATATTTTTTACAAAGTTTTTTCTTACTTTCTTTTATGTTAATTTTTATTGTAATGCTTTTTGGTATACATTATTTCTTGTCTTCTCATCTTTTTCTCAAATAAATAATTTTTTCCCGCATCCTTCTCTAGACGTATATATAATTGTCCATGAGCAAAGCAGTTGTTTGAAAATTCTACATTAATGTATTAATGTACTTCGTCATTACTGTATACCCTTTTAGATCCCGGATGGGTACCTAAATAATACGTTGCTATTTACTGCTATTGTTGTTCAACATTTGTTAAGTAATCATTTGTGATGATAAATCCGGAGTCTCTGCTGCTGTTGGTTATTGCTTATTGTGCGTTATTTGCACGAAGTGAACGCATATAGGGGAGGTCGTTTACGTCCGTCCGTCCGCATGTTTAAACTCGGGGACCGCTGGACGTATTCTGATGAAATTTGGTATTTGGGAGTTTTGCTAAAATTTATCGCCCGATTCCAATTTTGGTTAAAATCGGATTATAATAACGACCCTTTCACATGAAGACCTACAGAAGTTCAATAAAAAAATTAAATACATTTTTTGTCAATAAATATTACCGTAAAACGTAAGACTTACGATAAATTTAAAGAAAATGAAATTATTGTATGTATGTATTTATACGATGTTCGATGTTCTTTTGCTCATTCCAAAAAAATATCAATTAAAAATTTCACAACTCGGAAACAGCTGTACATATTTTAATGAAAATTGGTATTGGGGAGTTTTACTAAAATTTGTTTGCCGATTCCAATTTGTTTAAAATCGGACTGCAATAACGAAAACTTTACATAAAGAACTTCATGTAGCTTACAATGTTCTTGTTTCAACTCGGGGACCGCTGGAGGTATTTTGATGAAATTTGGTATTAGGAAGTTTTACTAAAATTTGCCAATCGATTCCAATTTTGGTTAAAATCGGACTATAATAACGACCACTTTACATGAAGACCTACATGTATTTTGTAACTAGGTTTGGTAGGATTCGATTTAAATCGAAAACGTCGATATTTTTTTTTTAAATTTCAAAATCCACGAAAATGAATGAAGCGCCGATTTTCCAGCAAGATGGAAAAGTATGCGTCGAAAAATCTATTCTGAATTATAGTATTAAAGTCGTTGCTGTTTAAATTTTTCGCAATAATATTTGCTACCTACGATTTCGTTGCTTTTCTTGGCTTACATTAACAGTGGGACTCAAATATGTGCGTTTTTGAAATGCCTACGCTTCTACTCTGAACAATCAGTTAACCGCAAGGTCCTAGGGTAGTTTTGAGAACACGTGTTTCTTAGACCTTTTGGGGTTTTTGTGATTATATTTGCCGACCTAATGGTGGGATATTCTACGAGCCTCTCTATAGAGATAAGGTGATGGATATGTCCTGCTGGGACATTCTCGACCCCTGAAGAGGTTCGAAAGAAAGGAATTTCGGTGGTCGTTTGAAGACAGCCGAATAACCTTTTTGCTATACATTCCACGCATCTACCCCGTGGAGTGTATTCCTGGAACAAATGTTCCTCGATTCCTTGCTATGGCTTTTCCTATAAATGGACGTTGTCGTATGCACTTTCACCTCTTCGTATGCAATGAACCCACACTTTGGCAGTCTTCCTCTAAAGGTTATCAGGGAAAGATCGTTCCGCTCTCTTGCTTTTGGCTCCTTCATACTTTGCTACACGTTAGTAAATTTCAATTTATATATAGTTGTTTTAGAAAATGCAGATAAAGTAGCAATCGATAATTAAAATTGAAGCGGGTTTAAGGATTAATATTTACTTGCTATTTTTTGTCAAGTATTTTGCCGATTGGGAAAAACATTTTAATCAGGATTTGAGGTAAGAATATTGATCGAGCGCTGAATAATTAAGTCTAATTTTTCTCTCTATATATTTTGTTAAATTATGAGAATATTTTGTGCGGTGATTAAATATATCAAATGATACAAAGTAAAGTATTAGATAGTTCTTTTTAGACGGCTAAAATTTTATTGCGATAATTAGATCATTAATGTTTTTTCTTTTATTAATTCTTAATTGGCATCAACGAATGTCTAAAAGCCATTAAAAGCTGAACTCGCAATTTTTTTAAGACTGTTTCTCGACAAAAGCAACAGCATATTGTTCGGATTTCATAAAATAAAGGTTTCCTAGTTTTCAGTAACCAATTTCAAGAGATAAAGCATAATTCCTATCTGCATTCGCGATATAATATATTTGTCAATGACGCGATTGGAAGAATTATACGAAATCAAAAATATCTAGAATTTTAAATACCAGCTTATGATATTTGAGATTAAATACATACTAAGATTCAGTGTGGTAGAACAATATTCTCGTGACCGATATGCAAAATGCTAATTTGGTTTAATCATCAAGACTCAGTTAGGCGTGGATTAATTATTAATATATGTTTTCTCGTATAGGTAGGTTGTCAAAATCATCACGTTTGGAAAATTTGTAAGGAAGGAGAAAAAATACAATAAAAGAAATATCGTTTCGTGTTCGCACAATGAACCTTTTCTGCACAAACTATTTTGAAGAGATAAACTCTCAAGTGAAAATTATATATATATATATATATATATATATATATATATATATATATATATATATATATATATATACGTAGAATTTCAAAATAAAAAATAAATTTAAATCATCGAATTGAAAGGTTGAAAAATTTCAGCCATGAACTATGTAAGTAGTAATTTTAAGCGTCGATATTCGTCGAAAATATCTCGGGAAAATAAACGTTGATTTAAAAATAATAACCGTCGATTTTCAAAAAAATAAACGTCGAATTCTACCAAGCATATTTAAAACGTGCGTCTTTTTCAACTCGGGAATCACTACGTATTTTGATGAAATTTGGTATTGGGAAGTTTTACTAAAATTTGTCGGCTGACTCCAAATTTGTTGAAATCGGACGGTAATTACAACCACTTTACAGGAAGACCTACATGTAGCTTACAATGTAAGATTCAACTCGGGAACCGCAGGGCATATTTTGATGAAATTTGGTATTGGGGAATTTTACTAAAATTTGTCGATCTCAAAGAACGCATTTAGAAGCTGTGTACTCCGACATGGAGTACACCTTTCCATACTTGTATTACCGAAGCAAGGATTGAGTTATAGGATAATTATAAAAATACATTTAAGAAGCTAAGGTTGCTTTCTGTAAAAAGCAGTCTGAAACATTATTTTTTATAGCGTCTACACGTGAAATGTTTTTTTTCAAACAAAACATTCACGAATATAAACATTCCTATCATTATATATATATATATATATATATATATGTTTATATATCATCATCATAGGTAGTCTGTCCGTAGACAGGTCCGTGATTATTCATGGTTAAACCTGGTTCTCCATATACTCCTATTTTCCGCTGTCCTCTTTATATCTTGATAACTCTCTTTCCCTTTCAGATCGTCTATCAGCTGAAACCTTTTCCTACCTCTTTCCCTTTTCCCATCTAGTTTTCCTTCTAACACGTCTTTAATCATACTCTCTCTCCTCAGGTAATGTCCAACCCAGTTTGCCTTCCTCTTTCTGATAGTTTGTATAATCATTCGCTTCTCTCCTATTCTTCGTAGCACTTCATCGTTTTTCATCCTATCTGTCCATTTTATCTTCAGCATTCTCCTCAAAGTCCACATTTCAAAGCTTTCCAAGTATTTGATGTCATTTTTCCTTAGCGTCCATGTTTCTGCCCCATACAATGCTATACTCCATACGTAGCATTTTATCAACTTCTTGCGGATATCTTCCCTTATATTCCCTGTAAGTAGTTGTTTCTTTCTCCTGAAAGCCGCTTTTTCTTTTCCTATTCTAGTTTTGATCTCATCCGTACATTTTGCCTCTCGTGTTATGATACTTCCAAGGTATTTATATTCTGAAACTTGTTCTAATGGCTTTCCCCCAATAGTTATGTTCAGATTCTCTTCTTTACCCGATATTCGAATGACCTTGGATTTTTCTGTATTTATTTCCATACCATATTTTCTACCTGTTATCACTAGTCTATTTATCATTTTTTGTAGCTCCTCTTCCTTTCTTGCTAGAAGTACTTGATCATCTGCGTATTTTACTGTTCTTATAATCCTTCCTCCAATTTTGAAATCCCCTGTGCCTTCTAAAGCTTCTTGCATTAGACTTTCTCCGTATATATTGAATAGGGTTGGCGATAGGCAGCAGCCTTGTCTTACTCCTCTACCGATATTTATTCCGCAGGTGTCCACATTATCAAACCTGACCTTTACAACTTGATTCTCATATAGATTCCTAATCAGTCTCCTGTCTTTCCAGTCTACACCTATATCCTTTAATATCTTCATCAACTTTACCCAATTTACTCTATCAAAAGCCTTCTGCCAGTCTACGAAACATGCGCAGATATCTTGACTGTATTCTATTGCCCTTTCTGATATGATTCTAACTACTCCTATAGCATCTCTAGTTCCTCGTCCTTTTCTGAAACCGAATTGATCTTCCCCTATTATTTCTTCTGCCTTTTTCTCCAGCCTTTTATTAAGAATCCTCGTGATGATCTTCGATGTGTGTGACAGAAGGCTTATAGTTCTGTAATCTTTACACTGCATTGCCTTTGGCTTCTTCTTTAGAGGGATCATTGTTACTTCTAGGAAATCCTGAGGCCACTCTCCCGTGTCGTAAATCTTATTAATTAATTTCGTGATCGCTTTTAGTCCTTCTGATCCTATGACTTTAAGTATCTCAGCCGGTATTCCATCGCTGCCCGTGGCTTTCCCCTTCTTAAGTTCCACTATCGCTTTTTCTACTTCGCTCTCCATAATACTTGGTCCTAAGTTATCTTCTTCAATGTTTTCCTCATTTTCCAGTTCTATTTTTGCCGCTCCTGTCTGTTTGCTGTATAATTCCTTAATGTATTCTTCCCATACCTGTGCTACATCCTTTGTTTCTGAGACTATCTTCCCATCCGTATTCATAATTCCTTTACCACAAATTCCATTAGACTTCTTATCTTCTAATTCCAGTGCCCTAGCGTACATCATATCGTACCGTCCTAATTTCTCCATTTGTTCTATTTCATCACATTTTCCTTTTAGCCAATTTTGTCTAGCTTTATCTGTTACCCTTCTCAACTCATTGTTTATACGCCTATAGTTGGCTCTACCTTCTTCACTGTTAACGTTTTTCCATTTTCGTCTCTCATCCATTTTCTCCAGCATTTCCTTCGTGATCCATGGTTTTCTGATTTTCTTCTCTTGTTTTCCAATCTCGTTATCCAAGGTATCCTTGATACTGGTTTTAATTTCATCCCATTCTATATCGACGGTCTTCGGTTTGTTTTCCAACTTTCTTAGGTTATCTTCCAACTTCATGCTGACTACACCCTGCCTTTCTTTCAGTTTTTGTAGGTCCCAGGTCTGTCTTTCTCTTCTCGTTTTTCTTATTTGTTTGAGCTTTGTACTCACGTCAAGTATTAGAAGGCTGTGATCTGCATCAATGTCTGCTCCTTGCAATGCCTTGGCGTTCTTTATGCTGTTCCTAAATCTTTGTTTTACAAGGATGTAATCTATTTGGCATCTCATTCTATCTCCTGGGCTTTTCCATGTGTATAACCTTCGTTTATGGTTTTTGAACCATGTATTAGTCACTACAAGGTCATTATTGATGCAGAATTCTACGAGTTTCTCCCCTCCTCGATTTCTCTTCCCAAGTCCGTATTGCCCGACAACATTTTCTTCCTGTCCTTCTCCGACTATGCTGTTCCAATCTCCCATTATTATGCAGTTTACCTTTCCTCTTCCGTCTTCTTCGTAAATTTCATTAATTTGCTCATAGATCTCATCTATTTCTTCATCGTCATGAGCTGACGTTGGCATATATACCTGGATTATCAGCATGTCCACTGGGACTGCTTTTAGCTTTATTGCTATCAGTCTATCGTTCGTTGCTATTATCTTTGTCACGCTTTTCATCATATCTTTCCTAAGTACCAGAGCTACTCCCCTTTCCCCACTATTTCCTCCAGAATAAACTACCGTGAATTCTTCCGATTCGAACTGTCCTTCTCCCTCCCATCTAGTTTCGCTTAGCCCTATAATGTCAACTCTATTTCTTCTCATTTCTTCTTTCAAGTTCTCTAGCTTTCCTGCCTTTCTCATAGTTCTTACGTTCCAAGTCCCTATTCGTAATTTACTTTCGACAAATGTTTTCCTCAAGGCAGTCCCCGCCCGGAGATCCGATTGGAGGACTATTTTACCTCCGGATTGTTTTACCTCGAGAGAACTCATATTGTCCAACCATATAATCTTTACTAGGGATTGTAATGTGGTAGTTTCCCTCTTGCTTTCCACATCGCAGTACTGTAGCCGTTCAAATCGTCCTGATCACGCCTACAGCTGTATTGGATATAGACCCAACCAACATCATTTGTTTTCGGCTCTATACCATACTGACAGTACTGCTGCCTACTGCCAGGCACTGATGATAGTTTTTTTTTTTTTTTATAAATAAAACCTCCATTCGAGGGGTTTGAACCCCCGAACTTTGCAATAGAAAGCCGACACGCTAACCACTACACCACCAGTGCATATATATATATATATATATATATATATATATATATATATATATATATATATATATATCACAGGACATGCTAATCGCCAATATCATGAAAATCCATTTGATATAAGCCGAGATGGAATTTAGGCGATAACATTTAAATCACCTGTATTGGTAACACTGATCTATTATAATATAAATGTATATAGATGAATATGAGACCAAGAATATAATTTACCTCTCTGGAACATACTATAAAGTGAACTACAGGGTGCGGCAGAAAGAACTCCCCACTCCACGACTCCACTCCCCACTCCACGACACACTCTCCACTCCTGTACCCCCACCCCACCCCTAGCTAAGCCCCTCCCAAATCGGGGAGTTATTTCTGCCGCACCTTGTATATATATTTTTAAAATTTTCAGTCAATAAAATATAGTTTCACTAAATTAAAATTTATTAGTTTTATTCGAAGGAAGTGCAATATATCCTTTCTCAAAAAAGCGCTACAAACGGACATTTATTTCTTTAATTACCATGTCAACCCTATATAAACAAATTATGATTATCTCATTATATAAATTTCTGCCAAATTTTAATTTTCAATCTACATTCTCGATCGAGTTATTCGCGTTTTAATAAATTTACACTCAGACCAACGAACGGACAACATAGCGTATTTCACATCTTTAAGTATTCCTCTCTCCTTAAGGGCTGCATAGCCTTACAGAGGTGGGAGGGTTTGTGTACTCTTATGAACCAAAGAGCTATGCCGGTGGGAGATAATTCTCCTGGTAGGATCATCCAAGCCGGAAAGGTCTGAGGGGAAGAGTCAGACTAAGAAGCAGTCTTGGGGGTTTTACATCCCCCTGTGCAAGGGCAGCAGCTTGCACAGTACCTCTGTAGGTGGTGATCATGTGGATCGGAACAGCTACAGATGGGTAATCACTCTTGTGAAACTGCGATGAGGAAAGCAAGGGGAAACTACCTCATTATATTTCTCATGATAGGCTGAAAAGCTGCAAATCCCTTTATGGATCTCTCTCTAGGGTAAAATATTCCGGAGGTAAAATAGTCCCCCAATCGGATCTCCGGGTGGGGACTACCCTAGGGGATGCACAGTGGAAATGTAACATTAATAAGAAGAAAAGAAGTAGTGAGAAATTAAGAATAGGCACATGGAATGTTAGGACTATGAATTCAGGGGGTAAACTAGAGAACTTAAAAAGGGAAATGAGAAGGAATAGTGTAGGTATAGTAGGTCTTAGTGAAGTTCAGTGGGAAGGAGAAGGCGAGATAAATTCAGACGAATTTAAGATTATTTACTCGGGAGGAGAGAAAAAGGAAAGGGTAGTGGAGATTATAATGAGAAAAGAGATAGCTGAAAGAATTAGCAAGATAGTGACAGTTAATGATAGATGGATGGAGCCAGTGGAAATGCTTATAATTCAAGTGTATATGCCAACAACTAATGCTGAAGACGACGAAGTAGATGAAATGTATGAACAGATTACGGAGATATTGGAGGAAGAGGGAAAAGGAAGGATCACCACCATAGTAATGGGAGACTGAAACATTGTAGTCGGAGGGGGACAGGAAGATAACATAGTGGGAAAATATGGATTAGGGAAGAAAAATGAAAGAGGGGAGAAACTTGTGGAATTCTGCCATAGAAATAGATTTATTGTAACTAATACATGGTTTAAGCATCACCAGCGGAGACTTTACACATGGAGAAGCCCAGGAGACCAGAGACGATACCAGATAGATTACACACTAGTCAATGAAAGATTTAGAAATAGCATTAAAAATGTGAAAACATTACCAGGGGCAGATATCGATTCTGACCACAACCTTTTGGTGGCAAATACACAATGTAGACTGAAAAGTGTTAAGAGAAACATAAGAGTTAACAAGAAATGGAACTTAGAGAAACTCCTTAAGAACAAGGAGGCTATCATGACTGAGCCGGAGGAAAGGTTGGGGGAGTGAGCTGAAGAAAATAGGAAGAATGTAGATGAGGAGTGGAGATACGTCCATAGCAACATTAAAGATGTAATGAAAAAGAAGGTAGGAACGGTAATGTGTGAAAGAAAAAAAAACCCTGGGTCACAGCAGCCATGCTGCAAAAAATTGAAGAGGAGAGAGTGGAAGAACATAAACACTGAAGAAGGCCAAAGAAAGTATAAGGAGTTAAATAATGCTTTAAGAAGGGAAACAGATAAAGCCAGAGAACAGTGTATAAATGAGAAATGCGAGAAGATTGTCGAGTGTGAAAGAATTTGTAGAACAGCAAAGCGAGGGAACTATTCAAGAAAAAGGCTAGAAAGATAGGACGTAAAGGAATCATGAACAAAAGTGGTAAAATAGTCTCGGAGCCAGACAATGTGAAGAATGTCTGGTAAGAATACAATGAGGTGCTGTATGACAAAGAAGGAAAGCCAAGAAATATTGAATTAAATGAAAATGAGGATGTGGAAAAGACCAGCTAGGACCAAGTATTCTCAAGTCTGAAGATAAAAGAGCAATTGATGACATGAAAATAAGGAAGGCTGTTGGGAATGATGATATACCAGTGGACGTTCTTAAGGTTTTGTGGTCGAAAGCAGTTAAGAAACTAACTAAATTTTTTAACCAAGTATATGATACTGGCATATGGCCTGAAGAATTTTTAGATGTTGTTATGGTACCACTGGAGAAAAAGAACAATGCAAAAAGTTGTAAGGATTACAGAACTATTAGTTTAATTTCGCATACAGCTAAAGTTCTAACCAGAATAATAACCAAAAGAATTGAAGGTAAAATATAAAAGGAGCTGCAAGATAATCAGTTTGGTTTCAGAAGAAGAAGAGGGACTAGAGATTCTATAGGATGCATGAGGATGATGATAGATAGAGCGCTAGAAGTCAATAAAGGTATGTATTTTTGTTTTGTAGATTGGAAGAAAGCTTTTGACAGAGTGAAATGGGATATAATGCCGGGTATTTTAAACAAAATAGGAATAGATTGGAAAGATAAAAGACTGGTTAAAAACCTTTACTTTGATCAAAAGATTAGAGTCAGGGTTGAAGGAGAAGAAACAGAAAGTACTTCAATAGAGAGGGGAGTGAGGCAGGGATTTCCTATTTTACCAGCGATATTTAATATTTTTGCAAAAACAATATCAGAAGAAGCGTTGATGGAAGAGAAAGGATTTAAGTTAGGAGGTGAAAGTATTACCACAATTAAATACGCAGCTGATCAGGGCTTAATAGCAGAAGACGAGAGAGAGCTTCAGAGGATGACAGACAGACTAGTGGAGGTTGGCCAACAATGTGGAATGGAGATCAAAGCCGAAAAAACGAAAGTCATGGTGGTTTCAAAGGAACATAAATAATTAAATAGATTGGTAAATGGCCAAAAATTGGAAAAAGTAAGTAGTTACAAATATCATGGCAGTATTTTAGTGCAAGATGGAAATAGTACAAAGGACATCAGAAGTAGGATTGCAATGGCAAAAGCAGCATTTAACGAGGAAAAAGAACTTCTCACAGGCAAGAAAATAAATTTAGAAACAAGGAAGAAATTTGCGAAATGCTACATATAGAGCATAGCTCTTTATGGTGCATAGACGTGGACAGTAAGGAGAAAGGAAGGAAAATAATTAGAAAGTTTTGAGATGTGGGTATTGAGGAGGGTGATGAAAGTGAAATGGACAGAGAGGAAGAGAATCGAAAAAGTATTATAAATGGTGGGAAAAGAAAGGATGCTAATAAAAACAATCAGGAAAAGAAAAGCAAATTGGATAGGGCACATATTGAGAAGATAGTGTTTACAAAGGATGATCTTAGAAGGCAAAATTACCAGAAGAGGAAGAAGGAGAAAAAGAATAGGAATATAAAGCAGGAGTATATATAGAGGTATAAACGAGACTTCTAGGAAGAGAGAGAGATGAAGGCAGCGATTCAGCTAAAAGCTGTATTTGGAGAGCAGCATGATGATGATGAGGTATTCCTTCTCGTAAATTACGCAACGAACTATGAAAATTATTTACCTCTCCTTCCGTCTTTCTCTCCTTCCCTTTTTCTCTCCTTCCGTCTTTCTCTTCTTCCGTCAATCTCTCCTACCGTCTTTCTCTCCTTCCGTTTTTCTCTCCTTCCGTCTTTCTCTCTTTCCGTATTTCTCTCCTTCCGTCTTTCTCTCCTTCCATCTTTCTCTCCTTCCGTATTTCTCTCCTTCCGTCTTTCTCTCCTTCCGTATTTCTCTCCTTCCGTCTTTCTCTCCTTCCGTCTTTCTCTCCTTCCGTCTTTCTCTCCTTCCGTATTTATCTCATTCCGTCTTTCTCTTCTTCCGTCAATCTCTCCTACCGTCTTTCTCTTCTTCCGTCTTTCTCTCTTTTCGTCTTTCTCTCTTTCGGTCTTTCTCTCCTTCCGTCTTTCTCTCCTTCCGTTTTTCTCTCCTTCCGCCTTTCTCTTCTTCCGTCATTATCTCCTTCCGTTTTTCTCTCCTTCCGTCTTTCTCTCTTTCCGTCTTTTTCTCTTTCCGTCTTTCTCTTCTTCCGTCTTTCTCTCTTTCCGTCTTTCTCTCTTTCGGTCTTTCTCTCCTTCCGTCTTTCTCTCCTTCCGTTTTTCTCTCCTTCCGTCTTTCTCTCTTTCCGTATTTCTCTCCTTCCGTATTTCTCTCCTTCCGTCTTTCTCTCATTCCGTCTTTCTCTCCTATCGTCTTCATACGATAATGTCATCATCATGGGAGATTTTTACACTAATTTACTTGTAACTAACTCTGATACTAAGCAACTATCAAATAGCCTTAGTTCTCTCAATCTCAATATTCTTCCTCTTGGACCTACTTTCGTAACCTCTCACTCACCTACGCTCCTTGACCTAATCATTACTAACAACACAAAAAAGTCATTAAGCATGTACAAATGTCAGCACCCAGAATCTCTTCTCACGACTTAATTGACATCAATTACGCCATGCGCGCTCCGAAAAGAAAACCAAAGATATAATCTTATCGCAATCTCAACAATATCAGTCATGACGCTCTGCATGCTACAGCCTCGCAGCTCCCATTTAATAATATCTACCTTACTGATGACATTAACTCTAAGGTCCTCTTACTAAATAGCTTCTTCCTTCAACTCCTTGTCGAACTGGCACCACTCCAAACCAAGCGTGTAAAGCATAACCCCACCCCTTGGATGAATGACTCCATACGATCCCTCATGTGTGGAAGAGATACAGCATTTAGCATTTTCAAAAAGTCGAAGAAAATAACCGACTATGATTATTACAAGACCCTCCGCAATAGAGTCAAGAAAGATATACGTAATACTAAAGCAACATTTGCTCAGGGTCTAATTCAGTCAAAGTCCTCTCCAAAATCCTTGTGGACTGGTATTTTTAAACTCGGCGCTCATCACCCCAAAAAACTTCACTCCCCTAACACCTTCCACCCGGATCAACTTAATAATCACTTTGTAAAAATTTTTATCCCTGTTAATGCGCAGACCATAGACTACTCAGTAGGCCAAATATTGAACCAAAACACTTTAACGAAGACTCCATTTAACTTCACCACTGTCACCCATACAGAAGTAAAGAACGCCCTTCTTGCCACTAAACCATCAGCTCTTGGTGCAGGCAACATTCCCATCATTTTCATCCACAAAATCATCCCCATAATCTTGCCGTTGATCGCTCATACTTTCAACTACTCATTACTAAAAGGCACCTTCCCTACTCAATGGAAATTTTCCATAATACACCCCATCCCCAAAACGCAAAATCCATCTAGCCTTAATGATTTTCGTCCTATCAGCATTCTTCCAACTATCTCAAAAGCCCTTGAACGACTCGTCCATCAGCAAATAGTCAAGTACCTCAATTTCAACAACCTATTTGATTCGCTCCAATCCGGCTTCAGGCGCCATCACAGCACAACCACTTCTCTGTTAAAAGTAACTGATGACATCAAACTTGCAATGGACAACAAAAAATTCACTATTCTCACACTCCTTGATCTAACTAAAGCATTTGATTCGGTTAATCCAGATATACACCTCGCCAAACTAAAAATTCTCAACTTTTCTCATCCATCGCTCTGCTGGTTCTCCTCCTACCTCTCAGGTTGTAAACAGGCTTGCTACAACAATGGTGTGTACTCCAAATGGATGGATATAGACCATGGAGTCCCTCTAGGGTCTGTCTTAGGCCCGCTGCTTTTCTCTCTTTACCTCCAAAACATCTCTTCCAACTTCTCCTATACTTCATACCACCTATTTGCAGACGATTTACAAATCTACCTCTCCGTCGAGCCAAACAATATCTCCTCCGCAGTCAACCATATCAATAAAGACATTAATACCCTTAACTTAACTTCCTTGGAGCTGAACCTCAACCCATCCAAATCCCAGAGCATAATAATTGGATATCCAAAAACACTAAAGAAAATTGACCCGATAAATACTCCAAGAGTCATAGTTGCTGGTTGTCAAATCGAATATACCAATTGCGTGAAAAATTTAGGTGTCTTATTTGACCAATCTCTGACATGGACCCCTCAAGTAACATCCATTTGTAAAAAATCTTTTGCGGCTCTCCATAGTTTACGACGAATGAAAACATACTTCCACGAAGTCTAAAGAAGACACTCGTACAATCCCTAGTTCTCCCCATCTTCGACTACTGCGACGTTCTCCTCAATAATATGCGCAAGACTACAGCCACTAAGCTCTATCGTGCCTTCAACCAAGCTGTGAAATTCATTTTTAATGCAAAACCATCTGATCACATAACCCCACTACTTAACGAGCTATCGTTGCTAAATCTTGAGTCGAGACGCAACCTTCACACACTTACGTTGGTCCATAAAATCGTAAATTTATCCTCTCCATCTTAATAAAGGTGAAATACTCCTTTAGCCAAACAATTAGAGGGTTACAGCACCCAATGCATTTCGCCCACAAAGTGGGCATTGTCAGGGGTTAAACCTGTTTCAACAGTGACTGGGAGCCAACTGCAAGGTTTGAAACGGAAAGTATTAAGAAGACGACCGAGAAACAAGTGAAGCGCGGAAAGATTTTTCGGCGTGTGTGTCGTTCAAATCGGCCAGTTTGTATAGGGTCTTGTTGAAATCTGTGTCCGTGTTCATAAGTGTATCGCGGTTTTTGTAAATGTGAAGGTTTTTTTAACGAGTTTAGTACTTATTGGCTGAAGTTATCAATGTTAAATCGTTTACGTGTATACTATGATCTGTTTCAAAGATGTGGTTGGCAACGCTTGATTTTTCAAAACGATTATGTTTATAGTGAGCCATGTGTTCCTTGAAGCGTGTATTCTTGTCCGGTATTTATAAAATACAATGCTCACACTGCGACAAAAAGTACATAGGACAAACAAGAAGGAAACTAATAACACGCTTCAAGGAACACATGGCTCACTATAAATGGTTAGACTTAGAAATCAATGACTTTTTTAGAAAACGATCCTCTCTTGAGTTAGAAGCATACGATTTGCACCTAAAAATAACCAAAAATTTATCCGGTTTCGAAGTTCCCATATGGGACGAGCATCTGAACAAAATTCAATCCGTGATACAACAAAAAGTCCAAAACAAAACTGACAGACTTCGCAAGAAATACTACTTTCTCGCAAAAAATAACCAGAAAAACACTTCCTGCAATTCCAAACAAAACCAAGACAATGTAATAAACTTCCGTTCGTCTCTAATCCTCGTAGGAGCCTGAAGTGCCACTCGGTCGCTCCGTACATCTACATCTATATATTACTCTGCAGGTCACCTTGACGGTGGATGGCAGGGGGTGCCGCGCACCAAGTTCCTAACTAATTATTATTCACTGTTATCTATTGTGGTCACGTATTGTCCTAGGGAAAAAGCACTCCTTATGCCTCTCCGTCCTACTATTTATTTCGCGAATCTTGTCCTCGTTATCCCTCCGTCCGATATACGTTGGTTGTCGAATAATATCCTTTATTTCATTTACGAATATCTACGACCTATATTTATCTAGAAGTTTAAGTCTCGCCTGTAATCTACGATCTTTCAACGATGGCCAATTCAACTCTTCAATGAGTAACGTAACGCTCTGTTTTTTATCGTAATTTTTTTTCACGAATCTAGCTGCTCGCCGCTGTATTTTTTCTAAATCCTTTATGAGTCCCGTCTGATATGGATCCCAAACCGCTGCTGCGTATTCCATTTGAGGTCTAACCAAGGATAAATAACAGGATTCTCTGACCCTTTCCGTACTTTTCCTGACTATCTTACGCACAAAGGCCAACTTCTTATTTGCCGCACCTATCACTCGTCTTATGTGGGTGTCCCAAGACAGGTCACGATTCAAGGTTACCCCGAGGTATTTCACGGATTCTGAAAATGGAATGCTCTCACCATCTATCGAGTAGGTAAACACGGACGATGGTCTTCTAGATTTCCAAAAGTTGAGAACGTTACTCTTTTTCTGATTGATTTTTAGCTGCCATTCCTTGCACCATACAGTTAACGCATCCAGATCGTCCTGAAGCTGACGATGGTCGCTAGAACCACTAATTTCTCTATAGACTACGGTGTCATCCGCAAAAAGCCTGATATTACTTTACACAACTGAGCTGATGCCGTTTATATAAAGCAAGAAAAGCATAGGTCCGATCACACTACCCTGCGGCACTCCAGAGACTACATCTGCCACACTCGAGGACTTACCATCGATGACTACCTTTTGTTTTCAATTCCAAAGGAAAGCGCGAACCCAGTTAATGACTTTCATATTAACGCCAAGATTTCCCAATTTTAATAACAACATACGGTCGGGAGCCTTCTCAAAAGCTTTTCTAAAATGAAGGAACACTGCATCGACCTGTTTATTATTTTCGCCGCATGATAAAACGTCATTCACAAACAGACTGAGTTGGGTGCCACAGGATCTACCTTTTCTGAAGCCATGTTGACAGTTGACTAACAGCGATCTACTCTCAAGATAACGCATAGTGTTGCTAACAATAATGTGCTACAAAATCTTACATGATAATTATGTTAGAGAAATCGGCCTATAATTTTCGGGGTTTTCTTTGTCACCTCCCTTATGAATGGGTGTGACGTGTGCTAGTCTCCAATCATCAGGAACCTCACAGAGGGTAAGAGATTTCTTGAATACTATCCGCTATTTGTTTTGCTAGTTCTTTTAATACACGCGCGGGAATTCCTTCTGGTCCTGGGATTTTGTTGGGCTTTATCGCACCCAATTGCTTCGCTATTCCTGCCTCAGAGATTTTAATATTATCCATCCGAGTACATCCATCGGGAATAAGATTATCTTGAAGTCTATCTCCACCTGCCGTGAACGCTTTCGCGAAGTAAACGTTTAGTAGATTAGCTTTTTCCTCCCCATCGTGAAGGATATCTCCGGAACCACATCGCAGGGAGGGTATTGAAGGACCCCCTTCCTTAACGTCTCTTAAATAAGACCAGAACGCTTTTGGATCCTCCTTCAAATTTGTATTTAATACCTCATCGTTACGCATGGTTTTTCTCGCTAATACGCGGGCACTGTTTTACTGATGGACTATAGTTGCGCGATACTCATCGGAAGCGGTGGTAGGTGTGTTTTTCAATTTTGCGTCTGCCTCTGTCGTCTTGAGGCAATCCTAACTTCCTTATTAAACCAACGAGGTTCTTTCTTAACAGATTTTAGCTTACTGGGAATAAGTCTAGTGATACCTTTTCCTAGTATATCCTTAAATAATAACCATGATGGCTCCATACCTAATCGTTCTGTCTTTTCACGATAACTGACAAAGGTACTTCTGAGATTTAAGCTGAAACTTTTAAAGTCGGCCTTGGCGAAAGCGTATACATTCCGAAGGGGCTTAGGATGTCTTTTGAGCTTTAATTCGCACTCCGCATACACAGCTCGATGGTCGCTAAGTCCCTCCTATGTGGATACCTTGGTTATCCTATGCGGGGTGTTAGAAGCAAGCAAGTCGAGAACATTGCCCGAACGCGTGGCTTTTCGTACCATCTGGATTAAGGAATATTCATGAAACGCGTCAATTAAGGCTTCACACGATTCGCGTTCTTTACCTCCCGTAACGAAACATAGGTTTTCCCAATTGATTGACGGTAAGTTAAATTCGCCTCCAATTATCACATAACCGTCGTTCATAAAAGATCTAAGCTCGGCTAATTGCCTCTCTAAACTTAAAATATAATGAACTTTGGCATTAGGTGGTCTGTAAAATGAGCATAAATATATCTTTTTCGAATTATCTTTACCTAGGCGGCACCACACCCTCTCGGTTGTTTCGTCGATAATAGCGATCTAACAACTATCGTACTTTCCACTTATTGCCAAAAATACTCCGCCACCTATTCTATTGGTACGGTCTTTTCTGTACACTCTATAGCTTTTCGGAAAAATTTCTTGGCTAGCGATATCTTCGGTGAGTCAACTTCCGTACCTATAACTACATCAGCATGCAACGTGCGAATTACGTGTTAGAGTTCGGCAGACTTCCTACGAATGCTGCGACAGTTTAAAACTACAATATTTAATTTCTCGTTATCGCCCGAAGCCTTAACTGCTCTATTACGGCTTTCGCAGGTGGACTCTCTTAGTTCGCGACCAGAAACTGTATTACACTCGATGCCCCTATGAAATTTCCCATTACGCCTACACCCTACCCTACTCTCTAATCTAAAAAAGGCCTGCCATGGTCGGAGATTCTACACGCTACACTCTGCGAAGCCTCGGCCGTGTAATGAACTCCAGAGCCATTTAGGGGTACCCTACACGATCCGAGAACCGGCCGGAGATCAACGAAGTCGACTCCCATGCCCACACAGAAATTCCATAGCCTTTGGTTTAGCCTCGCCACGCGGCTCCAAACCTCCGAACTACAGTCAATCCGCGGGACAATACTACAAACCCGAACCCGACTCCTCTCGGACACGAGTGACCTCGGCGACCAAGTCCTCAAAAGAACTTAGAATCTCCACGGACCCGCGCTTCGAGGCGTCATTTGTCCCAACATGGACCATTATCCGCAGTCTAGAGCAACCCGTTGACTCCACCGACTCCCGTACCGCCCTCGTCACTTGGGGGATCGTTCCTCCTGGTATGCACCTGGAGAACGCCCAGCCACTCCCTCCCGGCGGGCCCTAGTTAGCAAGGGAGCCATATCACGCCGGACATTAGAACTACCTATTACTAAGAGCCCTCCCTTCTCACCCCGACTTCCCATGGATCCAGCCTCCGCCAAAGAGACGGGAGCGGATGCGATAGCATCAGCCTAAGTGTCGTCCTACGACAACGCCGCGAACCGATTGCAAACTGGAAGAGGGTCTTCCGAGGCATTCCCAGCTCCCAGCCTTCGCAGGACCACCCCACGATCCCCCCGGTTGGAGACCACTCTCCAATCGTTGGGTTTCAGGATTGGAGCGACCCCAGCCCCCAAAGAGTTCCCACATACACCCTCGATCACACCACCGACTTTCGCACTCGAGCGCACCTGAGTCGCCATCCTGGCGCGGTGAGTTCTGGGGGATGAATGCGTTCTCCCAACACGAACAAGGGCCGACTCCGCTCTAGCCATCCTCCGACGGAGGTCCGTAACCTCTCTTACCAGCTCCGTGATTCAAGACCTCATTCCCTCGAAATCAGCGTCGCGTAGAAAAGAGGAAACGGGAATCCTAGGTGAAGCCATCCTAAACACTAATCTGTACTAGCTAAGAATTAATTTAAACTACAAGCTAAGGTTATACTAAGTGACTAACTAATTCGAAGACTTAAAGGTCTACGCTAGAGAGGAATGCAGGTAAAAAGTGAAAGGGTAACGCTGACTCACCGCACAGACAACGTTAGTGAACAGGCAAGATACACACACCAGCAAGCGTTAAAACAATTTAAGTTACTACACCAACAGCGATAATCAAGTTATAACAAGTTAAGTTAGTACACATACAGCGTAGAGTTCTTACAAAAACAATTACTATTTGAATATGAGTTTTTTTTTAAAGCAAGGGCGCCTCAGTGCAAGGAATATACGACTACTGAAAAATAACAATATTGGGATTAAGAAATACTACAATAAACAAAAAAATAAATGTTAGTTCTACTTATCAGTACGGTTACTTCAACTCTACATCTATTGCTACATAACTATACAGCTACGGAAGGACAGCTGCTACAGGTGCTCTACTGCTACTGCTATTAAAGCGCCGGTCACCCGAAGGTCAGAGGCTCTCGCAGGAGGAAGTGAAAGGCACGTCCTTACCCTTCGACAGCCAGGCACTAACTCTACATTCACCTTTTAACCGCCATCCACAACCGTCATTATGGACCTCCAATCCTTCACTGCCCAGAAGAAAGACCTCGAGGCCGAGAATTCCGAGCTGCGCTCTACCTTGGAGTCCTTCACCAAGACCTTGTCCTCCTTCAAAGAGGAACTCAGTCAAGCGAAAAGAGAAGAATCTGGCAAAAAAATCATAGTAATATCGTCAATCGAACACAGATTTGCCTTATTCGAAAAAAGGATCATTGAGGACATCAGCCGCCTCACGGCGCGAAGCGAAGAATTTGAAGACCGGCTGGATGCCTTGGAGCAATATTCAAGGCGCAACTGCCTCATGGCATCCCTGAGAAGCCGAGGGAAGACTGCTTAGATCACGCAGCTACTTTCTTTAAAGACCGCCTTAAAATCAGTTTGGATCCTCACTGACTAGGTTGGGCACATAGAATTGGCCCGCCTAGGAATGCAACCGACTCCAACCCTAGGCTAATAATTGTCCGGTTTATATCCTACCGTGATAGAGACAATGTGTGTAGAAACAAAAAGTCTCTCAAGGGAACCGGATTTCTAGTGACTGAGTCTTCAACAGTCACCAGGAAAAAAGTTTTACAGGCCGCGAAGGAACTAGTAGGACCAAAAAATGTTTGGACGCAGGACGGCAAAATTGTTGTCCTTCGCACAAACGGGGCCAGAGCCTACTTAACTACAGAAAAAGATGTAGAAGAACTCCACCGCAAACGGTCGATGCAAATCACAACGAGGAGCGGACGACGTTAACCACTTCCACCGAGGGACAACCGCGGGGGAGAACTCGAATGCACTTGTGCCTCTCCCGCGGGTCAGACCCACCTTCCAACGGAATATTCATTACCTCCCTACTCATCAAGCCACCAACCTCCCAACTCACCGTACTAATGGCCATTTCTCTACAACCCTAATTCCTACTCAACATCTACTCGTTAAAAAGTTTAACCCGTTCCCTCGATCTTTTCAACTAATCTACCTCAACATGCAAAGTCTTGTCGCCCACTTCGACGAATCGCGTTAAATTCTTCCACTGAGTAACCTTCATGCTATCACTTTATCCGTGACGTGGCTGAAACCTTCAATCGTGAGTTCTTCTGTAGAAATGCCGGGGTATAATTTATTTCGTAATGACTAGACCGCGGATCTTTAGGTAAAAACCTATTTATTTCCTGAGTAGATATCTGAATATACAATTGTATATGTACGTTTCATGAATAATAAACCCCGAAAACGTATATTTTATAGTGCCTAAAAATGCCTATTTTGACATGAATGCCTAAAAATGCCTATTTCGACGTTATGCTTATTTTTGCCATTTTCATGCAAAAAAGCCTAAAAAGGGCTAATTTTGTAGAAAAATCGACAACAAAAGCAGATTTTGGTACTAGTCATATTTTTTAAACTGATTGTACAATGTTCAGTTGAGGGTTGGGAAAATGTCCTTCACACCACGGTCATGATCAGGTGGCGAATACCAGCTCAGACCTGTCACGCATCTGGCGGTGCTATTGTTTCCCTGTATCGCGCGATGCGAAAATGTAACAATGGGTTTAATCTGAAGTTGCGTTAATTTCTCATCGTTACATTGCCATATTGTGTGACACGGGAAAACGAGAATAACCCTGCAGTCCTTCTCCAGACCACAGAGGGTGAAGGTGAGAAGTGTGAACGTGAAAATTGTGAAAGTGCAATGCATAAAATAGCAGATTCGAAATCTTATTTAATACGTCAGTGGCTGCAAGAGTTCGGATGAAAAAATTATCTTCTGTCAAGCATGCAACAAGGAGGTAAGTACATTGTAATGCTGGCTTGCAGCGAATTATTTGCCGTGAATTGCTTGTCATCTTTAAGGCAACACCCATCTACATTTTTTGTTTATACGAGCCATTTTATGGTAACTATAGACGTGGTTATTCAAAATGTCCAGCAATTCAGCTGCGGACCTTCGTAGCTCTAAAGTAAATTTTATATTTTTGTCCCATTTCAATATTTATTAGATTATTTCCGTATTTTTAAGGTTAATTATTTTTTCAGAACTTTTCTTTATAGGCTTCGAGTTATAAAAAAACCCACCTAACTCAGCATGTCCAAGGAGTGCTACATAAGGCAAATATTGAACGCAAATCGAAGATGAAACAAACGCTTTTAACAAAAACCTGCAAGAAGAATCAGTTTGGTGCAGATTTGTGTCATGCAATTGTGGCAGCCAACATTCCATTCAGAACACTAGAAATTTCAACATTCAAGGGGTTCCTAGAACGATACTGCCATCAGTCGGTACCTTCTGAGTCAACGCTAGGCAAGAATTACGTACAACCCACGTACGATGATGCAATGTGCTGGATACGGGAGGACATTGGAGATTCACATATTTGGATATCAGTCAACGAAACCACTGACGCTCTCAGCAGATACATGGCCAACTTAGTTGTTGGGAAATTGGACCCAAATGTGCCATCCAGAGCCTACCTCATCTGCACAAAGTAACTTGCCAAAACAAATCAGGAAACAATAGCACATTCTGTGAACAATTGACTGAAATAGCTGTATCCCAACAATATAGACCAAGGGAAAGTGCTGCTCCTATACACAGATGCTGCCCTGCAGTTGCTCAAGGTGTTCTATCCCTCCCTTGTGCATGTGACATGCCTTTCCCGTGGTTTGAACCGTGTAGCAGAGCAAATAAGATTGGAAATCCCCAAGGTGAACAAATTGATCTCCACCGTGAAGAAGGTCTTCATCAAGGCGCCAACAAGAAAACAGGCTTTTTGAAAAACTGCGCGATGTCCCTCTGCCACCTGTGCCTGTGCTCAGCCGCTGGGGCACATGGCTGAAAGCAGCTGAATTTTACAGTGAGCATATCCTTCATGTCAAGGAAGTTGTGGCAAATCTAGCCGAGGATACTGCCTTTGTCACTTCGGCGAAAATGTTGCTGGATGATCCCTCCAGCCCCAAGGATTTGGTGTATATTAGATCCCACTATGCATCCCTTGTGTGGATTATGGCTGAATTGAAGGGCTCAGAAAAACCCATCTACGAAAATACTGCTTTACTGAATGACGTGAAACAAAAAATTAAGGAAGCGCCAGGTGAAGTGGGGGAAAAAGTAAGATCCAAACTAGAAAAAGTGCTACAAAAGAATTCAGGTCTGCAGAGCCTATGTACAGCAGCAGATATACTGGCAGGAAAATCCAGTGAAGTTGAGAGCAAAATTTCATTTCAACATGCACCTAAGTTGTAGTTAGCCCCCGTCACATCAGTTGATGTCGAACGTTTTTTTTGCTTACAAGATGATATTAACTGACAAATGCCATAGTTTTGTGCTGGAAAACTTAGAAAAGGTGCTTGTCATTTACTGTGAGGCCAACTACGGGAAATTTGCGGAATAAACGCAAAGAGGTGACAAATTCATTATGGGAATTCTGAATGAAACAGTTTGTCAAACATTCTGCATAGTACTTAAATATATACTTGAATAGTGTTTTCAGTCAGTATTACTATATGTAATGTAACGCAAGGTAAATTAACCATAAGAATAAGTTTCAATGCATAGTAGTAAAATATTTTTATGTTCTTTGAAAACAAATCAATAATGTTTCGTTGACTGGTAATTTTTGGAAGTAGTTTTTAGAGCCTTTTTTACGTTTTATAAAGCCTAATTAAGCTACTTAAAGAGCCTATTTTAGTCGCCTAAAACTTAATTTTTAGAACCTAATAATCCTCGGTCTAGTAATGACAGAGTTGGAAAAGGAGGAGGTGGAGTAGGAATTTATGTCTGTAAAGATCTCTTTTGCAAAGTAATAGCTGCCAGTGACGCTCAGTATTCCCGAAGACCTGAATATCTTTTCCTTGAAATAATAGTAAACACAAAAAAGCTTTTGCTAGGGATAATATATCGTCCTCCAAAAATAGGCCACCTTTCAGACATCGACGACATCATTGCAAACTTAAGACAGGATTACGAGGACATAATCATAACCGGCGACTTTAAGGCGAATCTTAATTCATTTACATGTACATTATACCCTGCAAGTCACTTTTTTGGTGGATGGCACGGGGTAAAGTGCACCAAGGGTCCATAGTTTGCCTACGTTATCTTTTCCTATTATGGTCTTTTATCGTCCTAGGGAAAAACGATCCTCTATATCGATCCGTTCTACAGTCGATCTCGCGAATCTTATCCTCACTGTCCTGCCTTCCGATATACGTCGGGGTTCTGATAAGTCCTACTACCTCATTCGCTAGTCCCTCCGACATAAATTTTTCCAGTAGTTTAATTCTAGCCTGCAGCCTACGTTCCTCTAACGATGTCCATTTCAGATTTTTTATTAATGATGTTACGCTTTGTTTACTATCGTAATTCCTCTTTACAAATCTAGCTGCCCTGCGCTGAACCTTTTCTATCTCGTTAGTGAGTCCCTTTTCTTAGGGATCCCACACAGATGAAGCATATTCAACCTGCGGTCGAACCAAGGATAAATAACATAATTCTTTCACTTTTTCGGAGCTATTTCGAACTATTCTCCCTATAAAGGCCAGCTTTTTGTTAGCGGCACCTATCAATCGGCGAATGTGGGTGTCCCACGAGAGATCACGATGGATCGTGACTCCGAGGTTTTTAATCGAGTCTGAAACTGGAATCTCTACTCCGTCCAACGAATAATTATTATCCAACGAGATACTCTTGGTTCTCCAGAAGTTGATGACGCAGCTTTTCTTTTGGTTGTTCTCTAACTGCCATTCATTACACCATGCAGAAATAGCTTCTAGGTCATTTTGGAGATACTGGTGGTCTTCCGGATTGCTTATTTTTCTATAGATGACGGTGTCGTCCGCGAAAAGTCTAATTTTACTTCTGACTACTGAGCTGATATCGTTTATATAAATTAGAAATAATAACGGACCAATTACACTACCCTGTGGAACGCCAGAGACAACCTCCACTAAGTTTGAAGATTTGCCATCTATAACAACCTTCTGCTTCCTATGATTTTAAAATTCACGGATCCAACTGACGATTTTAGAATTAACGCCTAAGGTTTCTAATTTCGTTATTAACTTCTTGTGAGGTACCTTATCAAAGGCTTTCCTAAAATCTAAGAAGATGGCATCGACCTGCTTATCCTTTTCTCCGTTTCTCAGTATACAATTAACAAAAAGACCTAGCTGAGTATCACATGACCTACCTTTCCTGAAGCCGTGTTGACAATCATCTAACAATAAATTACTATCCAGAAATCGCATTATGTTGCTAACGAGTATACGCTCGAGAATCTTACACGATATCGAAGTTAAAGAAATCGGCCTGTAATTTTCTGGGTTCTCCTTGTCGCCACCTTTATGAATTGGGGTAACGTGCGCTAACCTCCAGTCGCTAGGGACCTCTACGCGAGAAATGGATTTCTCGAAGATTATCCGAAGAAAAGCTGCTATTTCTTCAGCTAATTCTTTTAAAACGCGAGCAGGAATTTCTTTGGGGCCAGTGGCTTTGTTATGTCTGATGGAACTTAATTGCTTTGCTATTCCTACCTCAGAAAATACTATATCGTCCATCAGGCCCCCCCTTATCGCGGGTGCATAATGTACGCAATGGTCGCTGACGGCTGTGAATGCTTTTACAAAATGACCTTTTAACAGGTTCTCTACGCTATCATGAATAACGGCACCCGAGTCATTACGCAGCGAAGATATGGTAGGGCCTCTACCTTGGACCTCTCTCACATAGGACCAAAACGCTTTAGGGTCCTCCTTCAAATAATTATTTAATACCTCATTCCGGAAGTTAGTAAAAGCCTCGCGCATAGTATTTCTCGCTTTAGCGCGGGATTCCTTATACGTCTTAACTGTAGTTGCTCTATATTCATCGGATGATGTAGACGGCATATTTTTCATTTTCGTGTGGCTTATTCTCTGACGCCTAAGCGCACTCCTAACTTGCTTATTGTACCAACGTGGCTCTTTATTGTCGACCTTCAATTTAATTGGAATGTACATATCGATACCCTCTAGCATTATATCCTTGAATAGTGTCCATGACGACTCAGCACCTGATCGTTCGGTCATTTCACGGAAGCCAGGTAGTATTTCTCGTAGTTTGCCTCAGCAAATATATAAAACTTTCTTTGAGGCTTAGGGTGCCTATCGATTTTCAACTTACACTCTGCATATACGGCCTGATGATCACTTATCCCATCTTCTATGGTGACTTTGTTTATTCTTTCTAGGACGTTAGTTGCTAATAAATCTAATATGTTTCCCGATCACGTTGGCTTTCTGACTACTTGAAGGAGAGAGTGCTCGCAGAATGTTTCGATTAATGCCTCACAGGATTCGCGTTCTTTACCTCTGGATTCGAAACAGGTTTTCCCAATCAATTGAGTGTAAGTTAAAGTCACCACCGACTATAACGATTCCATCTTGATTTATCAGTCTAAGCTTTGATAGTTTTTTCTCGAGACTTAAAATACAATCTACACCAGCGTTAGGTGGCCTGTAAACGAGCTTATGAACACCTTTTTGGAGCTATCTTTACCTATGCGGCACCAAACACTCTCGATATCCTCGTCACTTATCGGAATCTCACTGCTATCGTACTTATAGCTAACCGCTATGAAAACTCCCCCGCCCGATCTATTAGCGCGATCTTTTCTATAGACACGATAGTCTCTAGGAAATATCTCCTGACTCCGAATCTCATCCGTTAACCAACTTTCGGTGCCTATCACGACGTCGGCATGCAGACTGCGAATAATATGCTCGAACTCAGCAATTTTCCTATGGATGCTGTGACAGTTCAGTACGACGACGTTTAATTTCTCACTATCACATTGCATACTAATCTCACCCTTGACTTTCTCTTCCACTCTAAAACTACATGCGCTCCCATCACAATCACTCCCACGACTGTATGGCGTCGCATCAAAATTGGAATTGCGACCCGTCGCGCCCTTTACGGAACATTCTATTAATTACCTATCGCGAAATTGGTGCTACATGTTACGCTCGGAGTATATTCTATCATTAGATAATCTTTCGGGATTCTTATCTTCTACAAACGCATCGATTATCCCCTGACCCAAAACTGACCTACACCCTGCCCTACTCTCTATCCTAAAAATCCCTACTGTGCTCGAGAATCCTAACACTAACAACCCTCCCTTCCCAACCCGACTCCCTTTGGGCCCGGCCTCCATCGAAGAGACGGGAGTGGGTACGGGCGCAATGGCCGTGGAGTCGTCCTCCGACAACACCTCGAACCTATTACTGAAAGGAAGAGGGTCCGCCGAAGCATTCCCAACTCCCTGCCTCCGCAGCACCACCCCACGATCTCCCCCAGTGGACACCACTCTCCACTCATCGGATTTCCCAGCCCGAGGACCCTCAGCCCGCGGTAAGGAGTCAGAGTCAACCCCGATCGCTCTACCGGCTACCGCACCCAGGCGAACCCAGGCCGCCAATTTGGCGTGGCGAGCTTTCGGGGATGACCCCGCACCCCCCACACGAACCAAGGCTGCCTCAGACCTTTCCACCTTCTGAAGGATGTCCGCAACCACCCTCTCCAGCTCCGTGATTCGAGCCCTCATGGCCTCGCAACCAGCGGCGCACAAGAAGGAGGAAACGGGAATCCTCGGAGAAGCCATTTTAAACTTGCCTAATTTTTATACTAATGTAAAGGAGTTACAATATATTCAGACTATAATGATGCAACCTTTCTTAAAAATTCCTTTATTTCCCATAATCTTGACATTTAACCACTGATGCCTACAAATAACACTAAAAATTCATCTACATGGATTGACCTCGTAGTGACAGCCAATCCGGAGAAAGTAATTACACATGGTTAGCTACCTGCCCCCCAAATTTCATCTCATGACCTTATCTTCCTAGCATATTCTCTTAATTCACCTAGGCATAAACAATAGTTCATCTCACAGCGAGATTTTAAGAAAATTGATTATGATAATCTACTCGCAGATGCTGCCCTTCTTCCCTGGTTCATAATAGAACATACTGACGACATAGACAAAAAAGTTGAAACACTTAATAATCTGCTATTATCCTTGTTAGACAAATATGCACCCGTCAAAACTATTCGTGTCTCCAAACCTCGCACGCCATGGCTAACTGCCGATATAAAATTAATGATGGCACGACGCGACTCTATTTTCCGCCTTTTCAGATCAAACAAAAGCCCAAGTACTTTTAATGCCTACAAAAGCTTTAGAAATAAAACTAAGCAGCATATTAGGAACGCTAAAATAAAATTTGCATTCTCAATATCTAGTTCGAAAGAAACACCTTCTGTACTATGGAATAATCTGCGCCATCTCGGGATTGGTAAGCCTAAAGATTCTTTCTTGCTTCAAAATATATCACTAGATTCTCTTAATATTAATTTCTCGACTCCCCCCACAGTTATTGACTCTGAACGTAAACGCAACGTTATTCGAAGCCATGACCTGAAAGAAAATGAGCCTATCTGTTCTCAATCTTTCTATTTCAAGATGGTCTCGCAAACTGACGTGCTTAAAGCCATACGCAGAATTAAATCGAAAGCTCAGGGCGCAGACGGCATTCCAGTCTTACTCATCAACAAATTAATTCAACTTATTCTACCGGTAATTACTAATATATTTAATCACTCCTTACTGCTGGGAAACTTCCCAGTGCAGTGGAAACGCTCTTTGATCCGTCCTATCCCAAATAAATCACTATCATCTGATAGCAAAGGTTATCGTCCGATAAGTTTTCTTCCTACTCTTTCTAAAGCATTAGAGAGACTTGTGCTCGAACAAGTTACAGACTTCCTTAACTCAAATTGCTTACTAGACTCCTTCCAATCATGCTTTCGTTAGTCACATAGCACGACCTCTGCTTTGATAAAAATCACGGATGATATACGACGATCAATGGACGACAGGAAATTGATAGCATTAGTACTGTTAGACTTCAGTAAAGCCTTTGACTCGCTAGACAAAGACATCCTTCTGGCAAAACTCCGCAGATTAGATTCTCTACCCCTTCAATTAAGTGGTTCTCATCATACCTTAGTGATCGTTATCAGAAAGTCATCTCGGAC
This sequence comes from Tanypteryx hageni, assembly GCA_028673005.1. Lineage (NCBI taxonomy): Eukaryota > Metazoa > Arthropoda > Insecta > Odonata > Petaluridae > Tanypteryx > Tanypteryx hageni. Next base: position 199,300,753 of record CM054115.1, read on the forward strand.
GATTCCTCCTCCTCTTGGATAAGTATAACCCGGGGTGTCCCGCAGGGATCAATATTAGGCCCTCTTATATTCTCTCTGTATACTAATGACTGCTCTCAAATAGTTACACACTGTAATCACCACTTATACGCAGATGATCTCCAAATTTACTTAAACTCCGAACCTAATAATTTATCCCTAGCCTTAGATAATATTAACCGAGATCTGATTCAGCTTAAAAAATGGAGTGATGATAGCTTTCTCAGCATCAACCCAATAAAATCTCAAGCAATTATTATCGGATATTCAAAACTACTTGCGTCAATAAATCTTTCTGAAGTTACTCCTCTGACTATGAATGGCACAAATATCCCATTCTGTAAAACTGTAAAAAATCTCGGTATCCTAATAAATGAAAAACTGTCCTGGAATAATCATGTTATAAAAGTGTGCAAGACAGTAAACTCTTCCCTTCACTCACTTAGGCGCCTAAATAAAATTCTCCCCTCTTCTCTAAAAATAAAGAAGGTTACTTCTTTAATCGTTCCACACCTCGACTACTGTGACGTTGTATAACAAGACATATTCAAGGAGCTTGCCCTAAAGCTGCAGCGAACCCACAATTCCTGTCTACGATTCATATTTGATTTTAAGAAGTCAGACCATATATCGGAATATTTTCTCAAACTTTCTTGGCTAAATCTCGAATCACGTAGAAAATTGCATCTCCTCTCTTTATTATATCAAATCCTTAAAACAAACACCCCACAATATCTATCAACAGAGTTCATAGCCATTAACACAATTCATAATTGTAACACTAAAGGATGCCATAAACTTCTGACTCCGCACCACAGAACAGACATCTTCAACAGATCCTTCACTGTCACAGCATGTAGATTATGGAACAGCTTTCCAGCAGAAATAAAGCACTCTTCATCCCTATGTACCTTCAAACACTTGTACCACAAACATCTCCTATCCCATTCTCTTTCGTTAAATTAAAATGACAAGAAATTTTATTTTTCTACAGGTCGTCCAAATAGGTTTAATTTTTTCGATATATTTACATGTATTGATATTGTATTATGTATGTATATTATTTTGTGCATGTATATTATTTGTATGTAAGTTTTAGTGTGAATTCATATGACCTACCATATTTTATTCTTTAATATATATTTTTTATGCTTTATGTACAACTCTATGTATGTGTACTTCACTTTTAAGTATTTAACTATATGTATTCACCTTGAAAGACCCTCAAAATCTTTAGATATTACTATAAGTAAATTTCGCAGGTTTTTCACACTCCCCTTCTTGTGTGGGTGTTTTCCTGCAGTGGCGTTTTTCCTAGGGAATAGTACATTATCTTCCCTAGTTTATCCCCGTAACAACAACAATTACCTATCTGTTTTTAAATTCTATACTATCCTATACATTTCATTGCATTTTATGTTGCTCTTCATTTTATGTAACCTTTTAGTTTAATTTTATTATTTGTTACTATCTAATTGTATGTAACTGACAATGGGTTAGATGGAAGAGGAGACTGTTTAGTCTCAATCTCGCCCTAATAAAGACGTATATCTATCTATCTATCTATCTACCTTTCTCTCCTTCCGTCTTTCTCTCTTTTCGTCTTTTTCTCCTTCCGTCTTTCTCTCCTTCCGTATTTTTCTCCTTCCGGATCTTTTCTTCCGTTTTTCTCTCCTTCCGTCTTTCTCTTGTTCCGTCATTCTCTCCTTCCGTTTTCTCTCCTTCCGTCTATCTCTCCTTCCGTATTTATCTCATTCCGTCTTTCTCTCCTTCCGGCTTTCTCTCCTTTCGTCTTTCTCTCCTTCCGGCTTTCTTTTCTTTCGTGTTTCTCTCCTTCCGTGTTTCTCTCCTTCCGTCTTTCTCTCCTTTCGTCTTTCTCTCCTTCCGTTTTACTCTTCTCCCGTCTTTCTTTCCTTCCGGCTTTCTTTTCTTCCGTGTATCTCTCCTTCCGGATTTCTTTTCTTCCGTCTTTCTCTTTTTTCGTCTTTATCTCTTTTCGTCTTTCTCTCCTTCCGTCTTTCTCTCCTTCCCGCTTTCTTTTCTTCAGTGTTTCTCTCCTTCGTCTTTCTCTTTTTTCGTCTTTCTCTCTTTTCGTCTTTCTCTCCTTCCGTCTTTATCTCCTTCCGTCTTTCTCTCCTTTCGTCTTTATCTCCTTCCGTCTTTCTGTCGTCTTTCTCTCTTCCATTTCCTCTTTGTACGGGGCAGAAACATGGACGCTAAGGAAAAATGACATCCCATACTTGGAAAACTTTGAAATGTGGACTTGGAAGAGAGAACTGAAGATAAAATGGACAGATAAGATGAAAAACAATGAAGTGCTACGAAGAGTAGGAGAGTGGCGTATCATTATACAGACTATGAGAAAGAGGAAGGCAAACTGGGTTGGACATTACCATTAGAAGGAAAACTAGACGGAAAAAAGGAAAGAGGTAGGAAAAGGTTTCAGCTGATAGACGATTTGAAAGGGAAAGAGAGTTATCAAGATATAAAGAGGACAGCGGAAAATAGGAGTATATGTAGAACCAGGTTTAACCATGAATAATCACGGACCTCTCTACGGAAAGACTACCTATGATGAAGATGATGATAGCGTTTTAAAATTAGGACGTCATCATATGTATTCGTCTTTCGTTGAAATCAATGGGACAATAAGAATTTCCCTATTAAAAAGCATTAAAGCGATGCTATTATAATACGGATTGCCAATTCACATTGAATAGCATTGTCCTGGTTGCTACGGTAGCAGAAGTTGATTATTGTTGAGCATCTGCTTTTTCCGATTAAAAACATATTTGTTCACCAATTTGGCACCAATTTGAATTTAGTCTTTAAAAATAATAAACCTCATTTTTTTAGCTATATAATAGTTTTCGTCCCTACTTTCTATCTAAATTATAACTAATTCTAAAATGCAAATTCATGAGACTCAGCACAGATTTCCATGTTTTTCTTATGTAGTATCGAGATTAAACATTGGGGTCAAAAATACCACACTAAAATTTAAAAATTTGGAAATTTCCATATTTCCGGTTGGTTGTACCTAATAATCTATCATCCTGTAAAATTTCAGGTCCGTGGCATATCTAGAAGTTCCTTAGGTTTTCTATCATATATATATATATATATATATATATATATATATATATATATATATATATATATATATATATATATATATATCCTCCGTATCTAATGTATAAAATATTGCTGAATTTACCCGACGTTGCTCGGATTTTTAAGTTAAAACAAAAAATATTGAGGAAGATTTGAGGATAAAACCAAGTAATAAAACCAAGTTAATTTTTAATGAAGTGCGCAATGGTATGCAATATTTCTTCTTCCCATCTTTTGCTCAAATAAATAAATTTTTCGTGCATCCTTTATCGATAAATTTGGCTGCTATTTTTTATCAAATAATCATAAAAACAATCGATGGAATCACTTTAAAAATATAGTTATTTAACTCAAATTAAGTTCCATTGGAAGAAACTGCATGATATTATGTGGCCATGAATCTCAAAAACATTAAAAACTTGGGCAGAATCTGCAAGCTCTAGGAATGCAACCGATGGAAACACGTTTGAAGATATATTCAAATTTAGCTTACTCTTACTTTATCCCATGCAAAGGCTGACTTTGTGGGTATAATTTGTCACGTGGATATTTTTAAATCAAAACTACGAAACCAAATGAGTTCCCGGACTTTGAAATCCATTTAGGCGATAAAAAGTATATTAGTACGACATTGAAAGTGATGTTTTAATATAATAAGTTCAAATGGCTTAATTGATGCATAAAAATGTTCAGTTGAAAAGAAAGCTAAATGTACATATTGATGTTCAAGGGAGGAAGAGTTAACGATTATAAATTTTGGTCTAAATTAAGAACTGTTATAAAAGTTTTCTTATTTTACCTTCTGAGATTTCTTTCATTTAATTCATTTTCAATGTTAATGAAAAAAAACTTCGCTGTATACTAAGTATAGAGAATTTGCAGATAAAGGGCGGCAAGGAAGGGGGAGGGCGTAATTTATTATAGCAAAATATTAGCAATATAGGTATCAATCAAATACGAATTTTTATAACAATTAAGAATTTACAAAGAGAAAAATGGAATAACTATGGTGAGGGGAAAAGAGTGGGAAGGAAGGAGGGACCTAATTTATTATAGCAACATATTAGCAATATAGGTATCAATAATATAGAAATTTTTATAACAATTAGGAATTTGCGAGGAGAAAAATGGAATAAATATGTTGGGAGGTAAGGGGCGGGAAAGAAGGGGGGCGTAATTTATTATAGCAAAATATAAGCAATATGGGTATCAATCAAATAGGAATTTTTATAACAATTAAGAATTTGCGAGGAGATAAATGAATAAATATGGCGAGGGGTAAAGGGCGGGAAGGAAGAGGGGAGGGCGTAATATATTATAGCAAAATATTAGCAATATAGGTATCAATATAGGTATCAATCAAATAGGAATTTCGATAAAATTAATAATTTGGGTGGAGAAAAATGGAATAAATACGGTGAGGGGTAAAGGGCGGGAAGGAAGGGAGAGGGCGTAATATATTATAGCAACATAATAGCAATATAGATATCAATCAAATAGGGATTTTTATAACAATTAAGAATTTGCGAGGAGAAAAATGGAATAAATATGGTGAGGGGTAAAGGGCGGGAAGGAAGAGGGGAGGGCGTAATTTATTATAGCAAAATAAAAGCAATATGGGTATCAATCAAATAGGAAATTTTATAGCAATTAACAATTTGCGAGGAGATAAATGAATAAATATGGAGAGGGGTAAAAGGCGGGAAGGAAGAGGGGAGGGCGTAATTTATTATAGCAAAATATTAGCAATATAGGTATCAATCAAATAGGAATAATGATAAAATTAATAATTTGGGTGGAGAAAAATGGAATAAATATGTTAAGGGGTAAAGGGCGGGAAGGAAGGGGGAGGGGGTAATATATTATAGCAACATATTAGCAATATAGATATCAATCAAATAGGAATTTTTAGAACAATTAAGAATTTGCGAGGAGATAAATGAATAAATATGGCGAGGGGTAAAGGGCGGGAAGGTAGAGAGGAGGGCGTAATTTATTATAGCAAAATATAAGCAATATGGGTATCAATCAAATAGGAATTTTTATAACAATTAAGAATTTGCGAGGAGATAAATGAATAAATATGGCGAGGGGTAAAGGGCGGGATGGAAGAGGGGAGGGCGTAATTTATTATAGCAAAATATTAGCAATATTGGTATCAATCAAATAGGAATTTTGATAAAAATAATAATTTGGGTATAGAAAAATGGAATAAATATGGTGAGGGGTAAAGGGCGGGAAGGAAGGGAGAAGGCGTAATATATTATAGCAAAAAAAAAGCAATATGGGTATCAATCAAATAGGAAATTTTATAGCAATTAACAATTTGCGAGGAGATAAATGAATAAATATGGAGAGGGGTAAAAGGCGGGAAGGAAGAGGGGAGGGCGTAATTTATTATAGCAAAATAAAAGCAATATGGGTATCAATCAAATAGGAAATTTTATAGCAATTAACAATTTGCGAGGAGATAAATGAATAAATATGGAGAGGGGTAAAAGGCGGGAAAGAAGAGGGGAGGGCGTAATTTATTATAGCAAAATATTAGCAATATAGGTATCAATCAAATAGGAATTTCGATAAAATTAATAATTTGGGTGTAGAAAAATGGAATAAATATGGTGAGGGGTAAAGGGCGGGAAGGAAGGGGGAGGGGGTAATATATTATAGCAACATATTAGCAATATAGATATCAATCAAATAGGAATTTTTAGAACAATTAAGAATTTGCGAGGAGAAAAATGGAATAAATATGGCGAGGGGTAAAGGGCGGGAAGGAAGAGGGGAGGGCGTAATATATTATAGCAAAATAAAAGCAATATGGGTATCAATCAAATAGGAAATTTTATAGAAATTAACAACTTGCGAGGAGATAAATGAATAAATATGGAGAGGGGTAAAAGGCGGGAAGGAAGAGGGGAGGGCGTAATTTATTATAGCAAAATATTAGCAATATAGGTATCAATCAAATAGGAATAATGATAAAATTAATAATTTGGGTGTAAAAAAATGGAATAAATATGGTGAGGGGTAAAGGGCAAGAAGGAAGGGGGAGGGCGTAATATTTTATAGCAACATATTAGCAATATAGATATCAATCAAATAGGAAATTTTATAACAATTAAGAATTTGCGAGGAGATAAATGAATAAATATGGCGAGGGGTAAAGGGCGGGAAGGTAGAGAGGAGGGCGTAATTTCTTATAGCAAAATATAAGCAATATGGGTATCAATCAAATAGGAATTTTTATAACAATTAAGAATTTGCGAGGAGATAAATGAATAAATATGGCGAGGGGTAAAGGGCGGGAAGGAAGAGGGGAAGGCGAAATTTATTATAGCAAAATATTAGCAATGTAGGTATCAATCAAATAGGAATATTTATAACAATTAAGAATTTGCGAGGAGAAAAATGGAATAAATATGGTGAGAGGTAAAGGGCGGGAAGGAAGGGGGAGGGCGTAATATAATATAGCAACATATTAGCAATGTAGATATCAATCAAATAGGGATTTTTATAACAATTACGAATTTGCGAGGAGAAAAATGGAATAAATATGGTGAGGGGTAAAGGGCGGGAAAGAAGAGGGGAGGGCGTAATTTATTATAGCAAAATAAAAGCAATATGGGTATCAATCAAATAGGAATTTTTATAGCAATTAACAACTTGCGAGGAGATAAATGAATAAATATGGAGAGGGGTAAAAGGCGGGAAGGAAGAGGGGAGGGCGTAATTTATTATAGCAAAATATTAGCAATATAGGTATCAATCAAATATGAATAATGATAAAATTAATAATTTGGGTGTAGAAAAATGGAATAAATATGGTGAGGGGTAAAGGGCGGGAAGGAAGGGGGAGGGCGTAATATTTTATAGCAACATATTAGCAATATAGATATCAATCAAATAGGAATTTTTATAACAATTGAGAATTTGCGAGGAGATAAATGAATAAATATGGCGAGGGGTAAAGGGCGTGAAGGTAGAGAGGAGGGCGTAATTTCTTATAGCAAAATATAAGCAATATGGGTATCAATCAAATAGGAATTTTTATAACAATTAAGAATTTGCGAGGAGATAAATGAATAAATATGGCGAGGGGTAAAGGGCGGGAAGGAAGAGGGGAGGGCGAAATTTATTATAGCAAAATATTAGCTATATAGGTATCAATTAAATAGGAATATTTATAACAATTAAGAATTTGCGAGGAGAAAAATGGAATAAATATGGTGAGAGGTAAAGGGCGGGAAGGAAGGGGGAGGGCGTAATATAATATAGCAACATATTAGCAATATAGATATCAATCAAATAGGAATTTTTATAACAATTGAGAATTTGCGAGGAGATAAATGAATAAATATGGCGAGGGGTAAAGGGCGTGAAGGTAGAGAGGAGGGCGTAATTTCTTATAGCAAAATATAAGCAATATGGGTATCAATCAAATAGGAATTTTTATAACAATTAAGAATTTGCGAGGAGATAAATGAATAAATATGGCGAGGGGTAAAGGGCGGGAAGGAAGAGGGGAGGGCGAAATTTATTATAGGAAAATATTAGCTATATAGGTATCAATCAAATAGGAATATTTATAACAATTAAGAATTTGCGAGGAGAAAAATGGAATAAATATGGTCAGAGGTAAAGGGCGGGAAGGAAGGGGGAGGGCGTAATATAATATAGCAACATATTAGCAATGTAGATATCAATCAAATAGGGATTTTTATAACAATTATGAATTTGCGAGGAGAAAAATGGAATAAATATGGTGAGGGGTAAAGGGCGGGAAGGAAGAGGGGAGGGCGTAATTTATTATAGCAAAATAAAAGCAATATGGGTATCAATCAAATAGGAAATTTTAAAGAAATTAACAACTTGCGAGGAGATAAATGAATAAATATGGAGAGGGGTAAAAGGCGGGAAGGAAGAGGGGAGGGCGTAATTTATTATAGCAAAATATTAGCAATATAGGTATCAATCAAATAGGAATAATGATAAAATTAATAATTTGGGTGTAGAAAAATGGAATAAATATGGTGAGGGGTAAAGGGCGGGAAGGAAGGGGGAGGGCGTAATATTTTATAGCAACATATTAGCAATATAGATATCAATCAAATAGGAATTTTTATAAAAATTAAGAATTTGCGAGGAGATAAATGAATAAATATGGCGAGGGGTAAAGGGCGGGAAGGTAGAGAGGAGGGCGTAATTTCTTATAGCAAAATATAAGCAATATGGGTATCAATCAAATAGGAATTTTTATAACAATTAAGAATTTGCGAGGAGATAAATGAATAAATATGGCGAGGGGTAAAGGGCGGGAAGGAAGAAGGGAGGGCGAAATTTATTATAGCAAAATATTAGCAATATAGGTATCAATCAAATAGGAATATTTATAACAATTAAGAATTTGCGAGGAGAAAAATGGAATAAATATGGTGAGAGGTAAAGGGCGGGAAGGAAGGGGGAGGGCGTAATATAATATAGCAACATATTAGCAATATAGATATCAATCAAATAGGAATTTTTATAACAATTGAGAATTTGCGAGGAGATAAATGAATAAATATGGCGAGGGGTAAAGGGCGTGAAGGTAGAGAGGAGGGCGTAATTTCTTATAGCAAAATATAAGCAATATGGGTATCAATCAAATAGGAATTTTTATAACAATTAAGAATTTGCGAGGAGATAAATGAATAAATATGGCGAGGGGTAAAGGGCGGGAAGGAAGAGGGGAGGGCGAAATTTATTATAGCAAAATATTAGCTATATAGGTATCAATTAAATAGGAATATTTATAACAATTAAGAATTTGCGAGGAGAAAAATGGAATAAATATGGTGAGAGGTAAAGGGCGGGAAGGAAGGGGGAGGGCGTAATATAATATAGCAACATATTAGCAATATAGATATCAATCAAATAGGAATTTTTATAACAATTGAGAATTTGCGAGGAGATAAATGAATAAATATGGCGAGGGGTAAAGGGCGTGAAGGTAGAGAGGAGGGCGTAATTTCTTATAGCAAAATATAAGCAATATGGGTATCAATCAAATAGGAATTTTTATAACAATTAAGAATTTGCGAGGAGATAAATGAATAAATATGGCGAGGGGTAAAGGGCGGGAAGGAAGAGGGGAGGGCGAAATTTATTATAGGAAAATATTAGCTATATAGGTATCAATCAAATAGGAATATTTATAACAATTAAGAATTTGCGAGGAGAAAAATGGTATAAATATGGTGAGAGGTAAAGGGCGGGAAGGAAGGGGGAGGGCGTAATATAATATAGCAACATATTAGCAATGTAGATATCAATCAAATAGGGATTTTTATAACAATTATGAATTTGCGAGGAGAAAAATGGAATAAATATGGTGAGGGGTAAAGGGCGGGAAGGAAGAGGGGAGGGCGTAATTTATTATAGCAAAATAAAAGCAATATGGGTATCAATCAAATAGGAAATTTTATAGAAATTAACAACTTGCGAGGAGATAAATGAATAAATATGGAGAGGGGTAAAAGGCGGGAAGGAAGAGGGGAGGGCGTAATTTATTATAGCAAAATATTAGCAATATAGGTATCAATCAAATAGGAATAATGATAAAATTAATAATTTGGGTGTAGAAAAATGGAATAAATATGGTGAGGGGTAAAGGGCGGGAAGGAAGGGGGAGGGCGTAATATTTTATAGCAACATATTAGCAATATAGATATCAATCAAATAGGAATTTTTATAACAATTAAGAATTTGCGAGGAGATAAATGAATAAATATGGCGAGGGGTAAAGGGCGGGAAGGTAGAGAGAAGGGCGTAATTTCTTATAGCAAAATATAAGCAATATGGGTATCAATCAAATAGGAATTTTTATAACAATTAAGAATTTGCGAGGAGATAAATGAATAAATATGGCGAGGGGTAAAGGGCGTGAAGGTAGAGAGGAGGGCGTAATTTCTTATAGCAAAATATAAGCAATATGGGTATCAATCAAATAGGAATTTTTATAACAATTAAGAATTTGCGAGGAGATAAATGAATAAATATGGCGAGGGGTAAAGGGCGGGAAGGAAGAGGGGAGGGCGAAATTTATTATAGGAAAATATTAGCTATATAGGTATCAATCAAATAGGAATATTTATAACAATTAAGAATTTGCGAGGAGAAAAATGGAATAAATATGGTGAGGGGTAAAGGGCGGGAAGGAAGGGGGAGGTCGTAATATATTATAGCAGCATTTTATCAATATAGGTATCAATAAAATAGGAATATTTATAACAATTAAGAATTTGCTAGGAGAAAAATCGAATAAACATGGCGAGGGTTAAAGGGCGGGAAGGATGGGGGAGGGCGTAATATATTATAGCAACATATTAGCAATATAGATATCAATCAAATAGGGATATTTATAATAATTAAGAATTTGCGAGGAGAAAAATGGAATAAATATGATGAGAGGTAAAGGGCGGGAATGAAGGGGGAGGGCGTAATATATTATTACAACATATTAGCAATATAGATCTCAATCGAATAGGGATTTTTATAATAATTAGGAATTTGCGAGGAGAAAAATGTTATAAAAATAGCGAGGGGTAAAGGGCGGGAAGGAAGAGGGTAGGGCGTAATTTATTTTAGGAGAATATTACCAATATAGGTATCAATCAAATAGGGATTTTTATAACAATTATGAATTTGCGAGGAGAAAAATGGAATAAATATGGTGAGGGGTAAAGGGCGGGAAGGAAGGGTGAGGGCGTAATATAATATAGCAACATATTAGCAATATAGATATCAATCAAATAAGGATTTTTATGACAGTTAAGAATTAGCGAAGAGAAAAATGGAATAAATATGGTGACGGGTAAAGGCCGGGAAGGAAGAGGGGAGGGCGTAATTTATTATAGCAAAATATTACCAATATAGGTATCAATCAAATAGGAAATTCGAAAAAATTAATAATTTGTGTGGAGAAAAATGGAATAAATATGGTGAGGGGTTAAGGGCGGGAAGGAAGTGGGAGGGCGTAATATAATATAGCAACATATTAGCAATATAGATATCAATCAAATAGGGATTTTTATAACAATTAAGTGTTTGCTAGGAGAAAAATCGAATAAATATGGCTAGGGGTAAAGTGCGGGAAGGAAGGGGGAGGGCGTAATATATTATAGCAACATATTAGCAATATAGCTATCAATCAAATAAAGATTTTTATAATAATTAAGAATTTGCGAGGAGAAATAAAAATAAATCACAAATTACTGCATGACATGCACCGTAGAGTAATTCTCCAGCCAGCCATCCACGGAATACTATCATTTTGCCTTTAGGAAGTTTATCTAAGTGACCGAAATCGTAGCTTTAATTATTTCGGACTAAAAGTAGTACTCTTAAGTTGTGCGGTCCCAAGTGCCACGTTAAAGATAAGATTTGAAATTCGCATTATACTAATAAAGCGTAAGAAGCAATAGGTATTTCGAGCTTCTTTCACGAGCAGTGACAATACTAGATGATTCTCTCCAAGTAGTTATCCTCGAAGAGAAAATCATTGCTTCCGAACGCACTCCTAATTAATCGATCATTGCATTTTGTTCCGACGCTACCAACTCATGCCCACGTTAACATGCGCAAGTTTGCGATAGTCGAAAAGAAAATCACCCAAAACAGGGTATAGGACAGTTCGGGGCGACCGTTTTGGCGCGGGACGATTCGGCAGTGGGAGGATTCGGCGACGGGACAGTTTGGCGTCAGCAGGAGGAATCCAATCCCCAACCACTCAACCCAACCCGAGGGGAGGGAATGGAACGAAATCAACCCCCAACCTCTTAACCTAACCCAGAGAGAGGAAATAGAACGAATCCAACTCCAAACTCTTAACCCAACCAGTGGGAAGGGAATAGAAAGAATCCAACCACCAACCACTCAACCCAACCCTGGAGGAGGGAATAGAACGAATACAACCTTTAACCTTTCAATCCAACACGTGGGAGGAAATAGAACGAACCCGACACTCAACCTCTCAACCCAACCCGGGAGAGAGGAATAGAACGAATCCAAATCCCAACCACACAACCCAACCCGGGAGGAGGAAATAGTAATAATCCAACCCCCAACCACTCAGCCCAACCCGGAAGGAGGGAATAGAAGGAATCCAGCCACTCAACCCAATTAAAAGTTGTTGCTTTTTCCTCCAGTAGCCGAAATGTCCCAGGAAATTCGTAGCTCAACCCAACCCATTTTCATAACCCAAAAAACGTCACATTTCTAAATAAAGACTACAGACGTTCGTCAATATTCATAGCATAAAAAGCTCACCTTTTAAATTGTGTGAGAGGGCGGAGAAAATGTTTTAACGGATATGTGGTAGGGACCAACCGTAGGTCGGTAGAAATGTCACTACGTTGACTGACAACTTTTTATGTCAATTATTAACTTCACAGTGTTTTTCCTCTTTATGCGTATCGATTCACTTAATAGCGCAACTGGTTATATATGCATTCTGGACTTATATTATTTTACCTTTGAACAGTTTAGCGATTTTTATCTTAAGGGACACCAAACCTACCCAATAATAACTTTAATGCAATAAACAGTATTCAAAACTTTGATTTACGAATTATTTTCATGTGTGTATTTATTTTCGCTGTTCCTCTTCCGAAATCAAAACTGCATGGCTGGTCAGTACACAACTGTAATTTGCCCCTCATTAACACCCACCCGGCTGAAAAATCAGACGTCTTGAGTCGCGTCGCAAGTAAGCTGTTTTGGGCTATGTTGATTTTGGTGTCTGATAAAGAATGTCAGCCGTTTTGGTGAACTGCGGTGGGAAAGAGTGCCTCAACGCCTCACCTGGTAATTTCCGTCTTCTTTGATGCACACGATGTTCGTTATGTCTTGCCATTGCGCCTTCTTTTCGTCGAACAGAAAGGAAGCCACTTGCTTTTTGGCGGCGTCGATGACCATCGCCGACATCCTACTGTCGCCGCTCTCCTTAGCATTCAGCCAGAATCGAACTCGAAAACTGTTCGCTCCCGCTTTGAGGGCGATTGGTGGAGACGTCTCGACGCAGCTGTACCTCTGCGGAGTCGGTTGGATGAATCCCTTGGAGTTCGGGGGCGGAGGAATGCCATCTGGCAGGGAGTTCACTATGGTCCATGCTCCATAGCCCAGACACTCGATCTTCATGCCGTTCGCCGTTAAGTCACCGCTTTCAAAGTCGTAGAGTTTGGCGAGGGAAAGAGGGGTGCACCAGGCGAGCACCGACAGGAGGAAGTGCACGGAGAGTGAAGAACGACCCATCGTGGTGCCGAGCTGCGAACGTTTGATATTGAGGGCCAGCGGAACTATGTAACGTCTCATTCTCGCAAACACGGAAGATATCGAAAGATAAAGGTATGCATCGGAGTGAGGGGGAAAGAGTTTCGAATGGCGAGGAAGGAGGACTGAGAGGAAGGAGGAGGATAAAGAGGAGGAAGGAAGGATAATGGAGTGTGGGGCTAATGTGGTGGTGGAGGGAAGGAGGGTAATGGTAATGGGGAGGGAAGGGGAGGAGAGGGGGAAGGTGTCATTTGGGGAGGGAAGGGGGGGGGAAGGGGGGGGGAAGCGACAGGGCAGACGTTGTCGGCGGAAGGAGAGAAATATATTGGCGGCCTCGGGAGAGGTGTGGTTAGCGTGTATCTCTCCAAACGCGAGGGTCTCGGGTTTGAATCCAGCCGAGAAAGATGGGTATAATTAATATGAATAAAAGCCATGCATGGAAAACCATACCGTAAGGCGGAATAGTACGAAAAATATGGAAATTATCGCAAATAAGCAGTTACAAACAAACTAAAGGCATGTATTACGTATAATTTAAAATTTATTAATTACAAAAACACAAATAAACTTAACATGAGAAATGGAAGAGAGGATGTGGGAATGGAGAGGAAAAGGGCTTGAGATGAGGGGATGAGTTTGAGGGAGAGTACCTATGCATGCGTATTCACCTGAAGTCTCATCTATGTCACGCGTGCGTTATACAATATGTTTTCATACACTTCCAAGGGGTTACTTTAATCTATAAGGAATACATTTTTAGGAGAAAATTTGTACTCAAAATATCTTATTAGCAATAGAAAGTTACGCATCAGGTTCAGCCTCACAACTCAAGTCGATTTCGGTGAACATTACAAAATGAATCCGGTAACTAACTCCTTTTCAATTGAGAGGTCTTCGCTTTCATCGGACGAAGAAACATTCTGGCCATAATCATTGATTTCTCAAGATGATAAAATATTTTAAAATAGATTCATTGTCTTCTTTTAAAATTAATCACGCGTAATAATTTTTAAAGAAACAATTTAATGGAATCACGTTACTATGCATATGAGCGCGCTGCACGTGGGAATTCGGGAACACATTTAACCCAGAGCGTGATGTGCGTTATACATTAGCAGGGTATCGAACCGAACCGAACCTGAACCGAAAACCCGCTCCAAACCACTCAATTTTGCGAACCCGAACCGTGATATTGTTTTTACTTTGAACCCGAACCGAAACAGAACCGGTTTTAAAACGGGTTCAAAATGGGTTAAAATCTTCCAGACGATCCATGTAATTATATAACCAAATGAAAATAAAATAATTCTTGCTGAAGTTTGGTGGACGAGAGGGATATTAGTCTAGAAATTTCAGATTTTTCAAAAAGCAGAACATTTCTCTTCTGTTTCTAGATTTGATTTGTTGCTTGATCTTCTCACACAACGTGAATCGATGGCTGTGATTAGCTTCGTTTAAAATTGGACCTCTGTAACAATGTTCAATGCTTGGTACAAGCTTCACATTCAAATATACATAGAAAGAGAGGAGAATATTCTAAATAATGATCTTTTGTTTGCTGCTGTATATTTAGATCTTGCTATTTGATACAGATTGACCTTAGATGAAGAGAAAGTAAAGAAAGCTAAAATTCAAATTAGTAAAACGCTGAAGTTACTGAAAAATATACGGCTTGCAGACAGCTTGAAAGAAAATACGAAACATTCTGTACCAGGAGTGGGTATTTCAGGCTCTGCAGCATATGACGACTTGCTAGAGCAGTTTCTGGGGGAAAAAACGAGAAATATCGCACAAACACTAAAAGCTAACCTGACTATAGAAATCAAAATAATTTAGAACTTGCATTTAAGTTTATGAGAAAATTCAAAGGGTTCCAAAGGAAGGAAATAAAAACCAGTATTCTATTTTGTATCATATTTCCCAATTCATTTTAGCAGTTCCAGCGACACAGGTCAGTGCTGAGCGACCTATCTCAGCATTAAAATTTATTTTCTCACCAGAGCGTGCCAACTTATTAGGGACACACTTAACTATATTCTCCTGGTGCGTTTGAATGAAATTTTTGTTGAAAAATAAAATGTTTATTTTCTATTATATTTTTAAATTGATTTTTTGTGTCAATTGTTGAAGATGTTGCCCAACATTTTTTATACAGTTTCTAATTCTACCAATATTTTTTATTAGTTTTGTAATTAATTTTGTTTGTTATTATAATTTATTTTTTGATGTTGATTTGCGTTTTTTAAATGAAGTAATTTTATAATAAATTAATGAATTTAATATTTTAAATGAATTAAATTGTTTTAACCCGAACGTGAGCCCAAATCGGAACCAAACCGAACCAAAGAAATTTGAAACTGAACCTGAACCCGAACCGAACCCATAAATTCTCCGGTTCGAAACCCTGTACATGTGTGTACGTTATATATGAGACTTTAGTATATATGTATGTATGCACAGGAGAACCTCGTTAAGTCGATATCGGTTAATTCAACCCATCTGATAATTCGAAGTCGTTACCCACCCATAGAATAGGGTTTTGTGAAGTTTTTAGTACGTTCATTTAGAAATACCGTTATCTTTTAATTCGAATACAATATTCGACCCCATGAAGTGTTTAACCTAAGCTTATTTCGAAACAATGTTCTGAAGTGATATGTCTCGTACCATTACAGTAAAATCTCATTAGTTAATGAAACTAACAGTCCGCCTTTCGATGCCTTAGGTTCTGAAAAACAATTTTATTTCCGGGTCTCCTGCGTTTTTCTCTATTATTTACGTTATTTGAGAATTCAAAACCATTGGGAAAGGTGCAATCGTAGTTATTGGAGAGGCACATCATAAACGGTTCTCAGAATACAACGAATTATATGCAGGCACCTGATCTGGGAATTATTAACTGTCTAAAAATGTCATACCGAAAGCGGTTGGTAAGATATTATCACCGAGAAAGCGGAACATTCCTATGACAGAGATAAAACAATGGAATGTACCCGATTTCCTGATAAACATAGTTCTTGCGTGGTATGATATAGAGCCTCTTGCAATCGCAAACTTTTTTGCATAAGCTGGATTTTCAAAAAACGCAAACGCAACAGCGGATTTCGACGATCGAATTGAGCTGAGGTCTGAAATTGCAAAGATTTCGCTAACGTTGACAGCATGACGACATCTTCCGGATAATATGTGAGTTTAAGAGATATTCTTCCGATTGATTCAGAAGCAGCTGCTTCTTCCACAGCAGCTTCAGGGAGTGAGGGAGAAGAGAACGAACCTCATAGAAACTGCACGTCTTACTCGCAAAGAGGTCTTCGCGGCGATTGGTGTGCTCGAACCCCTTTTAAAATGTGATTTAGATGAGGGTGCGGTTAAAGCATGGATAATTTAATGAAGTTATATCAGATAAATACAGAATTGTCTCAAATCTAAGTAAAATTAATGAAAATTTCCATTTGATAAGAATGAGAATGTTTTATTTTGCAATAATTTTTTATTTTCATTTCGATAGTGTTTTCGGCGGGCGTTCTTTACTAGAAAGACGGTAGTGGCCTTATTAAAATCTATCGCCCAATTGTGATTTTGAACTGCATCCGACAATTAGTACTTCCATTTTACATAAATACTTTCATAGACTTGTACCCGTATCACGTTAAATGGCATTCATCAAGCAACGATAAAATACAATAATTTTCTCTCCTTAGCTCTTATGTGATCTGTAAGGTATAGATTTAAAAAGTTATTTGGATAGAGAACAACATTTACTACAAAAAGTCCGCGAGATTTGATGATTACGACTTATAGTTTAGGATATATAAATTGGAGAAAACCGGGAGCATAACATTGCATATTTTGTATACATCGGTCGATACGACTATTATATTGACAAACAACAATTAAACAAGTAGGGGTGTACACAGGTTTACCGTGGTACAGAAATGCTTTTCCTCAAATTCGCCGTAGTATAATCGTATACTAATGTCTTTGCTTTTAAATATCACCAGGAGTTTATTATATTATTTGCTAAAACAAAATATTACAGATTGAAAATGTCTAAAGAAAAATTATTTTTCATTGTAATGTGGTAGCCCTGCATTTTAAATCCGTTTTAAATATGTTCTATTTGTTTTGCTATTCTATACTCGCTCTACAAACTAAATAGAGAGATCATAAGCCTAGCATTTCGGATTGTCCGTTCCAATTCCTCAGTTCTTCTACGGAGCTTCTCTGTGCTTTCAGCAAATAATATTATGTCATCAACAAAGCGCAGGCGACTAAGATGTTCTCCATTCACGTTCACTTTCTCCCCAGTCTAATGTGTTGAATACTTCCTTTAATGCTGCTGCGAATAATTTAGGAGTCATGGTATCTCTTTGCCTAGCTTCATTTTCAGTATTAAATAAACTTGCCTTTGTTTACAGCTGAATAGATGAAATGCTTTTAAGTAGATATTATTCATCAATGCTATGCATATTTTTTCAGTGCAATTTACACCAACGAAGTTCAGATGGAATCGGGTGCTTTTTCGTAATTGATGAAGCAGATACCGAGAACAAACTCGTACTCATTATTCCGACTGTTTATTTCTCTGACAACTTGACTGTGTACCATCGTATAAAACCCACTGCAAAATTGAGCTGGTTCTCTGGATTGGCGGAATCAATATTGTTTTAAAGGCCCATTGTGAATTGGTGAATAGTTTGTAGACAGTTTTGAGTAGGCTATTCGGTCCGTAGTCAGTCAAATCTTCTTTGCAACCTTTCCTGTGAAAAATGGTGATATTTGCGTGGTTCAACGACTTCTTATTAGGTAAGATGTAAATATCTGTTGAGGATTTGGTCCAGTGAACTGTTGTCTTGAATATTCCTTCTGCAATGCCATCAACTCAGACGCTTTTTTTTAGGTCGCCCGGTTCCCTGTTTGTGTGGTTTGAGGAGACCGCGCAAAGTCAGCGTTCCGACATTCGGAAGGGACGTTAAGCCGTTGGCCCCCTTGGTGCTCTTCGTTAAGAGTAGGCCAATGCCGGAACCGGATTTCCCTCCTCCCTTGTGATTGTGTTCGGTGTGGAAGGAGTAATGGATATAATAATCCAACTGGTTGATTAGCCAGAAATATCACACTATATAAATATTACTTATGAAAATTAATTTTGCCACTTGTATATATCGCACTCCGATGTGTACGGGTTACTTTCCGGATTGTTCTGCCGTCATTCCCCTCATTTATAAGAGTTATCTACAGAAATTGCTATTGACATTGCCTCAGATCTTGATTTTATCACCCACGTGCTTAATCGTTATTTTCGATCGAACACTCATCTAAAACTTGTCAAGCGGAGAAATTCAGTAGCTTGTCAAGAGAGCAGAGATAAAGGTTTTTGAGAGGTGCTAGAAATATATAGAGCAGCTGCTGTTGTCTTAATTGAGTTATCTTGTTAAATGTTCGAATAAAGATTTTACTTTTTACATATGCAGCAGTAAAGCTGCTGCGTCGTCAAATTATTAAACGCTCAAGTAATAACTTATTGCAACGATGAAATAATTTCTTGCAAAAAATGCAGTAGTCTACAATATGATCGGTCAATGTATTAACCACTCCTTCAGCCATAATACCTTGATTGAGTAGCCATAAGAACTAAGCCTCCAATCAATATGATCGGTATTTCGATATTGAGTACTATTTTTCTCGAGGTGATAAAATCGAACACATGGCG
The DNA here is from genome assembly GCA_028673005.1 of Tanypteryx hageni. Classification (NCBI taxonomy): domain Eukaryota; kingdom Metazoa; phylum Arthropoda; class Insecta; order Odonata; family Petaluridae; genus Tanypteryx; species Tanypteryx hageni. Next base: position 199,319,906 of record CM054115.1, read on the forward strand.
AAAAGGTTAAAAAATTTAAGGATTTAAGATGTTTGTGTGGATGTCGGTAGATAATTGGACCCATGAGAGAGATGGAGGGAGAATGGGGAGAGAGAGGAAGTGTGAGAGAGGGAGATAGAAAGAGAGAGGGAGGGAGAGAGAGGAAGAGAGAGTGTGAGAGAGGGGGGAGAGAGATAGAGAGAGGAAGAGGGAGGGAGGGAGATTGGGAGTTAGAGGGAGTTAAGAGTATAAATTCCGTCACCGCATATAAGTAGTGATGATAATTTAAGCAGTACGTTATATAATTACCATGTGACACTTTTTAAATCCGCTGTTATAAAATATCACATCGGTTATCCAGGCTTTACTAATCTGGTTTATACGATATATTTTATTTCCGCATGTAATTTTTTGTCAGTGCCCATATATCCTACATATAACCATGTAAATCGCTATATTAGTGGATATCAGGAAAATATAAAAATAACGAATATTATAATGCAATATTTTAATGTACGTTGGGAATCTTCATATGTTTTAACTGGCATTCTATTATGATCGCGTGTTGCTTGTAATACGCCTAATAATAGTTTTAATATGCAAAGAGCATCTTTAGTGTTTTTATTTCTCTTAGCCATCAAAATCATTGAACAAAAGTGACTTTTTACCCGAATTATGCCCATATACTGAGCGGCCAAGATCGAACTAATAGAGCTGTAGGGCAGTTCGAAACTCGTGTCATTCGTATCCGGTTATCGTAATATGTACGGGTTGTCATAAACAAGTTCATTTGTGATGAAATAAATATGCAAATCAAGTTAAATTGGTTTATATGAGGCGGTTCGAAACTTCGTGTAATCAAAACTTCGTGACTGAACTGTATATGGATTTTCATAATCAGAAATGAAAGATTTCGTGGGAAGGAGACGTAATGTTGAGGTTATCTTAACGTAAAATTAGTTATTTTCACTAAAAATTTTGAACTTTCTTTTTCGTGATTAAATATTTTCCTTTGAAAATTAAATTATTATTTTCTTTGAGATAAAATAGCTCGGTCGATCATAGTAATCGTAAGATTAGTTATGGCGTTTGTGGTGATTGAATTCGAATTAGTTGGGGACCGGTGGCGCTTGATAAAAGATCCCAAGAGAATTCGAAACACACTATTATGGTTATCCAATATGCACGGCAAATAAGAGCCTCAATAGTCAGCTTAACGAACTTTAGGGCGAGAAGAGCCTGAAAAATCATGGATACTTCATTTATTTTTCAAGTGTATATTGAAAATGACAAAAATTGTACGACATCCTTAATAATATTATACCCCTTTTTTACTTTCTCATGTACGAAGTATAAAAAGTAAGTATAGTAATCGTGATAAATTCGTCTTCGAGATTCCAATGAACAGAGACGTTTTTAGTACCCCTGAGTCCGAGAAATCTTATATAATCTCTTGGTTCAATACACTGTACCACCCTCAATGGAAAGCTTTTGAAACTTAACCATATCGCGCTACGATGGAGCGTAGTTTATTCTTGTCGGTTTCCATAAAATACAGATTTACCTAAAAGTTGCTCCGACGACGTTGATTATGAAATTCATCTAGTGTCCGAGTTTGAGGTTACTACCAATATAACTGTACCTAAAACACAATTTCGGCTATTCGTGTGTGGCAGTCGGTCTAAACATCATGTGACTACAGGTCACACTCCTATTCTATCTCTAATTTATGACGAAAGAAAATAACTGACTCCCCATGCTGTGAATATAAAAAATCTAGAGAATCAGGTTTCCATTTTATATAAATACTTAATGGAAACCAGATAATCGTTTATTTCCTAACGAAAAAATTGGTGATGTCAGTCCGTCCGTAGGCATATGTCAGGGAAAAATTGGATGAACCTATTTCAACCAAATTTGGTGCATAACATAGTCACATAAATTACTGAGCAAAGTGACATATTTATACTGGATTAACCTTGCAGGGGTGCCACAATTACGAAGTTAAACTTTTCGATAATTATTAATTTGGAAGGAATTGGCTGAACCGATTTCAATGAAATTTTTTAGGAAGGAAGCGTGTAACATAAAAAAATATGATGTGGCCACCACATGAAATTCTCCATACCTGTAATATTTCTAAAAATTCCAAATAGGTTGCATAATAATAAATATTTTAAGAAACTGCGAGAAAATTTTGGACTTTACAAAGAACAGAAATAAACTCAAACCATGACCGTCTAATATTGGATATAGCCACAAACCTCCAACAATTAAGAAATGAAAAAGGAGCGTTGATAAGACGTAACTAAGCGTCAATTGTTAACAATAGTCGTCGGTAGGTGGCGTGGTGGTGGCAGCTAAAAATATAAGATATCTCTTAAACAATGCATTATATGGAAAAATGTATCAAGCAAAGGTTGTAAGAAATTTAATTTCCTACAACTTGTATTCGAATACATTTTTACATTTATCAAATATTTTAAAATAACGGATAAGTGACAAGAGTAAACACCCACTTCAGGTTTACCGATTTTTATCATAAACTAATCAGGTCTTGTGACTGTCATAAAAATGTTAAATATAAAATTTCGCGTTGACCTGATTAATAGTTTTTGAGTTAGAGAACCCACAAAAGCTATCACATACACACGCACGCACGCACACTTTGGACGTCGACCCGATCGGACGATTGTCTCCGCTCTCTGTGTTTGACTCCCGTTTACTGCGTGTTTTTCTGCGGATTTTCATCCGGTTTTGGGGTAGTAAGGTACTGTTAATTGCTGTTGTTATTGTTGCAAAGTTTCTTGTTGTTGCTATTGTTGTTACTCCTGTTATTGCTGTTTTGTTGTTTCTCTCGCCCCGCGAGTTCGTTGGGGCGATCGTCCTTTGTTTTTCTCCGACCGCTCGCTCGCTACCTGCCGGGCGGTGAGAGGGTTTCCGCCGGGTCGTCCTTCCCTTCGGCGGCGTTGAGTGGTCGCCCGACTATGAGCGAGTCGGTGGGAGGGTGGCCCCGCCACCTCTCCTCCGCAGGTGTTGGTTTTCTCCCCGCCTTCGGACCGGCGCCGGGAATCCGGCGCTCTTATTCTGATTTGCTTTCGTCGCCGATCTCGCGCGATTCACCGCTTCCTAGCCTGATCGACCGATCGCCGCTCCCTTCATACCTCCACCGCTCTCACGACTCTGTTTTCGTCATCAAACGCCGGAATGGCCACCTCACCGTTAACTCGCTGGAAAGTTCCAGTGCATCTCCTGTTCGTGCTCTCCAGACGAGATCGCGCTCTCCTATCGAGGCTGCGCCTTCCGGCTCACGAGCTCTTCGATCTTCGCCCGCGCCTTTACATTGCTCTCCTTCATCTTGCGACCGTACCTCGGGCTCTCTCCTTACGCCTGCCTTTCCCCCACGCGGGGGTGGACCCATCCTATCCTCCGGCCACGCGCCGGCTGGCTCTTCGAGCCTTCTTCCCTCACCTTCCCCGCCGCCGCAGACGCGGCCCTCCTCCCCCACTCCGAGCCCGCCCTTGAACCCTCCTACCGCCCCTGCCCCGCTAGTCAGCAACGCGCGTGCCGCGGGAGGAGCCGGGATCGCCCAGGCGCACGCGTCCGACTCCGCGCCGTCAAATGCCGCCCCTAAAAACGTCCTCGTATTCAGCAGAAGGAAGGTGACGCCCTTATCGTCTAGCCCTACCAAGGAGAAGGCAATCATCTTCCCCGCGCTGCCAGACACGCCCATCACTGAATACATCTTCGCGACCGGGGATATCTTAGGCGGTGGCGCCTTCATCACCCACGGGACGCGCCTCTCCAACAACCTGATCTGCATCTACTTAGATACCGAGGGGCGGGTCGAGAGCTTCATGCTCGAGCATGGGGGTATCTCCCTCAACGGGCGTTATGTCCCCGCCAGGCGGATGACCACGAAGGTTGAGAGGTTGGTCATCTCCAACATACCTTTGGAGTTCCCTAACGGCGACTTACTCGATATTTTGAGCGAGGCAATGCGGGTGGTGAGCCCGGTCCAACACCTCACGCTTGGAATCCGGCGAGAAGGGTACGGCCACATCGGGGGCTGGAGAAGGGCAGTGCACGTCGTCAGACGAGAAGGCGTTTCCATCCCCGACTCGGTCGTCGTGGAAATCGCCAACCTCCCCCTTCGCATCTACCTGCAATTTGACGACGCAAAGTGTTTCAAATGCCGGGAAGAGGGGCACATCTCCAAGGACTGCCCGCACTCGGCAGCAGCTGCGAGGACGACGGAAGATAAGGTCGAGAGCACCCCACCTCCTCCGCCCCTACCTGCCTGCGCCCTCTTACCCACCCCTTCCCCTCTAGTCACCCTTACCCCCTCTCCTACCCCCCACCCCCTTCCCTCCCCCAAACCCTCGGCGTCCGACCCCGAACCCAGTCCTGCCTCTTCCCCTCCCACTTCCGACGCCGCCCATTCCTTTTCCCCATCCAACGCCGCCCCTACTCTTCAACAAACTCTAGCGGGAGGGAATGCGAGCTCCCCATCCCACTCGACCTCTGCCTCCGCTCACGGCCCGCCTGTTCTTCCCGTCTCATCTTCCACCTCGGACGTCGCCATCTCCGGGACAGACGCCGCGTCGGGCGAGGCTACTATTGCCACCCCCACCGTCGCCAGCAGATCCACGTCCAAGCGGAAAATCGCCGGCAGCGCCGAGAGGCGATCCCCTCAACGGAAGCGCGCCTCCGAAGCGTCGAAACCCGATGAGGGAATGCAACAAATCGCCGAGATTTGTGGGGATAAGCCCTCCTTCGTCAAGGTGCCGCTCGAGTCGTTAACGCACTTTCTGCAAGACGCCAAGGGCCACAATGACCCTGTGGGTCTCGCCTCCTCTCATTTTAGCGACGTCGCTCCACTCCGGGACACGCTAGAATTCCTGAGTTCAGAGAAGGCGCTCAAACAGGGCGCGCTAAAAATGCGAGTCAAAAGGCTCGTTAAAGCCTTAGACCGTAACCCCATCGCCGACTTTTATCTTTTTATCCTTCTCTCTTTCAAAATATATATATATATATTATATATATATATATATATATATATATATATATATATATATATATATATATATATATCTATTTAATAGCATGCCTTCTGTTTGTCGTTTTTCTATTTGTCATGGTCAGGGAGACAAGAATGGACCTTCTTGTCCCTGGATGTTTGCTCCGTCCGTAGTGGGGCTAAGTGGGCTCAACTCACGGCCTTCTTGCGACGTTGGTCGCCGGATATAGTCTTCCTCCAGGAGACTAATTCGACGGCGGCCCCTTTTCCAAACATCCCGGAGTACTGCATGCACTTCAATGGCCCTCGGACTCCCAGAACTGGCACGGCGGTGTGTTTCAAGCACTCCCTCTGAGCGGTGGTAACGCACGACGTCGTTACCTTCGACGGCCACGTCCAGGAAATCGACCTGAGGTTTGAGGATCTTCCCGGCGCAGTACTCCGACTGGTGTGTTTCTACGGACCGCACGACGAACCGGTGGCGGTCGAGGCCACGGAGGCCCTCGAGTCGTCCATAGCGCACCGCATGCGCGACGCAGATGACACGTGTGTGGTGCTCGCGGGTGACTTCAACGTCGCGCTTGAACCCGCCCGAGATAGGTCCTCGGGTGTGGAACGTCATCCTCGCTTCGCCTCTGCCCTAGGGTACTTAGTGGAGCGTCACCGGCTGGTGGACGTTTGGAGCGAGATGCGCCCCCACCGTCCTGGACACACTTTTTACGGACGCGGGCCTGGTGAACCCAGCGCGAGACTGGACAGATTCTATCTGTCCAGCTCCAAGATACCGGCAGTCGCGGACATCCACCTGTTGCGGGCTTCTTCGACCACAAGGCAGTCGTGATGTGTCTCGCGCTCGCAGACAACGCGCCGCGCACTTCACCCTGGCGCTTTGACAACGGGCTGCTTGATTCGGAGGATTAATACGCCCACACCAAGTCCCTCATCACCTCCTTCCTTGAGGATTCCCTCGGCGATCCGTCTCTGCGGTGGGATAAACTCAAGGACGACCTAAAATTCGACGTCATCATGTACCGGCGTGTCCTTCGCCAGGCTTTGTCGACCGAGGTCGGGGTGGATTGGTACAGGGTGGAAGGGGAGAAAACTCTGCAGTGGCTCGGGTGGGACCAACTGGCCGCCAACGACAGGCCCGCAGCGGCGCATCTGGTGCGTTGGGCGGGTAGATGCCGGCCTAGGCAGCTCAAGGACATTGCTGACGAGAGTACGTTGCTGACGGAACCGAGCGCCATCCGTGCGGTCGTCTTGCGCCGCATCTCCGCGATCTACGCCGACGTCGGCGGGACTGAGGACGACCCCGAGGACCGGAGGGCGTTGGGTGAGCTCCTTAGGCTGTCGGAACTGGAGCAGCTCTTCCTCGATTCGCCGCTGACAGCCCACGACTACTCCGTGGCCTTGCGGCGACTGAGTCGCAATAAATCCCCCGGCCTCGATGACCTCACCGCCGAGTTTTACTCGACCTTCTGGGGGCTTCTCCGGATTCCTTTCCAGGAGATGGTCGAGGACAGCTTCTCCAAGGGGTGATTGCCGCTTTCGACCTCGACGGTGGTGATCGCCTTGATCGACAAGGGAGGCGATGCCCGATCGATTGCGAACTGGAGGCCCATTTCCCTGCTCAACACGGACTACAAGATCCTGGCGAAGGCGCTTTCCGCGAGGTTCTCTTCGGTAATAGCTTCCGTGATCTCTCCGGAACAGGGCTACTGCGTCCCCGAGCGGACCATCTTCGACAACATCGCTCTTGTGAGGGACACCATCCGGCTGGAGAACGAGAGGAATGCCACCTCGGCATTGCTCTCCCTCGATCAGCGAAACGCCTTCGACAGGGTCTTGCACGGGCACCTGTTTTGTACCTTGCAGGACATGGGGTTTGGCAGCACCGTCATCGGGTGGATACGAACCATTTATTCTGGGGCGAGGGGCTTGGTTCGGGTCGCCGACTCTCTCTGTGGCCCCATCCCCTTTTTGCGAGGGATTCGGCAAGGTTGCCCCTTGCCTGGACAGTTCTACTCCCTCTCCATCAAGCCCTTGCTTTCCCTGCTGAGGAGAAACCTGCGAGGGATTCCCCTCCCCCCGCCAGCCGAGACCGCCCTCACCGTCAGCGCCTATGTCGACGACGTCTGCGTCTTCCTAGGAGAGGAGGAGGAATTTGCCCGGCTCTCTCGCTCCTTCGAGCGGTACGCGCTCCTGTCCGGTGCTCTCCTGAACGCCGCCAAGAGCAGAGACCTATGGATGGGGAGATGGAGGACGCGTCCGGATGCACCGTTGGGCTTCAATTGGTCGAGTGATGGCGTCAAATGCCTCGGCGTTTGGCTCGACAACGACCCGCAAAGGGTGAGGGACGCGAACAACGCTGCGCTCACCCAGAAGATCACGACGGGCCTCACCAAATGGACACCGAGGGTGGCACCGATGTCCTTGAGAGGCCGCGTCCTCGCGGTCAACAGATTCATCGCCCCGCGTATGTGGCACATCTTGCAGGTGTACACCCCACCTAGCGGCATCCTGCACGGTCTGCAGAGCAGGCTGGTGGCCTTTGTCTGGACTAGGGGTAGGCACTGGACCGGCACAGCCACTGTCTCCACGCCACTTGCCGCGGGAGGGTTGGGCATGGTGGACATCGCACTGAAGATGCAGGCCTTTAGGTTCCTTCTCGCGCAACGTCTCCTCTTCGGTCCCCCAGACAATCCCTGGAGGATCCTCGCAGCCGACCGCCTGGCGGGCTACGGGAGAGAGGGTGATGCCCTTCGAGTCTTCTACAACCCGGCCCCATTCCGGAGGACCAATAACCTCGGGGCGTTCTACAACTCGGTAGTTCAGGCGTGGAAGACCATCAAACCGAGGGTGTCGGCGGACAGGGACGGGCGGCCTTTCCCGACCGGATGGCCCCCGCCGGAACCGCTTCCGGAATTCACCATATACAGCCGGAAATTTACCGCCGACAGAGGCCTGCCATTGGCCAAACGATCCGTCTACGGGGAATATCTGTACGTGACGACGCGAGACACGTGGCCTATGAAGGGCGCGTATACCGGCTGCGCCATTAATTGGCTGGGAGTTAGGGACCATCCCTCCCTCGGTCGCGATGCCGATGTAGCGTGGAGGCTCGCCCACGGGAGATTGGCCGACGTGAACTTCCTCGATCGCAGCGGGACAAGGCCAGGTGAAGAGTGCCCTTGGTGCCAGGGGGAGACGGGGGACGTGTGGCATCTCTTTTGCAGCCCCTTTGGCGGAGCGCCCCCGCCCGGGACTGTCCGGGACCGAAGTGGCTGTGACAGCTCAATATTAGGCACGGTGCTGACTGAGTGTGGGACTTGAAACTGTAAGTGATGATGAATAATAAATAAGGTGAAGACGTGAGAATTCCCCCATACCGTGCCTTAAATAATAATAATAATAATAATAATAATCCAATGGATGCAATAATATAGAATATAATATAATATAATATAATATAATATAATATAATATAATATAATATAATATAATATAATATAATATAATATAATATAATATAATATAATATAATATAATATAATATAATATAATATAATATAATATAATATAATATAATATAATTACTTGGACAGAAACAGATATAGAAAACTTACAACGAAAAATAAGAACCGAATTGACGAAGTGCAGAAAGCACCACCCGTACTCAAATATTTACAGATTGACACTACCACGCACAGAAGGAGGCAGAGGTATAATAGACATAAAAACTTACATAATAACCAAATCAAACTTCTAAGGAAATACTTTCATGGGCGTCAAGATTCCCCTCTTTACATAAATATTTGTAAATCAGATAATAAATATACACCTTTGAATCTGATACAGTAACACAAGGTCATGAAGAACCCCAAACAAAAGCAGAGAAAATTGATAGGTGGAAACGCTTGACCCTCCACGGGAGACACCCCCAAGATTTGAGCCGATCTGATGTCGACAAAGAAGCGTCGAACACGTGGCTCAAACACGGAGGTCTCTTCCAGAAACAGAGGGATTCATGCTAGCCATACAAGATCAAGTGATAAATACAAAGAACTAACAGAAGTACATAATAAAGAATAGACAAATTCAAGATGACAGATGCCGAAAATGTTGAGAACACCCAGGAACTATACAGCACATTACAGGACCATGCATCAGACTAACACAGACTGACTATTTACAACGTCACAATCAAGTCGCAAATATTATGCATCAAAAACATAAATTAATAGAAGACAACACGCCCTACTATAAATACAAACCTAAACCAGTTTTGGAATGCATTTAAGTTATATTATGACCGCTCAATAATCACGGACAAAACTATACACAGCAATAGACCAGACATAGTCTTGCAGGACAAGGTAGCCAAAACCACTTATCTAATAGACATAGCTATCCCAAATACACACAATCTTCAGAAAACCATAGTAGAAAAGCACCACAAATATATAGAACTAAAAGAAGAAATTAAACGAATGTGGAACATGAATACTGTACACATTGTCCCAATAGTTTTATCGACCACAGGAATTATCCCTACAGACTTACACAACAGTATAAAAATAATAGATTTACCTAAATTGCAATATACCCTCCTACAAAAAGCTGTCATACTAAATACAGCCAGAATAATACGTCAATTTCTAAGTTCCGAGTAATGAGAGTGCTTGGCAAAGCCCGTACCTCATTGAAATAACCGGCTCAAAAGCTGTGAAATACAAAGGTAAAATAATAATAAACACACACACACACGCACACACACACACACACACACACACACACACACACACACGCACACACGCACGCAAGCACGCACGCACACGAACACACACACACACACACACACACAAAACACACACTGATGTTCAAGGCGGTTAGACGCGACCAAGTTTCGCTCTCGTGTTTTTCCTCAGAAGTGTAAGTATTTTTTTAACTTAACGTGATATATCTTATACGAGTCGACGCGTGAATATCTCCTGCGTCGAGTGGTGTTCTCAGCTTCATCAGGTGTTGCCTAGTTTAATTTATATCTGCGCTTTCATACGTTGGTGTTAAACGGAACTTTGAGTGAGTCACCGTTTCTTCCCGCCGCCCGGGCTCCCTCCCGGTCGGACGCGGCGGAATACTGCACAACCGCTCGAAGTCCAGTGCCTAGCCCCACCAAGGACATCATTACCGCATCACCTACTAGATGTGCATCACCCATCATCACAGATTCTACTCAAATATCGACCCGTAATGAAGAAAGTGCTTCCCTCGGCAACGTAAGTGGAAATGATTTTGTTCGGGAACAAGATCAATGGTTCACCCCCCAACGCGTGTTATCCAACGATTACAACAGAACAGAAAATAGCTTTTACAGAAAATGTGCCCCAATGCAATCTGAAGGCAACTTATCTCCCAATACATCAAACTCATATATGAAATCCTTTCGCAAGTGCTTATCACTTTCCCATAGTAGCCTAAATACAGCGAGGATAGAGGATTTCAGCAATACTACTGATACATTTTCCATTATTCGCAGAAATAGGGGCAAAGTAGTTATAGAATCGCCAACGAGTGTCATTCTTAATAGCGATTTATCATCGTCCACAAAGTCACTGCCCTCCTCTCACGTTGAGCAAACACCCCAGAAAAGAGCTTTCTCCGACTTATTTCACTCATCTCCAAGATTTCACCCTATGCATTCCCCTGGAAAAGACGCACGTGTGTGGAACAATTACCCATCAGCCGGGAGGTTGCCGTCAACACCTACGTGGCCAACTCCTGCTCTCTCTCCTTCCCCTTCCCTCTCCCCTCTGCCCATGACGGACACGCAAAATAGTCAACACTCACCGTCCCCCCCTCCCCCATCCCATCAAGAAAAACTGCTCCCTTACTTCCATCAACACCAGGCATAACTCAACACGGCTCGTCAATTGAGATAGAGCCAAATGTCATACACACGCAAAGAACGTATATAGCCAATACGAGGAATGCTCCGGTGAGTTATGCTAGTGTTGCGGGCCGTCAATCTCACCCCACAACGCGCAATGTCGTCACTGCATAATCGTACTCAACGCCACAAAACGTCTTCAATTTCTTCCTGAAGAATATCCACCCTCTCCCAACTGGTCCGAATAAAAAACTGGGTGTAATATTACAATCCATATCTTCAACCCCGCTAGCTGACTATGTAGCTCCTATGGACGATCTTATGGGAAAAGATGCAGTAACAAGCATAACACGACTTTCTGTAAACAGAATATGTATATATCTTAAAAACGAAGAAACCCTCGATCTATTCATGAAGGAGCACGGAGGCATCACAATCAAAGGCGAATTTATAACTGCCAGGAGAATGATAAACAAAGCGAGGAAACTTATGGTTTCGCATATTCCACCAGAATTCTCCGATGCAGACCTTTTGGACATCATTTCCCAAGCGGCCACAATCGTAAGCCCTATTATCACCCACACACTAGATCTCAAAGGTTATCCCGGATATGTTAATCCGGTATTATGGCGGAGGCATGTCTATATAGTCCCCAGGGACGGCGTCGTCTTTCCCGAATCTCTGGTAGTCAATTTTGACAAGTCCTCACAGAATATTCTTCTGCTTCGAAGACAATACGTGCTATAAATGCCACAGAGAAGGACATATATCAGCGGATTGCCCCCTCAACACTCGTCAATTAGATAAAAACACCACTCAAAGTGAAATAGCAAACATTCCCGATCCTCCCATACCTCTCCCCCAGCCTACGATAACAAAAAAGGCAGACCCTCCTACCCCACCTCCACCGGCATTCGCAGACCCAAGAGCGGAAGCCCAACCCACTCCCAACCCCCACCCTCCCTCACACAGTCCCTCGACTTTGAGGCTATCCTCTCACTCTCCGGAACGGAAAAAAGGTGCCGTAAAGAAAAATCCTCGGAAACAAGAAAAAGATCGACAAGGAATGACGCAGCTACTAAACTTTTACCGTGAAAATCCTGGATTCACAAGTATATCTTTTCCGGTATTGAGTAAATTTCTCTCGGAAACCAAAGGAACCAAAAACCCGGCGGCTAAAGCGGCGGAATATTCAGTCGACAAAGAAGCGCTAAGCGCTACGCTGAACGAAATTCATCACCGTAAGGCAATCAAAGAAACAGCCTTACGAATGCGCGTGTCCAGGCTCGCAGAAGCAATTTCGCAGTCCATTCTTGAAACTCGGTGAATGAAGGGCAGAGAAAGAACCGCATTTATCCATTCAAGAACCCATCCTCTTCTTTCTTTTATAATTCATTTTTCAACTCTTCCTTATATACACGCCTACGAATTGTTTGTGGTTAACATCATTAATACCCATAATGGCTGACTTATTGCTCATGACTCTAAATGTAAAATCCATCCAGAGTGTAAGGAAATGGGAGCTCTTTGAATTGTTTTTACAAAAATGGTCACCGGACATAATACTAGTACAAGAGTCCAACACAAACGAGGGCGCTTTCCTTTCCGTTCAGTCAAGGTATGACTTTGTGTTCAACCCACCAAGTTCGCACCACACGGGTACAATTATAGGATACAAAAAGAGTCTAAACATCACCAAAAGCCACTCGACGGTGCTAGTTCCAGGACATGTGCAGCAAACAACATTTACATTTACTGATTCCCCCAGTATGACACTGCGAATAATATCATACTACGGATCGCACGCTCAAGAAAATGCAATACGAGCCATTGAAAATATTAAGAGACACGTTGCTAACGTGCTATCCACCTCTGACTCAAGAACCAGAATAATCATCGGTGGTGATTTCAACGTTACGTTAAATCCCACCAAGGATCGAAAATCAGGGATTGAACGAAACCCAAGAGTTGCGGAAGCGTTACGTGATCTCATTACATCCCTCAATTTACATGACGCATGGGAAGAAAAAGGCTCTGCAACCTCCGGATTTACTTTCCCTAATACCAAACAACCAAACGATGCTTCGGCTAGATTAGATAGATTCTATGTGTCAGATAATCTTCTTGTAAATGTTAAAAACATGAAATTAATTAACTCTTTCTCAGATCACAGAGCGCTTGCAATGAGTCTTACACTAAACGCAAAAGTTAGACGCGCGCCCTACTGGTGGTTCAACAACAGTCTCCTGAACTCGCAAAACTTTATTAAAAACGCTCGCACCATCATTGACTTTATTGCAAATGAAACCAATACTATCAGTGATCCTGTCGGAAAATGGGAATTAATCAAGGAAGAAATTAAAGACTATGCCTTAAAATATGCAAGATGTATGAGCATGCTTGAGGATGATACGTACCTAACCTCCAAAGCTCTGGAGTCACAAACTCTACTGGCACGGATAGGATGGGAGAAACTGGTCGAAAACAATTCTCCTGCACTGGAGCATCTCGCCGCATGGGCCAGAAGAACCCTCCCAAAACCACTTACCAAACTGGAGATAGATGGGCAAATAGTGACTGAACCCATAGAACTACGCGCTATTGTTAGAAAACACTTTCTAAAAATATATGGCCCTCCTACAGAGGAAGAGTCAGATGTGCCGCCAGAAGAAGACGACATCCTTGATGAAGTACTCACGCTCTCAGAAAGTGAAAAACTTATCCTCGATTCACCGCTCAGCGCCGAAGGCCTCAGCAACGCTTAAAAAAAAACTTGCGAGGAATAAAGCGCCAGGAATGGACGGATTGACAGCCGAGCTATATGTAAAGTTGTGGGGTTAACTGAAAATACCCTTCCAGCGGATGGTCGAAGCCAGTTTCTTCACAGGGCGCCTACCACGTTCAACCTCGACCGCGGTCATCGCCCTTATGCCTAAATGCGGTGACCCAAAAGCTATAGACGACTGGAGACCACTCTCACTACTAAACGTAGACTATAAAATTATTGCAAAAGCCATGTCCGAAAGACTATCCGTCGTCATAGCCTCTCTTGTCTCACCTGAGCAAAGTTACTGTGTACCCGGTCGCACTATTTTTGACAACATAAGCCTCGTCAGAGATGTCATCAACACCACCAACAGTGCCAACGACCCTCTCGCAGTGCTCTTCCTAGACCAACGAAAAGCGTTCGATAAGGTAGATCACAATTACCTTTACATGACATTAGGAAGAATGGGGTTCGTAAATACGTTCATCGATTACCTGAAGACACTATACCATGAAGCTCGGTGTCACGTGCGCGTAGCTAGCACCCTTACCAGCCCGATACCCGTCAAGAGAGGCATCAAGCAGGGCTGCCCACTTTCGGGGAAGTCATATTCTCTTTCCCTAGAACCACTCATCGGCATGCTCAAGCGCAGAACAAGGGGCCTCCCACTACCGAACCCGTCCGTAAATACACTCGTCGTTAGTGCCTACGCAGATGATGTTTCCGTCTTCATCACCAGCAATGAGGACTTCGAACGAGTAGCTTCATGCTTCAGGGATTTCTCGCGCGTATCCGGTGCATCCCTGAACACCCTGAAAAGCAAAGGTCTTTGGGTAGGCAGGTGGAAAGGGAGAACAGATAGACCGCTGGGTTTTTCTTGGACGCAAGATACCACCAAATATTTAGGGGTCATTGTTGGTAATGACAGCCGTGTAGTCCACCATGCCAACAACGAAGAAATAAACAACAGAATCTCAGAACCCCTTCGAATCTGGAAGCCAAGATTAGGTCCACTACCACTAAGAGCACGAGCACTAGCCATTAATCAATTCATTGCCCCCAAGATATGGCACATTTTACAGTGCTTCACTCCATCCTCGCAGTTCCTTAGGCGCCTTCAAGCGAGACTCGTGGGGTTTCTGTGGTACCGTGGGAAGCATTGGACTGATGGAAGAGTTTTAACAACGCCTATTAAAGAAGGGGGCCTATCCCTTGTAAGCTTGGAAGATAAAATGTTGGCATTCAGGTTCCTATTTTGTCAGCGTCTGCTTTTCGGTGAACATGAAAGCCCTTGGAGAATCTTTGCAGCCAAAATACTCAAAAGATATAGACGACAAGATCAGGTATTTGGAATATTTCTCTCGCAACAAAACCCTTGCTACAGTAGAACCATTAGCCCGTTTTACAACTCCATCTTGAAGGCCAGACCGATACTTAACCCGAAGATCGCGGATCATACATACGAAGAAGAAAACGGGCGTCCATTCCCAACAGGATGGCCGCCACCCAACCCGTGCCCAGATTTTCAAATCAGGATTGTGAGAGTTAAAAGTTTCATTCCTCTACCTATAAATAAAAAATGGGCATATCACGAACTTCTGTACATGCGGAGAGGAGGTGCATGGCCAATGAAAGGAAGGATTACTGAGGACAAAGTCCACTGGCAAGAAATAAGAGCTTTACCGACTTTTGGCCACGATGCAGATATAGCGTGGAGAGTAGCCCATGGAAAAGTGGCAGACGCCGTCTTCCTCCGCAACATAGGCGTACTCGAAAGTAGAACTTGCCCATGGTGTCCGGGCCAAGTGGGAGACACGTGGCATTTAATATTTGAATGTAGAAAGGTTCAATCAATATGGAATACCGTCACAACTTATGTTAAAGCGCTAACTGGAAGATGTACCATCTATCCCCAAGATCTCTATTCGGGATTAGCGAAACAAAAATGGGATAAGGATGTCGAAATAAGACTTTCCAACTACCTAATCACCTAGCAAAGGCGACAACTTATAAACGGATGACGTTGTATTTCAGAGGTAAAGTAACAACCCTTGAGCTCCCCGAATATTTGAAACGTACACTAGACAGAAGATTGAGAAATGAGTACCAACACAGCGTGGTAATGGGCCAAAAAGAAGCATTCAAGAACATATGGTCACATAGGAATGTACTCTGCAGCATCAACGGAGATGGACTCTTCACACAGACCTTGCATAAAATATGAACGAGTCTTGAAAAGGAGACGAAATATTAAGCTGGATGAATATAAAGGGGGAAGAAGGCAATATGCAGTGGAACATGGGCCCCAAGATTGGTGTTGCAGCCCCTTTGGCGGGGCCCACCCAGTGCTTGCCTCCCAGTTCCGAGAGCTGTCATCGAAATATAAAATGATTTTAAAATAAATAAATGAATGAATAAATGAATCAAAGACAATGATTAAATAAATAAGGTGACGGTGAGAGCATAAAATCTCCCCGACTCCAGTGATAAATAATAATAATAATAATAACAAAAATAATAATAAAAACACACACACACACGCACACGCACACGCGCGCACGCACGCACGCACGCACGCACGCACACACACACACACACACACTATTTTCAAAATAGCAAGTGATTATAAACGATCAATGAATTTTACTAAATAATTCTTTACAAAACAAACAGGACAAAAATAACTACAATACCACAAACTTTATTTAGAAAACTCGTGACGCAGGTTGCGATGCTTAACATGATCATCATCATCCTAAATAAAAATTGTTGTATTTTAAAAGTTATTACTTTCTCCATACACGAAGTATAGAGAAAGTATTGTTTTTATGAAAAAAATCGAATTCGAGATTTCAACGGAAATACATGTTTTAATGTCCCCTGAACACGTTTTGACTATTTTCTCGATGATGTCTGTCTGTCAGTTTGTCTGTCTGTCTGTGAGTCTGTCTGCCAGTCAGTCTGTATGTCTGTCAGTCTATCTATCAGTCTGTCTGTCAGTCTGCCTGTGAGTCTGTCTGTCAGTCTGTCTGTTAGTCTGTCAGTCTGTCTGTATGTGATAGATTTTTGTGGGCGCTCTAACTCAAAAACTATTAATCAGGACAAAGCAAAATTTTATATTTAACATTTTTATAAAGGTTAAAAGATCTGATTAGTTTTTGGTAAAAATCGGTATACCGGAAGTGGGTCTTGTCACTTATCCGTTATTTTAAAATATTTGCTTTAATATTTGATAAATGTAAAAATTGTGTGATACATTTTTCCATATAATGCATTGTTTAAGAGGTATCTTATATTTTTAGCTGCCACCACCACGCCACCTACCGAAGACTATTGTTAACAACTGACGCTTAGTTACGTCTTAGTGGCGCTCCTTTTTCTTTTCCTAATTGTCAACTGGCAGTAAATATTGACATCGATCCCAGAGCTAATATGTAATTTTCCATATAAATATGGAAAAAGTCAGGTGTTGCCCACATCAGTTTATTTGAAGATGGCATACCACGAAGTGAAGGCCCATACAGTCAAGTTTTAATTCTTCACTCATTTCAGTACTGAAAATGATTGATCAGCTGAAGCACTGAATACTGAAAATTATTCGGATATCCGGAAACGTTAATTCCAATCCACATGTACATGTCATCTGGACACGACACTGTCTTCTTTGGAAAAATAAAAAAACTGAACCATTTCATCTACAAATGATTCACAATACGATAATTTTTGAATAAATTAAGCATATTTGCACTGAATTTTGCCAATCTATTATTTTGCAATAATAATCAAATACAAAACATTAATTTTCTCTAACTGAAATTAAAGATAATTATCTATGAATGTAATTTTTTACTCTTAAAAAGAATGGGCAACACCGTTGATTATAAATAATCGAGCTGATTTAATTTCATGTTTGCTTTTATAATTTGTGTGTGCAATTTGAATTGCTTTCTCCCTTAGGAAAAAGGAAATATTCCATAATTGAAATAAAGAAAGAAGATAATAATCTGCAATTATTAACGTTGTGATCTATTAATTTTGACGTTGCTACAGAAAGCGCGAAGAGAATAGCGCAATTCTATCGTCTATTTGATAGCTTAATAGACGCTAATACTATCGGAGGCAACAATATGGGTCGCCTTAGTAACACCCGGAAAGAGTACGAAAAACCATCAAATTTAAAAAATAAACGCGTTTCTGACAAATACTTCCGTGTAACATCTAAAAATCGCAAGAATAAGATATTTTATAATTTTAGCCGTCGAATAAAGTAAAATCGGAGAAATTCGGGACATATTTAGGTATTTTAATGAAAGATGGAAATAAACCTTGCAACTTGAAAAAGGAAATTATAATTGCCTCCCGAAATCGAACCTGCGACAGTTCCGTAAATAAAAATAGTTTTTCCGGGGTCTCCTGGTTGGCAGAAACAAAATGGCGTTTACAGATTTTTCTCTATGGAATGATGTTCAAGAGTTAAATGTCCCATGCACTTTTTAAGGGGTGTTTGAAATGCGTTACGAATTGTAAAATCTTGCAAACGGATATTAGTACCTCGCAATATAAGGACTGCATAACCTTACAGAAGTGGGAGGGTTTGTGTACTCTTATGAACCAAAGAGCTATGCCGGCGGGAGATAATTCTCCTGGTAGGACCATCCAAGCCGGAAAGGTCTGAGGGGAAGAGTCAGACTAAGAAGCAGTCTTGGGGGTTTTACATCCCCCTGTGCAAGGGCAGCAGCTTGCACAGTACCTCTGTAGGTGGTGATCATGTGGATCGGAACAGCTACAGATGGGTGATCACTCTGTGAAACTGCGATGAGGAAAGCAAGGGGAAACTACCTCATTATATTTCCCATGATAGGCTGAAAAGCTGCAAATACCTCTATGGATCTCTCTGGGGTAAAATATTCCGGAGGTAAAATAGTCCCCCAATCGGATCTCCGGGTGGGGTCTACCCTAGGGGATGCACAGAGGAAATGGAACATTAATAAGAAAGCAAGTAGTGAGAAATTAAGAATAGGCACATGTAATGTTAGGACTATGAATTCAGGGGGTAAACTAGAGAACTTAAAAAGGGAAATGAGAAGGAATAATGTAGGTATAGTAGGTCTTAGTGAAGTTCGGTGGAAAGGAGAAGGCGAGATAAATTCAGACGAATTTAAGATTATTTACTCGGGAGGAGAGAAAAAGGAAAGGGGAGTAGGGAATATATTGAGAAAAGAGATAGCTGAAAGAATTAGCAAGGTAGTGACAGTTAATGATAGATTAATAGCCGTAAAACTTCAGATGGAGCCAGTGGAAACGCTTATAATTCAAGTGTATATGCCAACAACTAATGCTGAAGACGACGAAGTAGATGAAATGTATGAACAGATTATGGAGATATTGGAGGAGGAGAGAAAAGGAAGGATCACCACCTTAGTAATGGGAGACTGGAACAGTGTAGTTAGAGGGACAGGAAGATAACATAGTGGGAAAATATGGACTAGGGAAGAGAAATGAAAGAGGGGATAAACTTGTGGAATTCTGCCATAGAAATAGATTGATTGTAACTAATACATGGTTTAAGCATCACCAGCGGAGACTTTACACATGGAGAAGACCAGGTGACCAGAGACGATACCAGATAGATTACATACTAGTCAATGAAAGATTTAGAAATAGCATTAAAAATGTGAAAACACTACCAGGGGCAGATATCGATTCTGACCACAACCTTTTGCTGGCAAATACACAATGTAGACTGAAGAGTGTTAAGAGAAACATAATAGCCATATTTTATCTCTGAAAAAATATTAACTGTGGCTTCTCTTTACATTTTGGAGGTATTATTATTCGTCAAACAAAACCCAAAAATCTACAAATACAAATTCAACCATCTGCATAATACAAGGCAGAATAGCCAATTTAACTTAATAGAGCATAAGACAACCTCCTTATATACTACCCTAGGGGATGCACAGAGGAAATGGAACATTAATAAGAAAGCATGTAGTGAGAAATTAAGAATAGGCACATGTAATGTTAGGACTATGAATTCAGGGGGTAAACTAGAGAACTTAAAAAGGGAAATGAGAAGGAATAATGTAGGTATAGTAGGTCTTAGTGAAGTTCGGTGGAAAGGAGAAGGCGAGATAAATTCAGACGAATTTAAGATTATTTACTCGGGAGGAGAGAAAAAGGAAAGGGGAGTAGGGAATATATTGAGAAAAGAGATAGCTGAAAGAATTAGCAAGGTAGTGACAGTTAATGATAGATTAATAGCCGTAAAACTTCAGATGGAGCCAGTGGAAACGCTTATAATTCAAGTGTATATGCCAACAACTAATGCTGAAGACGACGAAGTAGATGAAATGTATGAACAGATTATGGAGATATTGGAGGAGGAGAGAAAAGGAAGGATCACCACCTTAGTAATGGGAGACTGGAACAGTGTAGTTAGAGGGACAGGAAGATAACATAGTGGGAAAATATGGACTAGGGAAGAGAAATGAAAGAGGGGATAAACTTGTGGAATTCTGCCATAGAAATAGATTGATTGTAACTAATACATGGTTTAAGCATCACCAGCGGAGACTTTACACATGGAGAAGCCCAGGAGACCAGAGACGATACCAGATAGATTACACACTAGTCAATGAAAGATTTAGAAATAGCATTAAAAATGTGAAAACATTACCAGGGGCAGATATCGATTCTGACCACAACCTTTTGGTAGCAAATACACAATGTAGACTGAAGAGCGTTAAGAGAAACATAAGGGTTAACAAGAAATGGAACTTAGAGGAACTCCTTAAAAACAAGGAGGCTATTATGACTGAGCTGGAGGAAAGGTTGGGGGAGAGAGATGAAGAAAATAGGAAGAATGTAGATGAGGAGTGGAGATACATCCATAGCAACATTAAAGATGTAATGGAAAAGAAGGTAGAAAAGATAACGGGTGAAAGAAACAAAAAACCCTGGATCACAGCAGCCATGCTGCAAAAAATGGAAGAGCGGAGAAAGTGGAAGAACATAAACACTGAAGAAGGCCAAAGAAAGTACAAGTAGTTAAATAATGCTTTAAGAAGGGAAGCAGATAAGGCCAGAGAACAGTGGATAAATGAGAAATTCGAGGAGATTGTCGAGTGTGAAAGAATTTGTAGAACAGACCTCATGTATAGCAAAGCAAGGGAACTATTGAAGAAAAAGGCAAGAAAGATAGGACGTAAAGGAATCATGAACAAAAGTGGTAAAATAGTCTCGGAGCCAGACAATGTGAAGAATGTCTGGAAAGAATACATTGAGGTGCTGTATGACAAAGAAGGAAAGCCAAGAAATATTGAATTAAATGAAAAAGAGGATGTGGAAATGATCAGCTAGGACCAAGTATTCTCGAGTCTGAAGTTAAA
Organism: Tanypteryx hageni; assembly: GCA_028673005.1. Lineage (NCBI taxonomy): Eukaryota > Metazoa > Arthropoda > Insecta > Odonata > Petaluridae > Tanypteryx > Tanypteryx hageni. The sequence continues at coordinate 199,340,953 of CM054115.1, forward strand.
AGGGCAATTGATTACATGAAAAGAAGGAAGGCTGTTGGGAATGATGATATACCAGTGGACGTTCTTAAGGTTTTGGGGTCGAAAGCAGTTAAGCAACTAACAATATTTTTTAACCAAGTATATGATATTGGCATATGGCCTGAAGATTTTTTAGATGTTGTTATGGTACCACTATGGTACATTAGTTTAATTTCTCATACAGCTAAAGTTCTAACCAGAATAATAACCAAAAGAATTGAAGGTAAAATATAAAAGGAGCTGCAAGATAATCAGTTTGGTTTCAGAAGAGGAAGAGGAACTAGAGATGCTATAGGATGTATGAGGATGATGATAGAAAGAGCGCTAGAAGTCAATAAAGGTATGTATTTTTGTTTTGTAGATTGGGAGAAAGCTTTTGACCGAGTGAAATTGGATAAAATGCTGGGTATTTTAAACAAAATAGGAATAGATTGGAAAGATAAAAGACTGCTTAAAAACCTTTACTTTGATCAAGAAATTAGGGTCAGGGTTGAAGGAGAAGAAACAGAAAGTACTTCAATAGGAAGGGGAGTGAGGCAGGGATGTCCTATTTTACCAGCAATATTTAATATTTATGCAGAAACAATAACAGAAGAAGTGTTGATGGAAGAGAAAGGATTTAAGATAGGAGGTGAAAGTATTACCACCATTAAATACGCAGATGATCAGGGCTTAATAGCAGAAGACGAGAAAGAGCTTCAGATGATGACAGACAGACTAGTGGAGGTTGGCCAAAAATATGGAATGAAGATCAATGCAGAAAAAACGAAAGTCATGGTGGTTTCAAAGGAACATAAAGAATTAAATATAATGGTAAGTGACCAAAAATTGGAACAAGTAGTTTCAAATATCTTGGCAGTATTTTAGCGCATGATGGAAGTAGTACACAGGACATCAGAAGTAGGATTGCAATGGCAAAAGCAGCATTTAACGAGAAGAAGGAGCTTCTCACAAGCAAGAAAATAAATTTAGAAACAAGGAAGAGATTAGAAAATTGCTACATATGGAGCATAGCTCTTTATGGTGCAGAGACGTGGACGGTAAGGAGAAAGGAGGAAAAATATTTAGAAAGTTTTGAGATGTGGGTATGGAGGAGAATGATGAAAGTGAAATGGACAGAGAGGAAAAGAAATGAAGAAGTATTAAAATGGTGGGAGAAGAAAGGATGATAATAAAAACAATCAGGAGAAGAAAAACAAATTGGATAGGGCACATATTGAGAAGACAGTGTTTACAAAGGACGATCTTAGAAGGAAAAATTTGTGGAAGATGAGGAAGAGGGAGAAAAAGAATAGGAATATTAGATAATATAAATCAGGGATATAATACTTATAGAGTCACAAAAGAGGCTTCTAGGGAGAGAGAGAAATGGAGGCAGCGAATCAGTTAAAACCTGTCTTTGGACAGAAGCATGATGATGATGATGAGTGAACCTGTTCGAAGTGGTTGACGAACCGATATATTTCCTTAGGAATCGACTGGAACCAGAGGTGGACTTAGAGGGTGTGAAGGTAGGCTGACCAGACAGCCCGGTTTTCAGGGACTTGTCCCTTTGTCCCGAAATTTCTTTTCGGGACGCCTAAGTGTCCCAGTTTTTTTTATTTTAAACGTAATGATTTACCTAACAAATTTCATGTTCTTCTTTTGCATGAATTCATCTAAAATCTCATACTATATCTACCAGTTACTACTTCATAAAAAGCATTCGCATTTCTAGTCCAGGGCAAAGACAGTTTCGTTCACCAAGAGCAGATTCTGAGAAAATAAAGACGACAGCTTGGTCACATATTCCCCTTCTATTTAAAAGTTGTCGCACTGGTTCTGACTTTGAGTCCTGACTATTCCGCGGGTCACCCTCTCGTGGTCTAAATGGCGGATATTCACGTACCGTACCTGTTCCTAGATAATTTGGAGTCCAGATTTAGTTTTAGTTTTACGACCTCCAATACAATGGCCGCAACCTCCATTAGGCTAGCTCGAGATTGGGATATTTTATCCTTTCGTTGAACTTCGCAATTACTGTTTCCAATGAAATACCTCCCGAGATACCCGTTCTGCTTAGAATAACATTGTTCGTCTTCGCTTACCGTTTCTTGAGAAATTTCCAAAGGCAGGATTTTTAAGCACCATCGCCTTTTCAGCAACGGTTCTTCACTTTCTTCATTGTCGTTTAAGAGTGACATCCTCATTACATTGTGGTGTGTACCTTCTTCACTTTATTTCAAGAAAAGTAGATAGAGAAGGAAAGTTTCTTTTCCAGCTATAACGGGTGCAGAGTTCTTCATTTCATTCAATATCTGCAGATGGAATTTTATTTTAAATGTAAGACGATTATTATTAACTCTTAAAGTGATTTATGTCTATTGTACTGCAAGATTCTCCAAAAGATTGGCAAAGAAATTGAATACCTATTAATACCTTCTAAATTTTCTTACTTCTTATTTCGTGCTACATACACCAGGAATTATTATTATAAGTGCGAGAGCGTAGCAATACCCTAATTTTGTTTATACCTTAATTTAGCTATTAGCAAGTGTTATGTTTTGTTAAATGATAAGGATTCTAGTCGATAGTATCATTTATACAATAATCTTTTGTATGTTAAAGGTAATGTTTACTTTAATCTGTTAAATAGCAAACAAAATTTAATATTATATTTTTTAACATGAAGTTTGAATTACCTTAATCAAAGTCGTATTTATGTAAAGCAGGAAAAGTTTTGTTTCGTAAATAAGCTGTCGAATTTTCTAATATTTTTTATGCTTATTTATTTATTTAAAAATTTCACATACCGTTTTAAAATACCATTTTACAGTGAAATGTTCATAATTTTTATAGTTCTTAGAACCCTCAACAGAAATGCCAAAGAGAAAGTGCACATTTAATGAAGAAGATTCGAAAGAGTGGGATTTTATCAAGAAAGGAAGAAGTCATTACGAAGTGGAGTGCAGATTGTGCACGAGTTATATAAATATTAGCCACGGTTGGAAATCTGACTTAAAAGACCACATTAATTCAAAAAACATAAACTCAATGCAACCTGCTATGGCAATGGTGGAATATCACAAAGAATTACAAAGTAGATTCATGTGAATAATGTAACTGAGGATGATCTTGTTGTAGCAAGTGAATTAGCTGTAGCTTACCACATTATTAAACATCATCATTCCTTTAGTTTATCTTACTGTAACAATGATCACTTCAAAGAAATTTTTAGTGATTCTGAAATAGCCAGTAAATATTCTTCCGGACGGACAAAAACTACCGCTCTAATTAAAAATGTTATTGGGTTATTTTGTATAAATGAATTACTGATAGAATTAAAAAAGTCACAGTGTTTTGGAATATGCACAGATGCTAGCTATCACAGAACTGAAAAAGTTTTTCCTTTAGTTTTTGTAAATTGATGGAATAAAGCGACCCGAAGATCCTATGCAGACAGGCATAAGCTGTAAAGTAGGGAATAATTTTGAAACTAGAAGAAAGTCTGCTATGACCGGAAATCGAACCTGGGTCTTTCACTTGCCGGGCGGATATTCTACCACTGAATTATCGTAGCAGATCGATTTTCTCGTTTGTGAATGCGGATATTTTTGTAAGCAAAAAGGAATTCAGATTAAGATACTGAAATTGAATTCTTAACTAAGGAAACCTCCTACAGAATTGTCGATTATATTATTAGCACATTCTGTGAGTACGGTGTAGATACAATGCGTTGCTTATGGTGCAGATAAGGCTAATACAAACTTTGGAGGACTGTTGATAAAAGGCAAAAACAATGTCCTTTATAAATTACCATAAAAAATCAATCCTAATTTGCTAGACTTGGGATGCTCATCAAATATTCTGATGTTTTTAAAAGATATACCAATTTGGGAGAAAGTACAAAATAGGTGTAAAACATTATTGATATGGGGTTTCAAATTGACGAAAACTTATTACTTATAATAGTCAGTTTTCTTTACTAAAAATATTAATTACAGAAGAGCTGAATGAGAGGAATGATGATTGGCTAAAGAGATCTTGTTACGGTGGATGGTCATTGTTTCTTTCGAAGTTTGTATTTCAAGAGCAGACCTCAGAAATGGAAAAATTATGTAGCTTTTTGTTTGCCATTCCGGCACATAATGGTAATGTCGAGAGAATATTTTCAGAAATAAATGTTCAATGGTCGAATGAAATAAACGGTCTGGATATAAGAACAATTAATTCCATTATGTTATGTAAATTTAAAATAAATTTAACGTGTAAAGATTTTTATAAGCTGATCGAAAATAATCAAATTCTTATTAAGGCAGCAAGAAGTTCAATAAAATATGATATGATGGCTTTTGATTTATTTTATACTACAATAATGCTTACTTATTCCTAAAATATATTAATTTAATAATTTTTACGTAGTATTATAACTTTCTTTCTTTTTATAACGTTTATTTTTCATTTTTAGAACACAGATTACCTGAAAATTGTGAGATTCACATTGTCCCGGCTTTTAGGCTTTAAAATTTATTTTGTCCCGGCTGTGGCCATCAACACCTGGTCACCCTACCCTAGGGAATTGGAGTTTGTGAGGCCCACGACTTACGATCTATGAATAAGAGTTTATAATTTAATGAAGAAAACATGCAAACAAATTTTGAATTATTTATATACTTACAACTCCTGATGTCTATCGTGGACCAGTCTTCAAATGGATTAGCGGCAGTTGGTTCACTATAGTAACAACATTGGGCCATGGTTCTTAATTCTACAACTAGCAATTTCACATCGAATCCGTCTAGAAAACCTTCACTTCCTTTACAAGAGCGGTTTTCTACTCTTATGTCTTGGGAGATGCTTTTCACCTTTGCTTAATACACGATTGTAGTAAAATAAACTAAAATTTCGGTTTTTATCATCTAACGGAAAGTCATCATTTTCGCTTAAGATGCGAATCGGACCTTTCCGAAGAATTTTGTTCAATTGCGTATGGGTCAAAGGGAAAATCTACTCACCAGGATCACTATCATTATTTGTTTAAAAACTTAGTGCTAAAGTTGGCGATCTGCCAGGTGATAACATAAGGAAACCTCTCTCACACTTCCAACAACGACATCTGAAGACAAATAATAGGACAGCAATAAAAAGATCTATAGTAATGATATAACAAAAATATTACTCAAAAGAAATATCACTGCAAATAAGAAAATCCAAAAGTTTCAAAAAGAAATGAGAAGTAATAATAAAAATCACAAAATAATCACATCACCAAAAAATCACAATACAGCTTTACATCTGTTCCTAAAAACCTTTACACTCTTTGGGAAGGGCTTAAATAGCTCAGCAGGCAACCCATTCTAGTTAACAATAGTTTAATGTTAATGTATAAATATGAATATTTTTACTTTCTCCATATACGAAGTATAGAGAAAGTATTGTTTTCATGAAAAAAATCGAATTCGAGATTTCAACGGAAATAGATGTTCTAAGGTCCCCTGAATACGTTTTGACAATTTTCTCGATGATGTCTGTCTGTCAGTCTGTATGTGATAGATTTTCGTGGGAGCTCTAACTCAAAAACTATAAATCAGGTCAATGCAAAATTTTATATTTAACATTTTTATAAAAGTTAAAAGATCTGACTAGATTTTGTTTAAGCGATATCTTATATTTTTGCTGCCACCACCACGCTACCTACCGAAGACTATTGTTAACAATTGACGCTAAGTTACGTCTTAGTAACGCTCCTTTTTCTTTTCTTAATTGTTAACCGGAAGTAAATATTGACAACGATCCCAGAGCTAACAACATGTAATTTTCTATATAAATATGGAGAAAGTCATGTGTTGCCCACATCAGTTAATTTTATATTTGTTTTTTGTTTTCTACACTTAAATTTGTAATTGTGATCATTTTTCCCTTTAAAAGATGGTTCTTCCACCCCCTTGTGTAACTCACTCCATGCTGCCTCCATATTTATTACATTAAAAAAACCACAGAGTCTACTACGTTTCCTTCTCCTTTGCAAACTCTACCAGCCCAGTATTTCTAGCATCTCCGTCACGCTATCCGTTCTCCTGTGCCTACCCAATACATATCTGACCGCCTTTCTTTGAATCTTATCCAGCTTCCTGATATGCCCTTCTTCGTGCGGATACCATACAAAGGAGGCATATTCCAATATCGGCCGAACTAGAGATTTGTACGCTTTCTCCTTTGTAGCTGGACTGCTTCCTTTGAGATTCCTCATAACCCAGTGCAGCATTTTGAAAGCTTTCCTTATTATGAAATCGACATTTAATCCCATCCTAGATCCTTGGATAAATAGACACCTAAATATTTACTATGATCACTTTTTGGTATAGGATTTCCCGAAAAATTATACTCCCTATTTGACACTAATTTCCTAATGGTGACTGTCATGTACATACTTTTACTTATATTGATGTCCATTCCGTTGGCATTGGTCCAATCTGAAAGTTTGTCAATATCATTTTGGAGGGTGTCACGGTCGCTTTCCCTCTCGATCCCCCTATAAATTATGCAATCATCCGCAAAAAGTCTTATCTCGAAGTTCATATTTTCTGGAAGATCGTTGACGTAAATTAAGAAGAGCAGCGGCCCTAAGACGCTACCTTGTAGAACCCCCGATATGGAACTCGTCTCATTGAAATACCTGTTACCTATTTTCACTCTTTGAGTTCTTCCAGTAAGAAAATTCGCAACCCACTTCAGTACCCTTACGTCGATTGGTAATTGCTCCATCTTCAACTGCAGGAGATCGTTTGGCACTCTGTCAAATGCTGTCGATAAATCGACGATTATAGCATCAACTTCTTTCCCTTCGTCTAATTAGTCAGCAATGTCTTGACACAAACCCACTAATTGGGTTTGACAGGAATACCCTTTCCTGAACCCATGCTGAGCTTTACATAGCGACTTATCCCTTACCCACCATTCCCGTATGTAGTCTGATATTACTTTCTCCATTAGTTTACAAACCAAAGACGTTAATCTAACCGGCCTATAGTTCTTTACTACCGTCTTTTCACGTTTCTTAAAAATGGGTATAATATGTGCCATTTTCCAGTGTTTAGGTAAGGCATGATTATTTATCGTTACATTGAATAGGTGAGTTATGGATGGAGATATGGCAGTAGCATCCAGTTTCAGTATGTCAGTCACAATAAAATCCGGTCCCACTGACTTATTTGCCCTCAACTTCGTAATTTAAAAAAATGTCTGTATCCGTGACTCTAATGGGTATTATCTCTGATGTATTTTTGCATGTCTTCCGGTTTAAGGAGTCATTTATCAGCTCTAGAGTTTTAAAGTTATCCATTCTATTTTCTTGTTTCCTATATACGCTTGTAAACCATTCATTAAAAGCATTAGCTTCACTGTAATCATCGATGACTAACACCCCTTCACTATCTTTAACTGACGCTATATCCATCCTGTTATCTTTCCTTCTCCTAATAAATTTGTAAAATTTGTTTCCGTTAGCCTTAGAAATGACATTAACAAGACATTTCTTCTTTTCCCTATTTAAATCGCGAACCAATTTCTTATTACTCTGAAACAACGCCCTTATCGAATTTCTTGTTTCGTGTGCTCTCCTTACTTTTTTCTTTAGTTTCCTGATTGCATGATTGTAAAACTCAGGATCCGTATTTTCTTTAAGAATTTTTTTGGGACAAAAGTATTTAGTCCTTCAAACACTATCTCTTTAAAATCCTTTCATATTTCTTTCACGTTCTGTCCCCTACTCGCCCATTCTGGAAACTAGTCTTAAAAATCCCTGGAACCCTTCTTCGTCGCCTCGCTTGTAATGCCAGACCGTCTTTCTTTTTTCCGAATTCATTCGACGTGGGCTGTCCCATTCTAGTTTTACACACACAGCTGCGTGGTCACTTATTGCTGGGCATACATCAACGCTAATAAAAGAATTGAGTGGTCTCACTAGAAATACATCAAGAATATTTTCCCCTCAAGTAAGCTGTTTTACTACCTGTGTAAAGCCCTCCTCGTCTATCAGTCGATCGACCAGCTCTTGGGCCTTACCGCCCCCTACCGTGTCGCCAGACCACCGAATTCCCGGAAAGTTTAAATCCCCCGTTATGAGAGTATGACCTTGAGGGGTTTCCGAGCAAGCTTCCACAAGGACTTCCAATGGGTGCAATCCTTCGTTTGGACTCCTATACATAGCAATTATGCTTAAGCTTTCCCTTTTATTTTCACAAATTAACTTTATGCACATCATTTCACAGTCTTCTCTTGTCCATTTCAATACACTCGCGATGTTGATATTTACACAAATAAATATTCCCCCTCCTCGACCGTCACGGTCCCTTCTTAAAACGGTAAAGTTATGTGGGAATACTTCGTTGGATGTGATATTCTCATTAAGCCAAGATTCTGTGCCTATTACAATATCAGGCTAGCATGCTTCCACTAAAGTCCCAAATTCCCTACTTTTATTTAAAACACTTCTGCAGTTGACCTGGGGGATTATTAAACTCTTACCCTCACATTCTTCGTTGTTTGTAAATTCATCTCTAGGTTCCACTATTAGTTTCCCTGCCCTCCGAGCTTTCGGGCAACACCATGAGAAAGATTAGCTGTTCAAATGAATTCCGTCACGTCCCAGCAATTTGAATCTACAAAAAGCATTCATTGTTTTGAACACACCCACTCAATTCCTTCGTTTACGTAGTCTACTCTCTTGTGGCTAACATCTCTTCTATGAATAATACCACTCACAGCTATTTTCGCGTGTTTAATTTTCTTTCTGGCAGCACTGCACAAATTCCATATATACCCAGTTATGTGGTCGTCTGATTTGGCACTTTTAATATCGTTTGTTCCTAAGTAAATTCTCACCACTCTTTCTTCACCTTAACTACTCACATCAGTGATCTTCCTCTCCAGTTGCTCCGTTCTTATTCCAAGAAAACACTGCACATTCGTACTTTCGATTGGGCAAGCATTACCAGCAAAACTTATCCGGGAATAACCGATAATTTTCACTTTCGGCGCTTCCAGCTGGACAGTATTTGTCTCCAGGCAGGACCTATTCACCTTATCCGTTCTGTTTTCTCTCATCTACATCTACATTATACCCTGTAAGTCACCTTTTTGGTGGATGGCAGGGGGTGCACTGCATCAAAGGTCCATAGTTTTCCTACGTTTTTTTTCTATTATGGTCTCTTATCGTCCTAGGGAAAAACGATCCTCTATATCGCTCCGTTCTACAGTCGATCTCGCCAATCTTATCCTCACTGTCCTTCCTTCCGAGATACGTCGGGCTTCTGATAAGTCCTACTACCTCATTCGCTAGTCCCTCCGACATAAATTTTTCCAGTAGTTTAATTCTAGCCTGCAGCCTACGTTCCTCTAACGATGTCCATTTCAGATTTTCTATTATTGATGTTACGCTTTGTTTACTATCGTAATTCCTCTTTACAAATCGAGCTGCCCTGCGCTGAACCATTTCTATCTCGTTAGTGAGTCCCTTTTCGTAGGAATCCCACACAGCTGAAGCATATTCGACCTGCGGTCGAACCAAGGATAAGTAACATAATTCTTTCACTTTTTCGGAGCTATTTCGAACTATTCTCCCTATAAAGGCCAGCTTTTTGTTAGCGGCACCTATCAATCGGCGAATGTGGGTGTCCCACGAGAGATCACGATGGATCGTGACTCCGAGGTGTTTAATCGAGTCTGAAACTGGAATCTCTACTCCGTCCAACGAATAATTATTATTCAACGAGATACTCTTGGTTCTCCAGAAGTTGATGACGCAGCTTTTCTTTTGGTTGATCTCCAACTGCCATTCCTTACACCATGCAGAAATAGCTTCTAGGTCATTTTGGAGATACTGGTGGTCTTCCGGATTGCTTATTTTTCTATAGATGACGGTGTCGTCCGCGAAAAGCCTAATTTTACTTCTGACTACTGAGCTGATATCGTTTATATAAATTAGAAATAATAGCGGACCAATTACACTACCCTGTGGAACGCCAGAGACGACCGCCACTAAGTTAGAAGATTTCCCATCTATAACAACCATCTGCTTCCTATGATTTAACAATTCACGGATCCAACTAACGATTTTAGAATTAACGCCTAAGGTTTCTAATTTCGTTATTAACTTCCTGTGAGGTACCTTATCAAAGGCTTTCCTAAAATCTAAGAATATGGCATCGACCTGCGTATTCTTTTCTCCGCTTTTCAGTAAAAAATTACAAATAGACCGAGCTGAGTATCCCATGACCTATCTTTACTGAAGCCGTGTTGACAATCATCTAACAATAAATTACTATCAAGAAATCGCATTATGTTGCTAACGAGTATATGCTCGAGAATCTTACACGATATCGAAGTTAAAGAAATCGGCCTGTAATTTTCTGGGTTCTCCTTATCGCCACCCTTATGAATTGGGGTAACGCGCTCTAACCTCCAGTCGCTAGGGACCTCTGCGCGAGAAATGGATTTCTCGAAGATTATCCGAAGAAAAGCTGCTATTTCTTCAGCTATTTCTTTTAAAACGCGAGCAGGAATTTCTTTGGGGCCAGTGGCTTTGTTATGTCTGATGGAACTTAATTGCTTTGCTATTCCTACCTCAGAAAATACTATATCGTCCATCAGGCCCCCCCTTATCGCGGGTGCATAATGTACGCAATGGTCGCTGACGGCTGTAAATGCTTTTACAAAATGACCTTTTAACAGGTTCTCTACGCTATCATGAATAACGGTACCCGAGTCATTACGCAGCGAAGATATGGTAGGGCCTCTACCTTGGACCTCTCTCACATAGGACCAAAACGCTTTAGGGTCCTCCTTCAAATAATTATTTAATACCTCATTCCGGAAGTTAGTAAAAGCCTCGCGCATAGTATTTCTCGCTTTAGCGCGGGATTCCTTACACGTCTTAACTGTAGTTGCTCTATATTCATCGGATGATGTAGACGGCATATTTTTTATTTTCGCTTGGCTTATTCTCTGACGCCTAAGCGCACTCCTAACTTGCTTATTGTACCAACGTGGCTCTTTATTGTCGACCTTCAATTTAATTGGAATGTACTTATCGATACTCTCTAACATTATATCCTTGAATAGTTTCCATGACGACTCAGCACCTGATCGTTCGGTCATATCACGGAAGCCAGGTAGTATTTCTCGTAGGCGCGACCTGAAGCTTGAGAAGTTTGCCCTAGCAAATATATAAAACTTTCTTTGAGGCTTAGGGTGCCTATCGATTTTCAACTTACACTCTGCATATACGGCCTGATGATCACTTATCCCATCTTCAATGGTGACTTTGTTTATTCTTTCTAGGACGTTAGTTGCTAATAAATCTAATATGTTTCCCGAACACGTTGGCTTTCTGACTACTTGAAGGAGAGAGTGCTCGCAGAATTTTTCGATTAATGCCTCACAGGATTCGCGTTCTTTACCTCTAGATTCGAAACATAGATTTTCCCAATCAATTGAGTGTAAGTTAAAGTCACCACCGACTATAACGATACCATCTTGATTTATCAGTTTAAGCTTTGATAATTGTTTCTCGAGACTTAAAATACAATCTACACCAGCGTTAGGTGTCCTGTAAAACGAGCATATGAACACCTTTTTGGAGCTATCTTTACCTATGCGGCACCAAACACTGTCGATATCCTCGTCACTTATCGGAATCTCACTGCTATCGTACTTATCGCTAACCGCTATGAAAACTCCCCCGCCCGATCTATTAGCGCGACCTTTTCTATAGACACGATAGTCTCTAGGAAATATCTACTGACTCTGAATCTCATCCGTTAACCAACTTTCTGTGCCTATCACGACGTCGGCATGCAGACTGCGAATAAGATGCTTGAACTCAGCAATTTTCCTACGGATGCTGCAACAATTCAGTACGACGACGTTTAATTTCTCACTATCACTTCGCATACTAATCTCACCCTTGACTTTCTCTTCCACTCTAAAACTACTTGCGCTCCCACCACAATCACTCCCACGACTGTATGGCGTCGCATCAAAATTGGAATTGCGACCCGTCGCGCCCTTTACGGAACATTCTATCAATGACCTATCGCTAAATTGGTGCTGCATATTACACTCGGTGTATATTCTATCATTAGATAATCTTTCGGAATTCTTATTTTCTACAAGTACATCGATTATCCCCTGACCCAAAACTGACCTACACCCTGCCCTACTCTCTAGCCTAAAAAATCCCTACTGTGCTCGAGATTCCTACTCGCTACTCTCTGAGCCGATTCGGGCGTGTAGTGAACACCAGAGTGATCCAGTGGTGCCCTGCACGATTCGATATTCGGTCGTAGGTCGACGAAGTCCACTCCCAGGCCCCGACAGAAATTCCACAGCCTTAGGTTCAGACCTTCAACTCTACTCCAAACCTCAGAACCGCGGTCAATCCTAGGGACTATACTGCAGACAGTAAGCCGCACATCGGAACCCGACTCCTCTCGGACACAAGCAACCTCAGAGGCCAAGTCCTTAAAAGAACTTAAAATCTCCTCAGACCCGCGCTTCGAGGCGTCGTTAGTCCCAACATGGGCCACCACCCGCAGCCGAGAGCAACCTGTCGCCACTACCGCTTCTCTCACCGTGTTGGTCACTTGCGGCACCGTGCCTCCTGATATACATCTGGAGAAGACCCGCTCTTCAACTCCCTCCAGGCGGGCACTGGATAACAGGGGTGCCATTACACGCCGAATGTTAGAGCTACCTAACACTAACAACCCTCCCTTCCCAACCCGACTCCCCTTGGGCCCGGCCTCCATCGAAGAGACGGGAGTGGGTACGGGCGCAATGGCCGTGAAGTCGTCCTCCGACAACACCTCGAACCTATTACTGACAGGAAGAGAGTCCGCCGAAGCATTCCCAACTCCCTGCCTCCGCAGCACCACCCCACGATCTCCCCGAGTGGACACCACTCTCCACTCATCGGATTTCCCAGCCCGAGGACCCTCAGCCCGCGGTAAGGAGTCAGAGTCAACTCCGATCACTCTACCGGCTGCCGCACCCAGGCGATCCCGGGCCGCCAATTTGGCGCGGCGAGCTTTCAGGGATGACCCCGCACCCCCCACACGAACCAAGGCTGCCTCGGAACTTTCCACCCTCTGAAGGAGTTCCACAACCACCCTCTCCAGCTGCGTGATTCGAGCCCTCATGGCCTCGCAACCAGCGGCGCACAAGAAGGAGGAAACCTGAGTCCTCGGTGAAGCCATCCTAAACTTACCTAATTTATATACTAACGCAAAAGATTTACAATATAAAAACAAAAGCTGAAATGGGATAAGGCTAAAGAATTTGGTCTGTTTTAAAGTGGGGACGCTCTTCGTGTAGCGTACGTGAAAGGGTCAAACGCAGGTATAAAGTGAAAGGCGTAAACAGCACAAACAAAGTTAGATCACGCACAGGAGATGATAGTACACAACAACGAAAAATATAAATACTATGGAGCATAAAACTAAAACAACCTTACAAATGTAACGAGAATATGCTATTACACAATAACTACTATTATATATATATTATTTTCTAAAAGGGAGAATGAAATTTCTAACAAGAAGCTACGAGGCTTAAAAATTAACTATTACGGTAGAGAAAAATAAAAACTATAACATGGATGTTATAACAAATCTAATTACATAACTTAAACGAATGTTAAATAAAATTACCGAAGGATAACAATAGAATAAAGTAAATTGTTAGTTCTACTTAACACTACAGTTACTCTAATGCTACAGCTACTCTAGTCGCTCGAGGCTACGTTGGAGCTCGCAGGAGCAAGTGAAAGGCACGTCCGTTCACTTTAACAGCCAGGTAAAGACCCTTCCGTCTCACTTCCTTTAGAGCCGCCATTCGCAGGAAGGAGGCCAAATTTGAACATCTTATTCGTAGTATGCTTGATGATGTAGTTATAGGCACAGGAAGTTGGCTTACGGCAGACATAGCCAGTCAGGAGATCTTTCCTCGTGACTTTAGCGTCTTCAGAAAAGATCGATATATCCGGTCGGGAGGTGGAGTCTTTATAGCAGTTAGCAATAAATACGAAAGTTACCCAATACAGATTAACGACGACAAAGTTGAAGGTGTTTGGTGTAGTGTGAAAGGGAGCGACTGTAAAACTGTAAATATATGCACCATTTATAGACCACCAAATGCGAGCGTGGAAACTATTTACTATCTAGAGAAACAAGTGGCGACGCTAAATTCGTCTAATAAAGATAAAGCCATTATAATCGGGGGCGATTTCAATCTTCCGTCAATTGATTGGAGCCATAATTGCTTTTATCCCGGAGGTAGAGAGCGTGAATCGTGCGAGGCTTTACTAGAATCTTTCGGTAAGCACTCATTGTATCAGTTAGTGAGATTTTCCACGAGATTTAATAATATATTAGATTTATTTGATACTAATCTTCCTGAGCGTATGAATAAAGTATCTGATGCTGAGGGAATAAGCGATCACAAGGCAGTGTACGTGGAATTTCAGTTAATTATTGAGAAACAGGTTAAGGCCAAAAGAAAACTTTATGTATTCGCCAAAGCCGATTTCACAAGATTTTGGTCTTTTCTGCGAAATAAATATACTAATTTCAGCGATTTAACCGATAGTGCAGACACGGAGGAATCCTGGTGCATGTTTAGAGATATGATGCGAGAGTGTACAGATAAATTTATTCCGAGCAAACTGAAGCGTGATAGTGCAGAACCTAGATGGTACAACCAGGAAGTAAGAAGCGCTCTCCGACGGCAAAGAAAACTCCACTCTAGCGTAAATAACACATCCTCAACAGCTACGGTCGAACAGATTGCAATAATAAGGCAGCAATACAAGGAGGCGCGCTCCATAGCCAGAATAACAATGCGTAATGCGTTTAACAATTATAAAAGGAAGGTTTTACAATATAACTTGAAAGAGAACCCGAAAGCATTTTGGCCTTACGTCAGGGAAGTTCAAGGTAGGGGCCCCACTGTTACGTCACTGCGATCGGAAACGGAAAACGTAGTTCACGATAGTACGGATAAAGCAAACCTATTAAATCATCACTTTCAGAAAGCTTTTACTCGTGATGACGATGAATGTAAAACCCCTATTCCTATACGTCAGGGCGATTCGATGGAAGATTTGATATTTTCGGAAAATGGCATCGCGCTCCAACTTCATTCAATTAAGCCAAATAAATCTTCTGGACCGGAGGAAATTCCCGCGCGTGTAATCAAAGAATTAGCTTCTGAAATCGCGCTGTATTTGAAAATTATATTCGAGAAATCCATTAGGGATTGGAAGGTAGCACACGTTACTCCCATCCATAAGGGTGGCGACAAAGAGAACCCCGAAAATTATAGGCCGATATCCTTAACCTCATTGTCGTGCAAGATACTTGAGCACATAGTCTTTTCCTCTGTAATGCGCTATTTAGATAGTCATTCATTGCTTAGCGGATGCCAACACGGATTCCGGAGAGGTAGATCATGCGAAACGCAGCTCGGCCTGTTCGTGGACGATTTGTTGCGATGCGGAGAGAAAAATACTCATGTCGATGCCATATTCATTGATTTCAGGAAGGCGTTCGATAAAGTATCTCATCGGAAATTAATTGCGAAGTTAGGACAATGTGGTATCAATCCGAAAGCTGTCTCGAATAGGGAACAGATAGTTGTAATCGATGGGAAATACTCGTCCCCCGTTAAAGTTGCTTCGGGTGTTCCTCAAGGAAGTGTATTGGGCCCTCTGCTCTTCTTAATCTATGTAAATGATATCTGCTCGGTTGTTCGTAGTAAAATTCGGCTTTTCGCCGATGACACCGTAAAGAAATAAAAAACCAGAAGGACCATCAGTTGCTGCGTGACGACTTAAGAGCCATTTCAGCGTGGTGCAAAGAATGGCAAATCGAAATTAATTTTACTAAATGTGCCTCAGTCACGTTCCGGAAAAGTAAAAACAAAGATTTAGGTTTCGAATATAAAAAAGATGAAATGAGCATTCGACAAGCTGAGTACGTAAAATATTTAGGAGTAACCATTTGTCGAGATCTTTCGTGGGACATGCACATTCGTCGAGTTATAGGCGCGGCCAACAAGAAACTGGCATTCTTAGGTAGAATAGTACGGAACACTACAGAGAAAGTAGGTGAAACATGCTACTTATCACTGGTAAGACCGCAATTGGAATACGCAGCGAGCATATGAGATCCGTACGAGAAGGGACACATAATTCAACTAGAAAAAGTACAGCCAGATTTATAAAACAAAAGTACGAACATAAGGAAAGCGTCACATCTTTATTGAGCGATTTGAACTGGGTATCACTAGAAGGCCGTAGATTGGACTCAAGGTTGAAACTTCTGGAGAAATGTAGGTCGGAATGTCTAAAAGAGGAGGTAGTGGGAATAATTGTGGCACCAACGTATTTAGGTAGAAATGATTGAGACGATAAAATACGTGAGATCGATTGTAGGACGGAGCGTTATCTAGGCTCGTTCTTTCCGAGGACAATACGAGATCACAATAGGAAATTTCGAATTGCGTTAGACAATCTTTAGGTAGGATTTGGTGCATTGCACCCCCTGCCACACACCAACTTGTTGAATTCCAGGGTAACTTGTAGATGTAGAGATCCCTCCTTTCTCCTCCTCTCTTCTTTATTAGATCACTATGCCGTTTTCCGTCTAGTATCTTCCCTCTCAACTTCTCATTTTCTTCAGTAAGAGAAATAATTTTTCTCTTGGCCTCCAACTCTGTCTGCAACTTCGCGATAGCTCCTTCCTTCTCCTCCAACAGCGTCTGGCCCTTACGAATTCCGCAGTCACTGCACTTCCAGCGCTCCTCCACACATTCCTCCAATTTACTTTTAGAACATTTAAAATGGTACCAACAATTGCATACTTCTCACTGAACACTGTTTTTTAGTTTTTTGCGGCATACGACGCACTTCCTTTCCCCATTTCGTTGGCTCTCTTACGGTCACTTTTACTACCTCAGAAAACTATTAACGGACACGTCCACTCTCTTCGAGCGCCCAACTACTACTGGCCAATGCACTAAGTTATTCCCCAACAGCAACCAATTCTGCTGACGTAGAAGTGTTTAGAGCACTACTATCACCGTCATCACACCATTTTGGGCTATTTTGAATAATTACCCCTGTCTCAGCTCTATTTTGCACAGTTATGTTCTATTTTTATTCCTACTTTCCCAGCTAACATAAATAAGATTTTCATTTTTCTTAGCAACGGTGGAGCTAGAATCAGTTTTTTTTACTGCACTCCCCCTTGAAAATTTTCTCATATAAACTTTCGTTATTATTCTTCCAAAAGAGCACGCTTTTTCCTTTTAAATGCTCTTGATTCAATCTTTATCCTCATCTCTCCCAGTCATTTTAATACTTAAATGGGGTTAATTATTCTTCCAAATGTAATAACGCAAAACTTAACATTTAGTCAGATTAAAATAACAATGTTAATTACATAATTATTCGAAAATACAATAAAATGCTCTGCGTTAACGCCACTTAGCTATTGTCGATTCACGGGAACTACGAACCAACTATGAGGACCAGCGAATTCCGACTGATCAAATACTCGAAAACGCCAGTTCTCTTTAACAACGATCGCCTTCATCATCTAAAATGCGTGACTAGTTCTTTGTGCTGGAACTTTTCAAACTCTGTAAACATTTTTTCACTTCTAATATTAAGCTGCTGAATTATTAACTAAACGCCGTCCGGCGTAGATTGTACGATACATCTGTCGAGAACTTGACACGCTGCCGTCTGACGTACAACTGAAGTCCAGAAAGCTGAAATTAAATTTGTTTTGATTTTGGATTTCCATGTGAGAGGTGGAGTTAGTTGAGGTCTATTTCTTTCCATCGTTCGACTCGATCTCAAACACATCCGTAAAACCTTTTAACCTTTACTCTCTTCACGACGGCATTCCGTCCGTGAATACACACGCTCAGTGTTTCTTTCTTCCTCTCTCCAGATCTGTTTCTTTTAATCGCTCTTCGCTATTCTAAAAAAAATTATTCGCGAAAGCTTTCTAGATGATGTTTCGAGCGCGATTGCTCACGCATCACCATCAACGCGTTTCTTTCCAAGTTTGCCTTTAGGGTCAAGGCACGAGACCCTAGGCGGTCGCCTAGCCCTGTATCCGCCCCTGACTGGAACCTACCAGCGCGCCGTAACACTTTCCTAAGCAAATCTGAACAGAATCGATTTTTCATTCCGTTCTTTGATTGTTATAGGTCCGGGAAGTTGGCTCACGGGAGATACTCATAACTAGCCAGAAGGCGCTCTCGACTGATAACGTATTTTGCCTATAGAAAAGACCGTTGGAGCAGGTCTGGAGGAGTCACAGCTCAATACACTCAATAAGATAGATACCCCTGCAAAGTGAATATGATGGTATTGAAAAAGTTTGGTGTACCTTTGGAGGGAACAGTTCAAAGAAAGTCCAATCATATGCGTTTTACAGACAGCTTGATTCGAACGTACAAACTATATACAATCTTGAGAAACATAACACAATGAATAATAAAAGTATCATTTTAGTTGGCGAATATTCCGACCTTGTGTCTATCGATTGGGGTAATTTTTATTTAGTAACAGGCGGCAAATATGATCGTGAATTATGCGAAGCATTATTTAATATATTCAATAATTTTAAATGCGCCATTTTTTCAATTATTACATAATTCTGAAGCTTATTGGCGCACAGTTTCTTCATTAAAATATTGTTATTTTCATATTACACCAAACGTATAATCTAACTCATTAGCTACTTCCTATCCTATTGTCATATTTCCTATAACACAGTCCAGAAGAGTATATAAAACTTGACACTTGAAGAAATCTTCAAGACTGGATTCTATGACTTTTTCACTGGCATGTCTCTTTCTCCCTCTATGCCTTTTCTTTTTGAATGCAATAAATGTGTCCATGATTACTGCAACCTGCGTACATTCAGTCAAAATTTCATCCCAACTCTCTCGCAAATGTTTAAGTTCTCAATTAAGCTTTTTATATTTTCAACCTCTGCATCCAAAGTTGTATCTCTTGATTGCAAAACTGTGCTTCTACGATTAATATCCGTAAGTACTGTAAGTAAAGTAAATCTGATTTTGTTTCTGCTGTCAAATTAAAATCTTCCACAACTTCAATGGCCTTTTTTAATCCGGGAAGATGAACTGCAAAAGGTTTTACACTATCTATCCGAGCAGACCATCTTGTGTCAGACATACTGTGCAACGAACAGCCAATATTTTACTTTACAATTTCCCATCTCTGCGGCCTAGAACTGAAAATGTAAAGTTTTTAAACTACTCCAAAGAAAGTAATCACTCCTGGACTAGATTCAGCGGCATGAACACCACATAAATTTAAGCTGTGACATGTACAGGGTGAAAATATAGCGAGAGGTTGGTCTTTCCGAATATGTGTCTGAGCACCTTTGTAGGAACCATTCATGTTGCTTCCATTATCAAATCCTTGACTTCGGCTGTATGAAATTGGAATGCTATGCTGCTTCCAATTAATTCGTCTCACTGAATGTTTTCCAAAATCTATTGATCTATTGTAGAATTGGAATTGATTTTTTCCATATTTTGCCATTGAACGTAATACATTTTGTGAGCGTTACTATTTTGTTGTTTAGGAATTTTTTCATGAAGCTTTTTCCCTTTTTTATGATGTGGTATCCACGATTTGAAGCTAAAAAAGAACGGTTCGGTGTCGAAAGCTTGCTAAAAAGGCGACAGGGAAAACAAAACAATGCTTGTATGATTATACTCCAAACAAGCCAATCTCGAGTCAAGTTTTTTTTCATTTGCCAATACAGTACGGAAATGGAAAAAATCGCCTAAACTCATCATCAGAAAATTGGTTTGGGATGATTTGAGAACCTCATCGAACTTAGGATGTCTTAACTATAAATGAAATACATGATTCTTTTTGGTATTACATTTTACAAAAACATTCTCCATATTATCTATATAATAAATTGTAAAACTTTATTCGTCACGTAACGGTTCAAAAAAGAGGATTAAAACCTGAGGTACTTCTTGAACTGTTACAGAGTAGGATGCAAAGGTTGCGTGTAGGGCGAGGGGGGACATGAAGGGAAAAACAGGGTAGGAGTTCGTCGGAGCGAATATGGCCATTCATTTTTGCATAGAGAAATTTCAGGTCGGCAATTAAGCGCCTGTGAGAGAGGGGACAAATACCTAGGGAAGATAGTATCTTATCTCGAGTTTCTGAAGGAGGGAATACGGTGACGAACTATAGCGAGAAAGAAATTCAACGGTCGGTTTAAATGGTTTCTCTCCCCCCTCTCTCTCTCTCTCCCTCTCCTTCTCTCTCCCCCCCTCTCTCTCTCCGTCCCTCTCTCCCTCTCTCTCTCTCTCCCTCCCTCCCCCTCTCTCTCTCTCCTTCCCTCTCTCTCTCCGTCCCTCTCTCCCTCACTCTCTATCCCTCACTCTCTCCCTCTCTGTCTAACCCTCCCTCTCTCCGTCCCTCTCTCCCGCCGTACATATCCAAAATTGACTATTAAGGATATTCTTTAAAATAATTTTTTAATTGTTGGAATTCTATGTATAATTCGTCACCATCATTATCATTCTTGTAAATGGAGGCGACATCGTTGCATTTAGTTTTCAAGATAACATCACTCAAACAGTGTAAGTACATAAAGAAATCAAATGAGGAATACAAATTCTGGAAACACTCACTTCTTTGATTCAATTCATGTACGAGTCTGCCAATTATTGCGAAGTATACATTTACTCTAAAGTTATCTTCTCCATGAAGCGTAACTTCTTCTGAAGATTCGAAAAATCTGATACGAGAACTTCGCTGTCTGGGCCGCTATCACGTATCCTCAAAACCAACTCCAGGTAGATTGTCTCTAGCCCGCTCCTTGTATGTACTTTTTAAATTTTCTTTCAAATCTTCGATAAATAATTTCAAAGAATTCAATATTTTTACCGCAACAGATAGATCAATATGTCTTCCTTGAATTTTTTCACTGCACCTGTTAAATATTTGTAAAATTTCATTCCAAACAAATATCAACGAAACATTGTCCAAAGTAACCATTTTATTTTGAAGAGAACTTGCTTTTAACCTGGTTTCGGGTGGTTGTTTCTTGTCCTCTTGAAGGTATTGTAGAGCTTTTTTAAAATCACTTCTTCTATCGGGCTACCCAACATATATCTGCCAGTGTTTTAACGGTATTTGAAATTTTTTAGATTAAAATAAGCACATGCCATCGGTGAGTTGATGCAGAAAAGAAAGTATATACCAAGTCGTTGAACAAAATCAAAGTTAGATACAGCAGCAGAGTAACTTGAAGCAGCATGGTTTTCAACCAAATTTAAAGAGTGTGTGGCACAAGCAGAGGCGCGCCGCATCGCACCCATTGGGCGGCAAATATGAGGGGCGGGCAATAATATTTCTCGATTTTGTCCTTTTACATCTCGTAGATTTGGAGGCATATACTTCAATAGAAGTTCAAGAAAATTAAATTGAATATTTGAAAAGCAACTGAACTGAGGAAGGATTTAATAGCCTTTTGATTGACGCAAAGGAATTAGCAGAAAATGCTGATGTAGAACCAAAATTTCCTCTATTGCTATCTGTTCGGCCACGTGAGAAAAAAGTATCATCCGATTACGAACACACGGATGGAGCAGTTCAAGACCTTGATACTAGCTTTAAGATTAATTTCTTTTGCTCTATTTTGGATACTACGATAACCTCTGTTAGTGAAGATTTGAACAGCTAAAAATGCATTATTCTGATTTTAGTTTCCTCTATGATCTGTATAGCTAATCTAGGACGAAATATGAATCTTAAATAAAATTCTGTACAGACTTTAAAAAAACTAGCAGACAATTCCAGAGAAGAAAGTGACATTAGTGCTATGGATCTCTATGACGAATTAGAAGCTATTCAAGATTATTTAAAATCAAGCACGAGTCCTTTTAAAATTTTAGAATATATCTTCACCAAGGATTTAATAGTAGTTTTTCTAATTATCTGTATTGCTTTGCGTGTTTTATTAACATTTCCTGTAGAGAAAGATCTTTCTCAAAACTTAAATTTATAAAAAACGATTTGCGTTCATCAATGAGTCAAGATAGGCTAAGCATTCTGGTTCTTATTAACATAGAAAATGAAATATGCGATAAAATAAATTTTGATGAGATTGTGAAGGAATTTGCAATTGTGAAATCTCGAAGAGTAAATTTCTTAAAATAAACCGAAATGTCATTTTTAATTTACTGTCGCGTTTCCCTTAAGAATGTTAGATTTTTACTATTTTTCAGATATTAATAGCCTTGTACTTTCAAAATAGTTAATTAAATTTTCCAAATATTATAATGTGGAAATTTATATGTATACAGTTTTTATTTCAATAAGTTTTCCTTTCTTAGATCTAATAAATTTTAGAAAATGTGACTTTATCACTGATGGAATATCTATAAATATATTTCTCAAGTATCCGTATATCTGTCTTCTTTCACGCTTTTTTGTAATAAAAAGATTGAATTTTGTATGATCATAGGCTAAGACCGACAGGAAAAATCCAAAACTTCAGAAATTCGCATTTTGGAAAGTATTTTTATCCTCGATGATTCAATTTTATTCCTCATTAGGAGGCACTGAAATCGATTAAATGTTTCACAAAATTGCACTTTAAAATTGCTTTAAATTAAGTTACGAACTTTAAACTTAAATTAATGTACATATAGCTGAAAAATGGTAGTCTAATATTTTTAAAACAAAACAAAAGTCCAAATTTCAGAATTTGATCGGAAAAAGTATAGATCTCTCCTTATTCCTCTAATCGAAAAAATCGTGAAAATGCATCCAATGCTTTAAAATATAAATAACTCTGCACTTTTGAGTTGTTATTGATTTTTAAGTATACATTTAGGTATTTTAAGCCTATATTGTATGTTGACGTTTACCGCAACGTAAGCAGATGATGATGTCCAAAAGTTTAATTGCCAAATATTTTCATTAGTTTCAACATATATATTGCCGATACTCATACTAAATTATAAATTTTATATTTAAAAATATGAAAAGTTGTATATATATATATATTTCGGCATTAATTTTAAATATTGGTAAAATTATGTAAAACAGTAAAACTCTTTATTATTAACGTAGTCGTAGCGTGATTCTTAGTAGAAGCTTGTTGCTTAAGTCATAAAAAATTGGATAACTTCTTTCACATTCAAATAATACAAATAATAAGGATATGAATACTTTTTGAAAGGGATGTTAACAATCAAAACATAATAACGATTGACAGTTAATACGGAATATTATTAATAATAATTTGTAACTAATCTGGGTTGGGCACCGTAGGCGCGAAGACCCTAGTTTATTATTGCCTTCCTTAAATTAATTACACCTTGTAATCTAAAAATTTGGGCTTATAGAGGAGGGCGGCATAAACTGCTTGCACCCGGGCGGCAAATATGCCCGGAGCAGCTCTGGGCACAAGGAATGAAAGAACACGTATTATTTTTTTCCAAAATCCTGGTTTGGAGACCCGAATATTTCCAGCCATGTTTTGAGCGCTGTCATTTGACTGACCTCGACAATTTTCAAGAAATTAAGAACCTAAATCGTCAGATATTCGGCCGTATGGCTGACAGTGGGAATGAATTGTGAGAAATTTTCAACGGGTATTTGCATCACTTTTAATACGCCGCATAACGAATATCAGTTGATTCAAGTGACATAAATCTGGCTTTGAATCTAAGCTAATTGAATAATATTTAGCATTCAGCCCTTCCTCTGTGATTTTCTTCATAACCATCTTTCTCATCAGCTTAATAAATTCTTCGCACACCGTTGCCTAAAGATACGAGGGTTTACGTTTATTGCAGTACTTTTGAACACAGATTTCCCTCTCTTTATGCGGGGGTTGCGTTCCAGTAAAGTGACGTATTAAGCGAATTCGCATAAACAGAACCCATATTTACATGTGAAAGATAGGGATACGTTCCACAAGCAGTCCTAACTTCCCTCCAAGACGCTCTTCTTTCACTCCATAACGACTTCTTATGCGCTAAATACAAACTTAAAACAATTAACACTAAATTATACTCACCAATAAAAGGAAGCAGACGAGCACAGGTGGTGACTGTTGTAGGTAACATAATAGTAAAGGTTTAAAGTGCTGGAGGGTTGTCTTGGCCCAACGCAAGATCTGTGGGCAGGGAGACAAAACTTCCCAAGTGTGCTCAAAGAGTATCATATCAAATCTCCATCTCATCTCCACTCTACAGTATCCTCTCCACTCTCATCTCCTTTACTGTGGTATTAATACGCACAGCATAAATGACAGTGAGTGACCGAATGGTCGCCCTTTGATGTAATGGTGAACTTTCTTGCATTTGTATTGCACTGGCCGTGCAACCGCATAAGAGCGAAACAAAGAGACATAAAAATAAATTCCAGTAGCAATAGGTTTGTCGCATAATAGTGAATTCGCATAAAGCGAACCCGCATAAAGAGAAGGAAATCTTTATGTTCTTTCAAAAATGGGTCGCATTCACTCAATAATTCTAGGATACCCAAATCATTTCCGTTTAACTGAGCGCCATTTTTTTCATTTTCTCCACGAAATGCTAGGCCTGGGGATGCTAAAAATTTTAGAACTGAAACCTTTCTTCTCAGTGCTTCAGTCCAATACATCTGCTCTTCTTGAAATCGTCTCACTAGGTCGTCATCAATGCGCGCTGAGGTTTTTCGTCGACTGATGTACGTTGTTACCTACATGTGTCCGGTGCTCACATCCATTTTCATGTTCAGAAAGTCGGTGTTTAAAATGTCATCGATCCCCTTAGAAGCAAACACAGTTTCATTTACGAAACATACCTCTATCAACCATGGTAATGCGATGATTTACATTAGTTTTTCACTTTATTTTGCATTTAATCATTGATGTCTTAAACTTGCGAATAAATTAACTCCAATCCATACGAAGAAATTATACGAAAAGATTTTTGAATTACATTCCATGAATATTGACGGACATTTCCTCAAAGGAGTTTTTAAATTTTCCACTTTATTTAGCATTTTGAACTAAATATTTTAAGTTTAATGAATAATAACGAATTTTTCAGAAATAGATATACTGTTACTGTTTTTACACTATTGTGTATGGATCAATTGTCCATTTCTGAAGAGTAATCGAGCGGAAAAGAAAACAACCCATTTGCTTATGTTCAAGCCGAGTTTAGTAATAGTCGTCTCCATAGCTATGATTCGATAAAATGCATTTAAAACGCAAAAACGCTATGTTTTAGTAGAAATTCAACAAATTGCTAACAGTTATAAAAATAATTAAAATCTACATTCTTTTCCCCTTAAAACAGTACAAACCTCGCTCCGATATCACAATTGTAAAATATTTTGTTATATTTTTTAACGTTTTAAAGAAAAACTCTGCACGATGGATTTAAGATTTCCTATGTAAAAAATTGGGATAAAAGGTTCCTGGAATGGAACCTGGGACTTCAATCATCGCGAAATAAAATACAGCCTGGAGGTGGGCCCTGGCAGCATGAGCCTAATACCAAGTTTCATGAAAATTGGTGCAATAGTTGTTAGTAGGGGACACACACACAAACACACAGAGAGGACCATTTCATAAGGGTATGTTTCCTTTGGAAACCAGCCTAAAAAGAGGACATACACCAAGGAGATTTTTTAAGTTACAGAAGTCCGCGACCCCAAGAATAATCTATGCTACCCCATGGCTGGGAAGACCAGGTTTAAATATGTTGCCGTAAATTCCATAAGATTTTACTTTTTATCTCTTTCAAATACTCGATCGAATGAAACGGGTATTTTATTGATAGCAAAAGAAACAGCAAATTTTAAATTGGCTTGGTTCGGGGTTAGGTGTGATAATTTTCACAAACGGTTCGGTTCGGGTTTCGTTTTATTCGAATAGATAATTTATTTCTTTTGTAATGCATAACTATTTATCGTAATACACGCACAATATTATTTCTATTGATTGACTTAGTGACAGAAGATAATAGATGCTCTAGATGGAAACAAAATGCGATTCAAAATAAAATTAAGAGAAAATTTTTTATTTGCGGGTCCTAGCCCACAGCGATGATTTGGGATACTTTCACTTAGCGTTCATTGCTAGAGAAACTTGAAACAAGATAAATTTAAAGTGTAATGTCAAAAACATGAAATTGAATAATTCACCTCGAAATGCTTCAATTCTTAAAAGTAGCCTCTTAAAATTCGAAGTGATTTTATTGTACTGTTTAATTCTAAATGTAATTTTGCAAATGAAATACTGTAGAATGAAATTGTTAGTAAAGATTCAACACTTTTTATATGAGTGATGATTAAAATATGTTCGAAGCATCGCAATTGCTTAATAGGAAAAAACGGAAATGAAATACAAATTTTTCAGACGTCAATAAATAATGGATACGTAAGAATGGCTTATCTCCTTTTAAATATTGCTACTATTGAATATTAGAAAATTCCGAAAACAGCTGATTCTTATGCGACTCAAATCCACGAAGAGTTCTTTAATTGGCGCCCACATCATTTAGGGATTTCGTGATTGAAATCCCTGAACGTCTCACAGTTAGTTGTGAGCACAAATATGACGTCATTCACTAATTACTTAACAGGATTTTAACATTTTCAACACCCTGTAGCATTTTGAAAGAAAACCTCTGAGCCTCCTCAAAAATACCTAACAAGACTTTAAACCTGTAGCTTAGGTTTTTTCGTTAGGTTCAACTATATGACAAATTAATTTGTATATAAAAAGAAATTTCAGAGATCCCAGTTTAAAATTACCTCTTAATTCTAATTGAAATATAGCTAGTTGAGTGCTTTTCATTAACATTTAACAAGTCAATTACGCTTCTTAAATACATTAAAATGCGTGCACTTTCGTAATTGCTACATTTTTCTCTATCGACATTGTATATTTTTGCGGCATTAAACCTATGTTGAAAAACGTTATGCGTAACATAACGAAATCATTTTTGATTAAAATAACTTAGAAGAAATTTAAAAAATAATTGTTGAACATTACAAAATAATGATAGCTTTCAGCCACAGAACGGTTAATAATGTTTCCAGCTACACATACGATATGGCAGGGCATGTTATGTACAGTGGAGATGAAAAAATCTATGACATCGCATTTTTGCAAACACCTGTAACGCTTTACAACATTTCATCAAAACCCTCCCCGTCTGCTTTATACAATTTGTGAACGACCCCAATGAAAAAAGTCCGATTCTTCATCACAGAAAAATCATCAGTATTAATGAGTAAGTACTGCTTGTAGCAGAAGTGTAAAAGTTTACAGAAAACTGGTGAATGACATTCTTCGCATTAATTTACATAATAAAACAAATCACAGCGAAATAATATTTGAACCACGTTAAAAATTTCCTTCGAAGTTTATGGGGAAACTACTGTCGTTTCATTGTAGTCACAGCACTAAATTTCTGCCTTCTATTATCAATGGAATAAATATCTACTAGAACTTAATTTAGGATTTATATTAAAATGAGACATCCTTATCTGCTGAATGATATCTCCCTCAACCTGGTTAAGATCTGATATCCAAGCCGGCTAAAAATTTTTAAATAAATATAAAATTATTAACCTTTGATCTTTCTTAAGTTGACGAATTGTTAACTAATCAAAATATATATTTTATTGATATTTACAATATATGTCAAGGACTACAAACCTGTAATAAGCTATTGCAAATGCAGAGACACTTCCAATTCTCAAGACTGTAACGTTTTCTTCATTGACACCCAAGGGAAGACGGGTGTAGGACAAAACGGCCGCGAACAAAACTGCCCCGAACAAAACGGCTCCGGACAAAACGGTCCAGGACATAATGTCCCCAAACGCAAACTAGGACAAAATGTCCCCACACAACCCAACCGTGATTGAATTATTCCTGCCAAATTTCAATCTTCTACCTAGTTGTTGTTGTTTATTAAAACACGTCATATGAAAAACGTCTATATGGAGGATAATGTTGCTAACTAACTTTTTCAGAACGAAATTAGGAAAAGCTCTCGAATTACCCGTCCGATTTTCCGGATCCGATTTTCGATCTTCTTTTGTTGTTTTCTGCTTGGATTTTAAATGCTTATCGGGAGATTGGAAGAAACAAAACCCTTCAAACAACTTACCCAACCAGGTGAATTCGCGCAAAAAAATCAGTCAAAATATTTATACTGAAAGGATTCTTGGTCGAGCAAAATGTCCCTTTGAGGAAGAACCAAAACACTCCAACCAACTTCGCGCAAAATGTTCCTCCATGTTGAAAGTTCCCAAAAAACAAAAGAAGACTCGAAATCGCATGGCCGGGTAATTCGAGAGCTTAGCTCAAAATAAATATAGAAAACCTGTTAAAGGCGTTCTAATTAATCATCTGACTGATTCTGAACAGCATCGGAGAGGGAACAATTAATATTTATTCTGTCGCGTGGGGACATTTTGTCCTAGTTTGCGTTTGGGGATATTATGCCCGGGGCCGTTTTGTACGGGACCCAGGGAAGACTGGTGGCCAAAGCGTAAATTCCGTTAAGGGATTTGAGCACGTGGTGCGGATTTCTCCAGAGCGTGGGTACTTCACATTTCGCATAGCCTCTGGAAACCCCCTTTGGCGGAATCAGGAAAATATCATTTCCAAGCATTCGCTCCATGGGACGTAGGTACATGAGGGCGATGAATGGAACATGACTGGCGAATAACCGGCTGCAATTTTATGTGCACGCTCTGTACCAGTCACCCAAAATTCTTTCCTCCCTCACCATGTCCCAAAAGTTCTCCAGCCTTTGGGATGGTCGAAGTATTACCTTCAAATAGAAGGTAAGTGTACGTGAGCGACGAAGCGCCCTCAGGGATTTTGAGCTCGGGGTAGCGCGCCTTTCGTCTTGGTAATAGACCTGAGCGTGAGATGATTGTGGAGTATTCGCTATACGTGCCACGCGAAAGAATTTCCGAAGTTCTCGATGTTTTCAGAAATGTCCGAGCCCGATGGCGCCTCAGCGATATCGCGCCTGGAGTGGTCGCTCCTCAGCCCCATGCCACCTCACGGCCCTGTGACGCAGATTATTTTCAGATTTTTAAGCTTACGGCGGAACGAGCTCCGGCTGTATGCCGAGATTATACATTTGTAATGCAGTAAACCCTCGTTAACACAAACTGCAAGGGAGAATAAACTCATGTGTTCGTGTTAGCCAAGTTTGTGATGACAAACAGTAAAAATATTACAATGTTCTGCTGAAATACACGTACATACATAATAACAGATGTAATTGGACTACTAAAGTAACATAAATTTGAAATATATGATAGATCACACTTATCTGCAAGCTTAAAATATCCAAATCGAAATTAAATAAAGTAAATATGTATTTATCCGCTGAACGACATAGGTACGCAAAATTCAAGGATATGAAATAAAACGAAATAAATTCATATGAGAATTCATTTCACAACAGGTCACTAAATAAAAATAGTTATTATATAATATTTTAGTAATTTATCTGCTTATATTATAGTTTTCTTGCTAAAAAACAACAATCAAAGCTGTCATTTAAAATTACTGGCGCATCTCTGCAACCGTGAGAATGAAAAATCTGATGTGGCCGCCACATGACTTTCTCCATACCAGTAATATTTCTAAAAATTCCAAATAGCTTGCATAATAATAAATATTTTAAGAAACTGCGAGAAAATTTTAGACTTTACAAAGAACAGAAATAAACTCAAACCATAGCCTTCTGATATTGGATACAGCCACAAAGCTCCAACAATTGAGAAAAGAAAAAGGAGCGTTGCTAAGACGTAACTAATCTTTAATTGATAGCAATAGTCGTTGGTAGATGGCGTGGTTGTGGCAGATAAAAATATAAGATATCTCTTTAAAAATGCATTATATGGGGAAATGTTTCAAACCAAAGTTGTAAAAAATTAAATGTCCTACAACTTATATTCCAATATATTTTTACATTTATCAAATATTATAGCAAATATTTAAAAATAACGGATAAGTGACAAGAGTAAACACCCACTTCCGGTTGACCGATTTTTATCAAAAACTAATTAGTTCTTCTGAATTTTATAAAAATGTGAAATATAAAATTTTGCGTTGACGTGACGAATACTTTTTAGTTAGTGCGCCCACATAAAGCTATCTCTCTCTCTCTCACACACACACAGACATCGTCGAGAAAATGGTCAACACGTGTTCAGGAGACCTCAAAACGTGTATTTCCGTTGAAATCTCGAAGTAGATTTTTTTCATGAATTCCCCCTACACTACGTATATGGAGAAAGTAAAAAATAAAAACTTTTCCAAACTATAGAGGCTGTTTTCAATAAATCATTGCTTATTTGTTGTCTCATTTTTGAGCTAGTGCATTTAATGAAGTCTTTTCTCTGTTGTAACTGCTAAGCGTTGAATTGCAGACAATGCAGAGATCACTTGATCTCTTTAAGATCTTTGCACTTCCTCGTCTTCACTGCAGCAGGAATTGGGTCATCTTGAGGAGCGGAAAGAGCGGAGTCAACATCAACTGAAGAATAATCATGGAATGTGAGGTTTGAAGGCACCGACAGCATGTTTAATACTGCCTGCTACTATTCAGGTTCCTCGATCTCATTCATTTCAATCTATGCCGGGTTGTCTAGGCCAGCGGTCTTCAAACTGGTGTACGCGTATCCCTGGGGGTACGCGGAGACCTTCTAAGGGGCACGCGAGCATGAGTAATTTTAAGGGAATCAATTTCCAGATCCTTAACTTCCATATGTACTCTTTCCAAAAATTGATAAGCCTGAGAACGCGCGTCTTTGTCTTTCGAACTTCTTGTGAGAATAGAAAGAGGGAGGAAAGAAAGTAAGAAGTGCAGCCGGGAAAATAGTTGCCACCGAAATATTCTCCTTCGCCCACCCGCTGACATGTGTTCGTCATCTCCCTTCAAGTACTTTCTCTGGGTTCACGCAACTAGAAAATTGTCAACATTCCTCTTCCCACATTCCCGAGGCAAGGAAGAATTTCGACCAAGGCCCTTCTTCCCGCAGTCCCCTTATGAGCTTTTCCCACCCTCTGTCTCTCAACACCTCCTCCTCCACTCTTTTTCGTGACCTCGATAATGAGCAACTTCCAATACTTGCATTGCTATCACTACTAATGATATGAAACTTATATTGGCCGAGTTATATAAATTTCAGGGAAATATTTATTGTGGATTAATTATAGCAATTATTATGCGTATGATAGGATGCTGCAGTTTTAATTGACTTAATCGAGGAAAGTATTCTTTGCAATACCTCGGGTGAAAAATTATTATTGTTTGTTTTATGAAGGAATACATTAAATAAATTTACTATTTACACAAAATGTACGCATATGATTCTTTTATATTACAGAAATTTATGAAATTTCCCGCGTATCAAAGTCGATGTTAGAAGCGAGCAAGCTGATATTTCATTCGAAGTCGCCATACTTACAAACTACACGGTAAAATCAGGGATTGTCGTATAGTTTTTCGTGATTTGCCAGATTTGATTATAATGTTAAATTATAAACGTCATTTGTTTTAGTTGCAGTATAAATAGGGCTTGTGAAAAGAGATAGCTGAAGTGGTTAGTTTCTTCCCAGAAATCTTCCTGACTGAGGGAGAGTAGATGGAAGAGAACATTTTCCTCGTTTTAGAAAGAAGGGGATGAGGAACAAAGGGGAGATGATTTAAGGAGCTCGAATTACTAGGGAAAAGAACACAAGTTTAATGGGTTAGGATTAAGCTCAAAAAGGGCATGGCACTTGGTGAAGGATACGAAACAACCATTCATTGTTGCAGAGTGATTTGTCGTTCTTAAAGGCATCCTCACCATATGGGTTTCAAGCGTTTAACTCCACTCGTTGTGTCTACAGAGA
Source organism: Tanypteryx hageni (assembly GCA_028673005.1). Taxonomy (NCBI): domain Eukaryota; kingdom Metazoa; phylum Arthropoda; class Insecta; order Odonata; family Petaluridae; genus Tanypteryx; species Tanypteryx hageni. The sequence continues at coordinate 199,372,965 of CM054115.1, forward strand.
CATACTCTCCGTTATTCTGCTGCAAGATTTTTGTCGGAGTGATTGTGCGCGTCAGAAGGCTTCTTCGTGTGAAGATGTCTGTGAAAAGTGTCTATATCTTCTCGAGACCTGTATACATACATATTTTCATAAGTTTCTCCGAGGCTGTGATCGTAGCAATTATTTTCAGCTATTCTCAAAATTCATCCTTAGAAGATGCCATTAGCTTGAAAGAAAAGCATCTTCGAACAGCCGAAGCGGTACAGGTTAGTGAAGCTTATTCTTTTAAATGTAACTGGAATGTTTTCCAGGACTACCAAATTTTTCAAGATACACCGGATAAAACCCGCAGATAAAAATTTAAGTGAGTTTTTCAGATTTGGTGTGCGTTATTGAAAAAAGGCAGTTAAAATTATATGTTATCTAATCAAATCAAGAATTATTTATTCAAACTACAGTAAATTATTATCTTATTTCATCTTACTTTGATAGAAAAAATTCACTTTTGGTATAATTTTTTTATTAGGTGTATTTCATACAAATTTGCTTTCAGTTTCGAATTGCAGTTGTTGCTTTCTGGTCAGAAGGAATCGGCGTTGTATACGATTTAAATTTTTGAAAACTCGTCAGCCCATGGATAAATTTCTAATAAAGAGGAATCGGGATGTTGAAGAAAACAGAGATGAGTATCCCTTTGGAAGCAGTAAGGTGGAGTTTGCAGTTTCTCAGGAAACAAACTCAAGCTGTGATTTGAATATAGTGGAGATTTTTCAAACAAATAAAGTTCCAAGGACTACCAAAGTTGAGTTTAAAGAAAAACACCAAATCTACTGCCAATCCTGCATAAAATATGGATTTGTTTCCAATAACAGTGATCCTTCTTTACCACTGTGCGTTCTTTGTCACCAAACATTGTCAAACAATAGTATGGAACCATCTCTCTTGCAACGACATTTATTTACTTAATTATTTTATGAGGAAGGCTGAGGATATTAGTAAAAATGTAAGTAAGCTTCACATTTTCACGCAGTCATCAAAGTTGGTTTTGGAAACATCATACGAATTAACATTGCTCACTGCGAAATTTAGGAAATCGTACACAATTGTAGAAAAGGTTATTATACCTGGTGCACTGCTGATAGCTAAAAAGAGGTTAGATGCCAAGTACATTACTGCTATTTAATAGATTCGTTATTCAGACACCACTGTACTTCGTAGAGTACATGAAATGGTAGAAGACGTTCTCCAGCAGATTGTGGCAGAAATTGCGGTTGATAAAAGATATGCTTTACTGATAGATGAATCCACGGACGTTGCCAATCATTCCCAGTTAATAATTGGAAGTTGCCATTAAAATGGTAAATTTTATTAAGTCTAGGGCGTTAAACTCGCGTCTTTTTAAAGTGATGTGTGAGGAAATGGGGTCAACTCATACCCAGCTAATTTTACATTCAGAAGTGAGATGGTTGTCACGGGGACGCGTATTAACACGTTTATTTGAATTGAAAAATAAAGTAAGACTTTTTCTGACAGAAAGCAAGTCTGATTTGGCTGATTGGTTTGAAAATGAGGACTGGATTTGCCAATAAGGTTATATGGCGGACATTTTCCATAAATTGTATGAGCTAAATCTACAGCTCCAAGGTTTTGACAAAAATATATTTAAGGCACGTGATAAGATAAAAGCGTCTTATCAAAAAATATTGCAATGTTATATGAAAATTAACAATATTTCGATTTTTCCATCCCTTTCTGAGTATATTGGGTTAAACAAGGTTCCTCTAAGTGAAAGAGTATCAGGTATAATTAACAATCATTTGATAAATCTTGGTAAAGCGTTTATGGTATACTTTCCTGAAATTGAGAAAGGGAATGGCTTTGATGATTGGGTAACAAATCCTTTTGCAAATTAGGTTGTTTCCAATTCTTTACTTTCAACAAAATTGAAGGAGGACCTAATCAAGTTGTCAGCTGACAGGTCATTAACAATAATTTTTGATGGTAGATCACTATGTGACTTTTGGCATATAACCCGAAAGGAGTTCAAAGAATTGGCTGACATTGCTGTAACAAAACTCCTTCCATTTACATGTGAACAAGGTTTCTCAGCACTTACATCAATAAAAACGAAAAATAGATATAGAATCGATGCTGAATCCTGTCTCATTCTAGCAAAAAGTAATATTAATCCACGGATACATGAACTATTTGAATAAAAAAACAGCCCCATCCATCTCATTAAGAAATACATTGCCAATACAATTTTACTTTGTATGATTAATAATTGTTTGATAAAATTTGTAATACATTTATATTGTTTTGCTAAATTGTGTACTAATAATAATTGTAATGATAACTCAATCCAAAAGAAAACTTCAAAATTACAGCCTTATGGTCACATAAAATTAAAAAATTTCAATTTATGTACGTTTTGCAGAGATGTATGATCAGTAAAACACTTTCAAGCATATATTACTTTAGGATAAATTTTTTTGGGGAAAGAGGAATGGAAATACGAGTTCAAGGAGAAAAAAGAACATGTAAAATTTCCGACTGTTAAGGAGATTGTTCATGTACTTCTTAAATGGACGATGGTGCGTGTCAATTCGCTATGGTATTTAGATTCCAATGGATACATTTAAAAGAGTGATGTAAGAGTATCATTTAAAAATGTCAATATTTATAATACGCCAAAAATTATATCCTTGGCAACTATTTAAACTTATGATGAAAAATATTAGATGTTAACTTAAAAAGGTGTGAGGGGGTACATAGGTCTTTAAAATTCTTTTAGGGGGTACGCGAGCGAAAAGGTTTGAAGACCACTGGTCTAAGCCAGATCTCGTCCAGACCTTTCTGAAACAATTTTTAATAATTTCAGCATTCACACAATCCAACAAAGCTGATATTTCTTGCATGGCTTGCAGAACATTTTACTTTGACTTTCCCTGGCTTGCTTCTGCCTTTAGAACTGCCTTTAAAAGACATCATCTGTTAGTCTTTTTAAGTTAATCTATGGGCTAGAGGCTGAACGCTGCTCGTGGTATTAGGCGGAAACAAGATGATCCAAACGGAAATTATGATGCTTACCTTCCACATAATATTTATGTTATACTTATATTGGCTTTAATAGCTTCAAAGTCATCGCGGATATGAAGCTCTTTGTGTTCCCCAATTTCATAATTTAGCGTTATAAAATACTACAGATACAAATAAAAAAGGTGAGCTTCGCTGGCAGGATAAAATGATATAAATAAACTTTGATACTTGTTGATACTTTAATCAAAAAACATCGAAACAAAGCTAAAAAGAAAGATAAGACTTTAACCAAGGAAGAAAACCAAGTAGACGCCAAAAAATATATCGCTATCCCTTTCTTTCCAAAAATTACAAAAAACCTAAATAAAATCTTGAACAACATAGGATACAAGGCAACGTTCAAAAATCACAACTCGGTCAAAAACTTATTGGGCAATCCAAAGGAAAAAATACCACCACTGAAAAAATCGGGGATTTACAAAATACAATGCCAGGACTGCGACAAGGCTTAAAGTGGACAGACAAAACGAAACCCCACAGTTAGATTTAAGGAACATTTAACACACACAAAATATGGGAGACCGGAACAATCAGCCGTCGCAAAACATATTATAGAAATAAACCACCGCATGGATATTGAAAACCTAACCTTGCTTAAAGGATGCCCAAATGCCAAGTTAGACGCATTAGAAAGCCTTGAAATTTACAAACAGCGACACGCGAGATAAATCTCGAACCAGGAAACATTGATAGCGTACTATTCAAATTAGTCCCTGTGCTACCTCCACCTCCTGCCCCTCCCCCCTCTCCTCCGGATCTCGATCGGATATAAAAGAGACCCGTGACTGATCATCCTCATAGCTCGCTGAGAGTAATGCGCTTATTGGGTACTTGCGTCCCTATAGCCTACTTCCTTGCACTACGTCTCGTCGTGCATTACCTCATTATCCTGTTCACCCCGATCTTGACCTTGCTTTTCTCGGACTTTGATTTTGGCCAACGGATTTGCTTTTTCGTATTTGCCCCTCGAAATAGGGTGAGGCTAACAGAGTTCCTCCTTCTCACCTATTTCGCTTCTCCCCCACTGCGGAAGCTGGGCCCTGAAAAGGACCTGATTTTTTTCCCCGCTCTTGTGCATTGGCCCTGAAAAGGGCCCTTGCTGTCCTCCCTCTCCCCATTTCGCCCTTTAAAGGGCTTCCGTTTTTCCTGCTTTCTGCAGGGTCTGTGGCTCCGTTGCTTCTGTCGTTGTCGCGAACCGGGGGAGGCTAACGCAGTTTCTCCTTCTCACCCGATTCGCCTCGGATCCGGTCGTGGACCCCGCTGGGGGCCTCTCATTCCTGCTCCGCAGTTTGATTCCTTGTGGTCGTTGCCTGAATGGACCCATCTGCCTTTCTTCTGCCACTCGCAATGTCGTCCTCGCCTCCTGGAAATGCGCCTGCCAGCATGATTCTCCGCGGGCAGCACAGGCGGAGTATGTCATGCGACGGCTTAATAGCCTTCAAAACCCCTGATGGAGCGACAAAGTACGTCTCTCAGGACCGCCTGAGAAAGATGCAAATTGCCTCCATCCCTCGGTTGGAGAATCCTGTGAATCCCCGCAATACACCCCGCCCCTCTCGAAAGGACTGCTTGGTGACTGACACGGCTGCCTGTTCCACCCACCGCAGGACAGGGCGCTGCCAAGTCCAAGGGGGGGGGGGGAAACCCGAAGAAAAAGAAGGGTGCTCCTTCCATGGGGGCTCAAAACCCAAATGCCCCTACCACATCGACGACTCAGGCCCCATCGCACGTGGCGATGGTTCTTCCCGTATCGAGGCAGCCAGCATCCCTCCCTTCTCCAATTGATACTCACCCTATGGAGACAGAAAACCTGGATGCTCCATTGCAAAAGAGGAAGCTCTCTAAATCTCTGGCAATGCATGCACCCAAGGAGTCCGCCACCCAGGGTGCTCAGGCAAATGCTGGAGAATCCGCCCCAGTGACGCCTGATTCCTCCCTACCCCTCTCTGAGTGTACCATGCCCGTTCCTGCATCACTCACTGTGAGTGTCGAGGATATGGAGACCGAAACTTCTTGCTCCACACTGAAGCGGAAGCTTTCGGACTCACTGGAGATAGTACCCTCACGGCAATCGCATCACCCCTCGGAGCCTGCTACCCAGGGAACGGAGGCCGCAGCCGATGAGCCTTTCGAGATCGTGACCAAGAAGAGGAAGAGAATCTCCAGAAAGAAGGTGGAAAATCCATCCTCTAACGCCACCCAACCCAGTAGACCTAAGGTGAAGCCGATTAACGTCCACCCCGACCTCATTGACTCGCTCCAAGAGAGTTGTGGCAATGAATTCAAGCTAGCGATCAGAGATGTCTCCACCAGGGTCATCGTTACCGCGCCGGAACAGCAGGAGAAAGTCCTGCAGATCCTCGACGAGAAAAAGCTCGAGTAATTCTCGCACCCGACAGAGCATATCAAAATAGCTAGACTGCTCATAAAGGGACTGGCCAGTGATTTCCCTCCAGCTAGAGTGGCCGCGGGGTTAGCGGTCTTGGGAATCACGGTTAAATCCGTAAAACACATGGTGCAAACGGCAGAGGGGAGGACACAACCTGACAAGACCAGGAAGTTCATCGCCGTGGTGGACAAAAATCCGGGAATCCGTCCCCTTCACAAGATCACCCACATACAAAACTGTCGGGTGCAGGTGGAGTACTTCAAGGAAGGAGTTGCGCTGCAGACCTGCTTTAACTGCCAGAGGTTCGGGCACTCCTCCCTTGGGTGTAGGATGGTGGCCCGCTGCTACTAGTGCGCGGGAAATCATCGGTCCCGCGACTGCCCCAACCCACCCACGGCACCCAGAAAGTGCTGTAACTGCGGTGGTGACCATCCCTCCACATACAGGCAATGTTCTGTTTACCTTGAAGCTTTGGAAAAGGCGCTTGCGGCAAATGAGCGCAATGATGCGCTACAGCGCAAGGCCAACAAAGGCAGGACAGTGACTCCGACGGCGGTTGCCAGGCGATCCTCCACTGTCGTCCCGGGCAGAAACTTTGCGGCCGCGGTGGCCAGTGCCAGCACGACCCCTTATCCCGAACTCCTGAGGAGGGCTGAGCCTGCTATTCCAAGCTGTGCCAGCACCAAAGCGGCCTCAGAAGGATCTTCCGCCTACGGCAAAACCACAGGCATCAACACCCTCCGCGGGGCAGGTAGTGCCCCCTGCGCCGCGTGGCGCTCCTCCCGCCACTCGAAGCCAACCTGTTCCCTCTGACAATGAGGAGCTATGGGATACCATATTTTCTATAACGAGGGTCCTGAAGAAGCACATTTCCAGCCGCCAAGGGCTCCTTCTCCTGGCGTTGCTGGAGGAAATTGCCCTTTCTAAGTCCGGAAATGGAGATACGCCGTAAAAGGGGGTGTTTTTCGATAGTGGGTTGGAACGCCAACGGTATTCGCCACCGTACCGACGAACTCCTCCCACTCCTTCATGACCTTGGTGCCTCGGTCGCTGCCATCGGCGAGACGCGGTTAACGCCCAACATCCCCCTAAACCTGCGAGGGTGGGCTGTGCTCAGAAAGGACAGGACAGGCCGCCCTGGAGGGGGCGTCGCCTTCCTGATCCACACGTCCCTAAGATTCTACGAGGACCAGCTCCCGGAGATGAACCAGCTCGAGGCAGTGGCCGCGGTCATTCGCATGACCAAAGGGAGGTTGCGAGTGGTGGCCGCGTATTACCCTCCTGGACAAGACCTTGATGAGGATGATATGTATGCTCTTTTCCCCCCTGATGGAGTCCCGACGGTTGTGCTTGGCGACATTAATGCCAAGCATAGAGCCTGGAACTTCAGGCTGTCTAACCCCAGGGGGCGGAAGCTCTATCGCCTCATCGAGGATGCGGGGTTATCTGTCTTGGGGCCCAGAACCGCGACCTACCTTCCTACTTCTGACGTTCTGGACATTGTCATTTCCTGAAATGCTCAGTCTTCTCTTAACGTGTCCACCCTGAACGAGCTATCGTCAGACCATCTGCCGATACTCCTTCATTACGGCAACCTCCCGGTCAGGCTCCCCCTTCAACGGCGCGACTTCGCCAAGGCGAATTGGGTAACCTTCCGTGTCCAAGTAGTTTCTGCCCTCCCGGCTAATGCTGAGGAGCCGCACTCCCCTGAGCAAGCTGATGCCATGGCAACTTTTGTGTCTGGTGTCATCCGAGAAGCAATGGAGGGGAATATTCCCTGGAAATTCACTCCCAGGCTGATCTCCCGACGGCTCCCTGAGCCAGTCCGGCGGATCATCACCCACAGGAACAGTGTGCGGCGGAGGTGGCAGCGCCACCGCACGCCGGATTTGCGCAACCTGCTCGACCACCTTAACAGGGAGGTCCGAGAAGCGATCCGGGAGATTAAAACCGACGCCTGGAAGGAACAGTTTGCGGAGGTGTCCCTTGCTGATCACTCCATCTGGCGGGTTTGTCGTGGTTTAAAATCCACCCAGCGGAGTGACCTTTCCCTCTCAACTCCTACAGGAATTGCCTGCTCCCCCAGGGAAAAGGCGGAAGTGTTTGCAGAACATTTTGATAGCACCTTCCGGCCTAACCCTTCCACTGCTGACTCGGCGGATTCTGAGGCGGCGGTGAAAACAGCCATGAATGCTACTCAGAATTCTGCTGATGACGATCGGGACTTCTTTTCTCGGATGGCACCGCGGAAGTAGTTGCTGTCATATGGAACCTATCCTCGCACCGCTCTCCAGTTGATGATGAAATCAGCGGGTTGGTGATTAAGCAGCTCCCTGTTGCAACTGTACAGTTCCTTACAGCGCTGTACAATGGCTGCTTACGCATCCGGCACTTCCCTGAGGAGTGGAAAAGGGCGAAGATAATTGGCATTCCCAAAGCTAATAAGGCTGCGGGTGTTGCCGAGAATTATCGCCCCATTTCCCTCCTCAATAACTTTGGGAAGATGTTCGAGAGGCTGATCCTCCCAACCCTGCGGAGACACCTCTCCGATTGGAATATCATCCCTGGAGAGCAGTTCGGCTTCCGCCAGCAGAATTCCACCTCGCATCAGCTTGCCAGGGTCGTCGGCTTCATCACCGACGGCTTTAATGTCCGGCATAGGACGGCGGCGGTTTTCTTGGACATTAGCCATGCGTTTGACCGAGTCTGGCAGGAGGCACTGATGGCCAAAATGCTTTGGGCTGGTATGCCTCTACCCCTAATTCTTCTTTTGAGGTTCTACCTGGGGAACAGAAAATTCGGCGTGTGCTGGGAGGGAGAGCGATCCGGGATTCACCTGATTCAGGCGGGCGTCCCCCAGGGATCCGTCCTAGGTCCAGTGTTATCCAACACCTTCACCCATGACTTCCCTAGGGACCACGGGCCTCAGGTCATAGTTGGTCTTTATGACGACGATGCAGCCATCCTTGCTAGATCTACGAACGAAGCAGAGGCAGTCAAATACCAGCAGCGAGCTCTGGATAATGTCAACGCCTGGTACTGCAAGTGGAGAGTTGCAGTAAATCCATCCAAAACCGTCGCCGTCATGTTCCGTGCCCTCCCTCGGATGCAACCGGCAGCCACGCTCACCCTGCAGGGGCACGCTATCCCATGGTCCTCTGAGGCTAAATACCTCGGAGTGACCATGGATAGAGGGCTAACCTGGCGCCTCCACATCTCCGGCGCGAGAGGGGCTGCAACAGGTGCAGCACGCAGACTTGGCCCTATCCTTGGCTCCAGGGAAGTCACCCTGGAAACCAAGGTTAGGCTATATAGGGCCTGCGTACTGTCGATCCTCACCTATGCCTCGCCGATATGGTCCGACGCGGCAGCCACCCACATCAGGAAGATTGCCGTAGTGCAAAACAATGCGCTACGGATGATCTTAGGGGTGAGCTGGAGGAGCTTCGTCCGAGTGACGGAGCTCTAAGCCACAACAGGGGTTGAGCCTGTAGAACGCGTCCTGGAAAAGAAGGCCAGGGCATTCTACCGGAAGACCGCTGGCTCACTGCATGCCCTCATACGGCAGCTCTCAGGGATCCGCGTGATGCCCTGGGACAGGTCCAGGCGCCCGATAGCGTCGATGGGGGCGGAATTCTCTCCTCTGCCCAAGCGGCTGAGGCGGCAGCATTTCCTGCCGCTGCAACATAACCTGTAATATCATAACCTGCAGAAACCTTCTCAAAACCTGGCAGGCTTATAGCTTAGCTGGCAGCCTGGAATGGGGAAAAGACCACTGCCTTTTCTCTAACACCCGCTCTGCAGGATCATCCTCACTAACTTTGAGTCACTACTACACTACTTGGCCCTGAAGATGGTCGCTTGGCGACCGAAATACTTATTGGCCAAAAACTGTTTGCGGAAGTACGTTTCATCGACATCACTGGCACATCATTATTTTCCTAGAACACCGTTGGTTTTTTCCTTTTCGTTCAGTCGCTGTTAGGTTCCCTCCCCATTGTGGGGTCTTTGCTTCGTCGGAGGATTTTTGGCCGCACCGTGGGAAGTTTTCCTCTGCATCGGCTGTTCACCAACACTTTTGCTTTTTACCAGCTGTTGATGAAAAAGTTTTTACCCTAACGAACCTACTGGCTTCAGGAGAAAAAAGTTTAATTATATCATTACAGATACATTCGAACGGATAACTAAATTGGTCACGCGTATTTGTGTCGCAAAAATAACGCGCGTATGTATTAGACTATACTGAATCCGAGTCCAACAATAGTCGCTGCTATGGCAACTCTCGTAATGACTGATAAAAACTACAAAAAGTTGACGCAAAATTCGAAGAAATACGATCGATAAGGAAAATTCTACTATAAAAATTAAAATCTTCATTCATTTCCTCAGAGAATAATACAAATCCCGCTCCGATATTACGATTATAATATATTTTAATGTGCAAGATAAACTTACCCTGCACGATGGATATCAGATTTCCTATGTAAATCAAATGGGAAGGTAGTTCCTGGAATCGAACCCGGGACTTTCAATATTCGCAACAAAAATTATCCTCGGGATCTCGGGCCCAGTAGCAGGAGATTTCCATCATGTTTCATGAAAATCGGTCTATTGGTTTAAAAGTTAATAGGGGAGACGGACAGACAGACGGACAGACAGACAGACGAACAAACAGACGGACAGACAGACACAACGACAAAATTATAAGTTTATTTCCATTCTGGAAAGTAGGCTAAAAATACTATCGGTTAAAAGTAGACAGACGGGGGCCTCGCGGCGGTCAATCCCTTGGACCTTCATTAGCCGACATTATCTTCAGGTGCAGCAAATCCAGCCCATCAACTTTATATGCTGCACAGCTATTCATAGTTAGTGAGCCATGTTCTCGAAGACGTGGTAAATTGTGTGTAAACTCCGTATGCTCTCAATACCTTGCAAATTAGAATTTAGCCGTCGCATATCATCATTAGCATTGCTATCGCACCAAAGCACATCGCTGTCTACCGTGAATGATAAGTGTTTACATAAACAACCTCTCAACATGCCGGAAACAAAGAATTCTGGTTCTAAAATACGTTTGACTGAAACAAGTGTTCGTGGTAACTGATTACTTGAGCTCTTGGTTACCGAATTTTGGTCGAAGTTCGACCTAAGCGAATTTCTTGTCAATAAACCAACTCACATTCAAGGTCGGGAAAATATTTGTTCGTGTTAACCGAGTATTCGTGTTAGCCGAGTTCGTACTAACGAGGGTTTATTTTTCTGGTCGTCGATGAGACCATCGTCAGGATACTACTTGGGAGCAGTGGTTTAGGTGTGGTAGGCGGTTGGAGGTGGTAGGGGGACTCTCTTTGGCTGGAAAACGCCATTCTTCATCTCGTAAATAGAATTTTGGGAGATAGAATTGGCCACGTAATAACTGAATCGCCTGGCTGATTTCCATAAGAACGTACGTTATAGACTTTCAAACTATCAGATGTGTGTGGCAGAGGGTGTTCTTGAACTATAATTACACTAATGGAAATCACATTGGCATATCTCATCGGTATCACGTCATAACAGCGCAGGAATAACAGCGAACGTCAAAACAGCGAAAACAAAAACGGCGAACGGACAAATCAGCGAACGTCAAAACAGCGAAAAATCGGAATATGAGAAACAGCGAACGTCAAAATGGCTGAACACAGTTTAGCAAAAGTCAGTATTGTAGTTATTATAGGTAATAAATAATTGCTGGTTATTAAATTTTAAATAGTCGGAAATGTTAAACCAGAAAATTATAGTTATAAGCGAATATTTTAAAACTGCGCTGAATTTACTGGAATTACTGAAATTAACATAAGAAACGATACCTACATCCTATAGAAAAATTTACCAGATTTTTTAGTGGTAGTAGGTCATTTTAAAAGAACGACATTAGCTAGTTTTTTGTTGGTTTCATTATGAAAAACCTTTTAAGGATTTATTATTATGGCTCCAAATTCGTTTTAAAAAATCCTTTCGTATTACTTAGATCTAAAGTACATTAGTTATTACACGTATATATAATGGGCGACTATGATACAGAGTGCAGGAAAGAAATAGAAAATATGTAGTTAATGAATAAGGACATATATTTACATTAAAAGTCAAAACTAATACATTTTCAAAATTACTGTTAAAACATTACAAAAGATACTTGAAAGTACGTTTTATTTGAAAGTATGTCAAAAATTGTAAGAAAAATATTACAAGAGATAATGAATTCAAAAAGCCTTATGCTTGAAGATGAAAAATTTGGGCGATTCCTTTCAAGAAATTTAATCTATCTCGATTGTGGTACTCCTTAACGAGACCTTCGATACTTTTGTATGTATCTCGGTAAATTTTTCGGCTTTTCGAGGGTTTTTGCCGGAGATGTATTGTTCAATTTTTACTTTATGAACATTTTTTTCTTTTTGTAAGCATTCAATAAATTTCCATATGGTAGGATGACTGATCCAATTAACTGGCAGAAGCCACGGTGCTAACCTTCTAATGCATTATTAGTTCCGCTACGCTGGACTTAGGCGAGAGAAATAAAGGAATTTGTAATTTTTGAGCTACAAGTTTATTGTGTATGACATTCTATTCTATTCTATTCAATTCTATTCTATTCTATTCTATTATGCTGTATTTGATCTTTATGATGTTCCTTAAAAAATTCGAAAATTAGAATTTCTATCTCAAATCCATTGAATTATAAAGATTTTGGATGGACTTTATTACTTACATTTCTGAAATATTCGCATATAATTATAATCTACTGTATTTTCCCCCTTCCACAATCCATTGGCGGCTTGCAGGGTATATATGTAAATGTATTTTGCTATATTTAGTTCAGCCATTTTCACGTTCGCTGTTTTTTACATTGCCATTTTTCGCTGTTTTGACGTTCGCTGTTTTGTCTGTTCGCCGTTTTTGTTTTCGCTGTTTTGACATGCGCTGTTTTGACGTTCGCTGTTCTGACGTTCGATGTTTTGACGTGGAACCTGTCTCATCGCATCTGGGAACCTATAATAATGAAAGAAGCTGTCTGTGTCTGTCATAACTCTTTAGAAAATAAACCCAGGAGCTTCAACTTTTGGCAGCAGCTTTAAGTTGATCCTGAGAGTTGCAGTGCCAAAAATAATTCAAATCGGCCCACCGAGTCTTAAGGGTCCCCATTGTAGGTCCAAATGTTTTCGGTTTTTTAAGATATCTCAGCAACCAATTGACCGATTTTGATGAATCCTCCACCAATATCAATGTTGAACCAAGAAACGTAGAGACTCAAAACTTGGCATACATACTAAAGAGACGGTGAGAATATGCACCTCGGTGTCAGAACTTTGATTTCTTGGGGGAGGATGGAGATATCAAATTTGACTCTATAATTAATTTATTTATAACAATTAAAGGGGAATATTGGTCACTTACCATGAGAGTACCTTAAGTTTTGATGATAATATTACCGAGTGATATGAGCATGAAAAATTCTAAACTCTAAACCCAGGGCAAAGCCCGATCAATTACGCTAGTTATAAATAATAGCATCTGTTGTTTTTATCGATCAATTTTAAGTATTTTGTTTTGTGTTGTGTCCTTGGTTCTCCAAATGTTCTCTTCACCTATTCCAAACGACTTTTGTTTGTTTTTATGGTGGTTTATAACACGTTTTCCAATTCCCGTCTTGCCCCCGCTTTTCCCTTTTCTCATCTCGCTCTCCTCTTCTTTTCTCCTTGACTCTTATTTTCTTCCTCTTTGTAACTGACAGTGAGTTAGATGGAAGAAGGGTCTGCTTAGTTTCAATTTCGCCAAAATAAAACACATCTACTTATCTATCCTTTTCTCAATCCTGTCGCGCCCTCAGCAAATTTCCAATTTCATCGTTTTCACCCATTCATTATTTTTTAAAATTCAGCTATCTGGGATATTAGGGTTTCAATATTGATGGCGCGTAACGGGACATTTTTCTGTGGACGGAGTGACAATCCGATTTGAGGGATATTAGAAATATTTCTTTCAAAATAGTTCCGTACAGGCATCTTCAGATTCTCTCTCTCTCTCTCTCACAATTTTCATCCGTGTAGGTGTTTAATAATATATATCTCTTTGCTGTTTGTTGACGAAATCCTGGAGATTACTGTAACCCAATATCTTACTGAAAGAATGCTTCTTATCATTTTTTAAAACAATAAATCAATCTATGCTTCTGTGTCGGTAGGAAAGAGGGGATCGTCAGAATTATCTGTGACGCGTATTGATGGCCTCATAAATTTTCCGTTGCTATTTCTTTGATTGGTTCTTTATTGTCCTTTCTCGGACGTGATAAGGGAAAATACCTTCTTGCGAAAGTTTATTTGGAATTTGTAGCGATAGTCTAAGGTCCGAATTAATATTTTTTGTCGCTGTTATTTTCAATTTATATTTTTAGTTTCCTTTTGAAATGTGATGCCGTTTTAGGGATTAAATGCATTATTATTTAAATCATTAATTTTTAATCTATATAGAACTCTAATAAGAAGAGCGGAGCAAGTGAAAGTAAGCGTCTCCTTAAGGAGGATATGGTTCTTTTATCACTATAAATTATACAATAATCGGACATCAAAAAATCGAAATTGTCTTTTTCCAACGACTTTTCATTTTGGAAAAATAAAATCGACACCGCGGCTTCTTTTCTTAGGAAAACGGCGCACGGTTGTTGCGATAATGAAATCATAGTTCTTACGGATACTTCGGGTCGCTTACCTTATTCGAATCATCCAATGTACAATTCCATAAAACATTACCTTACTTCACAGTTTACATTTGGAAAGGTTTGGGGTAAGGTAAGATTGTGTACGTGACTTAATTTTTTGCTTTAAAAAACCAGTTAACAAAACTTCCACAATTCAGCCATTTTGTCTTTAAGAGTAAAACTCTATCTTTTTTCTATGAGGTTTTGGATTAGAAGCTCGACTCGGTATCTGATTTACTTTCGCTTCAAAAGAGGCGACGCTAACGCTGCAAGTGGAAGGTTCTTTCATTATTCCTCTTCTAACCGCCGTACTGGGAAAAGTGGTCTCATCGGTACTCTTCAAGTTCTCTTGATCGCCGTGTCGTATAGATCGATAATTTACGACGAGGAATGATATCAGGATACACGATAGTGAAAGATTTGATTTTTAGAATTTTTAGCGATAATATTAGGAAGAAACCACGTCAATCTCTCCGTCTTAAAGTGGAGCAGAAATTTAAAACGTGATTTCAAAAATTATAAAATCGCTATTCCAAACAACTTCTCTATTGCTCTCACCAGAAAAAAGTGGGTTAAATGCGAACAATAGCCTTTTGCAACGAGGAGGTGATGGAAGCGGTGCAAACCTGGTTGCGCAGGCAACCGAAATACTTCTTCGCTGCAGGGACACGCAAGTTACCCGAACGATGGAAAAAATGTCTTGAGAAGCAGGGACATTATGTTGAAAAATAAGCAAGGTTTGAGATTTGTGCAGCTTGTGTAGTCATGTTAAAAAAAGTCCAGGTTAAAGTTGAACACGGCTAGTAGGACAAAAATAGCGACTTTTCCCACATTTTCATCTGTTCTTGATGTTGTTGGACGACCAGATTGGTTGTCATGGCTATCATAATCTCTGCTCTCACAATCATAAAAGCGTTTTACCCATTCGAGAATACGATTTCTGAACTTGCCGTAACATTTCTATAATCTCTGTATTTTTCCCAGTTTAATCAAGAATTTGATTTTGATCCTTTACTCAAAGAATTGGTCACTCAATTTTCGACGCACACTTGATACACTACTTATTATGTATATGTAAAAAAGAGGGTCCTTTTATGTGCGCATACATCGATATAGATTCGGTGGACCAAAACATTCACAAATTTTATAACATTCATACTTTTATAATCAACAAGTCTTCGATTTAATTAATGAGCTAAGAAATCCGGTCACGCTGTAGGATGGCAGGTCGATCAAATGCGAGAATAGCAAAAAAGCCCAAAACTTAAAAACTTTTCATTCATTTTTGACGAAACTTTCAGAAATTACACGGCAGCACTATTGAAGTAATGGGTTTGATTACAAGGAGCGTTCATTTTATCCATTTGATCAATACGGGATTGAGTGTAACACGTTTATCATTTGCATGTTAAAATTACCTAAAATCATCGTAGGAATTCGGGACTTGAAACAACAAACGCCAAAAAGAACGAGCTTTTGTTTTCATTCAGTCGATTTTTTAATACACGTCTTATCGGTCTACAAATTAGTTTTAACGCGAAAATGAGATTTATATTTACGTGAAAATCTTTCGTCGTTAAGGTGATTTGCATTGTTGCCGGTTTCGTGTAATATCTTATGATGGACTGCGTTGTATCTGTTCACAAATTCACATACCTAAGAAAAAAATTTCGAATCTCCAGCTCATCTGGAAGTGTCTAAACATTAGTATCCTCCTCTGTATATGTTATCGTATGTTATATCCTCCTCTGTAAGGAACGTCTATATTTAATGACTAGTAGAAGGTGCTTGCATATTGCAAGCATTTCATCTCTCCTTGAAAAAAAAAATTTTTTCAGAGAGATATTTCATCATTAGGAATATTTCTTTAATTCTAAAGATTTCTCCTCAGTATCGGGTTTCGTTTTTAATTATGGAACAATAATGGAGTTAAACAATCATTAATTTTATGAATATTATACTTTTGGGTTATTAATGCCACACATTTCTGCCAAATTTTAAATTTATAGCAAAATTAAAAGTGAAATTACATTTTTTAAATGTTTAAATTTAAATAATTTTTAAGGGCCGCAATAACAAATTCAGGGATACATTGCAATGTTTATTATTTTTATATAGACAAAATTCTAAATAATTTAAAAATTTCAGCTTCCTAGCTCGCCGCGTAGTGTCTAAACATTTATCTATTTGTTTAAACTTTAAGAATTTTTAACTGCTTAACAAATTAAAATATCAAAAATTCTAAAATCCCTATTTCGTAATTTTACAAGTCCTACCTCTAAAAAAATTTCAGCTCCGTAGCACATTCGGAAGTACATAAACCTTGAAAATTTGTTTAAACAATTGCGAATTTTTAGCGGCCGCATTGTAGCACTTGTTCATGAATTTCGTTTTTTCTAGTAGGTTTTGCTCAAAATCCCACCTAAGAAAAAAATTTCGAATCTCCGGCTCATTTGGAAGTGCCTAAATATTAGTATCCTCCTATATGTATGTTATATGTATCTTATACTAATAGTTGGTGCTTGCATTCTGCAAGCATATCATCTCAATATAAAAAAAACATTCATTTTTCATATTTCATCATTACAAATATTTTTTTAATTTTAAATATTTCACCTTCGGAGCGATTTTCCTTTTTACCTTATGTAAAAATAAAAGACTAAAACAATGCCAAAACTTTGAAATTTATAGAATTTAATACTTTCTCAGTTATAGGGTACTAATGCTACACATTTCTGCCAAATTTTAAAGTTGTAATACTTCTAGAAGTTAAATAACAATTTTCCAATTGTTTAAATTTTAAAAATTTTTAACGGCCGCCGCAATATGTTTATGGAGAAATTCAAAAGTTTATTTGTGCAAATGCACTACTCTGTACATAACTTGAAAATTTCAGCTTCCTAGCTTATCCCGTAATGTCTAAATAGTTATCTATTTGTTCAAGTTTTAAGAATTTTTAACTGCCAAACAAATTAAAATATCAAAATTTGGATAATACCGATTTCGTTTTTTTACGAATTCTACTTATAAAAAATTTCAACTCCGTAACACATGCGGAAATACATAAACCTTGAAAATTTGTTTAAATAATTGCGAATTTTTAGCGGCCGCATTGTTGCACTTTTTGAAGATTTTCGTTTTTTCTAGTCGGTTTTGCACAAAATCCGTCCTAAGAAAAAAATTTCGAATCTCCAGCTCATCTGGAAGTGCCTAAACATTAGAATCCTCCTCCTCCTCATCCTCCTCCTACTTCTCTGTAAGAAACGTCTATATATAATGATACTAGTAGAAGGTGCTTGCATACTGTAAGCATTTCATCTCACCTTGAAAAAACATTAATTTTTTAGAGAGATATTTCATTATGGGAAATTTTTTTTAATTCAAATCATTTCTCCTAGGGACCAAATTTCTTTTTTTCCTTATGGAACAATAATGGTGTCAAACCATTGCTAATTTTTGCAATTTTATGAATATTATACGTTTTACGTAGGATTTTGTGCAAAATCGACTAGAAAAAACGATAATCTTAAGAAAGAAACAATGCGGCCGCTAAAATATTTCGCAATTTTTAAACAAATTTTAAAGGTTTATGTATTTCCGCAAATGCTACAGAGTTGAATTTTTTTTGTAAGTAGAACTCATAAAAAATGAAATAGGAATTATACAAATTTTGATTTTTTAATTTTTTTGGCAGTTCTTAAAGTTTAAACAAATAAATAACTGTTTTGGTACTACGGGATGAGCTAGGAAGCTGAAATTTTCAAATTATATACAGAGTAGTGCATTTGCACAAATAAATATTTGTATCTTCTCATAAACATATTGCGGTGGCCGTTAAAAATGTTTAAAATTTATTTAACTGGAAAAATATTATTTCACTTCTAGAAGTACTACAACTTTAAAATTTGGCAGAAATGTGTAGCATTAGTACCCCATAATAGAGAAAGTATAAAATTCTTAAAATTGCAAAGTTTTGGGATTGTTTTAATCTATTATTTTTACATAACGGAAAAACGGAAATCGCTCCGGAGGTGAAATATTTAGAATTAAAAAATATTGTGATGATGAAATATGAAAAATGAATATTTTTCTATGTTGAGATGATATGCTTGCAGAATGCAAGCACCAACTACTAATATAACATACATATAACATACATATAGGAGAAATGTATGCACCAACTCTTAGTCATTATATATAGACGTTTCTTACAGAGGAGGAGGAGGAGGAGATAACATATAACATATAGAAGGATACTAATGTTTAGGCACTTCCAGATGAGCTAGAGATTCGAAATTTTTTTACTAGGTAGAATTTTGTGCAAAACCGACTAAAAAAACGAAAATCTTTAAAAAGTGCAACAATGCGGCCGCTAAAAATTCGCAATTTTTTAAACAAATTTTCGAGGTTTCCGTATTTCCGAATGCGCTACGGAGCTTTCAATATATCTATTAACTTGTTATTGCGGCCGTTAAAAATTATTTAAATTTAAACAATTAGAAAAATTTTATTTCACTTCTAATTGTGTTATAAATTTAAAATTAGGCAGAAATGTGTGGCATTATTAACTCAATGTGAAAAAATATAATACTCCTAAAATTGTAAAAATTAGTGATTGTTTAATTCCATTATTGTTCCATAATGAAAAAACGAAAACCGGTCCCGAAGAAAAATCTTTAGAATTAAAGAAATATTTTCATGATGAAATATCCCTCTGAAAAATTAATGGTTTTTCAAGGTGAGATGAAATGCTTGCAGTATGCAAGCATTTCATCAGTTCTAGCATATTATTTATTACTTTCCGTGAAATTAAGGCAACTATCCGTAATTTCCAAATTCTCTGGCAATCGGCTCGTGTCCAAATTTTCGTAATATAAACAGATAACATATACCATAAACAACATAACATATATCACATAACACATATAAAATATCACATATAACATACTATAACGTGTATATAGGACATTTGTGTTTAGGCACTTCCAGAAGTGCGGTAGGATTACGCGCAAAACAAACTAGAATAAAAGGAAGTCTTTAAAAAGTTGAACAATGTAGCCGCTAAAAATTCGAAATTGTTTAAACAAATTTTCAAGATTTATGTATTTCCAAATGAGCTATGGAGCTGATTTTTTTATTATGGGTAGAATCGATAAAAAACGAAGCTGATATTATACAAATTTTGATATTGTATTTT
Source organism: Tanypteryx hageni (assembly GCA_028673005.1). Taxonomy (NCBI): domain Eukaryota; kingdom Metazoa; phylum Arthropoda; class Insecta; order Odonata; family Petaluridae; genus Tanypteryx; species Tanypteryx hageni. Next base: position 199,392,366 of record CM054115.1, read on the forward strand.
TTGGCAGTTAAAAATTCTTAAAGTTTAAACAAATAGGTGAATGTCTAGATAGTGCGGGGAGAGATAGGGAGCTGCAATTTTTATGTAATTTAGATATTAGTCTATATAAACGAATAAACATTTAAATATCTGAATGATATTGTTATTGCAACCGTTAAAAATTATTTGAATTTAAACAACTAGATAAATGTTATTTCACTTCTAAATTTGGTACAACTTTAAAATTTGGCAGAAATGTGTTACATTATTCACAGAATGTGAAAAAAGTATAATATTCTTAAAACTGCAAACATTAGTGATTGATTTACACCATTATTGTTCCATAAGGTGTTAATGAAAATCGGTGCAGAGGAGAAATCTTTTGAATTAAAGAAATATTTCCAAAGATGAAATATAACTCTGAAAAATTAATGTTTTTTCAAGGTGAGATGAATTGCTTGCAGTATGCGAGCACCATCTAATAGTATAACATATATATAGGAGGATACTAATGTTTAGCCACTCCCAGAAAATCAGCAGACTCGAATTTTTTTGTCGGTAGGATTTTGTGAAAAACTGACTAGAAAAAACGAAAATCTTGAAAAGGTTCTACGATGCGCCTTCTAAAAATTCGAAATTGTTTAAACAAAAGGTTCATGTATTTCCAGATGTGCTACGGAACAAAAAATATTCCTATAGTTAGAATTTGTAAAAAAAAACAAATAGGGACTATATATATTATATATATAATATTCCTAAAATTATAAAAATTAGTGATTGGTTTACTACATTATTGTTCCATAAGGAAAAAACGATAATCGGTGATTAGGAGAAATTTTTATAATTAAAGAAATATTTCCCATGATGAAATATGTCTTTGAAAAATTCATGTTTTTTCAAGGTGAGATGAAATGCTTGCAGTATGCAAGCACCTTCTACTAGTCATTATATATATACGTTTCTTACAGAGGAGGAGGAGGACATAACATACATATAGGAGGATACTAATGTTAAGGCACTTCCAGATGAGCTGGAGATTCGAAATTTTTTTCTTAGGTAAGATATTGTGCAAAACCGACTAGAAAAAACGAAAACCTTGAAAAAGTGCAACAATGGGGCCGCTAAAAATTCGCAATTGTTTAAACGAATTTTCAAGGTTTATGTATTTCCAAATGTGCTACGGAGTTGAAATATTTTTATAAGTCATCATCATCATCATGCTTCTGTCCGAAGACAGGTTTTAACTGAATCGCTGCCTCCATTTCTCTCTCTCCCGAGAAGCCTCTTTTATACCTCTATAAGTAGTATATTCCTGCTTTATATTATCTAATATTCCTATTCTTTTTCTCCCTTTTCCTCTTTTTCTGCTAATTTTTCCTTCTAATTGTAAGATCATCCTTTGTAAACACTGTGTTTTCAATATGTGCCCAATCCAATTTGTTTTTCTTTTCCTGATTGTTTTTATTAGCGTCCTTTCTTCTCTCACCATTTCTAATACTTCTTCGTTTCTCTTCCTCTCTGTCCATTTCACTTTCATCATTCTTCTCCATACCCACATCTCAAAACTTTCTAAATATTTTTACTCCTTTCTCCTTATCGTCCACGTCTCTGCACCATAAAGAGCTATGCTCCATATGTAGCATTTTGCTAATTTCTTCCTTGTTTCTAGATTTATTTTCTTGCTTGTGAGAAGCACCTTCTTCTCTTAAATGCTGCTTTTGCCATTGCAATCCTACTTCTGATGTCCTGTGTACTACTTCCATCCTGTGCTAAAATACTGCCGAGATATTTGAAACTACTTACTTGTTCCAATTTTTTGCCATTTTCCATTATATTTAATTCTTTATGTTCCTTTGAAACCACCATGACTTTCGTTTTTTCTGTATTGATCTTTATTCCATATTGTTGGCCAACCTCAACTAGTCTGTCTGTCATCCTCTGAAGCTCTTTCTCGCCTTCTGCTATTAAGCCCTGATCATCTGCGTATTTAATGGTGGTAATATTTTCACCTCCTATCTTAAATCCTTTCTCTTCCATCAACGCTTCTTCTGTTATTGTTTCTGCATAAATATTAAATATCGCTGGTGAAATAGGACAACCCTGCCTCACTCCCCTCCCTATTGAAGTACTTTCTGTTTCTTCTCCTTCAACCCTGACTCTAATCTTTTGATCAAAGTAAAGGTTTTTAAGCAGTCTTTTATCTTTCCAATCTATTCCTATTTTGTTTAAAATACCCAGCATCTTATCCCATTTCACTCGGTCAAAAGCTTTTTCCCAATCTACAAAACAAATATACATATCTTTATTGACTTCTAGCGCTCTTTCTATCATGATCCTCATACATCCTATAGCATCTCTAGTCCCCCTTCCTCTTCTGAAACCAAACTGATTATCTTGCAGATCCTTTTCTATTTTACATTCAATTCTTTTGGTTATTATTCTGGTTAGAACTTTATCTGTATGAGAAATTAAACTAATAGTTCTGTTACAACATTTTGCATTGTTCTTTATCTCCAGTGGTACCATCACAACATCTAAAAAATCTTCAGGCCATATGCCAGTATCATATACTTGGTTAAAAATTTTGTGAGTTGCTTAACAGCTTTAGACCCCAAAACCTTAAGAACGTCCACGGGTATATCATCACTCCTAACAGCCTTCCTACTTTTCATGTCATCAATTGCTCTTTTATCTTAAGTCTCGAGAATACATGGTCCTAGCTGATCTTTTTCCACATCCTCTTTTTCATTTAATTCAATATTTCTTGGCTTTCCTTCTTTGTCATACAGAACCTCAATATATTCTTTCCAGACATTCTTTACATTGTCTGGCTCCGATACTATTTTACCACTTTTGTTCATGATTCCTTTACGTCCTATCTTTCTTGCTTTTTTCTTGAATAGTTCCCTTGCTTTGCTATACATGAGGTCTGTTCTACAAATTCTTTCACATTCGACAATCTCCTCGAATTTCTCATTTATCCACTGTTCTCTGGATATATCTGTTTCCCTTCTTAAAGAATTATTTAACTCCTTGTACTTTCTTTGGCCTTCTTCAGTGTTTATGTTCTTCCACTTTCTCCACTCTTCCATTTTTTGCAGCATGGCTGCTGTGATCCAGGGTTTTTTGATTCTTTCACCCGTTATCTTTCCTACCTTCTTTTCCATTACATCTTTAATGTTGCTATGGATGTATCTCCACTCCTCATCTACATTCTTCCTATTTTCTTCATCTCTCTCCCCCAACCTTTCCTCCAGCTAAGTCATAATAGCCTCCTTGTTTTTAAGGAGTTCCTCTAAGTTCCATTTCTTGTTAACTCTTTTGTTTCTCTTAACGCTCTTCAGTCTACATTGTATATTTGCCACCAAGAGGTTGTGGTCAGAATCGATATATGCCCCTGGTAGTGTTTTCACATTTTTAATGCTATTTCTAAATCTTTAATTGACTAGTATGTAATCTATCTGGTATCGTCTCTGGTCTCCTGGGCTTCTCCATGTGTAAAGTCTCCGCTGGTGATGCTTAAACCATGTATTAGTTGCAATTAATCTATTTCTATGGCAGAATTCCACAAGTTTATCCCCTCTTTCATTTCTCTTCCCTAGTCCATATTTTTCCACTATGTTATCTTCCTGTCCCTCTCCGACTACACTGTTCCAATCTCCCATTACTATGGTGGTGATCCTTCCTTTTCCCTCCTCCTCCAATATCTTCATAATCTGTTCATAGATTTCATCTACTTTGTCGTCGCCAGCATTAGTAGTTGGCATATATACTTGAATTATAAGCATTTCCACTGGCTCCATCTGAAGTTTTACGGCTATTAATCTATCATTAACTGTCACTACCTTGCTAATTCTTTCAGCTATCTCTTTTCTCATTATTATCCCCACTCCCCTTTCCTTTTTCTCCCCTCCCGAGTAAATAATCTTAAATTCGTCTGAATTTATCTAGCCTTCTCCTTCCCACCGAATTTCACTAAGACCTACTATACCTACATTATTCCTTCTCATTTCTCTTTTTAAGTTCTCTAGTTTACCCCCTGAATTCATAGTCCTAACATTCCATGTGCCTATTCTTAATTTCTCACCACTTGCTTTCCTATTAATGTTAAATTTCCTCTGTGCATCCCCTAGGGTAGTCCCCACCCGGAGATCCGATTGGGGGACTATTTTACCTCCGGAATATTTTACCCCAGAAAGATCCATAGAGGTATTTTCAGCTTTTCAATCTATCATGGGAAATATAATGAGGTAGTTTAAACAAATAGATAAATGTTTAAGTACTACGGGATGAGCTAGGAAGCTGAATTTGCACAAAAAAATTTAAATTTCACCACATATGAATTGCAGCGGCAATTTAAAATTAATTTAATTTAAACAATTAGGAAAATATTATTTTACTTCTAGAAGTGCTACAACTTTAAAATTTGGCTAAAATGTGTAGCATTAGTACCCCATAATGAAGATAGTGTAAAATTTTTTAAATTGCAACATTTGGGGATTGTTTTAAACTATTATTTTTACATGTGGGAAGAACGAAAATTGCTGCGGAGGTGAAATGTTTAGAATTAAAAGACTATTTGTAATGATGAAATGTCTGTCTGAAAAATGAATGTTTTTTCAAGTTGAGATGAAATGCTTGACGTATGCAAGCACCTATTACTAGTATATATATATATATATATATATATATATACACAAATAGTTGGTTCTTGCATTCCACAAGCATTTAATCCCACCCAGATAAACATTAATTTTTCAGAGAGATACGTCATTCTTAGAAATATTTTTTTAAATCAAAAGTTTTCTTTCATTGCATATGGAACAATATTTGAATGAAACAATACCTAAAATTTGCAATTTTAAGAACATTATAATTTTTCTCATGTGGTGCTCTAATGCCTCACTTTTCTGCCATATTTATACATTGTAGCTCATTTTGCAGTAAAATAATATTATCTAATTATTCAAATTTTATATTTTATAACGGTCGCAATAAAAATTTCAAGGACATATTTAAATGTTTATTTATGCAAATGTACTAACTTCTAAATAATATAAAAATTTTAGCTTCGTAGCTTGCCCCGTAGTACCTAAACATTTACGTACGTGTTTAAACTTGAAGAATTTTTATCAGCCAAACAAATAAAAATATATCAAAATTTCTATACTATGTATTTCGTTATGTTACAAATTCAACCTCTAAAAAAATTTCAGCTTCGTAGCACATTCGGAAATATATAAACCTTAAAATTGGTTTAAACATGTGCAAATTTTTAGCAGCCGCATTGTTGACCTTTTTCAAGATTTTCGTTTTTCTAGTCGGTTTTGCACATAATCCTTCCGTCGCGACGGGACCAAACTCTGCACCCAATTTCTATCTTTCCTTATTGAACAATATTTGATTAAAACAATGCCTTAAATTTGCAATTTTAAGAATATTATACTTTATCCAATGTAAGGTGCTAATTCCACACATTTTTGTCAAATTTGAAGTTGTAACACATCTAGAAGTAAAATAATATTTATTTAATTGTTTAAATTTCAATAGTTTAATGCGGCCGAAATAACACTTTGTTGGAGATTTTCAAATGTTTGTTAGTTTAAATGCACTGAGTTCTACTTAACTTTAAAATTTCAGGTTTCTAGCTTGCCCCAAAATACCTAAACATTTATCTATTAGTTGAAAATTTAAGAATTTTTAACAGCCAAAAAAATTAAAATATCATTATAATTTTTTATTTCGTTTTTCAAAAAATCTATCGGTAAAAAAATTTCAGTTTCGTAGCACATTCGATAATACATAAACCTCAAAAATATGTTTAAACAATTGTGAATTTTTAGCGGTCGAATTTTTGAACTTTTTAAATTTTCTTTTTTTATCTATAATTTTCTACAAAATGATTTTAATAACTCGAACCTACAGCGTATAGTTTTCAAGATAAAAATTATTAAACTTTAATGTTCAAATGGGGTTAAAACAACCCCTAAATATTACCAATTCTAAAATTTTTTTTATAGTTGGTTATGAGAAAAATTCTATAAGTTTGCAAAATTTCAGCTTCCTAAACTTATTAGATTGGTCTACACAGTGAATTACGTTTTACCATGCTAACTTATGGGAGATATTCCGGGGACTCTGGAGTCGAACCCAAGACACTGTAAGCAAAAGTGACAATAATTCCTAATAGATACTGCGGCCATCTAGCAACACTGAAAATTTCATTTTTCTAGCTCACCGGCAAGTGCTCATAATTAATTTACAAAAATAGCGCAATGCTTTTCTTATGGGAAAAAACGCAAATTTGGGAATTTATGGAGTCGAGCTCATGTCACTTAGGTAAAATGTCTCATTTTATCTGTAGGTGTCTCCATCATATCTACAAAAACTGAAATTTTCAGCTCTCTAGCTTTTGTAGTTTGGGCTGGAGTATCCTCCTGTTATCATTATATATAGACGTTTCTTACAGAGGAGGAGGATATAACATACTAGTAGAAGGTGCTTGCATACTGCAAGCATTATATCTCACCTTGAAAAAACATTAATATTTTAGAGACATATTTCATCGTGGGAAATATTTCTTTAATTCAAAAGATTTCTCCTCGGGACGAAATTTCTTTTGTTACTTATGGAACAATAATGGAGTAAAACTATCAATATAATTTGCAATTTTAGGAATATTATACTTTTCCCAAATTCAGTAAATAATGCCACACATTTCTGCCAAATTTTAACTTTATAGTACAATTAGAAGTGAAATAACATTTATCTAATTGTTGAAATTTATTTAAATTTTAGCGGCTATAATAACAATTTTATGGATAAATTGAAATGTTCATTCGTTAAATAGGCTAACCTCTAAATAAATTAAAAATTTCAGCTCCCTAACTTGCGGCGTAGTGTCTAAGCATCTACCAATTTGTTTAAATTTTAAGAATTTTTAACTGCCAAACAAATTAAAATATCAAAATTTCTATAGGCTTAACGTTAAATTTATGAATTTAAAATAATTAAGAAATTTACAATAAGTACTGATGCAAAATGCCCACGTTAGTCAGTTAGTAATTATCTACACTACACCACTAAAGGCAATTTGCATCAGTGTAATTAAACGAGCAATAAAAAACTACAAATTTTTACTTTAATACCGATTGAATCATCGGCCGAACACGGAATTCATTTCCAAGCGAAACGTACTGGTCTATCTGAAGGCGTCCCCGTGAATAGATTGTTTAGACTTCCCCTAGGAAGAAGTCGTTTCGTTGCCTTGTTCGCTTTTAGTACGAACACTTGGAATGGGGACTCCAATGAACGGCGATGATTCACCCTACAGAATTTAAAACATTTGTAAACAAGAAACTCCGCGAAATTGCTTAATGACAAATTTAGAAACAGACACACGCTGGAGTGTTAGTGTTAGCAAAGATAGTCTACGCTAAATGTTAACCAGAATGCACCTGATTCCAAAGGGAATTTATCAACTCTTCGCCTAAAACTGTCTGAATGAAAAACATAGAAACAGACGCGACTGCAGTATTAGTTTTACTAAAAGAGAAAGATGCCATGCTCTAAGAAGATTACAGAACACATCCGTTTCTATGTAATAATTGGAATTTATAAAAATGCAAATCTAAGGTAAATCTAGGTGAAAATTAATATGAACCCAGGGCTACTGTTCCTCTACGCCTACGCTAGCCAACTGTGACTTTGTTACGTAAATTGTTAGAAGTTTAGGTAACTAAAAGTTGAATAATTAAAGCTACTTCGGGATTCGATGGTGGCGATTTTACGACGAATGTCAGTCAGAATGCATGATGTCCATATCCTGTAAATAATAATATCTATGAATAAAAAGAATGATTATTAGCCCGATTTCTCTTCGCTGCCTCAATTAATTGATAAAATCCTGCTCATTACTGTAACCAGCGTATTCAGATACGAGCTTATTACATGAAGAAATGAAAGGCTCCAGGAATCGAACTCACGCCGCTATCTCAGACGACAACCCGTGTAAAAGACACGCGACGAGTAATTCGTGGCTACTTGGTGGAAATCTGAAGGGTCGGATAATTAAACTATGGTTGGAAAACATGAAGCACTACCGTCCATAGATGACTACAGAACCCGAATCAAATGTGGACGGTGCGGCGCCCCATTATTATCAATACCAATTGACGTGATTTAGAAAAGGAGCGATGGTTCCGATTCCCTCAACACCACAACACGAAAAGGCAAGAAAATTCCGAAAAACACTACGAAAAAGGTGACACATTATGCAGATCCATCTGAAATGTAAGTCAGATATGTTGATGCCAAAGATAGATAAAAATATTTGCTGCCTTTTATTCCCTGGTAACTAAGAACAAAAGTTAAAATTCCTTTCAGATAATTTGCCAGGAAAATGGAATGGTGATATTCAGGAAAATATAACGGAATTATCTTTATATATTATTATTTAGACTTTTATTTCCATAGCGTTACAAATTCAGAATAAATATTATGAAATTTTTCATTTGAAAAACCTCATGTTTTAAGATACATAGAGAGAATGCTTGTCGTTCAGAAATGAATCTATTGTTGTTGCACTCTCAAAATGGCGGGCGAAACGTAAAATTAAAATGATAGTTCCCCAAATTAAAATCATGAGTACGTAATTGGTGTCCTCTTCGCCTATTATAAGTGAAATTGATTGCACACATTCAATTCAAACGGTTTTCCTTCCTCTCCATAAGCTACAACTCTCGAGTTTAACAGACAAAATGCTTCCGATGTAATTTTATGAATTCACTGTAGGAAAAATATCATCCCAGAAAATCCTCTTCAAGTTACGTGTAAAATATTTTGTAATTAATCTATATTTAAAAAGTATTCATTTGGGCGGATCAGAAACCTATACAAGTCATAAATGCATTTAACTAACCAGAATCTATTTTCAGCTGAGTGAGAACCGTAACTTTTAAGAATCGTCTCGATTTCTTATGCTATCATAAACATTTAATACTATGTAGTTTGAGCTATTCACCTCCTGTGACTTAGCGGCTTTCGCGATCATCTCTGCTTTCACAAGGAAAGCGATCCATTCACAAAATCATGCCTATAAATTACGCGCGAACCACCGGCTGACGCCACTGCCTATTTCTGGGAACGAGATTTTAAATCATTTTGATTTACGTTTCTCGTTGACAGAAAAGGGTATTTCTTAGGTTATTCAACCGAAAATATTTATTCAATAATTACTGTTAATTTTAAAACCATATTCCGAAAAAATAAATTAACCTTAGTTATCCAATGTTATTAAAATTTAGTAACGGATCGATATTTCGACAGGAATGAAATGTTGCGAAATTCAATGTTAATTGAAAATGTGCATGGGTAGCTTAAAGATATCAATCATACTTGAGCAGTCATTTGTAGGACTGATATATAATTAGGTAATCAAATGACATCGGGAATCATTAATTTATTTAGAGATACGTGTTCCCTTTCAAAATATCACCTTTGGGGTTACAATGCATTTATTAATGTTATAACTTCGAATGGAAATTTATTTTCATATACAATCAACAATAAAGACTAAACAATTTTGTTCTGTTTCTATCATTAATGAGATTCAAATATATTATTATCAGTTGAAATTTGGGAAAGATTTTACACCAAATCTTAAATCCAATTTCTTTGCATTGGTTTTTCCCCGTTTTTTTTCAAGTTTGGCACATACATGAATAAATGTTTATTGGAAAACACTTAGCAAGCAACGAAAATATATAAAAAACACAAATTAAGGAAGTGAACATAAGCTCGAACATATTTAGCTTTCGCAGAAATTGTTCTTGGAATCTTTAAAATATTCAGTCTGACTTTAAAACATTTACTTATAAGCACAACACCGATGTATAATGGGATATATATTTAATTTTGTTACCGTCGTATGGTTTATCGGTACAAAAGCTTTGTTGAAACTTTAAATTAGCGCAGAAATATCTTGAATGTGTGACAGATGCGACGCGAATTAATAATTCCAAACAATCTTTCGCAAATAGTCGAACATTTTGCGAGAATAAGACTAATCATGTAGCCGTTGAGAATTCATATGACATTTATGACTAAGAATTTCCTCAGGAATAAACAGCTTAAGTATTGACATTAATAACGCATCAGTCAGTATAAGAGGAGAACATTTAATTCGGAATTTTAGACGTATCTTTGTGCGAGTGCCCAAGTGCCCAAGGCACTATGCCTTCGGTCAAAAGAGAACGCGAGAAATTGACTGTCTCTTATACGTAGGCTACGGCCAATTCGTCATACACGTAATGTCTATTTCTCTCTTTGGGAAAATTCATGAACTTTACGACTTTGAATATTTTTAAAATCCTTAGATATTCAAAAATATTTAGTGCGTCAGTTATTAGGAACGATGAGAAATTGCACCGAAACCTTCTAACAGCGCACTTCTTACGACCTTTATTTTATATCATATATTAAATGAATCTCCATTATTGTGCGTAACTCTTACAGGTTTAAACACTGGCAGTTATAAACAAGTTAGGAAAGCGTGTCATGAATAGGCGCGTTTCGTGCGATGGAGTATTCGAAATTACCGTATTTGCCCGAATATAATGAGCACTTTTTATAAAATGGTGTCTGTAGGAATTCACTGCTCGTTACACTCGCACACTCTCTGTGAATGTTTTTTTTTTAAATCGACCTTTAAGAATTCTGTGAGCGTCATAATCGGGTGCGAATTACATTTGGGAAAATACGGAAAACGATATTATTTGAACGAACGAAAACCATAAAACAGCTAAATACTGCGGCCCCATTATGATTCCCTCTGTCTACTGAAACTTTTTTTCTCTTGAGTCGTTGCATTAATATACGTATTTAAGTAACTTTATACCGCAAACGATATGATGCCGGGGAAATTCAAGCTTTTTATTTACAGATTTGTTTTCTAATTAGATGTAATCAATCAAACAATGGAAATTTATTTTAAAGATAACTCAATTGAGTTAAGCAGTAATATTTACGTTTATGTTCTTTTCTTCGTCGTAGATAATTCAATTATTTCCGCTTACAAAATGTTGCATGCAAACGTAAGGAAATTAAATGTAGTTTCGGATTATTTACTTGCTTGCCCTGAACACTGTTTTAGTTAATTGATAGTAACTCAATAACTTTGGCTAAGATTAATAAAGGTGAAATACTCCTTTAGCCAAACAATTAGAGGGTTACAAAACCCAATGCATTTCGCCCACAAGGTGGGCATCGTCAGGGGTAAAACCTGTTTCAACAGTGACTGGGAGCCAACTGCAGTTAGGTATTTCAGCGGCATAGATATCGTCTGGGCTGTCGGGGTAAACCTATAGGGGCCGCAATTGGTGTGCTCAGCGAGAAACTCATGTGAAGGCCTCGAAGAAACCCAGCCCTGCGTCCTGTGCAGTCAAAGGAACGACACTAAGCAGGTACCTCCGATTTCCATATATTAGACCGGGCGAATCTATTTAAATAAAATTTAGTGATTTATTTCAAAAAGAAAAAAACGCAAAAAATGTAAACTCCTCTTTAACGGGATTTTCAACAGAATTTCCTCCACTATGATTCGATATAAATTGCACTAGTATATTAATTTAAAAATTTCTTCTCCGCGAATAGAAATCTTGAGGTTCTCTCCCGATCTGGAAAATGGCAATTGATTTCTCAGCCGCCGACCAAGCTTTGTATTTCCGCAGTGCAATGGTTTTCGATTCGGAAAAGCCGCCCGCCTTCCATATAGAAGACATGGGTTCAGTTCCCGAAGCTTTTATTTACTCCATTTGATTAACACGAAGACGAGTGTAGCGCATTAATCGTTTGCATTTTAAAATTACTTAGAACCAAGAATTAAATTTTGGAGTCCTATGGTTAATTATAATAAAAATGAAAAAGGAGAAACCTCCTTATAACCATAAAAATGCAAAATGAAGTGCACAAATACACACAGGTTTAAGTGAAAATACTCCACGCCAGGGATCGAACACACACAATCTCACACACTCCGGGATAAGGGGAACTACCCCACGCCAGAGACCCTTGTTTACACGAGCACGGAACACGCAAACAAGTAATCCACAAGTTGAACTACTTTTTAAAATGGATGCCTAGACACGTATTTCGGGATCAATGATTCCATCCTCAGTAGGCCGATCGTAAAGAAGACGATAAAGCTAAGTATTGTCTACTCTAGGGTCCGTGTCTTGATTGAGTGTAACGTCTTTGTGTGTGTGTAATTATGGCTAATCACCCTCTTGAATTATTATAGCCATAGCTCCTTCCACACCAAACACACTCACAAGGGAGGAAGGAAACCTGGTGCCGGCATTAGCCTAATTTTAACGAAGAGCACCAAGGGGCCCAACGGCTTAACGTCCCTTACGAAGGACGGAACGCTGACTTTTCGCGGTCTCCTCAAACCACACAAACAGGGTGCCGGTCGACCTTGGAATAAATCCTACTTTCGCAGGATTCGTGGCCGCTGCCCTATCGAGCATCAAGCGAGTACTAGCCATCGTCCTAACCACTTCACTACCGGCACCCCCAAGTCTTTGTTTTTGAAAATGGCTAAACTTAAGGCCGCATCTAAAAGGTAGTTACTGGAAATGGGTTCAAGCGATTTAAGGTTATCTAAGGATGTGGAGTGTTGTGTGTGAAGGATGTGGGTTGCTACGCATGATTATTCAAAATTTCATTTCTGATGTATGTAAGTTCTTTGAACCTGGTATCAATTTTTTTGGTCTGGCTAATGTAAATCTATTCACACTTATCGCAGTTGATTTGATAAATGTCGGATGTTTTCATGAAGTGGGATCGTATCTTTAGTGTTTCCAAGCAATTGACGGATATGATTTTTGAACTACAATGCAATATTTAAATCAGAATATTTGAAAATCGTTTTTAGGCTCCGTGTGTATTGTGGAAAGAAAGGTAGCTTTGGTTATTTTTCTCTTTTGAGGCGGGTAAGGATTGTATGGTTGTTGCATTTTTAATGTTTAATTTATGTCTGTGTTTTTTAACTGAATTATCTTTCAGTTTAGTGGGAAAACTATTTGTTAAAGCTGTTTTTAATGAAAACTAAATCTTTAAGGAATTCCGATTTGTTTAGTGGTACCCGTAGAATTCTGTACACGAGGTAATTGTACGCTGCGATATTTTGGCTGTAGCAGAGTTGTGAGTCAACCGGTAGTGTGTGTTGGCGTGTGTGGGTTATTTTTCTTGGTAACGAGATGTAAAATTCACGGAGCCATTGCTTTCTATTTCAAAAGTAAATTTAATCGATGCATATTGTGAATTGATACCAAGCAGTGGTTATGTATCGAGTTTATATCTTTGGATACTTAAACGATTTTGGCTATGATGCTTATGAGGTGCATTATAATCACTATAGTGATAGTGATATGTGGGAATCCGATTACTACGAAGGTGTAAATTTGCAAGAAAATACCACATTTGAAAAGTATGTGAACATAACATAACATCACATAACATAACATAAAATAACATAACATAACATAACATAACATAACAAAGTGAACATAACTATTCCCAACTTTGATGGGATCCAAAACGTATGTCATCGCACTTATTATTTAGAATGCATGCCAGTGGAAGTGATTATTTATAAAAGAAATAGTGTGAAAACGTATACTCATGGTGCAAGAACCTGGAAGGAATATTGTTATAAGACGTCTCATAATAGAGTTGTGTGGAGTTCAATGAAATTGGGGGAAATGTGCGTTCAAATATATCTAGCTGATATACCTTATGATGCGCGTATCATAGACTAAATGTTCTTCGGAGACTATATGGGAAGGAATGATGTCTATACATTTAAGTGTTTAAATAAGTACCTATATGAAACAGTTGCGGGAGTTTATATCTATAAAAGATAATCTAACTATCAGTGGTAACGAGAGTAGTATGTATTGTATTCAACCAATGTTATTAAAATATGGAAAGGCCAGATTTAATACCTGTATTGAATTGTAAATGTTTGCCGATAAACATAAAATTGGAAACCATCGCAACTTACTGCTTTTATTCGAAGGTGACATCCAACATCATTATTTTTGGATTAAAAATTTTGACAGAGTGGTCCACAATCAATTATGATTATGATGATGAGAAGTTAAAACTACATAAAAAGGACTGTAACCTGAATGCGCCTTCGAAGATCGTGCTCCCTAATGATATCGAGAAGTGGCTTAAATTTTAATATGTAGCGAATGTCATGCGTGTACCTTTCGTTGTTTATGCTGACTATGAATGCATCCTTCCAAAGGTTTAAACATGTGAACCCCGAACAGATCATTCATATTCAAAATGTATGCAGAAGCATGAAGGTGATGTCTTTCTGCTTCATTGTCATTGCCTCAGGTGATGAAACCTTTGAACCGATTTTGTACCTGGGGCGTGATGCAATGGAGGTGGTTGTGAGGCATATGAAAGCGGTGGCAGAACATGTGCGTGAAATATATAGAAACGTTGCTCCGATGCCTGCTTTGAGTCCGGATGATGAGGAAGCATTCGAATCGGCAACCATTTGTACCATGTGTGGAGGAGAGTTAAGAGTCCATCGTGTGAAAGATCACGATCATATTTCTGGGAAATTTAGAGGCCCAGCTCATTCAAATTGCAATCTAAATTGTAGAAATCCAAAACTATTTTCATTCATAACATTTCTGGGTACGATTCACATTTGATTATCCCTCATTTAGGTTATGATCAAAAAGGAATACAGTGTATCCTTAACTCTGATGAGCAATATATTTCCTTCTCGAAAAATGTGGGAGACGGTTTCTTTGTTCGATATTTAGACTCGTTTAGATTCATGGCCGCACCCCTTTCAAAATTAGTTGATAATCTTCCTCGCGAAATTCCTCAAGAATTGAGCTCAAGCTGCGGGGCTGGTGCGTCTTCAGGAGGGACAGGGTCACAGGCGCTGGGGGGAGGTGTGCGTCGCATTCCGGGTCCACTCCTCGCTCAGGTCTCACGAGTATCCACTCCCTGGTATGGCGGAGCTAGAAGCAGTGGTCGTAGACATCCAAATGACAAGAGGGAGGCTTCGGGTGGTGGCGGCGTACTACCGCCCTGGAAACCTTCTAGAAGATGACGACATCTTTTCTCCCGACGGTCGTGCTTGGCAATTTCAATGCCAAGCACGGCGCCTGGAATTCCAGGACTCCTAACCAGAGAGGGCCTAAACTCCATCGGCTCGCACAGGTGGCCGAGCTGACAATCCTGGGGCCTACGTCACCTACGTTCGTTCCAGTCCCTGACGTCCTGGACGTTGCCATTACATACAATGTCCAGGCGTCGCTGAATGTCACCACCCTGTGCGAGCTGTCGTCAGACCACCTGCCGATCCTCCTTCAATGCGGCAACCTCACGGTGAGGCTCCCTCCGCCCCGGCAAAGAGACGTTTCCAGAGCTGATCACTTTACATGAAGACCTACATGTATTTTACAACGTACTTCGCAAGAATATTGCTAAATATGTACTCATCTGAGAGAAAAATATTGAGAACAAAAGTTAAATAAAATAATTAAATACGCATTTTTTATCAAATAATTTTTCCCGTAAAACGTAAGGTTTACGATTCATTTAAAGAGAAGGAAATAAAGTGTTTACGTAATTATACGATTTTCGATGTTCTTTTGTTCATTCCAAAAAATATTAATGAAAAATTTTACAACTCGGGAACCGCTGGACATATTTTAATGAAATTTAGTATTGGGGAGTTTTACTAAAATTGGTTAACCGATTCCAATTTTAGTTTAAATCCGACTAAAATAACTACCACTTTACATGAAGACCTACATTGTTTTACAACTCGAAAACCGCCGACGTATTTTGATGAAATTAGGTATTATGAAGTTTTCCTAAAATTTGTCGATCTCAAAGAATGCATTTGGAAACTCTGTGTACTCCGACATGGAGTACACATTTCCATACTTGTTCGATTTGTTTTCAAAGCAACGGAAGCTTTGGTTTAAAGACACAATCAGTTAACATATGAGTTTTAACGAAAATATGTACATTGCACTTGAATTCTAAGAAAACGGTGAACTAGTAATTATATAATTAGCTGAAGTTGGATGGATATATTAGTACCCGAGGATATAAGTGTAATAATTCATTCTTGCAACTGAGGTAGTCAATAACCAAGGAGACCACGAAAAGCATTGACCATGCAAATAGGTTTGGAGTATAAAAGCGATTGAGTGAATAATCAAGCAGGTGAGTATGTTAAATATTAAGGAGTTACCATTTGCCATGACCTTTTGTGAGGCATGCATATTCGTCGGGTTATAGGCGTAGCTAACATGTATTGGCTTTCATAGGCGGAATAGTACATATGAAGTACTCGTGGAATACGCCTCAACTATATGGGATCCGTCCGAGAAGGTCCATATAATTCAATTAGAAAGAGTATACCGCAGAGCAGCCAGATTCATAAAACAAATATATGAAAATACGCTAAGCTTCACATCTTTATTGAGAGATTTGAACTGGGTATCATTGGAGGACCGCAGGCTGAACGCTAGGTTAAGGCTCTTGGAGAAATATAGGTCGGAAGGTCTAGCGGAGAATGTTTTAGGATTAACTGAGGAACCAACATACATAGGTAGACACGATCGTGACAATAAAATGTGTGAGATCGATTTTAGGACATAGCCTTATCGAGGCTCGTTTTCCTCCGCGGACAATACGGAAAATAAAACCTGAGAAGGTATTAGGTAGGCTTTGATGCATTGCACCCCCTGCTGTATGATGGATTGCCAATTTATTTTTAATAGTGGGCCGCATTACTAGGTGCGTTTACTATGACGGTTCGAAATATCAATATTAATCCGGAGTTACTTGAGATATTTTGTGGTTTCGCCAAGGAGAAAATCATTTTGAAATTATATTTAGCATTAAAACTTCTCAAGGCGAAGATTTTTTAGGATACTAATTAAATATTTCAAAATCTAACTAGTTAAATTTCAACTTTTGCATCATAAATTCGTGGGGCATTTAAGAAACTAGAGGGACTGCCCTAGATAGTTCCTCTATTCGCTATCTAGCGAGATTATTTAACTTCAAAACGTTGCAAATCTTTTATGACGAATCTATTTCACCTAAAAGACGGCGATCTGAAATATAAGGTTCTATTCAAATAATCTTTATATTCATCAGATTAGATTTCAAATAAAAATCGTACCATCGTACGTTTCAATTAAACAAAAGTTTAAAAATCCCACGTTAACCAGTTAAAAGAGCAACACCAGGAAGTCTCCGTTACGAGAAGATAGACGCAGGGGATTTCTTTTTAAATCATACCTGAAAATTTGGGCGTAGTTGTATATCTGCATTCAATTTTGACCAATTTCACCACTCTGACCAGTAATAAGAATTTAGGGAACCACATTCCATTCAGCTTCAAACGAAATTATCCCGATTATCAGGTGTTTTTGTAGCGTGAGCATTTTCCACGAGCAACAGGTTGGAAAAACAAGAATGTCGTAAGGGAGTGGATCGCGGGACAAAAGAAGGCGTTTCAGAGGAAAAATATAATGGCTGTTAGATAAGAGGCTTTAACAAGAAGGAGGGTTCCTCATCGGCAGCCTCGGTGAAAGAAAGGTTACACGCGCCGCTGCGTCGGGCGTCATCCGGAGGTCCTCGTGGTCGAATTGGAATATGAGGAAACCAAAGCAACGTTGACATCGATTCCGCGTCACGTCGTTCGATAGATATCTGACACAAACGAAAACAGTAATAGTAGTAATTGAGTTTTTAAGTGCGTCAACGACTATTGTCATTTTGCACTGTCATCAAATTGACATACACTCAGAAGGGAGGAGGTAAACCCAGTGCTGGCCAACTCTTTACGAAAAGCACCAAGGAGACCAACTGCTTAACGTCCCTACGAAAGCAGTTAAGAGCGGTAAGATCTATCGGGCAAGGCGATAAGTGTCTTTGACGTTTATCTATTCAACTCGTTCCACAACTTGGAGAGATACGGATATTCCCAGGTTTGAAAAAACTATAACTTAAACTTGTTTAATTTTTAATCGCCATTTGTCATGAATTCCGTGGGATATCCATATACGTAATGCGTTCCATGCAGTCGCCAAGAATTAGATTTTATAGGAATTGGTGCTAAACAGTACAAAAAGTAGGAAGAACTTTGATCTTTGATTTTCCCCGGTTTGAATACAATTCGCGTTTATGGGATCAGCAAGAGGATAAGCCACGTATTTGAGTTAAAAAAAGATGATCCCAAGGAATCGGGAAAATAATTTATATGCAAAACGTTGCTTTGCTATTAAAGAATTTTGAGGGTGTAGAACTGGGGTGGGCAACCTTACTAATGCTAACACTAGTCCATTATAGAAATACAAGACCACGATGATAAAATATGTGAAATAAATTGTAGCACAGATATTGAGGTAAGTTCAATTGAGGGAGTGCGGGGAGGGGGAGTGAAGTGGACACAATATCGGGCTCGAAAAAGTTAATTCTTACAATTTAGGTTTTTCAGGGAAACCTTTGTTAAAGTCATAAGTAAAATCCATTTTTGGATGTTTATTTATATTTTACACTAGGGAACTGCAAATTAGCTACGGCAGTCAATCCGAAATATGATCTCTTGCAATGCGAACAGATTAGGCGAATGAGGGTATACGGTGGTATACGCCGTATACCCTCTCTATGATTTTTCAAACAAATCGCGTATGATCGCCTTATGAGAAATTATACAGGTTGATTTTTAAAAACAGCTAATTCCTCCTTTTTTTCGTGGCTCAGGATATTGAAGCTGCACCTGCAATCCTTGAAAATCTGCGGCCCACAGGTTTAATACCGATATTCTAATACTACTTCTGTTTCGATCAGATTGAAAATTAATACTGTACTTCTTATTTATATATATATCACTAAAAATAATTGAAATAAAATTTCCAAGGAAATTCAAAGTAAGCTCATACGTTTTCTCCTGCCATCGTAACATTATATTCATGTACATGCTCTTATAAAACTGGATAAGACCCCCCCTCAAAGATTTACTTCCGTATACAGTATACCCTCTGCTTTTTTACTACAGCACTGCGAATAACTAACATTCCTTTGGCCTAATAAAAACCTGCTATGTAAGTTAATTTTTACCATCGCCCAATATCTTATGTATAGCGAATACATTGTCAGTTTAATTGGAGGCTCACCCCTAGGTTGTTTGTTTTTCGAATAATTATTAGGGATCATAAATTATCATTATTTTTCCGTATAAAAGCTACTATTTGAAGAATAGTTCTCCAGTTAATTTAGATGCATAATGCTAACAATATTTTTTCTTCATTTATTTAGTTTTAGACCCCTTAATGTAGAAGGATTTTCCTTAACTGATCACACACAAACTATATTTTCACTGTTTGTGAATTTATGTGGAACTCTATAAGATGGTGTGCAGCATCTTAATTTATCAGAATTAGTAGCTGAACTCTAGTCGGTCACCATAAATGGCCTACACTCCAGGGGCAAACAGAGTTTGTCCCTGTTTGGCTGATGTGAAATCTGCTCACTTTAGTAACGTCCAATAACCTTGCCTGGACTGAGATTTCACCGAGTTTAAATCATTGCAGAATTATCAGATGCTAAAAACCAAACCCAGTAAAGATTAAAAAGTGTAAGGAAGTGTTTTAAGGAATTTCTTTTTACAAACTTCGTTATAATGATAGTATTTTTTCGTACCGGATGAATTTTTAATGCATTATAAACCGATATTATCCTTACAACAATATTCATTAAAATGAAAAAAATTTACATTATGTTACATAGTAAATTGGTAGGGGACGGAAAATAATTTCGTTTTACTGAATATTTCGTTACTCCTGCGTTTGTTACTCCGACATTTTACTGTAGCAATTTAAAAACGTATTTTGTAATTGATAAACATTAATATATTAAAATTCAAAGAGATTGATGACTATTGATAGAGATTTAATATAATAAGATTGATTTATTTTGCTGAATTTACCCAAAATTTATAACATGGCCATGTCCAGTGCTGTCGGCCGCTAGACCTCGATAAACACCTAAGGACCGTTCTGCACTCCCCTCTGCTTCCTCGTTGTGGTGGGGGGCAAAGGCTCTGGTTTCAACCTGCCCAATCGTCGCTAGGCGCCAGTTGGTCTCCGGCCTTCGCAATGGTGTGCTTAGTTTTCAATTCGGTCTATTATCTTGCTTTCGGTTAGTTTTTAGGCGTTCTTTAACAGCGAAACGGTAATAGCCTTATGGGCACGTCTGGTCCGTTCGTCTGTCCGTCGTAACTTTCATCTGATTAATTATCGTCGAACTTGCCACATCTGCAGAAAGACCCTAGGCGAGGATCGTGTGAGGGATCACGATCACCTTACCGGAGAATATAGAGGTCCTGCGCATTATTTTTGTAATTTAAAATGCCAAATTTTCTTCCGGTCTTCATCCACAACCTTTCCGGATACGATTCTCACATCATTATCAGCGAGTCGGGTTACAACGACAAAAAGATTCACGCAATCCCAAATTCAGAAGAGAAATATATCGCATTCTCTAAGGCAATAAGTGAAAAAATTTCAGTTAGGTTTTTAGATACCTTCAGGTTCATGGCTTCTTCCCTTTCCAAATTGGCGGATAACCTTCCTCATGAAAAATTTAAGCTTACCGGTGAGGTTTTCGGTGATCAATTAGATCTGGTTCGACGCAAGGGTGTGTACCCTTATGATTATACGGACAGTTGGACGAAACTGGACGAGACCTGTTTGCCACCAAAAGAAAAGTTTTTCTATCGATTGACTGAAGACGGAATTTCTGACGAGAACTATGCGCACGCGTTGAAAGTCTGGGAGACTTTTGCATATAAGACTTTGGGTGATTATAGCGATGTATATCTCAAAACAGACGTTACACTTTTGGCTGATGTATTTGAAAACTTTCGAGACGTGTGTTTAGGAGCATATAATCTCGATCCAGCGTGGTATTACACTGCTCCTGGATTGACGTTTGACGCTATGCTCAAACACACAGAAATCGAGCTCGAACTTTTGGTTGATTATGATATGATCTTGATGGTAGAGAAGGGTATACGTGGTGGGATAAGCCAATGCTCTAAACGGAACAAGCAAGATTTATTCCTATAAAGTAAAGGAGCAAAAATACAAGAAAAAGGCGAAGGTTATTGCTAAATCTGTGATCGAAAACAGCTTAACATTTGATGACTATGTAATGTCTTTTATGGATAACTCTATACAGTTAAGAAAAATGAATGTAATTCGCAGTAAGAAACATGAAGTATTTTCCGTTGAAATAAATAAATTAGCGATGAGTTTCTCTGATGATAAGCGCTACATATGCGAGGATGGCATAGCTTGGGGATACTGCAAAATTCCAAATTTTAAGAGAACTTGGGAAGAGGCTTTCGAATCTGACGATGAAACTTGAATAAAAATTACAGTTTAAGGAAATATGCTCAGTTAGTGTTATGTCACTGAGATGAAAACATCCCTTCCCCTGTATTTGCGCCGGACCTAGCTGTTGTGGTAAGACAACGTTCGTTTTGAGATTTTTGCGTAATCTACCGCAGCTGTCAGATGGTAAGATCAGACGCGTATTGTGGTGCTGTAGTCTCGGAAGCGAGCCTGATATAGAGGGTGTTGAATTTGAAAATTGTGTTCCTTCTTTCAAGAATCCAAGCAGAATTTCCACTCTATTCGTCATCGATGATTTGATGCAAGAAGCGTACAATAGACAGGTCAGCGAATTATTCACGAAAGGTTCTCATCATTTTAATATCTCTGTGATTCTCATTACTCAGAACGTTTTTTATCAGAGTCCTCAAGCGAGATATATTTCTCTCAATGCTAAATATAACGTAGCGTTTCGTAATCCTCGCGACAAACTGCAATTCGGAAATTTGGCGAGACAGGTCTACCCGGAAAATTTTCGGGAGTTGACGAGGGTATATAAGGAAGCGACTTGTGAACCTTAAGGTTATTTAGTGTTGGACCTCTCACAAGAGACGAACGATCGTTTGCGATTCAGTACGCGTATATTTCCGAATGAGATTACCATCGTATATGCGCCATCACATCTGATCGATGAAGAAAAGGCTGAGATCTAATAAATATTTGCTACACGTCTTGAAAAGCGCCAAGCCTAAATTGCGTAACGCGATTTTGAAAAACGTAGACGAAGAGGTTATCAAAGTCTTGTGCGAGTGCTGCTTGAACACTTTGAACGGGAATCATAAAATAAGCCCTACCTTAAAGAAAAATCTAAGGAAGCATTGTAAAACGCCGAGAGCGCTCGGTGATAAGAAAGGGTCCTTGAAACAGAGGCGGGCATTATTGATTCAGAAAGGCGGTTTCCTTCCAATGCTCATCGGTTCTATTCTCAGCGGAATTATAGACAGTCTGATAAACAAATGAGTCTCAAATAGATGTTACTCATCTACGACGAAGTTCTCGATAGAGAGCGATAGAAAGCACGAATATCTAAATTAGACGAAGAAATGCAAAACATCTTAAATAGGAAAGATCTGAGCGATGTAGATAAATGGCACCTATACAAACGTGCGTTGGATACTTATCTAAACGTTGCGGCAGAGAAGAGAAAGCCCATTAGTATCCCGATCGTGAAAGAAAAAAGAGTGAGGAGACAGACGGTGAAGAGAACCCCCGGTAAGAGATTGGAATCTCTAACCAAGAACATAAAGTTAGATAGTGCAGCGTTAGATAAATCATGGGAAGGTATGATGGAGAGATTAAACCGCGCAGAGGCGTTAAGCGAAAAAATAACATCAAAGCGGGGAAGAAGCTTACCGCGTCGGGGATCTCGGGTTCAAAAACCAAAGACACCGTGGAACCCGATAAAGTAATTGAAAGTATTTACGGCGATCCTGCAAATCCTGCGGGTTTTTCCACTGCGGATAAATTGTGGAAAGCTTTGAATAAAAAGGTATCGAAAAGTAAAGTTCAAAACTGGTTAGATTCGCAGGACGCGTATACGTTGCATAGACCGCTACGAAAACGCTTTCAAAGAAACTTTTACGACGTGTCGTACATTGACGAAACGTGGCAATGCGATTTGAACGATATGCGAAATTTGAAAAAGTACAATAAGGGATATGGATATATTTTGACCGTAATCGATTTGTTCTCTAAATACGCGTGGGCAGTTCCGCTAAAAAGTAAAACTGGGGAAGACATTGTGGAGGCATTCAGGTTAATATTTAAGCAGAGCTGTAGAAAGCCGTTAAAATTGCAAAGCGATAAGGGTACCGAATTCAAGAATAGAAAATTTCAGGAATTTCTAACAAGGGAAAATATAAAGTTTTATTACACTCACAATCCAGATGTTAAAGTTTCGGTTGTGGAAAGATTCAATAGAACGCTCAGGACTAAAATGTACAAATATTTCACCAAATATTCTACTTACGATTTTGTGACCGTATTACCGAAACTTATGAAGGGATATAACGATGACGTTCATTCTACCATCGGAATAGCTCCTTCCCGAGTAAACGACTCAAATGCATTCGAGGTGGGGAAACGACTGGTCGAGACACGTCTCAGAGAGAGGAAAAAAAGAGTAATCCGAGATTTACCGCGGAAGATTACGTAAGAATCAGCAAAGAGAGAATGCCGTTTGCTATAGGATATACCTCAAACTATACGACCGAAGTTTTTAAAATTAAATCTATCGTTACGGGGAACATTGTTCCTACGTACGAGTTGGAAGATATGAACGGAGAGAGTATCGAGGGATACTTTTACGAACCAGAACTAAAGAGAACAATCGTATCCGAGGCCACCGAGTTTAAAATAGATAAAATATTGAGGCGTAGAGGAAAAGGTCGCAGTCTCGAATATTTCGTCAAGTGGAAAGGATATTCGGATTCCTTTAATTCTTGGATTAAGGCTTCGACGGTAAGACGTTTAAAATGAACGAGTTCTATCTTACCCTCCTTAGCGATAGCTCCTGCGAGTATTTCGAAGATAATACAATAGCTCATTTTTGGACGAAATTATCTCAACGAGTGGATTTAGGAAGCGGAGTACTATATGAGGTCCGTGAAAAAAAGGATTTTTTGGGTAGCGAAGCGAAAGTCGGTGTAAGAGAAATGATGGAGAAAATAAACTATGTCATATTTGAAAATCCAAATTATTCGATAGATGTCACCAAAGGAGGAGAATATAGGAAAAAGCGGGACATCGCACGCAGTATTGACACGCGATATATTTTCGTTTATACGGATTTAATCAAGCCGCAATTGGTCGGTGATTCTCTCAGCAGATGTTTGCGAATTGTCAGCGTAAACGAAGAAAGACAATTTTTTCAATCCAGTTTACTACTTTCCCGTAGAGAAAAAAGAAATCGAGAACGTCGAAATACTACTCACAGAAAAAGACGGCAAACCATATCCTTTCTTCGGTGGAGCTACACCTTCTCTTTTAGTTTTACACTTTATAAAAGTGTTGCAATAACCAAAAAAGCAATCATTATCGTTCGAGATGTTAAAGGACGTGGATCGATACACGACATATTACGTCAATCAATGCGGAGGAGAAATAGGTCCCGTCTACCGCGCCAGTTATCGTGTGCAGAGAGGTAGAGGATTAGGAAGCTTTCTCGCGGGTCTTTTTCGTTTCGCTAAACCACTTATACAAAGCGGTCTTAAAGCGGTAGGTAAGGAGGCGGCCAGTACGGGGGTCGGAATTCTCTCGGATTTGGGAACGAGACCAATTAAGGAAATATTGCGTAATCGATTGGGTGAGGCTGGAGCGAATTTGAAGAGAAAGGCGGAAGAAAAAATTAAAAAGATGAGTGGATCGGGTTTACGCATAAGTAAAAGACCAAAGTTAATAAAAAGGAACATCAAACGCAAAAAACTTCATTCGAGGAGAAAGAGACGTCGCGTCAATACGGACATATTTTCTTCATAACCGAGATGGAACACATACTATCCTCGCTCGACATATTTAGTCGGCCAGCTTTGCAAACGAATATTTTAGGCAAGCGTCTCATTCCGTACAAACCGATCTCTTCCTTAGACAATCAATCGACCATCGAATTCGTAGTGAAATATTTGGGAGAATCGTACAAAAATTTGAACAGTTTTTATTTACAAATCAGGGCGAAATTTGTCAAAGCTGATGGATCAGACTATGAGCCAGGGGACAAAATACAACCCGGGGTAGTGAATAATGTCTTGCAATCGATGATCGAGCAATGCAGCGTCTATTTAAGCGGAAAGCAAGCTACATCCTCGGAAGGTAATTATCACTATCGTAGCACTTTAGATAATCTCCTTAGTTATGGCGCGGATGCGGCGAAGACTCATTTGGCTTGCGAGGGGTGGTTGCTCGATAGCGGTGAGGATATCAATAAAAAAGATGACGCAAATGTAGGATTTGTTACGAGGAAAGCTAAATTTGCTAACAGTAGGGTCGTGGAGCTCTACGGTAAATTGCATGTCGACGTTATTAACCAAGAGCGTCTCTAAATTAATGGGGTCGACGTAGGTGTTAAATTAACGCTCGCAAAATCGAGTTTCTACATCAAGGAGGATGCTTCGGGTACTTCCGTGCTGAAAATCCTCGACGCTACTTTATACGTCGAGCATAACGATATAAACCCCTCAATTTTGTTGGCTCATTCCAGATCGTTGGAGCAAAGCAACGCGATATATCCCTTCAAGCGAGTGGAAGTTAAGACGTTCACCGTCTCTCGAGGAAATCAAACGATTTCTGTAGATAACGTCATAACAGGACAGCTTCCAAACAAAATAGTTTTCAGCATGGTCGATAACGATTCGTACGTTGGAAGGAGGGACAAAAATCCGTTTGCGTTCTCTCATTATTCTTTGGCTAGTTTCTTTCTCATCCTCAACGTTGAGCGAATGCCACCGCAAAGCATTTCCACAAATTTCACCAATCAAAAATGCTGGACGCAAGCATACCGTTCTATGTTTTCGGGAATCGGCGTGCATCACGGTGATAAAGGTAATCAAATAACCTTGGACGTGTTCGCACATGGATATTTCATTTTAGCTATTGATCTAACACCTGACGGTTCGGGTAACGAGGAATATGTCGGTTTGATGGATAGGGGTACCGTGAGAATCGAAGCTGGCTTCGAAAACCCGCTCGAAAAAACCATAACCTGCATCGTTTACGCGGAATACGACGCCTCTTTGGAAATAGATAAAAGTCGAAACATCATCACGAATTTTGCATAAGCGATGAACACGTTAGATATATACAACTTACTTAGTCGCGATCTACGCACGAGAAAAGTGTTTCGTGGGGTGTTTCCTTCAGATAGTTTACCCTCACCCTCGCCTGGAATCTACGTGATAAATTTAGACGCTTCTACTCGACCGGGAAGCCATTGGATCGCGGTGCACATTTTAAATAAGCAAAAGGCAGAATATTTCGATTCGTATGGTTATCCACCACTCGTCCATTCGATATCAAAATTTCTAGAACCGTTCTCTCTCGCTCGAAATTCAGTTCAACTTCAGAGCTTTTGTTCGGGCGTTTGCGGGGAATTCTGTTGTCTCTATGCACTCTACAAGTCCACTGGTAAAACCCTCACCCAATACCTCAACCTATTTTCCCTCCCACAATTCAACGACTGCCGAGTCGCTCAACTCTTTTACCTAGAGTTTGGGAGCACCAGGAAAGGAAGACGTTGCCATCCTCGGTCGCAGAGTTGCTGTTCGAGAATAAATAGCACCGCTACCCGCGATAGTCATCATTCGAGATTCTGACTCGAAACTGTCAATATGCGGCTCATCATCGACTTCGAGTGGGGCTCGGACCGAAGAGTGAAAGAATTGGCTGCGGTGGAGGTGGATTGCGAGAGAGTCTTTTGGTGCAGCTTCCAAAGTCCGAACAAATGGATCGGTGGAGGCAGAAAGGTGAAATCGAGCAACGTTCTCCTGTGTAACGAGACATCGTTCGCAAACGGATTCATTCCCTACACCGAGCTGCTCTCCTGCCTGGAAACTATCAAGGACGAGGACGAGGAAAAATGTAGCTTTCTCTCTGACCTCACCGGACGCACTTTCATAAGCATGAGGAAAGATTTAGATTGCCCTTCACCGGATGACCTTTCCTTCCCCTCCATTTCCTGCTTTAATCCGTGCCACCGTTTACGCAAAAGTGATTGTGCATTAAGAAATGCGTACTGCTTATCTCACTGGCTGAAATTCCTAACCTTGAAGGTCGACGTAGATCCTTGTTCGACCGATGTCGAATGTTCCACCTCCTCACTCCCTTCCGCCTTCTCCTAAAGCATATATCCAGGCAATCAACCTAGTTATCATCAGTTGTCATGCAGAAACCAGCAAGTGCAGTCTCCCGTCCTTCCTAAACTCAGACGGGTAACTTCACGGCCACCACCATCCGGTCTGGAAACTGCAACTCCCGAGAAGCGACCCTCACCTCCATCAAGTCTGCAAATATCACCCACTTCAAAATCTAACAGACAGCCGAAAACTGTGCAGAAGAAGAAGAAGAAAGTGTGTGATGCCACCCAGTTGCTACTAGAAACTGTGTTTTTCTTGAACTCTGCTAAAACAAGAATTGTCAGCATCGGTTTCGATCCCGAGAGATTCTGTGAAGTGATCGTACAGTTAACTCAAGTGAACAAGGGATCGGTTGAACTAAACTATACCGATTGGTGTGAATTTGTTAGTCAAGAGAAATTAATATGTGATTATTTTAATTTGGGACAAAAAAATATTCTGCTCAAATCTCCCGTGAGTTTAGTAAATTATTTTGGAAAAAAACATGTGCTCATTAGAGGTGATCAATGCTCGGTGACCTTGAATGCTGAGGAATGGAATAATTTGTTACTATGTGTGAAATGTATAGCACTGGCTTTTGGCAATATAGACAACGAACAGATAAACGTAGACTATTTTTACGAACAGTTTATTGAAGTGGCAGGTGCAATCGGTAACAAAAACGTCGATAACTTGGAAAAGCCTGAGGGGAGCAAACTCGACTACGAACGTTTGAGACTTGAAATTCCCTTACATTGCTCGCTATCTGATAAAATTATCGGATGAATGTGAAAGAGGTGACAGTCACTGGCATCGGGTTAAAACCGTGTAAAATGCTCATCTCTGTGTGTGTATGTGGTTGATTCGGTCCCTGGCGTTGGGTTTAATCACCTCGCAAACCGTAAGTGAGAATTATGGAGTCTGTCCTTGGCGATGGAAGTAAAACTCCCGTAAACCGCGCTCCATTACAAGTGCTACAATTGAGTAAATATATAGTGGATTTTCAAGCGTATCTCAATATCGGTAATGAATGCATAGTCAGATAATTCGCAATTTGCGACACCAATCGCAATGGCTTTCAATCGTGGGTTTTTGGTTGCCCAAAGGATTTATCATTCAAACGAGAAAACACTTGGTTAGCTCATAATCATCACAGAATTGCTTTAGATGATGGGAAAGTTCATCATGAGGATTTCCAAAGAGTTTTAAACAAATATATTTCAAACTATAATTTAATCTTTGTAAAGGGTTTAAAAAAAGTTAAATCCCTCTCCTCATTTTTGGGAGACAGAGTCATCGATCTACAAGTTTTAGGATGCCCCTCGATTAAACAACTACCATGAATGGGTAGATATTGCATGTTACCTCAACATAAAAATGGTGAAGTCATTTGTGCAACGAAAAATTGTGAATCACTAACGAAATGGTTTCAGAGCAATGTTAATTTAGATAGGGAACATGATAGATTTATAACGTTTAACGATTTTCCCAAAAAAGGATATTTTTAAATATTACCAAAATGGCTAATATTGGATTTATTTTTACTGGTTATGAGGACGTCACCGTATGCTGTAAATGTGGTGTGAGCATATATATTCATGGGAAAAAGGTAACGATCCTAAAGAAGAGCACGACAAATTTTCGAGAGGGTGTCCATTATTTAAAAGAACAGAATGTGATTTAAAATTGTAAACAAATGTCAATAAATACTTGAGTTAACCTATACCTATGTTTTTTTATTTCACCCCTTGAATGTTACACCTTTCCGTGTTAATATTCACAAAAGCAAGTCTACATATTTCGAGTAAAACCTGAAAAAATTGTCCGAACAGTGATTTGAACCCTGGACCTTTAAATCTCAATGTCACAGCTCTACCCACTGAGCTATTCGGACATCAATACGAAAAAGGTGCTCTTTTCGTATTTCAGTCGTTAAATATCTTGATTACACGTGTTCCGACTGCATAATAGGTTGACCTTGACCTTTAGCTTGGCCTTGACCTGTGCCAGAACTACTAAGGTGAGCTGTGGCCTCGAGTAGCCGTATCTTTACTGCGCAATACAGTATCCTTGGAGTTTTTCCATTGCCTTGAGTTGACCAGATGTGCTGCGGCATTGAGTACACGTGCCGTTACTGCGCAATACAGTGTCGTTGGAGTTTTGCCCTAGCCTTGAGTTGACCAGGTGTGCTGCGGCATTGAGTACACGTGCCGTTACTGCGCAATACAGTGTCCTTGGAGTTTTGCCATAGCCTTGAGTTGACCAGGTGTGCTGCGGCCTTTAATCGGAGGACGGAAGTTGGTTGCAAGTGCCCTTGAGTACACGTGTTCTGACTGCTTAATAAGATGACCTTGACCTTCAGCTTGGCCTTGACCTGTGCCAGAACCGCTAAAATCACCCTATTTACGCACAATAGAGATGCGCAATCTCAAGTGTCTTGTTTACATCTATTGCGCCACTGCGTCTCGGTTAATTCGACAGTGCCTAATAGTTTTAACAGTTTATTTTTCCTTATAAATCGACGATTAAAATCGACATTTATTTCTCATAAAATTCGAGGAAGAGCATTGAAATGTATTTTAATACATTTTTCTAATTTTTATCTTGTAACTTTTAAAATTTCTAGTGAATATTTTATATCGGATTTAATTTTTTAAGTTTTGTGATTATATAAAAATAGATCGAAATTTTAAATAATTCAATTTTTATCAGTGTAATTTGCTACATGCGTAAACTCGTCTTAACTTTTATTTCAATATCAAAATCAAATGGAAAGCCTAAATGACAAAACAATAAAATCATTATTCGGTATTTTATTTAACTCTTACAGAACGAGTGTGCATTTAAATGCACGCTTGGTGTAGGGTCTAGCGGCCGAGCGTGCATTATAATGCACGCTGAGTCACGAGGCCATCTTTGCTCGCTTAGGGATCGCATATGTCCTTGAGTCGGCAGCTGGTTGTCTCAGTCGCCACGTCGATTGCTATGGGATGACTCTGGTGTGAAGATATTGCAGGAGAGTGCATATAATGCTCACCTAAGCATTACATAAATCAAATTTGGGTTCTCTCCTGAAATCCCTCTCTACGGAGAGAGAGAGACAGCTACGCAGCAAATGAGTCCTTCCCGCTCTCCCATTTACGTCTTCATTCCCTTTCACACTGATAAAAACTTTTATATTTCCACTTATTTCTTCATTTTTGTAGGTAATTTTTTCAAAACTATAGTTTTTTCCCACTATTTTGGCTTATTTTACCGGAATAAAGGGGCAATAAAAAGGACCGGTCGGGTCGGTTTATTGTAGGCTATTCCAAAAATTCCTCTCCTAAAAATTTCTACACTCCTCGGTCATATGCGCCATATGGTCGGCGAAAGTAACGGTAATATGTATTTTCGACTTGTGCGTATTCATACGCTACTCGCCTTTTGGAATAAGGCAGGCAATTCCAAGTTCGCAGAAACGCATTTGTTGACATCGTAGACAGTCGTCCTCAAACCACTGAATTGCGCACAGCAGTGAAAACGAGTTTTCTTTCGGCAAGATTTCATTCTCATGTAAGGTCAGTATTATATTGTTTATTTTCTTTGCTTGTAAGTGTTGGCAATGATATTTTATTATGTTGCGGCTTATTTATCTTCTCCGCAACAAGCAGTTTGTCAAACTGGACGGCTGAACGCGTAAGACACTTGGAGGAGGAGGGTTGGAGTGCTCTTCCCGCCCGCACAGCCCTGCGAGAAGACCCCCCATTGTTAGTTTGGGGCGTTTAGAGGCCAAAGAATACAAGCGCCAGAAGGGAAAAACATGCGTGCGGCGTGTGTTCGTCGTAAGGAAGACTCTCGCACTAATTTCTGGTGCGGAAAATGTGACGTGGGACTCCGCATAATATCCTGCTTCGAGGAATACCACACCAAGTGTTATTCTAAGACAGTGTGTGTAAAAATTCCTATATTATTAAAATATTTATTTCGTTTTAAATTTTAAAACTTGTATTTATAAAAATACATTTCCGCATAGCCCAAGTCTTTGGCTACAGTATGCGTTTTATTTGAACAAATTCTATCAACTAGTTCGTAAGTTATGAACATTTGTTCGCAGGAATATATTTTTTATTTAAATACTCCAAATTAAATCCGGCCTTGAGCGCCCACAGCGGGGATTTTAATCCGTTCGATAAAGGTTAATAATACATACCATACCATATATCAAATCTTACTTTAGCAATCCACCCTTAACCACTCAAAATTTAAAGGGTCGCAATTTTCCGAATTATATTTAATAACTTTCTAAATGAATATGAACGTTAACGTAGGAGGATCGTGAAGGAGTAAGGAAAGCTAGTTTTCGGAAAAGC
This sequence comes from Tanypteryx hageni, assembly GCA_028673005.1. Lineage (NCBI taxonomy): Eukaryota > Metazoa > Arthropoda > Insecta > Odonata > Petaluridae > Tanypteryx > Tanypteryx hageni. The sequence goes on from CM054115.1 coordinate 199,424,040, forward strand.
TATTCCAAAATAATTTAAAACAGATTTGGAATATTCAAGACTCTGAAAGAGAGAGAATAAAAAAATGGTAGATATCTGGTATTCTTCCAGCGAAAGGATTTATGGTTAATGACGATGGTACTCAGGGGCGGCCAGAGGTATTTTGACGCCCCGGGCGAGAAAGTGGTCCGTAAATTTTTGTATTTATATTTTTAGAAGAACTTGCTCATTTAACCATTGCTCTGTAAAATAATTGATAATATAATGAAATAGAAATTTCATGTAGATTTTTGCCTATCTCGCGATGTAAATTAGCATCCAAAATGTATTAACTTGGAAATAAAATATAGCGCCCCCAATAATTTTGCGTCCCGGGCAACCGCCCGGCTCACACCTGATGGTATGTACTTTACAAAAGGATTGCCTCCTCAGCTGGAGCTCCTCGCTAGGGTCGGGATAGCAATTAACCACCTACCCCACCTCCTGGCAACTCCTACGTTGAACCCATTTTCGGTCGCCACCGATACGTGTTCTAGCGGCCTTGAGTCATGCGTATCGTAAGTGAACGGAAAATTTTTGAGTGGAAAATTTCGTGTAATTTTAGTATCTCCTACTTTCGTTTTTCACTCTGACCAAGGTGGAAACGTTCCCAAACAATGTGCAACTCGAATTGCAACAATATATAGATACAAATACCTTAATGGGAAGGGCCCCGGCAAGTCAGCGCCCGGGTGCATTGCACCCACTGCACCCAGGGTAGCCGCGGCCCTGGTAGGACAAGATAGAAAGGGGGGAAGGTTTGCGTTTTGCGCGAGATGTAGGTTTTTAACGAGATGTGCGTTTTGCGTAAGATGTACGTTTTGCGAAAGATGTGCAATTGTCGTGTGATGTGCGTTTCGCGCGAGATGCGAGTTTTCCGCGAAGTGTAACGTGAGTTGTGCGGCTTGCGTAATTTGTGCGTTTTTCGTGAGATATGCGTTTTGCGCAAAATGCGCGTCTTCGAAGAAATGTGCGTTTTGCGCGAAATGTGAGTTTAGCGTGAGATGTGCGTTTTCCGCGAGATGTGCTCTTTGCGCGAGATGTGCGTTTTCCGTGAGATGTACTCTTTGCGCGAGATGTGCGTTTCGCGCGAAATGTGCGTTTAGTGTGAGATGTGCGTTTTTGAGAGATGTGCGTTTTGCGCGAGATGTGCGTTTTGTTACAGATGTGCGTTTTGCGCGAGATGTGCGTTTTGCGTGAGAGGTTCGTTTTGCGCGAGATGTGCGTTTTACGTGATATGTACGTTTTTTCGGGAGATGTGCTCTTTGAGCGAGATGTGTGTTTTGAACAATATGTGCGTTTTGCGCGTGATGTACGTTTTTAACGAGATGTACGTTTTGCGTGAGATGCGCTCTTTGCCTGAGATGTGCTCTTTGCGCTAGATGTGCGTTTTGTTAGAGATGTACGTTTTGCGCGTATGTTCGTTTTGCGTGATATGTGCGTTTTGCGCGAGATGTGCGTTTTCCGCGAGATGTGCTATTTGCGCGAGATGTGCGTTTTCCGTGAGATGTACTCTTTGTGCGAGATGTGCGTTTCGCGCGAAATGTGCGTTTAGTGTGAGATGTGCGTTTTTGAGAGGTGCGCTTTGCGCACATCGACAATTCATCAAATATTAAGGCTCACTGATACCATTGCTCGAGGTTTTAATTACGGGAAAAAATCAACAGAAGCGGTCTTTTTAGACATCAGCAGATCCTTTGACACTGTTTGACACCAAGGCCTCTTACTCAAACTATCCAGACTTGACTTTCCCATCAACCTTCAAAAACTAATCAAAAATTTTCTATCAAATCGCACTTTTCAAACCAGCATTAACTGCTCTCTCTCCACCTGCCGCCCAGTTCTTACAGGAGTACTTCAAGGGGCAATATTGAGCCCAATTCTTTTCAACCTGTATATTAACGACCTCCCCAAACACGTAAATACCGACCTTTTTGTTTATGCAGACGACACGGCGATAATTAGCCAATCCTTTTTCCCGGACCTGGCGACAAAAAGAATAACGACCCACTTACGACAAATCTACAACTGGACTCAAACATGGAGACTAAAAATTAACCCCGAGAAAAGTGCCCACATGCATTTCACCCGCTTTAAGCGATACTCCCTTACCTCAAACCCAGAGATTGCAGGCCAAAAGATCCCAACAGTTCCGAAACACAAATTTCTCGGCATAATCCTTGACTCAAAATTGCTGTTTACAGTTCACTCCCAACACGCCCTTCAAAAAGCAAAATTAGCTAAATAAATCCTCTCCTCATTACTAGGACCTCACAGGAAAATAAGCCTTACCGATAAAATGCGCCTCTACCTCCTTCTAATCCGCCCACATCTTACTTACGGCAGTGAAATTTATTTAAACACCGCAAAGAAAAACAGAGCCAAAATAGAAAGTTTTCAATCATCCACCCTCCGCTTTATTGCCCAGCAATCCAAACTAGTACCCATCAGAGAACTACAACTTGCCCACAATATCCCACCACTTTTAGACTTTACTAAACTGCAAGCACACAAATTCAACCGCCGGCTCAAACTTACCAATAACCCTTTCCTCCAAACCATATGGACCTATCACACCGCCAAACGCCACAAATACCGGATGACGAAAGATATCCTTCAGCTTTAAATTCCTGGTACCACTATTAACCCCGAAATACCTCTTATCCCTTAACTTACTCCTATCTGTGCATAACCCCAACTTAATTTTTTATTTTATTTCATTTATTTTTTGTTTTATTTTTTTAATGCCCCTGAAAAGATCCTAAATCCATTAAAAACCTATATGAAGATGATCACCGCCAAACCATTACAAAATTTTTCCCCTACCTTCTAAAACCTGCATATACGCAAACTAAGCCTCACCACCATCATATATATCATTGTAAACATTTCCTGAAAAGGGTTGTTTTGTGACGCTCCCGATATAGATCTCTGCTCTCTACTCTCTTTTATTTTTATTATTTTATTATATATATATATATATATATATATATATATATATATATATGTGTGTGTGTGTGTGTGTGTGTATGTTATGTGTGTATGTGTATATATATGTATATATATATATATATATATATATATATATATATATATATATATATATATATATATATATTTAGCAATTGCATACTTTATAATTAGTTAGTTTATTTTATAAGATATTTAATTACTTATTATATTTAGTTTAGTCTTAAATAATTAAATATATATATAGCCAAAAATAAATAAATGAATAATAAAAATGATGTAAAAAAAGGAAAAATGCAAAATAAAAATAAAAAATAACAATAGCTAGCTGGTATCTTTTTGACTTAACTACCTTACCAATGTACATATTTCCTATTTTTTCATGTTTATTGTATTGTATTTATAATAATTTGCAGTTATAGTAATTTTAAACTTATAAGCAAATCACAAAAACCGCAAGGTATTAAAATGATGTAAATATAATTAACAACCCCCATTGTAATTGAGCACTTTCTGACCGGCCGGGAACGTGGGTGTTATCACGAGGGACGGCCTATATTTATGGTAAAACTACTTACCAAGCCAATGAAGAGAGAGAGAGATGTGCGTTTTGCGCGAGATGTGCCTTTTGCACGAGACGTGCGTTTTGCGCGAGATGTGCGTTTTGTTACAGATGTGCGTTTTGCGTGAGATGTGCGTTTTGCGTGAGAGGTTTGTTTTGCACGAGATGTGCGTTTTACGTGATATGTACGTTTTTCGGGAGATGTGCTCTTTGAGCGAGATGTGTGTTTTGAACAACATGTGCGTTTTGCGCGTGATGTACGTTTTTAACGAGATGTGCGTTTTGCGTGAGATGTGCTCTTTGCCTGAGATGTGCTCTTTGCGCTAGATGTGCGTTTTGTTAGAGATGTACGTTTTGCGCGATATGTTCGTTTTGCGTGATATGTGCGTTTTGCGCGAGATGCGCGTTTTGCGCGAGATGTGCCCTTTGCGCGAGATGTGCGTTTTCCGCGAGATGTGCGTTTTCCGCGAGATGTGCTCTTTGCGCGAGATGTGCGTTTTCCGTGAGATGTACTCTTTGCGCGAGATGTGCGTTTCGCGCGAAATGTGCGTTTAGTGTGAGATGTGCGTTTTTGAGAGATGTGCGTTTTGCGCGAGATGTGGGTTTTTCGATAAATGTGCTATTTGCGCGAGATGTGCGTTTTGCACGAGATCTGCGTTTTGCACGAGATGTGCGTTTTGCGTGACATGTGCGTTTTCGGAAGATGTGCTGTTTGCGCGTGATGTGCGTTTTGCCGAATATTTTCGTTTTGCGCGAGATGTGCATTTTGCGTGAGATGTGCGTTTTGTGAGAGATTTGCGATTTGCGTGAGATGGGCGTTCTGCGCGAGATGTAGGTTTTTAACGAGATATGCGTTTTGCGTTATATGTACGTTTTGCGTAAGATGTACGTTTTGCGAAAGATGTGCAATTGTCGTGTGATGTGCGTTTTGCGTGAGATGTGCGTTTCACGAGAGATGTTATTTTATATCGAGATGTACATCATCCGTATGATGTGCCTTTTTCGTGAGATATGTGTTTTGCTGGACATATGCGTTTTTCGCGTGATGTGCGTCCTACGTGAGATGTGCGGCTTGCGTAAGTTGTGCGTTTTTTTGTGAGATATGCGTTTTGCGCAAAATGCGCATCTTCGGAGAGATGTGCGTTTTGCGCGAAATGTGCGTTTAGCGTAAGATATGCGTTTTCGAGATATGTGCGTTTTGCGCGAGATGTGCGTTTTGCGCGAGATGTGCTCTTTGCGCGAGATGTGCGTTTTCCGCGAGATGTGCTCTTTGCGCTAGATGTGCGTTTAGCGTTAGATGTGCGTTTAGTGTGAGATGTGCTCTTTGCGCGAGATGTGCGTTTTGCGTGATATGTGCGTTTTGCGTTATATGTGCGTTTTGCGTAAGATGTACGTTTTGCGAAAGATTTGCAATTGTCGTGTGATGTGCGTTTTCCGCGAGATGTGCTCTTTGCGCGAAATGTGCGTTTTCCGCGAGATATGCGTTTTGTGAGAGATGTTCTTTTTGCGCGAGATGTTCGTCTTGCGTGGTATTTGCCTTTTGCGCTATATGTGCTTTTTGCGCGAGATGTGCGTTTTGTGAGAGATGTGCGTTTTGCGTGTGATGTGCGTTTTTCGCGAGATGTTCTTTTTGGGCGAGATAAGCGTTTTGCGTGAGATGTTCGTTTATTTTAAAAAAATATGTGATAGAAGATTGACTATGAAAGAAAAATCAATGAGCACTAATGGAGTATTTCTTCATATTGTTATGTAGACATTACCAAGTGTAATTATTAAGTAAACTATAATATTAATAGATAAGATAGTCAAATATACAAAAGTATTAGTATGCATCAATCCATCAAGGACATGGCCAATTTATCAACAATTACTGGAAAAATTACCACAAAACACATCTTGAATTAGAGGTGAGAGTGATAAGGCTTAACCCTTCAGTTGTCATGCTGTTTTTTCTTCTGCCTATGGACACGTGGGGTATTTCATGACCTCAAAAAAAATTTTATAGTGAAATTTGTAGTTAACCTTTTCACTGCTATGGACGTTAAGCTTCTGCGTCAGCCACCCGCGCCGAGTCCAGTTACCTTGAATGCACCCTTGTGCTGAATACTTTCTCTAGGAGATCCGCATCTACGTTCTATCGTTCGTCTTTTAGTCTCTTTCGTCCGTATTCATAGTTCTGTTAGTCCAGGTCTAAGGACGGTATAAGGATTTCTGCTAAGACGGTATGCATAGTGTCGTTTTAGCGCCGACTAGCGGTAGTCCCGGGCTACTTAGTCCTGGACGAGCTAAACCAACGATGGAGGTTTACCGGCGGTTTAAGTTGAGTTGGGACGCCATTGTTTCTCCAGCTGTTGAAGTAATAGTGGGTGATTTCGTAGGTTCAGTTAGTTTTCGGTGTATATTATTAGTTAGTGAGTTTAGTTAGTTTGTTTTATATCTTTAGTGTTGTCAGAGGTAGTAATTTAGTTGCATATATGTTAATATAGTAGTTAATATTGTAGTTTCATTTCTTTGTATAACTAGTTTCCTATTTTAGTTTCTTAATTTTGCGAGTAAGTTATTATATGATTAATTAACTCTTTCTCTTTTAGTTTTTTTTTAGCTATAATTTAGGATTAATTCGTTTACTTAACCGTTATTGTTATCGTTTGGATTGTTTGTACTTAGTCGTTTAGCTTTTCGTTACTTGTTGATTTTTATCGTTGTTTTTTCTGTTCCTGTGTCATTATTGATTTAATACTGATTCTTATTGCTGTTATAATGACGGGGTCAGATTACAAGGAGTTAGAGATGATGCAGGATGAATTCAGGGAAATTCGGGGGGGGGGGGGAGGAATACGTATTTACTGTGCCCAGATCCATTTACAAAATATTTGGATAGTCTATTTAGTAGTAGGTACAGGTTTTCAAAAGCTGGAGTAGAGAAAATTTATCAAAAAATAGGGAATAACCTGAATCATGGAGCAGTAGGTAACAGTGGACTACCTGTTTCGCCAATGCCCCAGTTGCTGACTTGCCTGCATTTATTTGCAAAAGGATCATATGAGAGTGTAGGTGAGCTGCATGAAATCAGCCAGGCCTAAATGAGCAGTATTTTGAAAAAAAGTTTCTGTGGCAATGGCTCGGCTGAGACCCGAAATTATCAACTTCCCAAATTCATTGCCAGAGCTGAGAGAAGAAATGGATGCATTTTATGTCATCAGAAGATTCTCAAAAGTCATTGGATGCATAGATTGTACCCACATCAAAATTAGCAACCCTTGCTGGTAAAATGCTATAGGGTTTATTACAGGAAGAACTTCTTCAGCATAAATGTGTAAGTAGCACTTTAATGTGCTAATAAATCTCAGTTGAATATGCAAAGTATCTAATTTGGAATATGTGGCTCTGCTTTGTAGAAGTGTCATATGATGTTAATGTATCCTATAAAATAATAATTTTAATATATTTCTGTAGATTGTCTCAGGAGCTAATTTGAAAATAAAAAATATCGTGACCAGATGGAAAGGTAGTACACATGACTACAGAATTTTTAATGAATCCAATTTAAAAGCAAAGTTTGAACAAGGAATTTACAGAGGAGTTCTTTTGGGAGACGGGTTATGCCTGCCAACCATATTTACTGACTCCAGTTTAGAACCCTCAGGTATGTGTAGTTTGAGGAAATGTTAACTGTGTATGTGATGTTTTTTAATGTCATATAGTAGCTGTAGAAAATGCATTCATCAACAGAAATAGTAAACTATCATGGAAGTTGTAAAATTAAGTATATTTTGTCTAATTTTCAAAGTTAACTTTGCAATTGTATTCTTTTGGCATAATATAGCTGAGTATATATTAGGTTGATTCTTTAGAATAAAAATTTTGTTGTTACAGTCAGCAGCAGAGGTTGCTTATAACACTGCCCACATCCAAACCAGGAATGTTGTGGAAAGGTTATTTGGGATGTGGAAGATGACATTTAGGACATTATATACAGGAATAACTACAAATTTGGATACCTGTGAGGCTATGATTGTTGCAATGACAGTTCTCCACAATTTAAGAATAGAATACAGGATGGAAGGTATGAGGTCTTTGTGAATGAGCATACTTGTTTTCTCCATGCACTACAAAACCTATAATTTTCATGATCCATACCCTAGATATTACTGCCAAAGACACAAGTTTGCTTTGCTTTCATGGTGCATTGTAAACATTTATCTCATCGCCTACAAATAATGTGCTATAAGAAGTGCAATGAAATGGTTGTAACTACAAAGATCACTCATAGCTTGTATTGTAAATATTGTAATTATATTTTAAATTAATAACTGTGGTTTTCATTTTCAGGCATGGATAGTGATGATGAGGGGAATGAAGATGAGCAGGAGATTGAAGAGAATGATGTTGGAGTTCAGGCAGGGTGGGGAAATATATACAGAAGACATTTTGTAGCTAATTATTTTTAAAATAAATAAAGAATTAATTATATTATTTTAATCTTTAATTTTTTTAATTTTCTCCCTCCAGTACATTTTTTGCAACTCCTGCAGTTCTAACTCCCCCTTGTGGAGTTCCTCTTCCCTTTTCAGCTTTTCTTTGCACATAGTTATTTGCACTTCCACTTTCTCTTTATATATCTTGTGCATTGATTCCTTGTACAATGTCATCCTTCCTTTTCTTCCTCTTCCGTGAACCTCCCTCTGGTGTACTATGAAAGAAGATTAACTCATTAGAAGTAAGCTGAAAGATTTATTTAAGTGCTCCAGTTGCTGATTCGTAAAGTTTGAACTCTAAATGCTAACATAGGAATTGGGGATTAAATACTTAAAGAGAAAAACTTCAATTATAGGATTTTGGATAATAAATAAACTCCTTCAAGGCTGAAATCCTTGAAGGGAACTCCATGGCTAATGTTCAGTTGCAATTGTATCAAAGCATGAAATTTAGGTTTCCTTCTCTTACCTTTGCATGGCCAATACTGAAGGGCAGGGTCGGTCATTGTTAGGAAGGGAGCTTTTGTTGGTGTTGTCACCATTGCTTGTTCCTGCTGATATGATGTGTAAGAAAAATATAGCAAACAGGTTTCCTCAACTGTAGTCACTTATTAGGCTTACTATAATTAAACAATATTTTAATGGCAGAATTAAAGAAAGCATTGATTAATAGATTGTGGAAGCTTGGGTTTATTTCTCATATCTTTGCCTAGCCAATGTCAGAGAGGAAGAGTCATCCATTTCTTAGGCATTGTTTACTATAGCCTCTATTTCATCTTGCTCCAGCTATAAAATAAATAGTAAAGAAGCTAGAGCAGTTTTATCATAACTTCAACTCGACACTCATAATTTGCATGATAATCACTCATTCAGATAACAGAATGTGATCAAGTTAGTGGATATTTTTAGAACTTTAATGAAGCATAGATAGTTGTGCAACATAGAAGATATTTAGGAAAGTAACCAATCTTAAGTGATTAATCATTGAATTGCTTATTAACCCTTTTAGTCTTTATTGATCAAAATATACAACTTTTACAATGAGTTAGTTTTAATATATGAATTTTTGGTAAAACTTTACAACATGTTCCCCAACTGATATAGGCCATAAGATGGATGTAGCACCTCGAGTGGTGAGAAATTGTACTACTTGCAATCAACAACTTAATTAAGCCGGACTGTGGAGAGGTGGAGTAGAGAATGGAAGGAGAATTCTCCTCCCAGTGTATAGGCAAATTTCGAAGTCATGTTGGAGGTTGAAGGCATGTAGGACTGCAGCATCTGCCTACACCAATGTCACCCTCCATGCCAGCAGAGATTGGGTTCTCGAAGCAAAGCAAATGCATAAAAGTACGAGGGCAATTAAAAAAGTAAGGTTCCCTACTTTTTTATTTAAATCAAAAACAACTTACAGAGTAACTCATAAGGGTAAGATACAGCCTCATATTAGCTTTACATCTCCGCATAGTCACCAAGTCTATTGAGTCTATTGCATAACCTTACAGAGGTGGGAGGGTTTGTGCACTCTTACGAACCAAAGAGCTATGCCGGCGGGAGATAATTCTCCTGGTAGGACCATCCAAGCCAGAAAGGTCTGAGGGGAAGAGTCAGACTAAGAAGCAGTCTTGGGAGTTTTACATCCCACTGTGCAAGGGCAGCAGCTTGCACAGTACCTCTGTAGGTGGTGATCATGTGGATCTGAACAGCTGCAGATGGGTAATCACTCTGTGAAACAGCGATGAGGAAAGCAAGGGGAAACTACCTCATTATATTTCCCATGATAGGCTGAAAAGCTGAAAAATACCTCTATGGATCTTTCTGGGGTAAAATATTCCGGAGGTAAAATAGTCCCCCAATCGGATCTCCGGGTGAAGACTACCCTAGGGGATGCACAGAGGAAATTTAACATTAATAGGAAAGCAAGTGGTGAGAAATTAAGAATAGGCACCTGGAATGTTAGGACTATGAATTCAGGGGGTAAACTAGAGAACATAAAAAGGGAAATGAGAAGGAATAATGTAGGTATAGTAGGTCTTAGTGAAGTTCGGTGGGAAGGAGAAGGCGAGATAAATTCAGACGAATTTAAGATTATTTACTCGGGAGGGGAGAAAAAGGAAAGGGGAGTTGGGATTAAAATGAGAAAAGAGATAGCTGAAAGAATTAGCAAGGTAGTGACAGTTAATGATAGATTAATAGCCGTAAAACTTCAGATGGAGCCAGTGGAAATGCTTATAATTCAAGTGTATATGCCAACGACTAATGCTGGCGACGACGAAGTAGATGAAATCTATGAACAGATTATGGAGATATTGGAGGAGGAGGGAAAAGGAAGGATCACCATCATAGTAATGGGAGATTGGAACAGTGTAGTTGGAGAGGGACTGGAAGATAACATAGTGGAAAAATATGGACTAGGGAAGAGAAATGAAAGAGGGGATAAACTTGTGGAATTCTGCCATAGAAATAGATTAATTGTAACTAATACATGGTTTAAGCATCACCAGCGGAGACTTTACACATGGAGAAGCCCAGGAGACCAGAGACGATACCAGATAGATTACATACTAGTCAATGAAAGATTTAGAAATAGCATTAAAAATGTGAAAACACTACCAGGGGCATATATCGATTCTGACCACAACCTCTTGGTGGCAAATATACAATGTAGACTGAAGAGCGTTAAGAGAAACAAAAGAGTTAACAAGAAATGGAACTTAGAGGAACTCCTTAAAAACAAGGAGGCTATTATGACTTAGCTGGAGGAAAGGTTGGGGGAGAGAGATGAAGAAAATAGGAAGAATGTAGATGTGGAGTTTAGATACATCCATAGCAACATTAAAGATGTAATGGAAAAGAAGGTAGGAAAGATAATGGGTGAAAGAATAAAAAAACCCTGGATCACAGCAGCCATGCTGCAAAAAATGGAAGAGCGGAGAAAGTGGAAGAACATAAACACTGAAGAAGGCCAAAGAAAGTACAAGGAGTTAAATAATGCTTTAAGAAGGGAAACAGATAATGCCAGAGAACAGTGGATAAATGAGAAATGCGAGGAGATTGTCGAATGTGAGAGAATTTGTAGAACAGACCTCATGTATAGCAAAGCAAGGGAACTATTCAAGAAAAAAGCAAGAAAGATAGGACGTAAAGGAATCATGAACAAAAGTGGTAAAATAGTATCGGAGCCAGACAATGTAAAGAATGTCTGGAAAGAATACATTGAGGATCTATATGACAAAGAAGGAAAGCCAAGAAATATTGAATTAAATGGAGAAGAGGATGTGGAAGAAGACCAGCTAGGACCAAGTATTCTCGAGTCTGAAGTTAAAAGAGCAATTGATGACATGAAAAGTAGGAAGGCTGTTAGGAGTGATGATATACCCGTGGACGTTCTTAAGGTTTTGGGGTCTAAAGCAGTTAAGCAACTCACAAAATTTTTTAACCAAGTATATGATACTGGCATATGGCCTGAAGATTTTTTAGATGTTGTGATGGTACCACTGGAGATAAAGAACAATGCAAAATGTTGTAACAGAACTATTAGTTTAATTTCTCATACAGATAAAGTTCTAACCAGAATAATAACCAAAAGAATTGAATGTAAAATAGAAAAGGATCTGCAAGATAATCAGTTTGGTTTCAGAAGAGGAAGGGGGACTAGAGATGCTATAGGATGTATGAGGATCATGATAGAAAGAGCGCTAGAAGTCAATAAAGATATGTATATTTGTTTTGTAGATTGGGAAAAAGCTTTTGACCGAGTGAAATGGGATAAGATGCTGGGTATTTTAAACAAAATAGGAATAGATTGGAAAGATAAAAGACTGCTTAAAAACCTTTACTTTGATCAAAAGATTAGAGTCAGGGTTGAAGGAGAAGAAACAGAAAGTACTTCAATAGGGAGGGGAGTGAGGCAGGGTTGTCCTATTTCACCAGCGATATTTAACATTTATCCAGAAACAATAACAGAAGAAGCGTTGATGGAAGAGAAAGGATTTAAGATAGGAGGTGAAAGTATTACCACCATTAAATACGCAGATGATCAGGGCTTAATAGCAGAAGGCGAGAAAGAGCTTCAGAGGATGACAGACAGACTAGTTGAGGTTGGCCAACAATATGGAATGAAGATCAATACAGAAAAAACGAAAGTCATGGTGGTTTCAAAGGAACATAAAGAATTAAATATAATGGAAAATGGCAAAAAATTGGAACAAGTAAGTAGTTTCAAATATCTCGGCAGTATTTTAGCACAGGATGGAAGTAGTACACAGGACATCAGAAGTAGGATTGCAATGGCAAAAGCAGCATTTAAGAGAAGAAGGTGCTTCTCACAAGCAAGAAAATAAATCTAGAAACAAGGAAGAAATTAGCAAAATGCTACATATGGAGCATAGCTCTTTATGGTGCAGAGACGTGGACGATAAGGAGAAAGGAGTAAAAATATTTAGAAAGTTTTGAGATGTGGGTATGGAGAAGAATGATGAAAGTGAAATGGACAGAGAGGAAGAGAAACGAAGAAGTATTAGAAATGGTGGGAGAAGATAGGATGCTAATAAAAACAATCAGAAAAAGAAAAGCAAATTGGATAGGGCACATATTGAGAAGACAGTGTTTACAAAGGACGATCTTAGAAGGAAAAATTAGTGGAAAAAGAGGAAGAGGGAGAAAAAGAATAGGAATATTAGATAATATAAAGCAGGGTTATACTAATTATAGAGATATAAAAGAGTCTTCTAGGGAGAGAGAGAAATGGAGGCAGCGATTCAGTTAAAACCTGTCTTCGGACAGAAGCATGATGATGATGATATCATAGCGATATATCAACTTGTCAAGTCCTTCATGGAAAAAATGCATCCTGGGCACGTAACAATTTTTTGACTTCATTTTGAACATCTTCATTGGAGTGGAAATGCTGACCTCAGAGGTTCTTTTTCAATTTTGGGAAGAGATGGAAATCTGAAGGTGGCAATTCAGGACTGTATGATGGATGCGGAAGTATTTCCCAGCCCCAGGAGTTCACGAGATTCAAGGTTGGGGCAGCAGTGTGAGGTCGAGCATTGTTGTGCAAAAGAAGAAGTCTATCAGTAAACAACCCTGGTCTCCTGTGCCGAATAGCCTTGAGTCTATTTAGAGTTTCCTGATAAGCAGCTACATTTATTGTGAGACGCAACTGTCTTGTTTTACATTAATCTCTCGTAATCCTTAAAGTACTTGAAAATAGATAAATGATAAGGTACCCCTTCGGTGACACTGCTGCTGCCAACAGGAAATCAAATATAATACACTGGCAAAATGACAAGAAATATGCTAACAATTATATTGGAGTGACATAATACAAAGCAAAAAATATAGTAAGATACTTAATAGAAATGTCCACTTTGAGGGATCACAAATGATACGAAAAAGGTATTCGACTCGCATCGAAATCATTCGCAGGCCGCGGCTCACAGACTGCACGTCTCTCAGTCCTTCCTCGTTCTCACTCCTCGCTCCGTCTCTCTCTCGGCTGCTCGTGGCGACGTTGTTGGATCGGAAGTCCCTTAGTTCGCACTGAACTGCGAATAGAGCGCACTGCACTCACGAAATATTATTGGTTTTTGCCCTTCGATGGTGGCGATCTCTTTTGGGCTAATGTCTGTTGCTATAAAAGGCGGAAATCTGTGCGTACGCGCAAAGCCGAGGTACTCGCGTTTGCCGAAGTACGAGTGTTGTCCGAAGTGCGTACGTTTGCATGGGTGCGTCGTTTGCTGGAGTTCGTGCGTCGTTTGATTGAGTTCGAACACAAAAACTTCTGGCGAACACGAAAAACTGATGGGGAACTCGATAAATTTACAAAAGGGAAAAATGCTGCAATTGTTGAACCAGGTGTGAAATCAACCAAAAGTCCCAGAAAAGAGTTGCCATCACTTTCCTTTGGCTCTGCACTGTCTTGAACTTCTTTTTGGCTGGAGAGTAAGGATGCTTCCCGGTCAGTGATTCAGCCTTACAATCTGGGGTGTAGTGGAATACCCAAGTCTCCTCTCCTGTAACAATTCTGCTTAAGAATGCTTCATCATGCTTCTCGTAACGCTGAAGAAGCATCAGTGATGACCCCATGCATGTTTTTTATGTTCGTTAGTCAGTTGATGAGGAACCCACCTGCTGCAGACTTTTCTGTAGCTAAAATGTTCATGAACATCGTTCCAAATGGTGCCTCGTGAAAGATTAAACCATATATCCAATTGAGCAATACTCAGACGTCTGTCTGCTTGCACTGCTGCATCAATGTCCTGAACATGATCAGCAGACATGGACGGCAGACCACTCCTTTGTTCATCCATCACATTCACTCAACCACTGTCAAACTCCCTGTGCCATTTACGTATGTTGTATTTTCATCACTTTAGCACCACTAGCTTACAATGAGTTTCAACAGGTGGAACTTTTGTTGCCCATAAAAAACAAATGACAGAACGCACTTATTCTTTCGTCCAATCTTTCGGTATGGGTGCCATCTTGAAACTACTGCTGTGTCTGCTCACGTCGTCAGGGGGATGGAACTCCCATGTTAAAAACGTGATCCTTGCTGGCTCGGACTATGTAGTACAGTCGGCATCCAATATGTCACTGCTGTTGCATCGTGACATGACGTTATTTCAACAGCCAATCGAACCTCAGTACAGGCAGATAGCAGAGGAATTTCTGTAGCCAATAGCAGCTCGGTACTGAAAGCGAGCACACTTTTCAAAATCCTTAATACCAATTTATTTTTATTAATTATTTTCCGATATATGAAGTTGATTTATTTAGCAAATTAAATTCTTTTATGAATAACGTAACCACAGAAGTAATGGGTGAGAATAGAAGGAACAAAAATTTAAATTTAAACAGTTTTATTGCAGAAAAAATATTGACATGTAACAGAGAATATAGAATTGAACCACAAAGATCAATTATTGTTCAATAAATGTAGGAAACATGCACACATTTAAAACACATACAGCAAATGTTTGTAACAGCCAAAAGAATAATTTTGAAACAAGGCAGATCATGTTTCAAAGAGCAACATACGAAAGCTGCAGAAGCTATCCATGAGACAAATACCATCATAATTACTATAGCTAAGATGAAACAAGTCAGTCTCAATTAAGCAAAAGGTAATAGGGAAATTCTTGCATAAAGTTCATGCAATGTCCATCAAGCATCTTCAATAAGTAATTTATGTTTGTCATGCTGAAGCATATGGGTCAAGGTGCATAACTGTTGCTAAAAACTGATCTCCTCAGGAACAAGTGCAGAAGTCCCTCAGTCAATTTAACATGAAAGAACTCCATGAAAGCAAAATTTGATGTACCCAAACCATTTCATTAATTGTAATTGTGCCCAAATGATAGCCAAGGCAGTACACTAAGCTGACAAACACCAATTGCAGTGTACCAACTCCTCCAATGGATTACCACTAATATTAAGCACCCGACCACCAGCCACAATATATCACTTACAAGGTAATGTATCAATATCACAACACAAACACCCAAGGCTCTCTTATAACATACTGAGTAATCCAACACCAAATACAGCATAATGATGCAGCTAACATAATTATCAAAATGCATCTAACTTGGAGTTACACTTAATTGGCAGTATCACCACAAAAATGGAATTCTACCATAATATCATTTCAATTGCCTGAACCTTTTCCTTCCACACAATGGTTCTTTTATTTAGCACATTACTATGTAATTTATGGAGATAATTGTGAATATGAGATTAGATGGGAATAGACATTAAAAGTCCACAGTTAACCCTTTCAGACATGCTGTCAAAAACACCTCGAGTATTTATAAAATCAATTTCTTAAATTCTTCTACAATTTCACATTGAAAATGTTAATGTTGCCATATGGCAACATGTGATTTGAAATATAAATCATAACTAAAATATTTTTTAAAATGTTGCTATTTGCTAATAAAATAAAAAGAACACTCATTACCTTAAAATAATGAATGAAATTTAAAACAATTAAGCAAAAATAAGAATAGAGGTCCACAAAAGGAAAGAACACCATATCTACAGATCTATATACATAAATATCACTAATACATTCTAATCCTATAAACTAAATCTAACTACATGGCTAATTTCTTGCTTAAACTAATACTATACCTAGATAGGGCATATCTGCACAGTTCCTCGGCAGTTCTCTCCTTGATTTTGTGATCACTGCAAAGGAGCCATTCGAATTCCGACTCCAGGATAGCCTTCTTCTCCACCTTCCCAATCCGTTCCATAACATGATGATTTGGAATTACCTAATTTAAGCAAACTAAAGCACGTCCCACAGACTTTACAGACCTCTCAGATGGAAAATAAAGCCTGTCTTCAACATGCAGTGGTTCACCTGCTGAAAGTAATTGCTCAGACACTAGGGATGGATTGGTTGTCAACAGAGATAGACATGTGGAACAATTATTATCCTGAAGTAAGGTTTTCAGAATGCAACAACTAACACTAGCATCTGAAATGTCTTTTGCACATGACTCAGCGGTCCATAACAGTTCAGCATCCTCATGTATGAAAGATCTTTCACGTACTAGATCATCAGTAGTATCACTCTCAGTCTCAATCAAACCTTCAAGAAAGCTGGGACTCAAGTGCAGAAAATCTTCGAGATCTGCCATAAAGACATCATCATCATCAGACTCACAATTGGAACCCCGGAGCAATTGTGATGAAATGCCATTAATGATAGCTGTCTTAAAAGCAGAAGCAAACTGTTCCATATTGGGGTTATGGTTAGCCTCTCCAGTGAATCCTGGTTTTACCGGCGAGGTTCTAGGCTGTCAAAACCAACTTTCTTCAGCTCTTTCCACAGCAGTTTAATAGCCTTAATGGTCATGACCCAACCGTTTTGAAATTTTGGCCTCATAGTATCCTTAATTTTGGGGTTGCCTAAAGTATAAAAGAGGCTTCTAGGGAGAGAGAGAAATGGATGCAGCTATTCAGTTAAAACCTGTGTTCGGACAGAAGCACGATGATGATGAAAGTATCTAAAATTAGATTACCTTGAGGATCTATCATATCCTTTTGGAATCTCCAATTACTATTTTTTTCAATTGCTTCATTCTAAAATGTTAAAAGTGAGCTATGGTCAGACAAAGGGGAGCATAATGAATATGTATCAGCTGATTCATAAAACCAGAGGAAAGAAGAGGTCACAAACACGTTAGCACTCATGATTCCTGTCAGAAAGAAAATGAAGAGAGCTAATATACTGCACAGTACTATACTCTCAATAAAAGCTGTTTTTCAAAAGCTGTTGTTAATGCAACTTACCTATCCCCACCAATAAATTTAACTCACCCCCCCATATTACTCTTGAACACCCCAACAGCAAGTTTCACTGATATTTTCTCTCTCCATTGAGGGTCCAGGTGGGAGGATGACAGTATTTTAAACATGGAAGCATTGGGTAATTCACGCTGCTTCTCCACCACTTAAGAGGCTACTGGACAGAGGGTTTTCCACCCGAATATTCGTCGACTGATTTCTCAAAATTTGTTCAACATAAAGAGCGGAAATTTCGTATTTAGAATCCTTATTTTAATATAAATCCGGTACGTTTCTTATATTTTGAAAATTTGGTAATTTATTTTTTGAAGGCTTCTATATTGTTAAATATCTTTTAAGGAAAAATAAAAAATAAAAATAAAAAACTCACACGCCGGAAAGTTTTTATTTTTTCCTATTAAATTATGTATAAATTGTAAATGTAGCTTAATTTTCAACAAAGAAATCAGTAGAAGTTGTAAATAATGTCATTTTTGCTTCTAATAGTTCACGGATCTGTAGACCGATCGCGCCACCATAGTTCTGCCGTCACTCTCACGGCCCGCCCGCTTGGGTAAAGTCCCTACTAGGAGACGGAGAGGACTTTTAACTTGACCGTCTAGAGAAGAGCGAGGAATCAATCTCCAGATGGCCCTATTCGATCTCGTTTTGTCTTAGTTACGTATTTCGCTTTTTTACTTTCTCAAATCCGTAGTATATTGAGACAGTATTGTAACCGCGTTCCACGTTGTATTTGTCTTTTGCACAATCATTATGGATAGTCAAGATCGCAAGAACGGGCTAAGGATTACCGATAAAAGAAGAAAAAACCGTGGTGGTGACAATTGCGGCGCAAATGTCAGCGTGCGTCAAGAATTGAGTCCGCTTCGGAGTCCTCAACACCGTGCGTATCACCTCTTGAGAACATAGAAACGGAAACGACTCAAGAAAAAAACCAAACGACTCCACCCTCACCGGCATCGGGTGGATCGTACACATTAGATAGTTCATCCAAACAAGGTGCCTCAACAGTATTCAATCTCACAGGACGAAGGATCGTGAACCTACAATATTTTTTGCAACAATTGCAGGCAATAGAAAACCACGGACCATTTGGTTGCAGGTTGGTGGACAAGGTAGTAACGGGTGAAAAAATTGAAGGACTTCGAAGGTGTCTCACCTTTGAATGTAAGATGTGCCAATTCAAAGGATTAATATGGACCGATGAAAAGAAAAAACCGTAGAAGCTCGACGTAAATACATCATCGGTGTCCGTGTTTCTGAGCACTGGCGGTGGTCGTGCTCAACTGGAGGAAGTTTTCGGAGCGATGAATATTCCTCCAACGTCATCCAAAACTTACATTCGATACGAGCACAAATTGGCGAACATTTTACTGTCCACTGCTTTAGTTGAAATGGAAAACGCGGCGAAAGAAGAGGCACGACTTGCTATGGAAATAGGAGATATCGATAACGACGGAGCACCTCTCATTCCTGTAGTTGCTGACGGCAGCTGGGCAAAAAGATCGTACAGAACAAAATACAACTCATTTTCTGGTCTTGTAAGTAGAATTTATCTTGCTACACTTAGTTTTTTATTCTAGCTGTTCTATTTTTGGGCTAATAAACACGGGAGTGGTCGCGCGAGGTGCTGTAGACACCCCAGCCCTATGTTTTATGACAGGGTTCCTTTACTGTTAAGTTTTGACTCCTACCCTTCAGTAGCTGGAGTGGCTTGTCCCTTCAACCATTTGCGTCTAATAAAATAACTATCCTATGGTTATTCTTTGAGTTCGGACGTTTTTCTTACAATTAGACAGCGCGACAGACCGTTGTGCGAAAATCTCCGTGTTTTTGTTTCACGAATAATTTATACATTTTGTGAAATTATTTTTATTATTTGCATCGTTACTGTTGTTTTTTATGATCTGGGATCTCTATTGAACAATTACTTTACTGATTACAAAATATAAAATTCCATAAAAATAAGAACAAACGTATTTTCCAGAATTTTCGTTTTCTCCCAATTTTGTTAAATAAATTTCAATTAATCGAAAATACATGAAGAGACATGAAATGAAAGATTTAATAAAAATCGACGATTAATAATTATTTAAACAAAAATATCCGTAGGGTGTCAGAAACACCTCTGGTCTACATAGAATATTTCCGTTCTATCTTTCGGAATAAATCAATCAACAGCAGAATCCGCGTTTAGAAACGAGAAAATTATTCTGCTACGATAGTTTAGTGGTAAAATATCCGCCCAGCAAGTGGGTTCGATTCCCGGTCATAGCAGATTTTTTTATTAATAATATCCCTTTAAATATACGTAATATTTCTCCCAAGTAAAACGTTTGTCATCCCATGCTTATGTCCACATGATTTGAAAATCGTATGAAGATTATAACTAATTTTCACGTTACCACAAACTATGAAACCATTGCTATGCATACCGCGAAAATTCGTATTTTTACCTATGAAGGGCATTAAAATACTCAAAAGTGTGTTAATTGAGTTTTACAATTGCTTGTTTTTCCCAAATGTTCAATATATTTGCCACAAACAAATTAATTGAAGAAATTTCGTTGACTGTTTCATAAGGACGTTAAAAATTGAATGATATTCACATTTCACGATTTGTTTGACGCATGCATTTCTTTCTTCCCCAGGCAGCCATTGTTGGGTATCGAGCAAAAAAAGTTCTGTTCATCGGTATCCGCAATAAATACTGCACTGTGTGCGCAAGATACGCAAATAAGGGAGAGGACTCAAAGCCTCATCCCTGTTTCAAAAACTGGGACAGTACTAAAAGCTCTAGTAGTATGGAGGCTTCCGTTATTGTCGAAGGTTTTAGAAAGAGCGAGGAAATGTATGGAGTGCGTTACAATAAATTAATTGCTGATGGAGACAGCAGTGTCTATTCGGGGATTTTGAAAGCACGCCCATATAAAAATACCCCGATAGAAAAAATCTAATGTAAGAATCACTTGTTGAGGAATTTGTGCAAGAAATTGCGTGACCTTGCTTCGAGCAGCACGAATGGGCCTATTGAATTACGGAGGAAAATTGGAGGGAGTATTCCAAGGATCAGGGGAGCCGTTAATAAAGCTATCCTACATAGAAAAAAAGAAAACGGTCCTCTTTCCGACCGAATATCAGTCCTCCGTAAAGATTTAATTAATGTCCCACGGCATATTTTTGGTGATCACGCACAATGTGACCAATATTTTTTCGTTGGCTCCAAGGAAGGGGAGGATAATCTCGTGCCTAAATTGTTGAGCGTAGGATTATTTCAGAAAGCAGAAGAAGTTATATCTGTAACCCTTGCCAGGCGCAGTAAGAGTCTGATACAAAACCTTAACAGCAACTGCGCAGAACATTTTAATTCCATAGTGGCTAAATTAGTTGGGGGAAAAAGGGTAAATTATTGTTTGAAAGGATCATATCAGGCTAGAGCAATGACAGCCGTCATATCCTATAACGCAAAGCTCCTCCACACAAAAATTCACAAGCGCTTTTGTTCCTCAAGTCCTGGGAAGTTCACCAAGGTAATGGAAGCTCGGCGACAAAAAAGACTGGCGAAAAACCAAGAAAGAAGAGATTTGGTAAGGTGCAAGCCAAGAAAGCTGCTCCCTCATCTTCTTGGCCGGAGTGAGCAAGATGAAGATGATGGAGAATTCTCTTCAAAGCCAGATATCAGCAACTCAGACTATGCTCAGGAAGCGGCCGAATATTTGATGAGGCTGGAATTGTCTCCTGAATAAAGGAAGCTTCTGGAGAGAGCCATGCAAGACCAGGATTTTGCATGGACAGAAGAAAGGAGGAAGAGATTGACAGCGTTCAACTTCGGGCAAGTTTGCCACCTCCGACCTTCAACGAGCTCTTCCAAGCTTATCGATCGTATTTAGTACAAAAAGTTCACAAATACGGCGATAGAATTTGGCTCTAAATTCGAGGCAACAGCACTATGCCAACTAAGTCGTCAGATAAGAGTTGACATTTCCAGGTGCGGATTTTTTGTTGATCCTGATCTTCCATTCTTGGGAGCTACACCAGATGGGATAATCGGGAATGATGGAATAGTCGAAACTAAATGCCCGAATTCTGCAAGAGATATGAGCCCAGATGAGGCAGTTGAAGCAAGGAAGGTAACGGTTTGGTCAGTAAAAGGGCGAATTAACGAGAACCGCAACTACTATTTTCAGGTAAAAAATTATTTTTCTTTTGTTTCTTGTATGCATTTTTCGTGATATACAGGTTGGTTTAATTGAAAAAAAATGTCTATACACAAAATCATTCTTGGAATTATATAAGTGCAGGGACAATTACACGTCACCAGAAGGAAATATTGCTTTTTTGCAATATGGACACAAAAAGAGCCTTTTTTGAAAATAGAGAAAATAGAAAGAGACGACGAGTTCTGGAAGAAAAGAATGGAGGAGAAATTGAGCAACTTTTACCTCCAGTGCATTCTTCCCGAATTAGTTTTTAAGGTTCTGCGCGGCCGACCAATCTTCGTGAGTAGAGAGGGTAAGCGAGTGCGCAAAAATATTTATAGTATCTGTTGCGATATTTTTTTGCTTTCATCTACCTTTTCTTTTGCACTGTCACAGTAATGAATGTTATGGAGAAACTGGTGTAATTAGATTTAGGATTTTCCGGATAGGTGGATTTTCTGATTTGTGCGCGGTAAAGAAGTGGCTGTGCGCGGAGGGAAAATGGTCGTGCCCGGCCGCGCACGCGCGCAGCTAAGAGGGAACATTGCTTGTAAGTGTTGTTGTTTTTCTATAAGCACTCGAAAGTATAATTATGATTCTAATACTCATAGGTTTGGTACTAGTTTATCTATTTTCATGAACGAATTTTCTGTTAATTTTTATTAATCAACCTAGTAAAATTTACTTATCAACTGTGTAAACGTTACATATTTGTTTACTCTTTTAAGGAAACTTGATTATATTGAAAACCGCAATCTGTCAAAAACATAAAGACGGCACTAAGAACTGGCCACCAAGATTTTTCCCTTCGCCCCAACGGCCCTAGCTTTCTCGCCCTGCCAAAAGAAAGAGAAGAAAACAACCCGAGCCAAACTCTACTGCAGAAATGTAAACAAACCTCGGTCGAGTTATGGTCGAGTGGTGACCCTTGAGTAGCTTACAGAGGATGGGCATTTTGAGCCCTGAACGTAGTTCTGATACTAGCCGTGAATGCCCGTAGCGCCACGGTCAGCACTGGAATTTTTCGCCTCTCCGGTAGCCTCTTAACGTATGTTTGACCACCTGCCGATACCTGTCGTCATTTCATCTCCCACCAATATCTGTCCCATGGTGGAATGCTTCAGAAACATGTTTATGGTTTACTTAAGAAGGTGAGGAGGGTGATGAAGGGTGAAAATTTTTAGCCACTAAAAAAAAGGATTCGTGACTGTACAGCCCAGATGTTTAAGAGCCATGGTGTTCTTACTACCCATGTCACACACAGTAGCAACAATCTTCAGGCCAGTTTCCTGAAGAACACCAAGAACCTCTTTAATAGTATCTGCTAAAATTAATCCAGGTGTACTTCTATGACTAAAGTAGAAAGATAATGGCTGCTTCCACTTTTGCCTGAAGCCACGAACCATGAAAACAAGGTCTTCCTCAGCTGTAGCAACAGGTCAACCTTTGCTTCCATGATCCTGAAATCCTTCATGGCGGTCAGACCTCGAATTGTGAACCACACTGGGCCTTATTGACATTTCGTCAAATAATAGCACACAGAACTTATTGCAATCGGACATCTGGCTCATGCATGACGAAAGGTGTCTAATTATACTTGGATTAATTCCAGCTATGAGAGAAAGATGGTAGAGAAGAGAAACCAAAGTTTTTTTAGTAGGAAGATTAAATTTAGATTTAAGATAAAAGTTTGTCTGTGGACTACTCTTGTACAGAGGAAGAAAGAAAAATTTTTCTTCTCTTCCATCTCCTTCCCCTTGGCTTCAACTTACAGTTTTGCAATTGTGAATTCAGAAGCAATACCGAACCTTTATCTAATCTACTTTCCAAAGACTTGTTCAAAATTCCAGTATTCACTGAATAATAATTGTTCAGAATTAACTCTGGCGCTATACTTATGCTTTAAATATGAAATTTTTCTACACTTTTCCTTGTAGCTAACAAATAGATGCTTTTTTCTTGGTGTCAAATCTGAAAATTTCCTAACATTTATGCTTTTTAAAAGATTAGCTCTGGCAGCTTTGCTTTTATAGAACTTTTGGTATCCCCAGTAACAGATGTTTTAAAAGGGGAAGTTGCTGGTAATGCTGATGAAGAGCCAGTTAGAGACTGATTAGAAAAAGAATCAAGACTTACCTTGGTTTGCAAATCAAGAATCCTAAATGTGACTTCGGGGCTTGGAATTTCACTTGGTAAAGGAGAGCTAGTAGAAGCAGCTGAGGAAACAGGAGTGTTGGAAGAAATTGGTAGAAGAGAATGAGGTGTTGAAGGTGATGATGATGAAGGACCAGCAGAGAATATTGAAGGAAGTGCACCACGTAATAATTTCCGTTCTTTATAGGACCTGTATTGACGGGGTGAAATGATGTTCACACAAATATGCCCTCTGGTGAAGCTTAATAATGGGTATATCAAATAAAGCGGGGTTCCCTGCCCTTACAAGCCATTATCGGCACCTAAAATCATGACATTATAGAATTAGTAACACTTCAACATATGCAACAAATACAACTTCTCTCCTAAAGAACCTCAAGTTAAGATATGCATTAAATGAAAAGAAGCCATAGTGAAGCATCTCGTTAATGGTCAATATTATTAAAATTTTAAATGCTGAGATACGTATCTAACTAAAGTCATAACTCGACAAGCGAATAATCTGTATAGTAAGTATAGGCACAACGAACTGTTGACTTTTTTACTGCAGGTAGTCTACGATATAATCGACGTATATCGAAACGAGATTTGTTCCACGCTAAAAGTTGTAATCCCATTACTTATCATGCAATAGATAAGATATGGCCAAAGCATTATTTGGGAATAAACGAACATTCGAGAGAACATTTTCTGCTCCTTCTTATAGGATCAAAAAGAACTAAGCTGACTTGGGCAATAGAACGAGGTGCGTGTTTTAAATCGGAAATTACTTTCACATACGTAAACACAACCGGAGTAAGATAATATGAAAAAAACGCAACTTACTCTTTATTTCTTTTGATAAGTAATTTATTATGTAATAATATGTATTACTGTATATAATTGTGTCGACTTTTATGTATATCTTACCTTAAAATCGAAGTTATTTAATTATTGTGATAACATTTGCAAATATAGATATAGTACTTACGTGGATTTTGTGCGAGGAAACGAATGTAACTTCAAATTTAGATCTCCGCTCGTTCCCCTAGTATTTTGCCAGTTTAGTGCATAGCACTTTTGTGGATGCACTATTTTTTCTACTTGGCTCATTTTATCTAATGGAAATGCTGTAACGTATAGAAAATGATATAATTAACACACACAAAGAATCATATATTTTACCTGCATATATGAAGTTGTTAACCATTCCTTCATATACTCCTCTAGGTTTAAGTTTACAACACATTCCCCAGAGCTTATTCTGTAGATTGCGCCCGTGTCAGGGTGAAGGAACTCCCGTGTTAAAAACATGATCCTTGCAGGCTCCAGGGGGGGTTAGGGCGGTTACAAAGACTAGTCCCCTAACGGAAAGACCGGTAACTCAATGCTAAAAATTTAAGCCGAAGTTTTCCTTTCAGAGCGCTCCACTCTGCCAATGGCGAAAAGTGGAACTACGTCGAGACGTCACGTGAAAAATCTTCCCCACCCCCTCGCGTTACTTTCGACTTTCTAGTATGACGATCCAATTTTCATCTTCGAATTTTGCTTAATCGATCGTATTTCTCCGAAGTTCGCGTAAATACTGGCGTTTTTATCACTCATTACGAGAATGTTGCCATTGCAATGACTATTGTTGGACTAGTCGAGTATTATACATACACAGAATAAATAATTTAGAATAAAAATTAGATTAAATAATATTAACAACAAAACAGCCAACAGAAGGTATAAAAAGAATACAGAATTGAATTATTAAATTGAATTTATTAGCATATGTTGTACACACTGAGGGTTGTGATAGACAAAGCATATAATAGAATATAATATACATGTGACAGCAATTATAAAAAATGCAGTATAAAAAAGATTAAGAAATACACTAATTTTAAACAACCTATACATGAAAAAATAATAGAAATGTCCAAATGTGATGTCAAGATATTTGGTATAAAATATATGCCATTTACATAGTTATATACAGTGATATATCATAAAATATCAGACTAGATCGAAACATTTTGGGAGTCTATGCCAGGAAAAATAGGGGTCCTTTTTTGACGAAATTCAAGAATAAACTTTAAATAATCTGAAATTTGGGGACCTCTATAAATCAGAGTCCCGATGCTACTACATTGCTGGCACCTGTTTCAATCTGTTCCTGATGAAATACACTAACAAATTGCACATGAATAACAGTTAAGGTCATACAAACAGGTATTAATAGAAACATTAGGTATTAGGTACACTTAGCAAAGGAAATGAAACATTCATGTATGGACAAACAAGTCACGCTGTTATATGAAAGGAGACTACGGTGAAAAATTGAGAATTTACAACAAACTCTTAAACCGTATGAACCTCAAAAAATGTTTTGAGGTAAAAAATTAAAATATATCAAATTGAGAGAAAAAATTTTTCACACCAGGGATTTGATATCTCAAAAACATCTGGTTTATGCATCTCATGACAATGACAGTGACCAAAACAGACTAAATTCAAACACATGCTCTCATACTCAAAGGCAACATATATCAAGTTTATGGAAAAATTGTCTCATGCCAGGGACTTGATATCTCAAACAAATGTCTGATGGTTTATGCATCTCACGACAACAGCAGGGACCAAACAGACTAAATTCAAAAACGCATACACTCAAACTCAACCACACATCTTTAAAATTTTTTTAAAATGAGGCTAGTATTCTAATTCTAAATGTACATTTCAAGAATGAAGCTCTCATCATCAGTAGATGATAGTGACAAGACATGTCATAAATATATGTATGAAGAGGCAAATCATTGTAAAAAAACCTGATGTGGCCACCACATGACTTTCTCCATACCTGTAATGCTTCTAATAATTCCAAATAGGTTAAATGATAATAAATATTTTAAGGAACTGCGAGAAAATTTTAAAGACTATACAAAAAACAGAAATAAACACAAACTGTTGCCTTCTGTTATTGGATATAGCCCTGAAGCTCCAACAATTAAGAAAATAAAAAGGAGCGTAAAGTGATTACAGTATTAAACTTCATATATGGAGAAAGACAAATATTTACATAAATATACAAAGGTGGGATGCTCTTTGGATATATGGCACTCCTATTTGTAGGACAGTATCTTCAGTTTCTGCTTCCACGCCACCTTATCATATCTTTGAGATGTGCCCCTATTAATTTTCTTCACCCACCACTTAAAACTAATCTTACATACTAAATTTAAGATGGCGTCAGAAACACATATGTGGTGTTCTGAACAACCATCCTTGAGCCAATCATGGTTTTATCCCTCTTTATGGTTGCAACAACTCTTTGTTTCACTGACCCTAAATGAGCCACCTTGCAGAGTAGTCTCTCTGCAGTATTAGCGGCAGACCCAACGAACTGTATGAAGTTTTCACTTGGATACAGTAGGCCAGGCCTGTCACTATACACCTTGAAAACAATACCTGCAAGGTGGTAATCATCTCGTGAATCAGCATAGCTCGACAGTTGCTGCAATTGCCACGGCAGAGGATTTTACTGGCTATGTAACCTGTGACATAGGCCAATGAAAAACAGTTTTTTTTAACATATTCTACATCTAAATCTAATTCTTCATCTAAACTTAAAGTATTACTATTTACAGAAATGTCAGATTGTGAACATATGAGCTCTCGCATGTTGTTAAGCAAAGATTCACTGTCCTCACCTTCACAATTTGAGCCTTTCAAATCCCTGCTAATTAAACCCTGAATTAGGCATGTCTTCAATGCAGCTACAAATTGTGTTACTGTGGGATTTTTGTTTGATCCACAGTGGGCATTTCTCCCCCTTCCTCCCAACAAAAGCCGCCCATTGGAGGTACCTGTTTGGAAAAAAATATAGTTTGCTTTTATCATTTGCACTAGGTTACATAATTATTGAACAATTATCACTTAAGTCAATGTAAGGTATTGGGGGGAATATTGCCATCTTAAGGAAAATCAATTTATATCACATTGAAAATAACTAATACAGCCACCAGCTAGTGATTATCTGACCATATTTTAAAAAATATACCAATGGTAAAATCCGATTTGTTTCATAAAGATAACCCAAGGCATGGCTATATTGCTCTCACAACTTGCCAATACTTGCATGGAAGACACACGAACATTAACAACATAATATTCATATAACATTAGAAAGAGGTATAATTTCTCTACAAAATGGGTAACTCGGTTATCCCACAATTATTTTGTCAGAAATAGTTGTTTATTGGGTGAAATATGTTAAAATTGGATATCTATGTCAAATAATATAAAATAAATATTTGTAAAGAAAATAATGGATATTTTATAATTACTTCACAACTGTAATAAAGGTTTTGCTACCTTGTATGTTTAGCATAACCAGAGGAGAACATGAAGCTTACTTGTGTTTACAACAGCCTTTCACTATAGCATACAATCACATACAATCTTTTGTAGTTCAACACGCGCCTGACTATCACCAAAATGCTTTGAAAAACTCTTTATCTATTTCAAACATTTAGTGTATTAGCTGATATAAACGCGTAATACGAAAATAAATATCTGTAAAAATAATTAATATTTTATAATTACATCGTAGTTGCAATAAAAAGTTCTTAGTTACCTTGAATGTTGAACACAGCTGGACAAAAACGCGATACTAACTTACATTTACAATGGCCTTTCAATGTAACACACCAGCACGAGAATGGCAGAGGAATGGTTAAAGGCGATATGACACAATATAAATAAACTTATTTTCTTTGATAATTTGTAATAAACTCATTTACTTTGATAAACCAGCTAATTACTGCCGCTTGGTTATATAAACTTTTTGGCAATATTCACCGCATGTACCTTACGAATAAATACAATTAAACTTACCTGTTCCTATTCTCTGGAGAGGCATACAGCTGAACCCCGTCTATCGTTTTCAAACCGCAGGCGGGAACAGCACACCTTTTATGTTTGAGATAATCTCCGTTAAACATTTTTTTATCAAAACAGAAAAACCGTGGCAACAACACCAAAACGATTCCAAATATCAACACCGGAAGTGTATAATCCGTTAGGGGTAGTCTTTGGCTGGTATTGGCTGGATATTTGACATCCGGTTCTTTAAAATCGGTAGCGACACTAGCGCTCCATGTTGCAAATCGGGACTTTTTGCCAACAACTTGGGAAAATTTTTCCCATTCCAGTTTCATCCCCATGGGCGGTTATCTCTTATGGGAAAAACTGCTTCTCGGCAGATTGAAAAAGTACAGCTAGCATTCAAACTGGCGCTGTCGTTGCTCTCTTCGGCAGACAAGACAGCCAATGAGTAAGCGCCAAGCCGAATTTTGAAAAGTTGAAACTGAACAACTGTCACTGTTATGCTGTAACCTGTAACCAAAGAAAACCATGTAACTGTCCCACCATCCGCCGTTACGATAAAACGTAGTTGCAAACTGGAGGAGGTCTTATTTTTTAATACAGGTAAGGTTGCTTTGACTATAGAGGACAATATGAATGAATGGTTAACAACTTCATAAATGCAGGTTATACATATCACACTTTGTTTGTGTTAATTATTTAATTTTCTGCTCTTTGCAACGTTTCCATTAGCTTTATGAAATGAGCGATGCAAAGAAAATGCTGCGAACGCGGAAGTGCCCCGCAATGAACTGCGGGAGGACGAGGGGACCGAACGGGGATCCATATTTAAAATTACATTCGTTTCCTCGCACGGAATCCATGTAAATACTAAGTACTAATAATAATAATTCTTTATTTCCAAAGACCATACAATTGTCAAAAATGTAGGTATAGGACACGTCAGAAAGATATACATAGAAAATAACATATTACATGATGAAAGACAGATATAAATGTAAGGTACATAAAAAATTGAACAATGGTAGACTGTAATGTTTATCCCTTGTCTGACAAAAATTCGGTGACATCGTAGTCACATCTTAGTAATAATAATTTTTTAACTTCTTTATTAAATTTACCAAGTGAGGGAATGTCCTTTAATGACTTAGGTAAGGCATTATAGATTTTGGTCCCAAGAGCAGTGGGACTTCTATGGGCAATGCACCTCTTATTACAACAGACATGAATGTTTAATTGGTTTCTAGTAAAGTGACTGTGTAGATCATTATTTGCATTAAATAATTTTAAGTTTTTCTTTATAAATGTAGCTAAATTGTATATATATATATATATATATAACAACTTACGGAAAAGGAAAGGTAAAATAGATATATGGATGTCAACAAGGTGTTGGGATGAGGAAACCCAGTGAGCACTCACCAATCAGACGACTTCAGGTTGGCGAGGCCCGGGGATGTCGAAGCGACACACGTAAAATAACACAAAAACACAGAAACATCACAAACGTAGAAGCTTTCGGAACTACTCCTTCTTCAGCTACAGAAAGAGAACTCTCTCTGTAGCTGAAGAAGAAGTAGTTCCGAAAGCTTCTACGTTTGTGATGTTTCTGTGTTTTTGTGTTATTTTACGTGTGTCGCTTCGACATCCCCGGGGCCTCGCCAACCTGAAGTCGTCTGATTGGTGAGTGCTCACTGGGTTTTCTCATCCCAACACCTTGTTGACATCCATATATATATATATATATATATTAACTAAAGGAAAAGAAAAGGTAGTGATGAGGGTGGCAACAAGGTGTTGAGGGAAGCCCAGCGGACACTCACCAAGTTGAGGACCAAGCTGGCAGGCTGCTGGGGGCGTCGAAGAGACACGTAAAACACACGAACACAAAAACACACGCAAGCTTATCGGGCCTATGCCCTTCTTCAGCGAAAGAGTATCTGCAAGTGACACACTGGGCGGGGAATGACAGGGTGATGTGGGAAGGTTGATGATTGGAGGAGGTGGGGAGTAGGAGGGGTGGATAGCCAATAAAGAGGGAGTGTGATGAGGTAGAGTGCGAATAGTTACAAAGTAACAAGGAGACATTGTAAGGGGGCTAATACGGTTAGCGGAGGTTGAGGCCAGGCGGAGAGAAAGAGTCGAGAAGATGGATATGTGCTAGTTCCCAGTGTCGGAGAAGGGGGGCAGGAGTGTCATATGGTAAAGCGCGAATAATCCTAACATTGTAGCAACTATTAAAGGGGACATTGTGGGTATTAGCATGTAATGCAACTGGGAGGGGGCGTCTGAGAGAAACGCTATTCCGGTGACCGTTCATTCGGATGTTTAACGGATTGCTGGTGAGGCCTACGTAAAACGCGGGACAAAGGGTGCAGGTAAGGAGGTAAATGACGTTACGGGTGGTGCAGTTGCTTCTGGAGGTGATGGGATAGGTGATGTTGGTGGAGGGACTCGAGAAAGAAGAGGATGGTAGGTGAATAGGGCAAGTGTGGCAGCGAGGTTTTCCGCAGGGGTGGGAACCTATTGCAAGAAGCGTGGTAGAAGTGGGAAGTTCCTTCCTCCACAAGATATTTCCCAAATTTGGGGGCCGGCGGAAGGAGAGGAGCGGAGGATTGGCAAAAAGGTTGATAAAGAGGGACTGATGGGAGGAAGAGGTAAGAATTGGGTGGGCAGCATGAAGGATTGTTTTGAGAGCTTCGTGGATACCAGGATGGAAAAGTGTCGTAAGAGTGAGTGGAGGGGTAGATGCAGGAATAGTGGGTGTGTGAGGATGAGATCCAATGTGGGTAGGCGTCATCGCCCTATGGATCTGTTCGCGGACCAAGACTGGAGGGTAGCCACGTTTGAGAAGAGCGTCCTCGAGGACAGGGTAATACTCTAGAAGGGATGCTCTATCGGAACAAAGCCTCCATCCTCGACGAGCAAGGGCATAGGGGATAGAGGTTTTGGTATGAAGGGGATGGCAGCTATCAAAGTGGAGGTATTGGAGGCTGTTGGTGGGTTTGATGTGAACACAGGTGCGGATTTGGCTGTCTTGAAGGTAAAGATCGACATCCAGGAATGTGATGTGGGAGGTAGAGGATTGGTGGGTGAAGGACAGTGAAGGATGGGAGGAGAGACGCGAGAGAAAGGAAAGGAGAGAGTCAGGTCTATGCGTCCAAATGAGGAAGACATCGTCGATGTATCTCAGCCACAAAAGTGGTCTGAGTGGAACGTTGAGGAAGAGTCTTTCCCATTCTCCAAGGTAGCAATTGGCGTATGAAGGCGCCATTCGGGTGCCCATCGCAGTGCCTCTAATTTGAAGGTAGTGACGACCATCGAAAGAGAAGTTGTTCAATTTGAGCACCATTGCTGCCAAGTCTAATAAGAAATGGGAGGAAGGTCTTGCGTCGGGTGGTCTTGATTCCAGGAGTTTACTAAGGGCAGAGAGTCCATCATCGTGGGGGATGTTTGTGTAGAGGGAACAGACATCGATAGTGGCCAAAATGGTATTGGGTGGGAGAGGAAAGAGGAGGTGTTTGAGACGTTTGAGAAAGTGGTTATATATATATATATATATATATATATATATATATATATATATATATACACAAGAGATAGAGAGTAAATTTAATTTTTTAAATCAAGGTTTGCAAGGAGTTCTAGGTGATGCACCAAGCATACATCTTATTATAGTAGTACCGCGTAGATAACGACCTTCTTGGCGACCAGCGGGTGGAGCTAAGGCTTCTTACCCCTCCTCCACACCTTCCCCTTCCCGTTTCACGTTGTCCGTGTTTCCTATGCTGCTAATTCTCGGTGTTGCCAATTCGTGCAACATCCAGATTTTTGTCGTTTTTGGCATAATTTCTCACTTAAACACTTAACGAAAGATGGAAAATTAATTAAATAATCCTTTGGGAAAGTAATGACGGAATCGTTTCCTTTTATATCGGTCTTGTGTGCAGAGCACATTAACGTAATATTTTATAACTAACCACTATACTCAGAATTATCAGAAATACAAAGTATTAAACTCTATAGAGTAGCTTTGGAAATTGAAGTTGGACATGAAATAAATGAAACCAGTTCAATAGACATTTATCACAACATTTAGTAATAAACAGAACAGTATTTAAAAAAGATCTTTTAATCAGTCTCGTCCGATGACGTCAACATGTCCATGTCACTCTCGCTTCCAGAATCTTCCTCACTTCCACTGAGTTCAATAATTACTTTGTCTATTTCCTCATCCATTATGGCATCCCGTCTCCAGTACTCTTCTTCTGTCTTCTTAACGTGTTCACACACTTTAATATACTTCTCTGTGGTGAATTCTTCACAACGTTTTAGAAAGATTTCTTTCTTCTTCTCCAGCGTGCAAGCCCCCAAGTCGTGAGATACCTAAATAAACAGCGCACAAAGTTACACAAATTGGCAACATTTTACAATAAAGTAGCAGTCTATATAATTTTATTACCTGTCCTCTGCATCTCCTTATTTGTCTTAGGTACCTTTCTCTCCATGCCACGATCTCTGGATGTTCAATCAAAACCTTTCGTTTTGATTGACAGGTTTTCCAGTTGAAACCCAGTTGATGAATTACCTTTAGTAAATATGTTCGCTTGCAACTAAGTATACCATCTTCTTCCAGCGATGCGAGTAAATTTTTCACCGTCGGTAGCATTTTACGCACCGCATAGAATTCGTGGATTATTCTTCGCACGCAACATTTTCCAAAATCATCAAGATCGATTCTCTTATTGCGTTCAGATTTTTTGCCCTTAGGGGTGGCTAAAGATAACTGCCCTTTTTC
Organism: Tanypteryx hageni; assembly: GCA_028673005.1. Taxonomy (NCBI): domain Eukaryota; kingdom Metazoa; phylum Arthropoda; class Insecta; order Odonata; family Petaluridae; genus Tanypteryx; species Tanypteryx hageni. The sequence goes on from CM054115.1 coordinate 199,457,397, forward strand.
TGCCTACATTTTCCCCTCTCTTACAATTTTCTTCACAGTAGTCACACCAACTCCTGTAGCCTCGGCTGTCGATAACGCCACATTCATATCCAAATTGTTCTCTATTTTCAAATCTTTTAAATAACACTTTACTTTATAAACCATTTCACGAGCTTGACTCCTGAGAGGCCTGCCTCGGACTGATGACGATTTTGATGTACTGGCCATTCCACACAAGCAATCCCACCAAAGCAAAAATCAAAATCAAAGTCCAAAAAGAATGTCCAAGAGATAAGCAAAAGTCAAACACGTAAAAAAAACAAGAGAGCACAGGAAAATATAACAAGTAGCAAGAGCTGGCAACCGCGAAAAAGTGAAGCGTTCACGAGGGAGAGAGTAAGCGGGAGTGGGGGTATAGGTACTCCTCCTTGGTGGGGATGCGCGGAAATTTCCGCGCAGGTCGTTATCTACGCGGTACTACTATACCTTCTTTTGGATGAAAAATATTTTGTGCAACATTGCTGGAGATGAACACCAGAAAATAATACAGTATGTAGCTCTAGATAAGAAATTTCCATAATAAATAGATTTTAATACAAGTACAGAAACTGTCTTTAATGAATCTTATACTGTAGAGGGACGAATGTAATTTTGGACTTAAATTAGAAACGTGTGTCGACCAGTTTTTTGACTGGTCAATATAATGGCCTAAGAACTTGGTATTTGTAATTGGAGTAATAACATTGTTATTAATTGAAAGTTTAAAAGTTTCTAGTTCACGTATATGGTTTTAAAAAATCATATGGGTTTTATTACAATTTCAAAATATTTTATTTCTAACGCACCAATCCCAGGTATTATTTAAAATATTTTGGCTTTTTTCTTTAAGTAATTGCACATTTTTTGCTGAAACAAGAAAACTAGTATCATCCGCAAATATGACAGTTTCTACATTTGGGTTTTTAGTAATTAATAGTATATCGTTTATGTAGATTAGAAAAAGAATATGTCCTAATAATGATTCCTGTGGAATGCCTATTGTTGTATTTCTCAAAATGGATGAACAACTCGTATTATTAAACTTTAGTGTTACTTGTTGCGAACGCTTTAGAATATAGGAGGTTAGCCAGTCAAGGGCTATACCCCAAACTCCTATTTGTTTGCATTTGCGTAGAAGAATGGGATGGTCAACCATATCGAAAGCATGGCTGAAATCTAGGAACAATGCTAAAGTTAAATTATTACTATTTAGGGAGTTGGAAATAAATCTTAATGCTGTAAATAAGGCAGATCTCCCTTTCCTAAAACCTCATTCAGAAGTAGAAAGGATATTATATTTATTTATGTATGGTAACAACCGATTATAAAAAATGAGTTCAAACAATTTTGAAAACTGAGGTAAAAGGGAGATAGGTCTATAATTATTCACATCCTTTATGTCACCCTTATTTTTAAAAACTGGTATAACTTTACTAGATTTTAGGAAATTTGGGAATATGCCCAAATGGAGAGATTCATTTATTAAGTACAGGAGGGGTTTGATTATTGAATCTTTACATTCAGATAGTAGATTCCCTGGTATATTGTCAATTCCTGGGGCAGGGCTATTTCTAATTTTTTTAAGGAGAATATTAACTCCTTTTCATCACATGGGTAGAGATATAGTGAATTTGCTGGACCATAGTTTGATGATGGTGTTAGAGAATGGTTTAACCCCTCCAGCGTGTGCGACGTAGCATTTGAGTCCTCTCTTTCCCATGCCTCAAGCGTGTGCGACACACCGTATGCGTCCGAAATTTTCATTAAGTTTTCTTATCGCTACGGCTCTGATTTATGTGCTTTCAGAGAGTGAATATGTAAGCCAATGCTGTCTGCTTTCGTTCTGTGGTTCCTCGTTGTCTGTGTTTACGTGTTAGTATTTTACTATTGTTGAAGAATTGACAGGATTAGGGAGTTTTTAGAAGACTTCAGCAATTTTATTACAAATTGTTTTACTATCTGTAACTAATTTTCCATTGTCATCATGGAACTGAGGGACTTGACTTGGAGATGTTTTACCTAATTCGTCGTTCATTATGCACCAAGTTTCCTTAGTTTTATTTGTAGCATTTATTAATCTATGATCATTGCATGTTTTCTTGGCTGCTTTAATTTGTGCAATATATATTTTTTAGTGCGTAAAAAGTGTGAATGAGAAATGGGAGTTCTATATAATTTATCAGAATGGGCCAGTTCTTTTACTACCCTTGATAATGCAATAATCTCATTCGTTAGCCATGACTTTTTTCCTGATTTATCGTTACCTTTCAATTTGTCTATTGTTGGAATTGCCAGTTCAAATAAACAACAAAATTTTAAGTAAAATCAATCAAAACTTTCATCAAAAGAATTATCAGAAAAACATCATCCTATTTTTCATACAATAGTAAAGTTTTTAAACGATCAATGTTAGATGAAGAAAACACTAGTTTTATAGGTACTATTGCTTTGTTTACTAACAGTAAGATAAAACGTGGCTTCAATAATTAAATGGTCAGATATTCCCATATCATATACATCAGATGAAGTAAACAGTTGATCATAGTTTGTTGCTATATTATCAATTGACGTTTTGGATATAGATGTGACACAAGTAGGTTGTGATATTAAAAACTTCAAACCATATGACTCAAATAAACTAACTAATTGAGCACTTTGAGAGGAGTCAGACAAGATTATAATTAAAATCACCAGTGGTTACCAAAGTATGGTTTTTGTTATAGAAGTAATGCAATAGCTGATCCAATTTACCAAGAAAAGCATTGAAATTGCTCGATGGTGAGCGATAAAGCGAAACAATCACAAAATTGGCATGTCGAATTAAACAAGTACATGCAGAACATTCAAAAAGTTTTTCCTCTGTTATAGGGAATTTTGTACAATTGATAACATAAAGTAATCCATTATTAGCGAAGATTGCCACTCCACCATTCTTGAAATTGCTAAGAGAGAAAGAAGACACTAAGCGATAATTTTTTAAATTTAAGGCACTCAATTCATTATCCTCTAACCAATGTTCTGACAAACATAAAATATCAGGTTTCAAATTATGGAGAGTCACATCTAATAAGTCCACTTTGTTTTTTAAACACTGAATGTTTAGGTGTAATATTTTGAACGTGATATTGTTTTTTTTTTGAGGGTGCGACATAACCTGATGTCATTGAGACAAATTTTGTGACGTATTTGTTAATTGATTGTCAATGGCTTTTGGGCTAATGAAGGGATTCACAACTGTGCCAACTGGCCAAATGGTAGGATTTTTTAGTTTTTCAAGGTCATAAAAATGCCAACTTTAAATGCACCATCGACACTTTTCCCCTTCACTTTTTCACACGAAACACAATTAATGTTCAGCACTTTCGTTGTATGATCAGACAACTGATTAGGCCAGGCGACCAATAAAGACGTGCATAATTCGCCTAGCAGGACGAAGACCATTATCATTCGTAGATTCGCAATTTCCCGTGTCAATAACTCGGAAATTTTGCCGAAAAGATTGGCGATTTTTACAAGTTACCTGTTTGAAGTCACTGCAAACGTCATGGTCTATAGTTTCGGTTGGTTGGAGACTGGCAGATCCTTCGCTTTGCTTATCTGGATTGATGTTTTTAGATGAAACTAGTTCAATCGATGTTTCTTTCACATCAAGAGTAGATGCTATATTTTCCCGTATAGTGCTCTTGAGAGGCTCCAGGCGTTTGGATGATGTTTTGCTTTGTCGTTTGACGCGTTGCTGGACGCTCGTATTTGGGTTTGACGTTATCTTGCCGCAAAGTTTCTCGAGTAATATCTTTTGGTCGATCCTTGATCTCAGCAGTAACAACTGAGAGCTCGGAATGCACAGGATTGGCATCGGGCAACATACCGGCATTAGCGATCTTTTTTTAAGTCAGCACGAAGTGATGATACTTCCGTCATGATGTTAGCAATAACGGCGGAACGATCAAGTATGCAGTTAATACTATATACTATATGTATATTGTTAAAAAAAGTAAAATTATGTACAGTAATACGTCGATATAGGAAGTAGAAACGTTCCGGGAGCTTCTTTCGTGTATTGAAACTTATTTTATCGATTAATTAATGCATATACTTTAAGACGTACATTATTAATGTGACATACCGACAAAAATGAAGTGAGGTTTATTGTTGTCATTAATCTTACTGTGATTGTGAATACGTCTGTGAAATTAAATCCAGTTTGATAATTGCAATTTGAATCGTACACGATCCATGTCATATCGGCCAACACAGTTCTTTTAGATACTTTAATAATAGACAACATTCTCTCAGGTCATGTTTTTTATTCCAAAATAATGCTGTAGCAATTTCCTATCTATTGCATAATAAGTAATGGAATTACAATTTTTAACTCTAAAAAAATCTCTCGTTTCGGGTATATCGTGGAATACCTGTAGTAAAAAGGTCAACACTTTGTTGTGCTGATACTTTGCATACAGATTATTCGTTTATTGAGGTGTTACTTTAGTTAGATGTGTATCTCAGAATTTTAAATTTTAATAATAGTGACAATTTAGCGAGATACTTCACTATGGCTGCTTTTCATGCAATGCATTTCTTCACTTTAGGCTCTAAAGGAGCAAAGTTGTATTTGATGCATATGTTGAAGTGTTATTAATTGTATAATTTTATCATTCCAGGTGCTGAGAATGAGTTGTTAGGGCAGGGAAATCTGCTTTATTTAGTATGCCAATTATTAGTCTTACCAAAAGGTCTAATTTGTGTATATTTATAATTGTGGAGTCGGGATTTTCATGGCTCATTTGTAATGTTCACAATATCAAAGAGAGAACTTCCAAAGAGGTGTTAAATATGCCATTTAGGTATAGTATTAGTGTAAGTAAAAGGCTATCAAAGTAGTAAATTATAGTTTCTAGAATTAGTAAAATATACTAGTAATATGTATGTAATATTCTCTGACATTTGTTTGCAAAACCTTAATTTTAATTCAATTAAGTGTAACTCCAAATTAGATGCAAGCATATATGTATATTTACTTGATAACCTTTTACTCTTCATAATTATGTTAACTTCATCATTATGCTATATTTGGTGTTGGATTGCTCAGTATGTTGTAAGATAGCCTTAGGTGCTTGTGTTGTGATATTGATATATTACCTTGTAAGTGATATATTGCAGCCATTGGCAGGATGCATAACCTCTTCGTTCTGTAAGTACACATATGTGCACCTTTGATTTTAGCCGAATGGATATCTTCCGCGACATTTTTACGCAGCAGAAACCTCATGTACACATTCGTTAACCTCCAAGCTTCAAATTTCTGCCATGCTTGACAGCACCATGCGGCGCTGGCTGTCAGAAGTTTAGTTTAATCCTAGCTGTTCAAGCAATATGGCGGACCAACTGTCGCTCCGACATGTTAAGTATTATTTTGTTTGTATCGGATTATTTTCTGCTGTTGTTTTTATGTAAATATGAAGACAAAAGGACAAGGAAAATTACGAAATGAATGCAATTACATTACTAACACTACAAATGGGTATTTTGTTGCGTGTTTTACAAAGTACACACTTGTGTACCTACGGTTTCCTCTGTAGTATCACGTGACGTCATGTACCTGAGTGAAGAGTTTTGGAAAACAGTCTCAGAGCAAACAAGTCTCTATTCTGTACAAAATCGAATATTAAGAAGGGTAAATACAACAGTGAAAGAAGTGATTTGTCTCACAGGCATAGAAATTCTGATGGGTACATTGAAATTACCCCAGGCTAAGCTTATTGGTGCCGTGATCTGAAAATTCCTATTGTGTCAAATCATATGAACAGGGACAGATATTACGAGCTGCGAAATCATCTACACTTTTCCAACAACATGAAACATGCAGATGATCCTGACAAGCTGTGGAAAATCAGACCACTAATAGATGCTGTGAGAAGAAGGTGCCTTCAGCTTCCACGTTCTCGTAATTTGGCAATTGACCAGCAAATAATACCATTTGCTGGTAGATGTAACTTCAAGCAGTATGTGCCAAGCAAACCTAATCCTTTTGGTTTGAAGAATTTTGTTATTGCAGCATGTGATGCAGTTGTCTTAGAGTTTTGTGTTTATGTGGGAAAAGGAACTGTCCCAGAAGCTGACATGAAAGAATTGGGGCAAGGTGGAGCCATAATAAAAAACTTTGTGATTCTGTCCCAAATAATGGTGAACACATTATCTATACAGACAGATTTTTCACTAGTTTAAAATCAGTTGAGTATTTGGTGAAAAATTACATTTTATAAACTGGAACTGTGATAAAAAACAGGATCGGAGCTGTAGGTAAGACTTTGAAGGATTACAAGTCGCTAAAAAAGGAGAATGGGATGAAAAGGTGCGGAGTGATGAGAAAATTTGTGTTTTAAAATGGAAGGACAATAAAAGTGTTCTGCTCTTGTCATCATGTGTAGGAAGTGAGCCACTAGGCACCTGTAGGAGATGGTCATCATAAGAAAAGCACAAAATTGATGTTCCATAACCAGCAGTGGTTAGAACATATAATGCGAACATGGGAGAGATTGACTTATGCAATCGCCTGTTAGCATATTACAGGAGTTATATCAGAACAAAAAATGGACTGTAAGGGGTTTCAATCACTTCGTTGATCTTGTTATCATCAACTTTTGGCTTATGTATCGAAGAGCATGTTGTGCCAATGGAACACTGAAAAAGGAACAGCTTTCACTAATTCAATACAGAATATGCCTCGCTTCATCTCTTGTGAAGTTTAGTGGAGTGTTTGGAGCCCATGGATAAGATCTCTCCCCAACTGCTAAAAATGATGATGAAGATGACCACTCTTCTAAAGAAGATGTACCACAAATGAAATACCGTCAAATCCATCCACAGCCCATTCCAGAGATACGCTACGATATGGTTGGCCATTTACCTATGTACAGCTTTGCATCCAGGTGTCGTTTTCAGGGATGCAAGTCAAGAAAGAGGGTAAAATGTAAAAAATGCCACTTGTATCTCTGCATTCTTAAAAATAATTGTTTTTTGAAGTTTCATGAAAAGTAGATAATAGTAGTAGATAGTAGAAAATCATAAAATGTGAGGTAATAATTCTTAATTTTATATTTTTTGTATTATTTGTGTCTTACATGCATAACAACATATGTTTTACATCCATAATTATTTAGTTTATATTATAAGCATATTCTAAAATTTAGATATGTATTTTGAAAGAAAAAAAATAATTTGGAAATTGTAACATGAATATCTATTTTTTATTGATTTAGACCTCGGGTGCACATATGTGCACCACTCTTATCTCAGGGAAAAAAATCAATTAAAAAGGAAAACTGGTTTTTATGGGTTATTCTGATGCTAACTAACTCGCTTTTGATATGGAATAGTTTTTCTACCACACAGTTTCCCTTCGGGACTCAAGAGGTTAATATTAGTAATATCATAAATTCTTGTACACTGCAATTGGTGTTTGTCAGCTTAGTGTATTACCTTGGCTATTGTTTGAGCACAATTGCAATTAATGAATTTGGGCATATCAAATAGTGGGTATTTTACTTTGGATGGAGTTCTTTCATGTTAATTGCACTTGTTCCTGAGGAGATCATCTGAATTCACATTGGCCCATTCCTAATTTATCAGGTGTGTGTTAGTGGCAAAATACTTAATATGTATATACATAATGGATGGTGACTAACGTGAATGATCATTGCTCTTTCAATCAATATTTGTTTTGATTTCTGTGCTTATTGATTCATTGAGACTGACAAAAATCACTTATTCCTATTTAGTTAATACGTTTTCTTTTGCATATAGTAATGATGACGGTGTTTGTCTGGTGGATAGCTTCTGCAGCTTTTGTATGTTGCTCTTTGAAACGTGTTTTGCCTTGCTTCAAATTATTATTTTTGGCTGTTACAGACATTCCGCTGTAATGTTTTTTACATGTGTGCATGTTTCCTATATTTATTGGACAAAAATTGATAGTTTTTTTGAGTACATATATGGTAGATATGCATTCATCACTGTTTAAGAAAATGCAATGGAGTGAATTTGTTCTGATCTCCAATCAAGAGGTAAGTCTGAAAAATAGCATATATTTTTGAAAACACTACAAAGTGTTATGTAAATGCGTTTTGTGAGAATGCTTTTATATTTTCTTAACAGATAACTGCACTGGATAGATCTCCTAGGAAGGAAGGAAAGAAATTTCTCTCATTTTTTTGTGGGCGAGAAGCATTTTGAGAGGAAATGTTTCTCATTTTTAGGTGTTAAGCCTAACTTACTTCACCTAGCTGTGCCATCCATTGCCCTGGCCGTAAATATGGTATGTGTCAGTAAACAAAATAAGTCATAATTTTAGATTGAGTAATTGCAATTTCTGTTTAAAACTTCTCGCGGTTATCAGTAGATTGTAGTGAGTTAAACTGCAACATAGATGCCGGGGGATAGAATTGTGCTTGTAATAGAATAAAATAAGTATACCATAGTGATATGTCATTATATTTCAATTTGAAATATTTTGAATTTACAGAAATTGTTAACTTGATTATTTCTTGTTTCTCATTATGCATTTTTTGTATTCCTGGACTTTAAGGTAATTCTTCTTTGTTTTAAAATGTATTTAGAAATACATATATATTATTCGATCGAGAATTTGAAATTTCTTTATCAAAAGTTTTCCTTGTTATTTGATGAATAAATATAGATCTTAAATGGGCTAACTGTAACTGCTAAGAACACCTAAATGTCAGCAAATACAACTGTGCTTAAAATAAATTATAAATAAACAGTGGGAATTTTGTGGTGCACTATGCACTCTCTCTACATTGTTAGGCCTTGGATAATAGGGGGTGGTCAGGATCGGTCCGGATGCAAATATCGATGCAGCCCCATGATACATGTGATATCTAAAGAATGATTTTTTTGCAGTTTTTTTTTACAAAACATTGGATGATTAAAAAAATTATGCTGTAAGTATAAAAAAATTAGAGTAAATAGTAGATAATTCTGTGATTCTAAAATTATTACCTTTTGGAGTGTTTTTTATTGGAAATCAGTTTAGCACATGTTTTTGGTAAATGCTTTTGCATATACAACCAATACTTAAATGATTGAGATCTACAAACATCAGGTGACCCCAATATTCAGGGGCCCGGATGCCTAACATCTGCCGCACCTCCCATTTGGATGGACCTGAGGGTGGTGAAAAGATGTTTAATCTCTAGGTTAAAGCACATGTCATATAATTGTTTGGATGTGAAAGAGGTAGCATTATCTGAAACAATATATTTGGGAACACCAAATTTAGAAGAAAACCTACTTGGTTAGAATATCAACTGAGGTTTTAGCTGTCAAATTTCTAACCGGTTCACTTATTAAAAATTTACTGAAGCTATCAATTATAATTAAAGGATATGAGTGATAAAATTTACTCATAGGCAAAGGACAAACAAAATCAATAAATATTTTCTCCCAAGGATAAATGGAGAAGTAAGCAGACTAGTGACCTGTGAGTAAATGGTTCCTGGGTTTAGTTATTTGACAGTGATGACAACTCTTAGCCCTTTCCAAAATGTCATCCTGCATATTTAACCACAGAATTCACAGGAAATTTTGTCAAATGTCTTTGCACTACATAAAATTTCTGCCAATAGGCAAATAACAAAAATATTGGAAAGTCAGTTCTCTCAAAGCAAGAGGAATGACAACTTGAGGCTTCTGAGAGCCATGAGAATGATGAAGTAACAGTCACCTAGCAACAAATAATTAGGAATAGGGTTCCCTGACTTAACTTGTTCTGTTATCTTGCAAATGTCTCTGTCCAAAGCCTGATGATGGCAAAGACAATGGTGCATGTTGCAATAAACAAGAATTGTGAGTGGGGCTTGGATCAGAGTGGTGATCCAAGATTCTGATCTGAGATAAGCAATCTGCCTGAGAGACAGATACATAGTGAATTGCAAAATGAAAACAAGAAACCTTTAAAACCATATGACCAATTTTCCCTAATTGTTTAGGGTGTTTAAAGAGGCAAGTAAGAGCAGCACAATCAGTATACAAATTTAATCTCTTTAATGCCTTTTGAAAATTCAAATTACAGATAACCATAATGATACATTATAAAATACATTATAAGATACATTATAAAATGGATTGTATTTGACAAAATATGTATGTATTTAGAAAATAAAACTTGACAATATTTTTAACTTGCAAAATTACCCTCAATCAGCCCATATTAATTTTTATATTATATATTATTTTTCATAGTAAGAATTACTAATTTCTTCAACATCATCCCATCTAATTTTGGAACTACAAAATTTTGTGCTGGTTTTTTTCACTCTGCAGCCAACTTAACATACTCCTGCATATGGAAAAATAACAGAATTTTCACATATTTTAAAAAGAAATAACTCAAGAAAAAGTATGGAAATTTAATTAAAGAAACTAAAGCTGAATTTTATAGTATTTGACTGGAAATAACTCACAACCTACTGCCAAGAGGCATGGAATATTATTAACGATTATATAGGGGATCATGTAAGTCTACATCAAGTGACATTGAACTTACTGAGAGAGGCAGTGTTCTTAATAACCCTGATATCATAGCAAATATCTTTAATGTACATTTTATTAATGCTGCTAGAAAAATTGGTAGCAACAATAATTCGAATTCCAGAAGAAATGTTTCTGAAACCATCTATCTGAAGAAAGTCACTGAAACTGAGTTACTTTTAGTGATAAATAAATTTAAGAATAAACCCTGAAGGGGTCCAGATGACATACCCATGACAGTCCTTAAAGAAATTGCTGCACAAATTATATCCCCATTAATGCATATCATTACCTATTCTATGGAAAAAGATTTTATCCAAAGTGTTTAAAAGTCAGTCTGGTTAAGCCCATTCTTAAGAAAGGCCCTGCCACTGAGGCAAATAATTATAGACCAATTTCTTTGTCATCTCCATTTTCTAATATTTTTGAACAAATTTTGAATCATTTCATGGATTTCTTAAACAAGCGTCATTTTTTTAATTGTAACCAACATGGTTTTACATTGGGTCTCTCCGCCACAACTGCAATAGCTGATTTTGTTAAGAATATTACGTCTTGCATAGATAAAGGCATCAATGTCTGTGGTGTGTTTTTAGATCCCACAAAAGTATTTGATTGCATTAATAACAAAAGACATTTATGCAAGCTTTATCCCTGGGGTATAAGAGGTGCTGCCCATGACCTATTAAAATCCTACCTGAGTAACAGGGTTCAGTGTACGGTCAGTGAGTCCAATATAAATAATGTGAGGTATAATTATCAATCAGATTTCAACAAAGTACTACAAGGAATTCCACAGGGCTCTGTCCTCAGACCTTTCTTGTTTCTATGCTATGTTACAGATTTTCCAAAGCTACCAAATTACAAATCTGTACTTTATGCTGATGACACTGGACTTCGATATATCGAACTTCACCTGACAACATTGCATTTCGAACGGCACTTGTTTTTTAGTTTCAACATCCTCCGGGCGGTGGCGCCACCGATTGGTCACTTGACAGGATGTGACGTCATAAATCCAAAATGGCGGCTGAAATTTTAGATGGCGGACTGTGCCAGGATCGGAATTTCCCTACTACTTGAAATTAAGAATCACTCGGGCCTCGTAGCAAAATTTCGTGAGCTTTGTGGGTCACTAACTTTCCCAGATTTTAAAGCTTTTTGGAAATTTGTTCCTGGAAACATTTACCCTGAGCTGCATGACATTGCACTGCATCTGTGTGCAAATTTGGATCAACCTACGCATGTAAACAGATGCTTTCAACAATATACTTTTTTAAAAATAAACACATCTATCTTAACAGACACTCATGTGGGCAGCCTGTTTCTTTTATTTACATCGAAAAACAGGCCTAATTTTGAGAAATAAATAAATCTGTTTAAGTTTGTTATTGTTTTTAACATTCCTGTTTATTTTTGGCATAATTTCAATCATTAGCTATCAATTTAAACTGGATGTTAAGGACAGTAGGATAGCGGCCCAAAAAATCGTGCCATTTTATTGGCTCATGTTAAAAAAGATTGGCCGCTCCTGCTATAGGGCCTCTCGCTAACATTCTTCCCTCTTCACTAAAAACACGGCTGGTGACCTCTAATTCTTCCTCACCTCGACTTCTGTGATATTGTATACTAGGACTTATGAAAGCATTTCGTCATTAAGCTACAGTGTTCTCATAATGCCCGCATCAGATTCATCTTTAATCTTAAAAAGTGGGACCATTTCTCAGAATACTTCTGTTGACTCTCCTGGCTAAAACTTGAATCCAAAAGAAATCTTCACCTCCTCTCCCTATTGTATCAAGTTATTAATAATAATATCCCTTGTTATCTTTCTTCTCAGTTCGCCGCCATAAATTTATAATAATTATAAAATTTGCCAAATAGATTTGGGAGAATTTATTTCTCATTCTTGTGTTCTCCAATGATGAGCCCCTTTTCAAAAATGAAGTAATAATAATAAATAAATAATAATATTTCCTCCCTCCCTCTGTCTCCCCCCCCCCCCCAATCTCCCTTCCTCTCTCTTTTCTTCCCTCTCTCTGTCTCTCTTTTCTCCCACCTTCCCCCTCTCTTATTCCCTCCTGTCCCAATCCATAGCTCTCCCTCTTTCTCTCTGTCTCCCTCTTTATCTCTTTCCTCCCGTCCTTTTCTAATTCTATGCCTCTCTAACTCTATATGTATGTATGTACCTTCCATTCTATATGCCTTCCCTCCGATCTCCCCCCCTCCCCCGCATCCCCTTCTCTCTTAATCTACATCTCTATAGTCGTTTAGATAAGCAAAAGAATCCAAACTAAATCCCAGTCCCATTATGATTACGTAATTTCGCGAAAATTCCTACGATAATTTAAGGCAATCTATGTATTCGTATATATTACACGTATGCGGGTTGTGACAACAATTGATTCTCGACGTTTAACAATGACGTAGTCGGCAAGGCAACATCCCGTTTAAAAGCCGATATTTTCCAAAAATGTGTGAATTAAATGTTTAATATGAGAGATTTCGAACGGTAGGCGGAAAAAGATGAATAGACTAAGAAACTTAATTAATATTTCTAAAACATAGTTTAAATTTGATGATCCTACGTCAATTCTTTCTAATTTTAATTTCGAAAGAATAAAAGCCTGCACTTTAAAAAGTCGATTTTTACGTGTTTATCTTACGGGAAATGGAAATCGCCCCCCTGGAGTCGAACCCGGGTCTTTTTTCCTGTTTTTATTTATGATAAAACTTTTTATCTCTATTCATTTAAGATTATTCTGAAAACAGTTTCCCTAGGAAAAGGACATTTAAAACCTCGTTGGTGAATTGTGATTGTCACGATTACTGAGAATTTAGAATTACGTATAGAAAATCAAGGTATATGTAAGCTTTTGATGAATTTTATTATTATTATTAAATTCTTATCGCTCCTTTTATAATATTGCCTTATACATGCATTTTATTATGATTTCATTATAGTCACATTCGTATTGCTCTGCTATTAATAATCATTAATGCGATCTTCTCGGAATAGTTCATATTGGAAATTCATTTGAAAGCAGAAAGATTATCATAATTATATTATAGAGTTTATTCATATTAAAGTATTAACTATATAAAGACTGTTTATAAGAATTCTTTTTTATATCTTCACTTGTTTTTCGTTTTATCCACATTATTTTTTATTATTATTTTATAATTATAATAATAATTTATTTATTAACGTTATTATATTATATATTTATTTATTATTTATTTATTATATTATATTATTTATTTATTTATTATATTATTATTTATTTACTTCATTAAAATCGATGCACAAGAGTGTATTGGTAGATATTCCGACGTGAATTGTAAATCTAACGCTAGATGAACGAGGATCGCAGCTGTTGAAATGCAAAGAACAAGTATCACAGTGGAGTAAAGATAATTCGAAAGGAGGAACGTGCTTGGACAAACATAACATGATTAAAAACTGTACATACGACATATTTTTTAAAGCAAGGAAAAGGAAGGACCAAGTTACATCCAGTGGGCTTTAGCAGCAGCCTATAAACATACATCGCTGGGGTTCACCTTCACTGCATCTCGTGCGTGGCTAATAAAATTCAAGAAAGAATTCCGAATTCGGAGGCGAAAAGTTACAAACTACGTTTTTCAAAAGATGATACGTCTTTGGAGGAAACTTTAAAAGTTGCCGAGGTTTTCCGAAAACAAGCATAGCGCATAATACCCTACTATAACCTAGACCAGTGATAGTCAACCGGGGTGCATGATGCACCCCGGGGTGAATGAGATTTTTCCAAGGATACATGAAAATGAGAGGGTGCATGGCATGAATGGTGTGCGTTCATTGAAAGATGCTCAATAAATAGTGTTCATTGAAAATATTATTCATTAATTAAGATTTTTTGTTTAGCTTTAAAATTTATATTATGAAGTTATTTATCTTTATTTTTTACACCATTATAACAAGTAGCTTTTTTATTTTATGTATTAAATGTGTGATATTATTTGTATTTTATTTTTCCCTCTTAATGTTTAAATTTTAATATAATGTGTAGGTGCAAATAAAGTTTGGTATCAGGGTTGCCAACCTGTGAAAATTATTTTTACAAACAATATTGGAAAAAATTAAGGAAAACCAAAATTTTTTTAAGGACATTTTTTGCGCAATATTATGATGTATCATAAATACACAAGTGAACAATATTCAATACTGCCATTCATACCTCGCAACAAATATGTTATTTACATTAGTTTAGCGCACTTATATGGCTTAGGGAAACAGGAAATTTCGGATGTGTTCAGTAAAAATTATTGGAACACACATGCTGTCTGATTTTTCATTCCGAGCATATTGTTTTATATTTTTAATCTGTGCCCATTGAAAAAGATAGGTTGCTTTGCTTTTAAAAATATAACCAAAATGAGAATATATAAGATAAATATCTTTTTTATATCAGCGGTATTCAACCTAAAGTATGCATATCCCTTGGGATACGTGAGATCTTTCAAATAGGTATTATTATAGGTATATTATATTAAGGATATCTAATGTAAAAAAAATAGCAAAGCAAAATCTAATAATTATCTCACCCATAAAATATACGTAAATCATATAATTAGAAAGTACATATTATATATATATATATATATATATATATATATATATATATATATATATATATATTGTAGATTAACCAATTATAGGCGAGTTTGTTAACTTTAAATATACCAGAGGACACGAATTTCATCAAATATATTTTAAGGGGTACACCGAATACTACTGCTTTAAACCTCTAGAAATTTCTTAGCATTTTTACGGACATCTAAATATTTTTACGGACCTTAAGAAGACGTCCAATATTTGCTCTTTTTTACGGATTTGCCGTAAATTTACGGAAGGGTGGCAACTCTGTTTGGAATTCACACTACGTGAATGTGTGTAATGTGTTAATTCTGAAAACAGAGCACAAAGGTTAAGTAAACATACAAATTTGTGGTAATTTTCCATCTGATGTGCATGAGTTTCTTAAAACGTGGCCTAGAGGTGCATGAAGTCATAAAAGGTTGAATGACACTGACGTCACTAATACCGACCAAACTGGATGTGAATACTGAGTTGAAGTGAAGCGAACCTTGACTCATCAAGGAGAAAATGCTGTCCAGAGATATATGAGAGACAGGAACAAAATCACGTATTCATACACGGCACAGTATGCGATGACCGCCTCAGGAAATTAGATACCTACGCTTCTTTGTATGCTTCGAGTGAGCAGAACCGTGAGGCAGTTGGAGGAGGAGTTCCTAAACGTTGCAGTTGTTACGCGCTCCAAATCTGGTAAAATGACGACAGAATTGATTCAATTTAAAAAAAAACTGTTGTGAAGCCTTATGAATGCTTTTCTCCTTTTTGCGACAGTTATCATCCAAAAACGTGCACACACACACTTCCCCTTCAAATGACGAATAGCACGAATCTAACAGTTATGTTCTTTCAGGCGTCAATTCACGTCAATATAGCCACCAATACGCTCCTGTGCATCGATTTTAATGAAGTAAATAAATAATAACATAATAAACTTAATAAATAAATAATAATACAATAATTAAAAATAATAAAGTGGATTAAAACGAAAAAACTAGATATGAGGTGAGATTTGAACCCGGGACAAAATATTCGCAAAACAGTACGGCAACCACCGAACTAACCCACCTACTCAATGCTGTCACCCTATTATTGCATTTTATCAAGCCACAGTTAATCTTGCGATAAGAATAAAGAATTTGCCAAAACTAAGGCCCATTCAATCAAAAACTGACACACGGGTGTTTTTATTTTAAGTATTCTACCACCCAAAAGAGTTTCGTCGAAATCGACCACCCAAGGTACGTAGTCTCCCCTTGTCAGATGAGTATTTAATGAGATGCTTGCGAAGTATATCATAGGTCTTCATGTAAAAAGGTTGTTCTTACGGTTTGGTTTTAATTATAAATTATAATCGTTCGATAAATTTTAGCAAAACTCCCAAATACCAAATTTCATCGACTCCAGAGTTGAAGAATGTGGACGGACGGACGGACGGAAACGACCTCCCCTAGTAGTATATGCGTTCACTACGTGCAAAGAACGCATAAAAAGTGATTATTAAAAAAACACAAATTGGCTGAAATAAAGCCATACTTCCAACTTCTCTCTAAGCAACTTACGTTAGGCACTTTACTAAGTCATAAAAAAATTATGAAACTGTGGCACCAAAGACCGTTTCACCGTTATTCGTTGACTGGCACTTCCAAGGCAACATAAACGTTTACATTTATTTGATATAAATGAATGAAAATAATTATTTTGCTACTGCAGCATATTTTAATTTGCACTTTAAAATTAGTTAGAGTCGAGCTCTAAATTTAAGACTTAAACGGTCGAATGCCTAAAAGTACAAAGTTTATTTTGATTGAGGAGAGAATTGCAATTTATGCCAAAATATCTTTAAAATACATTTTGAAGTTAAACACTGCAATTTTCATGGCTCTAACAAGAAATTATAAATGATATGACACTTGAATCATGTTTTTGTCATCAATGGGAGCCAAATGCTTATAAATAGAAAACAAATATCCTTGCCACGCTTAACTTTGTTTTTGTTTTCTTTCAGAGGACTACATGAAAAAGGTAACTAATTGGATGAATTACCTTATGGGTGATGCAGAAACCATTACTTTATGTCGTGTTGTAGTAGAGTCACTAAATCCGTTGAAATTAATCGGGCATTCACTCTAGTATAATCATACCTGATGATTGTTTAATCTCCTTTGAGAGAAACTTACCCTTTTTTCAATGGTAATGATTGGTTCTTTGGTAGCCGGTTATATTTCTTCTGTTAATTCAAACTCATCAATGAAAAGGTATCCATTATTGCAGTAGCTCGTGAATTGTATCTATTAAGCAAAAAAACTGTATATTAACAAATTCTACTTGTGGAAATACTTCATAATATAAATAAAAACAAAATAATAATAAAGAATGTAAATTAACAATAATTTTATTTATGAAACTGTATATTATTTAATTGTTTGTAATGAACTGCTTATCATGTACTCCTTAATCAAGTACATACTTGCAAATATTATGATACATGTTGTTACTTAAAAATTAAAAAATATTTGTGGAGATTATGGCAGCGTTTAAAAGTGGTAAGAATTACACCTTAACTGAAAATTGCAATGTTTAGAGAATCACAAAGAGGAGAAGAGAAGATATAGAAAAGCATAATAGAAGAATAGAAGATGAACAGCGAAAAATGAAAATAAAACAAAAATCATACGTTTATGAGATAGTAATTCTTTTGCAGAGACCTGGTGTCAATAAAATTCGTATTCCACACTTCGCATTAAGGTTTAAAGAATAAAGTAAGTTCAGTTTTTCTGAAAGAATATTCTTGTTTTGATATATTTAATTTTATCAATTACAAAATGTTAGAATAAATACTGTAAATATGTGTGTATTTTACACAGAGAGGTGTAGGTCAATGATGGCAAACGAAAAAAAAATCGTTTCGTTACGGCCAATAAATAATATCGTTCTTTGTTACGTTTTACATTATAACGGAAAATGTTAGTACAAATGAATGAAATTCAGTTAATTGCTCGTTCATATATACAAATATTTATTTTTTATTTTCTTTGTTTGCAACCTAAATCAGAATTCATACAAATCCTAACCGAATGAAATTGCTGATCAGTTGTTTAAAAAATAAGATATTTCTGACTGAAGAAACTTATATCCTCTGCAAAATTAATGAAAACAAAACACTTTTTTTTACGAATCGTTAGACAGTGATATTCGGCACCAACTAAGATGAAATGAGTAAACCCCCCATATCCGGTTTACCACACAAATGGCATAGCTAAATTACCAAGCATCAAAATAAATGGAAATAATTAAATTTTAGGGTTGCATCGTCGATTGCACACATTCAACTACTACATGCCAAATTTCAGCTTCTCGTCTCGTCTATGTCCGCGATGTGATGTTCCCGTTTGTATAACTCACCATATTTTTCACAATGCGCTTCACGATAAAAAATTTCGAGCAAATCTAGAATGTACAGCTTTAGCTGATATGACAATCATAAGCATGTTACTTCATCCCAACAAAACTTTTAAAAGCTGATAAATAATCTCTTACTTCCATTGGACTTCTTACAGACAAAAACTAATCTTTTTTTATAATTTAACAGTAGAAGGGCCGGATCCACCTGCGTACCTAGAAGGGTCACGAGCGGTCATTTTGACCGCTACCACTAATTAGCTGTTTAGCATGCTTCTGAGAGGCAGATATCTGCTGAAAGGAGTTCTTATATGTTCATGGATGCATAGGGGTTTCCTTTAGAGACACAGAAACAATGGTAATGTTGTTAATCCTTTTTATTTTGTCTAAAAACCGCCGTTAAATATATTTTTAAATTATATATATATATATATATATATATATATATATATATATATATACTAGTAGTTGGTGCTTGCATACTGCAAGCATTTCATCTCACCTTGAAAAAACATTCATTTTTCAGACAGATATTTCATCATTACAAATATTCTTTTAATTCTAAAGATTTCAACTCCGCAGCGATTATCGTTTTTCCCACATGTAAAAATAATAGTTTAAAACTCCCCAAATGTTGCAATTTTAAAATTTTTACACTTTATCCATTATGGGGTACTAATGCTACACATTTTAGCCAAATTTTTAAGTTGTAGCACTTCTAGAAGTAAAATAATATTTTTCTAATTGTATAAATTTAAATAATTTTTAACGGCCGCCGCAATTCATATATGGTAAAATTGAAATGTTTGTTTGTGCAAATTCACTACTCTGTAAATAATTTGAAAATTTCAGCTTCCTAGCTCATACCGTAGTACCTAAACAGTTATCTATTTGTTTAAATTTTAAGAATTTTTAACAGCCAAAGAAATTAAAATATCAAAATTTGTAAAATCCCTATTTCGTTTTTTTAAGAATTCTACTTATAAGAAAAATTTCAACTCCGTGGCACATTCGGAAATACATAAACCTTAAAAATTTGTTTAAACAATTGCGAATTTTTAGCGGCCGCATTGTTGCACTTTTTCAAGATTTTCGTTTTTTAGTCGGTTTTACACAAAATCCTACCTAAGAAAAAAATTTCGAAACTCCAGCACATCTGGAAGTGCCTAAACATTAGTATCCTCCTGTTATGTTATATGTTACATCCTCCTCCTCTGTAAGGAAAGTCTATATAGAAATATATATATATATATATATATATATATATATATATAATATAATAATTATATTTAAATAAAAGGGATGTGATTTTCAAATCAAATTAAATTCTTTCAGATGGTAGTTCTTTAGATGGGAACAGAACGTTGTTACTTGTAATAAGAAGAAAAATATTTATACTAGAGGTGGGACGAATCCAAAATTTTCTCGAATCCGAAGACAAATGCGAATCCTAAAAGGTTCTCGAATCCCTCGAATCTCACGAATCTCGAATCTCTCGAATCCTTCGTATAAGAATAATAATAAGAAGAAAAAAAACTTTTACTTAAAATTAACAGTTTTTAATTAAAGCAAAATTTGAAATCTGCGTTTAATGAAAAATAAATTTAAGAATACAGCTTTTAAAAGTACACCTATATTTATTAAGAAGATACAAATGAAATTTTGTTAATGAAGTACATAATTAAAACTCTTGAATCTTGAGGTTAATTTTCTCAAAATAATTTGACAAAAATATTTGAGTATCAGTTCAAATTTTTTACATTTTTTCAAAACCTTTTTAAATCAAAGCAAGTGTAGAGGGGGGAGGATTATTTCAAGAGTTAACATAGATAAACACTAAACATGGAACACTAAATTCTCTCCAAAAAATTAAGAAAAATCAAGAAATTGTTTATTTTAAGAGTTCATAAAAGTACTGAACACTGAACACTTTTAGGACAATCTAAACAGCAGAAATCTTCAATGGAGATTTTTATTTAAGAAAACTAGCATTCGAACTCGCTTTGGGTCGCCACGAGGTGATATTGGTGATCCGGGTACCACTGAAATTGCAACAATCGCTTTCTTTTTAATGAACGCTTCAATTGGACGTCAATAAAACTAATCTTTCGAAAGTTTTGAGTTAAAATGTTTAACGGTTTTTTAGGTTAGGATTCGAAAGATTCCAATGACGAAAACAGCGCGAAGATTCGAGTTTTTGAATCTCGAATCTTTTTCAAGATTCGCGGGATTCGAGGAATCGAATGTCTCATCCCTAATTTATACAAAATCTATGAAAATGAAAAGCATAATCCTAACCTTCAATTATTTGGCAAGCAGTTAATACAAGTGATTTCTTTGGCAATCTTGCCCGATCATTTGCCACAAACAGTGTTGTTGAAAACAGAGCAAGTGTGAACGGTTTTTTCCTCTTGTACTTAGAGAGCACTTGATATTGGCGTCGCTTGCAGTCACCTTTGTGCTGAGGCTCATTTTCAGAGGGTACGCAGTCTCGGGGTCTTGTCTTCATGTACTCTGCACTTAGCTCTTCTACTAGTTGGGGAATGAACTTGTGTCGAGGGATCCTTTTTCCAGTTACCCCTTTGTAAATGGCCCAGGCATTGATGCTGCCAGAACAAGCACGCTGTAAAAACGAGTGCAGGCCACCTGCAAGATGCAGCCCTCGCATAGTATTTATGAGCCATTTGGTAAACTATGTCCTCGTCAAACTTAGTAGCGTTGTAGAATTCTATGGTTTCAGGAAGCTTCTTCTCACCTCTGCGTATTTGGACACTCGACATTCTTACTCTACTTTCCTTGGTACACAGTGAGTGTAGTATCATTTGCACTCTCCAGTATGGTAGTCTTGTAGAGCTGTGCATGTGTCTCTGGGATTTCCTTCCTCACATGGTTCATTGTTCCAACAATGCTAGTTGGTTGCGCTTTCAGTTCTCAGCCAGCTTCATCGATGTGAAGAAGTTATCAGTGGTGATGTTGCGCCCTTTCTTTAGGTAAGGGTCCATGAGCTGCATGATAACATTTTCAGGCAATGACTCACTGGAAGGGCGCATCTCATCTTTCCCAACTCAAGAGATTCTGTTGCAGATGAACTTCTACGCAATATCAGCCAAAAGCCCGAATTGTATTCCAAATTTATCTGGCTTGTTGCCCATGTACTGCGTGAACCTGCACCAAGCTTGGGTGAGAAAGAGCTGTTTATCACCGGTAACGTTCTGTCCAGGTTTGTAGCACAATTTACAATTCTCAATGAATTTGTTCCTCACAGCAGATACCAATGCAAATTTATCTTATTAGGTAGTAAGTGCGGGGGTCGCCGATACTCGGTTTGTGCGAAACACCAACTGCGGTAAAATTTAACGCTAATGACCCTTCTAGGTATGACTCTCTGTACAAGCGTTCCTGTTGCAGGTACAAGGCCAGTTTTTCGTATGAAAGTGTAGAACCCTACATTAGAGGTTGGAAACGCGGCGACCACGAGCGCCATGGCGCCCGTAAGACATTTGTGTGTCGCCCGCCAGCCAAAAAGAGAACTCAAGTTAAACAATTACGGAAAACACTCAGAAAACCAATAAGTTGCGGAACAAGATGAGGAATAGAACTTTGTAACCAACATCTTAATCTTACATCACACGGAGCCGAATCGTATGTCTATAACTTCGAGCATGACACTCCTTTTAAATTCGATGAAGGTCAAAATGACCGCTGCGGCCCTTCTAGTGTTAATAAAAAATCCGAATATAAAATTTTCAGTTGATCGTATAATATTTCCAGTATAAATTCTGTCAATGATGAATTTATTGAATTTGGTGTATTTAAAAAAATAAAAGAATATAACAGGATTTTACGGGACATTTTGACGCTAGAAACACGACATTGAAAATACATAGGTTGAATTCAAGACCTATTTTAATCAAAATATGCAGAAAATAATAACACCAAACTGAGGGATGGAAAATTTTTATCTAAGGGAACAACTTAAATTTACCTTTTCTCGTTTTTCTTTTGTTTATACGTTTAATGGAATTAATACTAATTTACAGTATCAATTTTTTTATTGTTGATATTCTTTACAATCTCATTTTATGGACTAACATTATGCAATAAATTTTTACTGAAAATAATTAATGGAAATGAAGTACTTAACTGTTTAGTGGATTGACAGTCAATCAAAAATACAATGAAATATTAAATGAATGAGGAGTACTGGTTTTGTTTCTAAATATTATATATCAGTAGAGGAGGTACCTAAATCACCTTATGATGTTATAAAAAGTCTTTTAACACAAACCTATTGAATAGATGCCTACTAATAAATCGAGAGATGGTCGCATTTTTTTGATCGTGTAAAATGAAAACCGTGTGCATCAAGCAACGTGTAAATCGAGGGATAGGTGTATATATCTCAGTATATGTCAGTACCCATTGATTGCCTAGGACCGGTCCTGCGTGCAACCACACCGTGAGAATATCGAAATAACGGTTTTTGTTTTTCCGTTTTTCGTTACACTAATTTTGAAAAATTCGTTAACGTTTTTTTGTTACGTTATTCAAAAATCATTTCGTTATTGCGTTATTTCGTTTAGTTACGCGTAACGTTTTCAATCACTGGTTTAGTGTTATAAAGAAATTAGAAAAATTCAATGGACTATTAATGAGGACGAATACGTTTTGCAGCTGCCGAGTACAGTCTCAGATAGGGGTGGTTTAACCAGGGTTTAGGACAGTTCAGCGCAACCGGTTCGGTGCAGGACAATACGGCGCGGGGATCTTTCGGCGCAGGAACACAATTTTTCTGTTTGCCTGGGTAAAACTCGAGCAAAGTAGCAGAAAATATTACTACATACTATGTCTTGGCTTCCTGTAGGTTACAATCTTAACTTAATGGAATATTTCTTAACCTTTATCTGCCGAATGTGCCATATTTGTACCAGAAAATGTTACGACAGTATGCCGAATGGTACACATGTGTACCGCTTACTTTTGAGGCCACTCACAGATGTCGTATTTGTCAAAGGAACATGAAAGTAAGAGGAAAATGAAGATGAGACGTAGTTCCTTCTTTTTCTCTTCTCCCAATACCAAAAAAAATTTAGGGGAGGGGGATACTAAACAAACCCTTGTGAGTCTCTCTGTCTCAAGTGGTAGGCGTTAGATGTAGGACTCCCTTTCAAACCTCACATAGATGGAATAAAATACGAACCTCGAGACAATACTCATGCCTTACTTCTCTTGGTTATTCTTCTCTTCCTTTTGCGCATCGACATACATTCCATCTTCGTCATTCTTTTCCAGATCGCAATATAGAGCAGAAGTAAGCTGACGAGCTATAAATTTTTGTAGCTTTTTGTTTATTTCTTTAGTGTTTATAAAATATTATTTACATATCCATATTTTACTCTTTCAATATATACCTACTTCCGTAAATATTTTATATGTATGTATTTTGTATGTGCTCCACGAAAGGAAAACAACCGCGAACAAATTATAAATGTAAGATGTGTGACGTAGGATTGTGTGTTGCTCCTTGCTTCGAGGAGTACCACACTAGCCCAACAATCTAGGATACCAGGATCGCAATAGCTGTGAAGTGAGTAGGAACCATGCCACCAAAATGTGAGTAAACGTCTTTGTTTTTAATTTTTTTTGTTTATATCAAGTTTACATACCGATATGATAAACCATAGCATTTATTTCCTCACTAAGCAAAAATCACGTCATTCTACAATATATGTATTATAAACTGCTTTATATTTGAACATATTATCACCAATATATCGTGAGATACACAATATTTTTCAAATAGATATAAGTATGATTTAAATACTCTTGAGAAACTCCGGCAGCGGGACCTTATAGGCGGGTAATTAAAACCGTCGTTAAAGGGTTAATACTGGTACTGGAAATTGCTTGTAGGTACACAACATCATCCCATTAAAATAATAACGATAGGAGAGGGGGAATTGGTATAAATTGTTAACATATATAGGCGATATGGCTGTCTGTCGTAAACGTCGATAAATGTCTAATTTTAAATTTAGAATTCGACGAAAATAAATAATCTTCAATAATTGTTGATTAGGAATAAAAATATTAATCCTGAATAATAAATTATGATTTATGTTAGTTTATCACATTGAAACTTATATTATCATTCTCAAATATCGTTAGCTGTTAATTAAAAAACTAGACCGAATACCACGTCTACATTTTGTTTTAAGGTCACTGGATGCCATGCTAACAGGGCTTTGTACTTATGTAGTAATTTATTTTATGTAATCTTTTGTTCTATTTTTTTCTCTTTGTCACTGTCTTCCTGTATGTGATTGACAATGGGTTAGATGGAAGAAGAGACTGCCTAGTCTCAATCTCGCCCAAATAAAGACGCATATCTATCTATCTATCTACATAAACAGAATTCCTCTCATAAGGAGTTGAATTCGATCGAAAAAAATCATCGTTAAACGAAACTTTTTTGTATGAATGTTAATATACCAAAATAACAATATTGTGTGATTAAGGGTAGATTATTTCTCTGTGCTTAAGTTACTTGTAATAAAAATATATTAATCTTCAGATCTTATAAAACTAGCTGCATGATTTCTGATCATTTTCGTGAAGACTGGTTTGCCATACCATCTCATGCCGTCCCATCTTAAGCACTACTTGAATAAATTTGATTGTGCGCTTCATACACAATGTATAGAAGAAATCAGAAAAGATTTAAATACTTCTACGCTCAGATCTTAAGCTTCAACTCAATGGAGATTGTTATGATTAACTTTTACACTAATACCATGCAGTCCGCCGTAAGTGCACATATTTGGCGAATATCTCAGCATCTTTGCAAGATAACTGTAATACCGTGTTTTAATATTTTTATTTTATATGAAAGGAAGAGAATCAAATAACAAAGGAACTAAACATATTTTGAATGAAAATAGCAATTCCAAAGTGACGAACAATTTAATATTTACAGTAGTGCTGAACACATTGAAATTGAATTAAGGATAATTATAATAAGTAATTCACAAAGTAAAATGCATAAAAAACATAGTTTACAAATGTACTGTGAAGGATATTGTAAACAATCAGAATTACCTACACAAATATACAAAACGAAACACCAAAAAACGCCTTAATAATAAAGGCGATGCTGAACATAATGAAATAGAACTAAGGTACGAAAATGACAGAAGTAATTTACAAAGTAAAATGCATAAAAATTATAAGGCAGATATTGCACATTATTTCGATCAATCCCTCCCTCCCCACGCCTACCCTAATTATTTTCATAAGATAATGTTGTGTACCTACAAGCGATTTCCAGTAAGAGTATTAAGAAATATTCCATTACGTTAAGATTTTAACCTACAGGAAGGCAAGATATAGTATGTAGTAATTTTTCTGCTACTTTGCTAGAGTTTTACTCAGGCAAACAGGGAAATTGTGTTCCTGCGCCGATAAGTCCCCGCGCCGAATCATCATCATCTGAGTCCAGCCGATTCGCCTCTGTCCTACACACAACGGGTACCTTAGAGGTAGTGCAATGAATAGCCAGGAAGGGAGGAGAGAAACCCGGTGCCGGCATTTGCCTGCTCTTACGAAGAACAACAGGGGGGCCAATGGCTTAACGTCCCTTCCGAAGGTCGGAGTGTTGATTTGAGCGCGCTCCTCATTTTCTCGTGTTCTCCTTCATCATTGGCTCGTCCTCGTCACCTTAGTTCCAACACGCACAAATAGGGGTCGGAGCGTCCTCGGAAAAATCCTCATAAGGATTGGAACCGGGTGTCTATTTTTAGCAGATCGTACGGTGGGGCCGACACTCTAACCACTACACCAGCGACTCCCCCGACCACGCATCGAATGATGCCTGCGTCGAAAGATCCCTTCGCCGAACCGTCCCATTCCGGGATTTACCACACACTAGGACTCGGGTGGGCAAACCACGGCCCGCGGGCCGTGGTTTATGTGGCCTGCGATACCATTATGAAAGCGAACCATAATATAAAATACAGATAATTTCATATTTGTAGGTAAAAATTTTGACCGGAAAACCTTTTCCAGTGATGTTATGGGGATAACATATTATTTATTATTGATTTCCACTAACAGGATCCCTCACATTATTTAAAATAACTTCCGAAGTGAACGGCAACGTGACCCGCAAAAGTACATTTATCTGTTAATGCGGCCCGCCTAAGAAGCTGCAACTGTTAATGCGGCCCACCAATGTAAAAGGCTTGCCCACCCTTGGCTTAAGTACATGTCTAGGTTTCTTTATATTCTTTGATTTTACCATATTCCTATCTCTTGTCTGCGAGTTTCATGACGAAATTCCACAATCTTCTAGTTTTTCCCAACAGTCGTCTGCTTATCAGTATTTTCTAAGGTTTCCTTACCAACCTGATAATCCTTTTCTCTTTCTCCCACTGAGTATTTCTAAAGCATACTTAGATATTTGATTCAATAGTTTTTAAAATTTCCAAGTAGTCCTTATGATCAATTAATTTTGAGCACTCCGGAAAACTACGCTATTCCAAAACATTATTCTTATATCTCTAACTGACCATAGTCTAATCAATCCAATACTTTTGTTTCCGGTTTTCCACGTATATCTTCACCTGTGTCAGATAAAGATAAGTCGCTGTTTGCCGTACTTTCTTCGAGTGTCAACGACAAGACTATATCGTTGTCTATAAGATGAGGAAACCGGTCGTGTACTTTATACTTATAGGCATAAATGGCACAAATTTTATAACAGTGTGTTTAATTCTTCTCAAACTATTTAGTTCGAATCACACCCATTCCCATATCGTTGATAGTCTTCAGTAAATGCTCCTAGTCTTATTAGTTGTAAGGTATGGCACCACTCGAGGTTTCTGCGAATAAGGAGAAGGTACATATGTACTTAATCGCGAGGATTACGTTCCATGTCGCAAAACCTCGCAAGGCAAGTAAATTGGACAAGGGAGAAATTGGGTCTCGGTTCTTCCATTTGCGAAATTAGATCATAGCGGGGAATCATTTTACTTACCACCGTTGAACATGAAAGATCGCGATTTTCTGACCGCTTCGTCTTTATCCGCCTTATCGACGAGTATAGTCTTTAATCTAGCGTAGGAAGCAATTATATTGCAAACGGGCGCCATATATCGATGATGCTCTCCAAGTAGTTACCGTCATAGAGAGAATCAGAGACCACTGACACCTCCAAACACACCGCCAATGGCCGATCGCTGCCAACTAACGCTCCCGGTAACCTATGCGAGTTTGAGGTCGGAAAGAGGGCCCCAACGCCTCACCTGGTAATTTCCGTCTTCTTTGATGCCCACGATGTTCGTTATGTCTTGCCATTGCGCCTTCTTTTCGTCGAACAGAAAGGAAGCCACTTGCTTTTTGGCGGCGTCGATGACGATCGCCGACATCCTACTGTCGCCGCTCTTCTTAGCATTCAGCCAGAATCGAACTCGAAAACTGTTCGCTCCCGCTTTGAGGGCGATCGGTGTAGACGTCTCGACGCAGCTGTACCTCTGCGGAGTCGGTTGGATGAATCCCTTGGAGTTCGGGGGCGGAGGAATGCCGTCTGGCAGGGAGTTCACTATGGTCCATGCTCCAAAGCCCAGACACTCGATCTTCATGCCGTTCGCCGTTAAGTCACCGCTTTCAAAGTCGTAGAGTTTGGCGAGGGAAAGGGGGGTGCACCAGGCGAGCACCGACAGGAGGAAGTGCACGGAGAGTGGAGAACGACCCATCGTGGTGCCGAGCTGCGAACGTTTGATATTGAGGGCCAGCGGAACTATGTAACGTCTCATTCTCGCAAACACGGAAGATATCGAAAGATAAAGGTATGCATCGGAGTGAGGGGGAAAGAGTTTCGAATGGCGAGGATCGTTTTTAGGAATTAGACTGAGAGGAAGGTGGAGGATGAGGGAGAGGGAGGAGGACAATGAGGAAGGTGATATGGTGAGAGGAAAGATGGACAAAGAGGAGGGAGGGGGGAGGAAGGATAATGAGGAGGGTGAGGAGTGTGAGGGGGAGGAAGGTTAAAGAATTGGGAGGGGAGATGAAGGATAATAAAGAGGGTGTTAGGGTGAGGGGGAGAAAGGATAAAGAAGAGGAAGGGGGGAGGAAGGATAATGAGGAGGGTGTTAGGGTGAGGGGGAGAAAGGATAAAGAAGAGGTAGGGGGAGGAAGGGTTACTTTTGTATTCCTTTCAAAAAATAACACTGTTCAGTAACTAGTATTAATATGACAATATTAAACCAAAATGTCAAAATTAATGCAATACTCTACCAAAAATATGAAATCGCTTTAAATGATCCAACATGGGAGACACCCGCCGGTCCAATATGGGGAATATGGCCGTTTTGTTTAATAAGCTGAAGAACAGATTTATAAAACTGTATTCCTACTTCATTATCTTCACAGGTTTACTAGCTTTTAAACAGAAGCATCTATAATAGTCTTAACATACCTCCGTTCAGACACAAGCCTTAGAGAAAACTACAGAAATCAACATCCAATTGTAGGGAAGAAAGAATCACACTACAACTCAGCAGCGCTTGCAAGGAACTGGCCTGAACGGTGAGAGGTAGCCGATTCCTTGTAGTACTTCACAAATTCAACGACAGAATGCAGCAATTGTGGGTAAAAGCAGGGTTAATCTAACCGTTCCGATTTACGTGCCGGTCCAATTTCGGTGACTCTCCCCTATTTATCACGAAGTGTATTCATTAGATATCATTTATGATATTTAAACGACATTTTCCGAGTTCTTGGGTGAAATCTACTTTTAATATAAGCGAATTACATATTACGGAATCGAAAAATTCTCAGAACTTGCTCTTTGAAATTTTCACGCGGCCCGATCAGTCATTTGAAATGCCGTATGTGGCCCGCAAAGTGGATCATGAAGCCTTATGTGGCCCTTTCAGTAAAACATTTTGTGAGCCCTGCTCTACTTGATCGCTTCGGCTCTCGCGATCTCTGCCAGATCCTTCACGGTTTGCCAAATTAATTACCTGGACGTTGTGCTCTTAGGGTGGAATTTTTGGCTTTCTTACATTTTCACTGATTGGTCTTTGCGCGGATCACAGCAAGTATCCGTTTTACTTTCTCCATTATACAGGACTCGAATTACAAAAACTGTATAGAAAAAAGTATTTTTCCGTCTTTTTTCCCATATTTTTCTTAGAACCGGCATTCCGTTGACTCCTATGCGCCAAGAATTTAGCGGAAATACCAATTCCCTGTCTCATTTGCTTTTAAGAGTAAAACGCGGTTTTTGCACTTCCAATACGCAGCCAAATTTTAGCCAGTTTCCTCTCTACCGTGAATACCTCATCCTCCGACTGAGAGTCGAACGAGAAAATCTGAATTACTAAAATATTTCTGAGTCCGAAATATGGCGTTCCTAAAAATTATCCTCCATAGCGTTTGACTCGGGTCTCAAGTTCCTCTTCCTTCACCCATGACGCTCTAGAGCAGGTGTTTTTAAACCTTTTTTTCTGCGGTCCAGTAAAATATTTACATAAATTACTACATATAAATTAATAATTAGTGAATCTGCGACACGAAATAGCGTAAATTTATTAACTATTTCGTACATAGTTTAAAAACGTAATATTTCATACGAAGAATATATGTGCGCTGCTTGTAAACCAGAAATGCAGAACGGAATTTACGTCTTAAAAATGAGTCTGCATGTCATTGGATACAGTATAATTAAACCGGAAAATGTAATCACCCATGAAGCGCGGGCAATTTAATACCAAATAAATAAATTAATTAGTTCCTTTTCCAATGAGAATTGGCACTGATTTTATTTGGAACTCATTAGATAGATATCAATAAAAACAGTGTTTTTCTGCCTAATTGCCGCACCATTTACGCCAATAAATTATTTTTAAAGCTGAGGTGCAAAAATATGCAAGAAATTTTCCTCAATTCCTTGATATTACTAGGAAGACTGAAATAATCGATAACTACTCTGTATAATAAAATAACTCTCATGGTACTAACTGGATCTTTATTTACAAATTATCAATCAAAACAATTTTCAGGCAATGGTATTCGAAAAATGAGTTATAAATTACGCAAAGAAAATAGGTAAAAATCATGTTTATCTTATCGCAAAGTAGGGTTGAATGGCGAAAATTATCTGGTAAATATGATAGAATATAAAGAATTACCACTTGGATTTCAGATGCTGTATATGCGCGCAGATGATTCTCCGTTCTTGTCACCAAAGGAAAACCTTTTACTGACGAATCACTTTCCTTCCTCTTTTCACAGGAAGGAGCAGACTATTGTATTAGTTTGACGACCTCCTAAAACAAAGTGATTTTAAGACTTTCGCCTTACAGCCGTAACAAAAGAAACAATGAATGAAGGAGGTTGGGGTAAAAGAGAAGCACTAAATATTGGTCATAATGAAAAATGAAGAAACCTCCTAATAACCATAAAAACAATAAAAAAGAAGTGCTCATACGGCAGTTTAGGGGAAATTACTCAACGCTAGGGACTCATGCCATCTCACACGCTCTGTGTTCCTATTGGAAACTAATTGTGTTTTTGTTCAAATAAAATAACATAAATAAATTGACCAAAAAAGGTAAAAGTGGGTTCCCAATGGCTGTCCAATCATGATGTTTGTAAAAAAATTTAATTAACAGAAAAAAAGTTTGTTTTATGCAGAAATTAATTAATTTATTCAACTGATATATCCGGGGAAACATCTATATTAGTGAGCCTTTCTTCGAGAAAACTACGTGTAGTATTTATTGGGATGCTAGGAAAGACAGACGTGACATCAAAAGAAACTAACGCTTTGGAATCACTAAGTATGTATTACATTTTTTGGATTTTCAATGAAATATTCAGTATTTTTAGATAGGTTTTTTAATTCGTCAGCTATCCATTTAGAAAGAAGATAGGTGTGAAAATCAATACATGACACAATAGAAATTCCAGGTTGGTGGACTTAAGATAAGTTGACACATAAATACCTGAGGAAAGGGAACCCACAAAATTTGGTTTCTTTTCTTTGCCATCTGAAAGAAGAAGTAGGGTTTGTTTTCCTCTTCAGATAAAGGGCTTTCTCTGTTGTGCTATCTAGTGGGAACAAAGCAGCGATGAAGCGAGTGAGCAAGAAGAAGACACGTCATCAAAAATCATGAACAGCGAAGCTCTTCCATATATTTACACATTATTTTACTAGAAGTGTTTACTAAACTATAAGGCATTTCTTGCTGAATTCAATTATGCATGTGTAAATTTTCTAAAAATATTTGGAAAGGACTCATAAGCTAGTTTAACTTTTGAAAGTTTTCCGTGGTTTACATCAACATTCATTTCTGATGGGTACATCGTCATATCTCCTTTTCCAATGAACGAAATGTAATCATTTCTTCTATGTGACCTCTGTAATGACCAAGAATAATGACTATACAACTAAAACGTTTGTATTATAAATAAATCGTCTTCTAATAAATCAGTAATACTACATTTACTTAAAAATTTCCAGTCAAGACATGAAAAAGTTGAGATACGTAAAACTTTTCACCTAATTGGTTTAGATGGGTAGATTCGTAGAATAAAATAGTTCCTAATTTATGTTATTCTTATATTAAGATTGTACATCAGTATCTTTCATAGATTTCCCGGTGCTGAATGTTATATATAAAGTGCGAGTGCGCGCCGGAAAATTAGCGATTGGTGTACATTCTCTTCTACTGCAACAATGTTTGTTTGTAAAATATGATACGAAAAATAGATATTTACAAATTTCATGTTTTTCGTAAATCCACAAAAAAATCAGAAAAATTGAGAGAAAACTTAAAAAGTTATGATTTTTAAAATTTTCTCGAACGTTTTTGCAACGCAATCGTGAAAATTTAAAAACCTCATCCGGCCGTACGGGTGGGATTTAATAAATCTCCTCCGGGCTTGAGGGGTTAATGGAGTATATGCCTATAATATCATCTAAATGAGGTTCTATGTAAGGGAGACAAAAGTTACGTTCTTTGCTCAAGAGATAGAGTTCTTGTTTAGTAAATGTTACTTTCGACAAGTTATGGACAATATCGATGTCACCAAAGTGTATCACTAGAGGATTTTATGTTATGTGCGTGTGTGAGAAAAAGTCTCTGGCATGGAGTAGTTTCCCCTAAACCCGGAGTGCGTATGAGATTGCGTGTGTTACGTAGGTCCCTGTCGTGGAGTAATTTCTCATAAACCGACGTGTGAGTACTTCCTTTTCATTATTTTGTGGTTATTAGGACGTTACTCCATTTTGCGTTAGTTGTAATTAACCAAAGGGCTCTGATATTACTTTCTCTTTGAACCAAATATTGGTTTCTGGAAATATACCTTCAAGGTCAGTTATCCTCAGATATAAGATTATCGAGAATGAAACGTCGGAAAATACGCTTTGCATTTTCCAGGAAAATAATTAGTGAGGAAACAGATGGTGCTCCCTCGCTACGCGACGGTGCTGCAGTAGGTCAGTTTCTGAGAGAGGCATAGGACAATGACAAGTGCTCTAACAGCGGGAATGGATGGGAAATTCTGTGAGGAAGGTATTCGGCTGATTTGGTAATAACAATTTTACCCATCAAGGCACCATAAACTTTATGGGCAAGGCCTTGCGACCCATTTTCAACATTTCGCGGCCCATATTTTGAAAACCTCTCATCTAGAGAGAGAGATGGTCGCGCCCTTAGATCGTTTTTCGAATGCGTCGTTAGTTCGTCCATGGCGCATTCGTAACCTACGGCGTGGATTCCCAATCGGTGCTCAAATGCGATTCGTACGCATTTTATTTTCTCTTTAATCGCGGAAGACTGACGACACCTCGAATTAAGTCGACGATTAAACGACTTCAAATCGGCATTTCGTCACCTCGCTAAAATAGTTTATTTTCATTTATCCGCGAGTCTTTTCTTTCTTCTTCTTTTATGAACTGTATTGTAGCGCGAGTAATCGTGCGTTAAGCCATTTTTTGAGAAAAATGTCTCACGTTGGCGTTCCGTGGTATCCGTTCGAATTACTGAGTGGACGCCTTTCCCAATAGCGGACGAAGAGTTGTCCTACTCCCTGTCACACGCTGGGAGAGTCCCGTATCTCCCAGGCGGAATGCCTTTCTTATTGTTAGACGCAACTACGAAACTCGCAATTCTCCCTGAAATGGGCGTGGCAAAGGCATATGGTGTCGAGCAATCACTATGAATTTAACGCCGATCGGGCTATTATGGCCGCGTCACGATTTAAAAGTATTCTCGCCGACAGTTTAATTGGAAAAGTATGATGAGGCGAATGAAGCGAAGAATTAAACTCTTCGGCGCAAGTATATGCGACTTTTCCTAATTGCGACCGAACGAAGGACGTGGGTCCTTTTTTCTGGAGCCCGCTGTCCGAAGGCGCCGTTTTGATCCAGGGACTCCGAGCAAATCCTAATTCCGTGGAGTCGGTCGTCGTCTCTAGGTTGGAAGATTTTCGCTAGCAATTTATCGCCCGGTGTCAGAACGCGGAAAGTGAGGCGTTAGCGAAGGCCGCGTTTCGAGGAAAGAGAGAAGTTTATTTATCTGCTGGCGTTTGCACTCTCGCCTCTTCCTTTTTGCCTATGGAATTGGAATCCGGTTGGAGGAAGCCGACCCTCAGGGCGACCGCCGCCGCTCTGCCCTCGTGCGTTGCTTTCCTCCGATTCCAGCATCGTTTCTCTCTTTCCCTCCTCGGAATACAGCGTCGCCCGAAAAGAAGCGCGTTATCTTTGTGTTTTTTTTGAGATAAGAGGGCGGCTCCTGCCGAACGAGGAAAAGCCGCCGAACGCACTTGCGGACGGGCCTAGGAGAGAGCACCGCACGAGCCGCCCCCGGGACTGCTAATAGCGAAGCAGAGGAGAGGTTTTGATTGGCGCTGGGATGGTTTTCGTTTCGGCTGAGGTTCGTCGGAGGATGAAGAGCTGCAGGTGATTGTAAATCTTAAAAAAGTCATTTAATTTTCGTCTTCAAAGGAGCCGCTTTTCATAAAAGGAGACTTTTGATAAAAACTCATTATTGCACGACGGCGCTCTTCGAAGGTCGCGAATTTGGTTTTGAAAGTTCTTAAGCGATTACGTGTAATCGTGAATCGAAAGGTTAGGAATAAGGTGTCTCATAACTGTACTTCGGCCAAAATTTTTTCAAAGTTACGTGTAAAACGTAGCGTTAAAAAAGCGTGGCTGTCAAAATGTATTCGTAGCTCTTACCAAAGGCTACGTATATTGGTAATGGATAAATATTAAAACCAATGTTTGTAAATGCTGTCGCGGCTCTTAATATTAAAAATTTTCATTTTGAAGACACTTTTCGCTCCAATCAGCAAATACCTAAGTATTTTTTTCAATTTTGAAATATTTAAATGTTTATCCTTTTAATCAAAGTTTGTGGTCATCCGGGCGAACCGCCCGTAAATTAATTTTTTCCTAAAGTTTACGAAAAGTGATTCTCACAATGAAAAGCATCCTGAATATAATGAGAGACGTTTACATAATAGAGTAAAATATAAATTATTATTTAAAATAATTTTTGTAACTTTTTTGCGAATTAGTGGGCCGTGAAAATATCTCTCCGTTTACCACTTTAGGCACGCGTGCCATATGCTGCCGCCCGCTGCCAAAAATGCTTCCCTTTGAGAGCGGAACTCTCGCGTCATTTAATGTCGCATTGCGAATACAATTTATTTGTCGTGAACTTAAATTTTTAACGCTAGCGTACGACCTCTTAAGTGTTTCGGCGCCATATTCCGATTTTGGAGATTTGCATATGAATCTATATTATATACTTAAGCCGTTTATTTTTAGAAAATAATTTATTGTCATTATTATTTAGCGATATATTTATATTTGACATTATAAATTTTATTTTGAGTGAATTTTACGAATATGTAGCATGAAAAATATTATTTATGGGATACTTTCTTGCAAGAAGCCTATTTGCAATTCGACGTACGACGCAACTTCCCAATTAACAAAAGCAAAAGCAGCACTTACAGAAATATATTCAATGTTTGGTACACATTTCCACTCTGCAACAATTGATTTACAAGGGAAGATCTTGAAAAATGTGAAAATTATCGATAAATCTAGAATGAGAATTTTCTAGAATTTTGTAGAAACTATACTTTAAAAATCTTGTACTGGTCACAGTTTTTATCAAAAAATTCATATTTGAATTCATAACTGGAGAATTATTAGTAGGTCTGAAAATCGAAAAAACACGCATAGTTTTTTTTATTTCTCTGCAGTATAGCCAAGTTTCATTTCGAAGTCAATGTTTAAGTCCGAGAACTTTCCTTGTTAGTAAGGTGCTGTATATGCGTCTTGGGTCGATAATTTTCTCGGGTTAGACGCTTTGCATTTTTACTTATAATTAGGGTATGGATTTTTCTGGTTTACTCTGATTTTTACCCTCCGATTACCTTTTTAAATTTTCGGGTGAAACCCGAAATTATTAGTTTTCTTTAAACAATTTTTTAAATTATGGTCACAGAATTTCTATTCTGGCACTTTTTGGCACTTCAGCACTTGAGAGCTGTCCGAGATGCACGTGATCAGTCTGTTTATTCTCTTATTTTGTTATTATTTATTCGTATGTTTACTTTGTAAGTAAGTAAGTAAGTAAGTTGAAAACACTACGAAAGAAAAAGTATTTCACTAATATCTGGCGTGTTTTCAATAGAAGTTTAACGGGAAGCCAGATATTTGTGCAGTCAGCGAGGTGTTCCTCTCCACCTGGAGGCGTTTACCACAAGATAACGCACTCTCAACCTACTTAAGATATAGTCAAAAGTTTTGATTGTGATAAAACTTAAAATTTAAAAAAATATTTTTATTTAAATACAAGAGTAAAAGCCCATTAAAATTCAACGGAAAAATTGGAACTTAATAAATTTAACTTAATTAGAATGAAGTGAGCTAAATCTGACATTTCTATGAACATTAGATAAGATAGATGAACAAGTTTTCACTTTAATATATTTTTTTATATTTAATAGTAAGACAATAAGAGTATACAATTTATTTCACAGAAGAAAAGCATTTTTGTATTTATAATCTTGTATAAATGTCCTTAAATTATTAATTTTAAATGCTGACTTCCTAAAGTTCTGGTTTAGATCGAATTGGAGGTTTTTAAATGTTTGGGTAAGATATTTTGTAGCAAACCAACAGATTTAGGATTTTATATATTTTAATAATAATAATTTTAACATACAATCATATTTTGTAACACCTTACTTTCATAGAGCATACATATATATTTGTAAAGCTCTGTTAATAATGCATTATGATATTTGTTAATATTAAAATGTAATCAGATTTCAACTAAGTTAACAACATCTTTAACGTTTTATGCAGAAAAAAATTACCTAATAATTTTGCGTTATTTTATCAAGTTAAAGCAATATGTTGAAATGAAACAATTACTAACAATGAAAATAATAATAATCGCATAATTTGAATTAAAATATTGTTTTATTCAATAATTTTTAAAGTATTATATTATGAAAGAAATAACAAAAACAATTTAACATCTCATTCAAAAATTCCATTATAAACAACGTTTAAAGTAAAAAATCTATCGTCATTCATAAGCCCACCTTGAGTGGGAGTGTGTTTTACATAAACTTTAATGGTGTCATTGTTTTTCGCTCTGGACAAAGCAGTATAAAGCTGTCTGTGAGAAATAGATA
Source organism: Tanypteryx hageni (assembly GCA_028673005.1). Taxonomy (NCBI): domain Eukaryota; kingdom Metazoa; phylum Arthropoda; class Insecta; order Odonata; family Petaluridae; genus Tanypteryx; species Tanypteryx hageni. The sequence continues at coordinate 199,494,736 of CM054115.1, forward strand.
GATAGTGACTTCATTTATGCCTTTCTTCGCTCAGCAGGTGACATTTCCTTCAAGTTTTGTTTAACATAAAGAAATAGTTTTCTATTTTATCTCCCTGTTTTAATATGGGCATCATTTTTAGGAAGTATTGGCTGCAAAAAAATGAACACCAAGTAGTTATTTGTCCAGCTTGTGAAAATGTGGAATAGATAAATTTTTCTTATTTCAAATTATGATAAAATGTTTATTTGTAAGGATTTGTCAAGTACCAATAATTTTACTGTTTGAAAAATGAGGGAAAAATTGCATTTTCTTGTTTTATGTAAGCGTAATACTGTTAATATGAGCCTTAATTGTATTGTATTACACTGTTCTGTGAAATTTTTAAAGAATATAATTTTTCTTATTTGTTATAAAATTAAAATTTGTAATATAATCAATTTATTTAACCTGGGATAAAAGTGGAAGTTTATTTTTAGTCCAATGAACATTATCCAATTGGGGAACTCAGTTCCCCATTAAGGTTCGAAGATTCCTTTCCAGGGTTAAGCAGAAAAGAAAATTACATCATGAAAACATTGATTTTTACATTCTCCATACCCAGTATATAGATAGAGGAAAGGATTAGGACGGCCTATATTTGTGGTAAAACTACTTACCAAGCCAACAAAGAGAGAGAGAGAGAGAGAGAGAGAGAGAGAGAGAGAGAGAGAGAGAGAGAGAGAGTGTATTCATGAAAAAAATCGACTTCGAGACTTCAACGGAAAGACACGTTTTGAGGTTCCCTGAACACGTTTTGACCATTTTCTCCATGATGTCTGTGTATGTGTGTAAACTAAACTAAAGTTTGTACGAATTACGAAAGGTAAAAATCGAAATAAATACAGCAGCAGAAAAATAAATTGACATGCGAAAATAGATTCCGTTTTAAAAGCCATTCCTTCGTCCGCTTTTTCCGTTTTGATTTCCTTTTTCCCACAGCATATGCGATGGCAGCGTAACACAATAATTCATCAAGGTTTGCAATTACGAACCATTCACACCGACAACTCGATGAAACTGAGCAAATGACTCGAGGCTGACCTGAAGGCAAAACGGAACCGTGTGTGAGGAAATTCGCCTTAAGGCCGAACTGTTCAGTCCTGGACTGTCAGTGGGCCTGAAGGCAGAATCGACCGTGTGTGAGGGGCCTTAGTGGTGCTTTGAAGACAGCCGCTATTCCTCCTGGTACCCACCCCCTGAGCCCGTGAAGTGTTCCGGGTAAAAATGTTTCACGATTCTTAATTTTGGATTTTGCTTAAAGTTCGAGGTTATTTTTCCCATAAACTTCCATCCCTTCTCCGTATGCATTCAAACCCTATATTCTGGTAGTCTTTCTCTAAAACTTACCCAGAAAGGATCGGTCCTCAGTCGTGTTTTTGCGGTATTCTTATTTCTGTTAAATATTACTGTGTACATATTTGTCATTGTAAGAAAATTTCTGTAATTATATATAGAATGGTATTTGTAATATTAACATCTACATTATTCAATTTAAAAATAGTTAAATAGCTCTTCTTTGAACAACTCTCTATGAATTACATTCTACATTCAAATATGAATTGATGTTATTATACCTGTTCAAGTACGTGCATATGTACTGTTGGAGTAAATTGATTATGATATTTAGAGTATCTGATTATATTGAAATCTGGAATATTGGAATTGTAAAATTAAACAAATCTTGACTTTTGATAGAATAACAACGGTTTTATATCAAATTAAACACTAAAAATAAATAAAATTTTTAATACCTTTTGTACGCGCTAAAAAGGAAAACGTTTTTTAAATTCTTATAGAACAATATTAGACGGAGTCGTATAAAAGGAGCCGTTTACAAATTGAATAACGAAAAATGTAAGAAGGGAATTAATACAATGTTATATTATTCGTCATGTGGTGGGAGGAGGCGCTTGCGTGATATTACGTGCGGATATATGCAAAGGGAGTCCATGTCCTGTTCCTATTTTAAAAATTAATTATATCACAACCAAAAGAAATTGAGCAGTACGGTCTTATGCAAATTATTATAAAACTCAAAAAGTTTATGTGCTTCAATACACCATTCAATACACCTCAACATGTGCACCCCTAGTGGCTCTTAGCACATCAAGGCGATATTCCACTTCTTGCCATGTACGGGTCAGCATATCAACACTCACAGTTTTGATTGCTTCAGTTATCCTTGCGCGAAGGGTTGCAATCTCATTAACGTACACAAAATCCTTGACGTACCTCCATAGGAATAAGTCTAAGGGCGTGATGTCAGGGGAGCATGGGGGCCAGGTGATTGACCCATCACGGCTCATCCATCTGCCAGGAAATTTTTCGTCCAGAAAATTCCGAACATTCGTGCTCCAGTGTGGGGGCACGCCATCTTGTTGAAAAATGAGGAGTGGTTGCAACTCCTCAAGGTGAGGGATCAGGTACAGCTCCAGCATGTCGAAATAAATGCCTCCTGTGATGCTCTTCTCCGCAAAGAAAAATGGACCTATCACCCTATCGTGCATGAAGCCACACCAAACGTTTAACTTTGGGCTATCACGAATGTCGTGGGTTTTCGGTACCGCATATCCGAATGTTGTGGTGATTAACATGTCCAGATAGGTGGAAAGTGCACGGACACACACACACACACACACACATATATATATATATATATATATATATATATATATATATATATATATATATATATACAAAAAACGCCCGCGAAATCTCGTGGCCGGCTCAAATGTAATTTTTTTGGTGTAAAGTTCCGATTTAATTAGTAAAAGATTAAATTAACGATTTAAATATACTTTTTACGTTGTTGAAAGTGAAGAGTAGAAATTTACCGCCATGTAGAGCCAAAACGATTCAATTTTCGAAGAACTTATTTTTCAGGAATTTATATAATATAAAAATTTAAATAAATAATTATTGTATTGTAAAATAAACGTTAAATTTATGAAGAATTTCAATATAAAAAGTAAATTTAAATCATCGACTTGAAAGACCGAAAACTGCTAACCCTATATTTAGGTAATAATTTTAAGCGTCGATATTCGTCGAAAATCTCTCTGGAGAATAAACGTCGATTTTAAGCGTCGAATTAAAAAAAATAAACGTCGAATCCTACCAAGCCTATTTATAATGTTTTATAACGAATTTAAAGGAAATAATAAATAATTGCCAATTCATAAATTAAAAGGGAGCTAGTCTTAACTTTGGCCGTAATTTCTATTCAACAAACGTAGACTTTTGGTGTTTAAAACATATTTTTGAACGAATAGAGACGGTGTCCTGTTAAGTCCGAATTCGTTCTATTCTATTCAATCTATTCTGATGAATACTAAATAGCAAATATGAAACGTCTTATTATACCCATTAGTTGGCATTTATTCTAAAAAGATGCTTTTTATGGGTTTGCCGATTTGATGAGCTCTTAGTTCTATCGGGAACTCCCAGAATTGATCAATTAGCAACGGACGGATATTACGAAAAAGGAAACATTACGAAAGAGAAAAAATTTTAAAAAATACGTACGTGACATAGAAGTTCTCATAAATACGAATGGAGATAATCGTTCATACTAATGCGCTAATGATAATTAAATAAATCGTACTTTGTTTATACTCGCTGCTACGAATGGAAATAATAGTTTGTCTATAGTTGCTACTACAATAAAAGTTCTGGCAGGCTATGAATGCATTGTTTTATTAATCTTTCAAATATGAACACGTATTATTAATAGTTTTTTTTAGGTAAACATATAATGTAACCAAGGTATGTAAACAATAACGTCCCGATCTCTGATTGGCTGGCAATTTAACCAATAAAAACTACCGAAAAGTTCGCCGACGATTACGGTAATCTATACTATACTATATTGACCCTTCTTACTTATGATATTAACAGAATAATTGTAATATCAGGAGGATAATAATGTTTACGCACTTTCAGATTGGCTACGGACTTGAAATTTGGCTCGATTACAGAATTTTAGTCACAAACAACCAGAAAAATCGAAAATTACAAAAGATTTTAAATTTAAGGGGTGTTTTAACCCCAATGTTTCATTTCAATTCCCCATAAGAAAATAATGGGATTCAGTGCAAGGCTTTCTAAAAATGCATTTTTTAATTACTTAAAATTAAGATAAAAATTCGAGAAAAGAACAGTTGCCTATCTAAAAGAACGGAGTACTTTATTTTTTAAAGCATGATTAAAATAAGTACCGAATTAGCGTAAATATCTGCATTAAATCGGAAAAAGTGTGAATATTTCCTCTTTTCAACAATGGAAATCTTTAAATACTATGACAACGACCTCAATGCTTATAAAGGGATCTGATATTATACGTAACAATTGCAGTGATTTAATGCTTTTAATGGAAATTAATGCCTTCAAAACGAACTTCCATAACTCGAATCTCAAGGAAAGTAAAAATTATTCGAGTATTAGAAAACTCAATTTATGGAAATGTATTTTTAAAATTTGTATATATACAGAGGAACTCCTATAATTCGAATATCAAAGTAAATGAAAAATTATTCGAGTTATGAAAAATTCGAGTTACGGAAATATGTTTTTCATTTTTATTTATTCGAGTTAAAATCAAGTTTATTCCCATAAGCATATAAGTTAACTTATTCTAATTTTTAATATCATCCATATTATTTAAATGTTATTATGCATACTATGCTAAGGATGTGCTGTTAAAAGGTGGTAATTATAGTATAAATTAGTTTCTCTCAGAAAAATTGTAAAAAATTTCATAAATGGTGTATTTGGTATTGTAGTGTTGTGCTTGTGCACTTTTTTATTGTATTTTACTGTAATTTTTTATTGACTAGGCTCTTGACAATGTAGTGCCCCATACTGGGGTCACTGCAGTAAATTATTATTATTATTACTGTGAAAACATCATCATCAATATTTTGTCCCGATAATATTTAAAATATTACTCTATCCAAACACTAATTGCATAACGCTCTGTGATTGAGGGAATCACAGATAATTGCAATTCTCACGTACAACTGAAAGCACAAATATGACGATTATATTTGGTTTATCGACTGTGGGAAGGAGCGAATAGGTTTGTTTTTCTACAGGGCTATAAGGGAAGAAGCAACCCTGATAGTTGTAACGGTAAAACGTGAAAAATATTTGAATGATGTATTTCGAAAATTTTAACTCATTTCAATTGTTAAATATAATATAATATAATATAATATAATATAATATAATATAATATAATATAATATAATATAATATAATATAATATAATATAATATAATGTAATGTAATGTAATGTAATGTAATGTAATATAATGTAATATAATATAATATAATATAATATAATATAATATAATATAATATAATATAATATAATATAATATAATATAATATAATATAATATAATATAATATAATATAATATAATATAATATAATATAATATAATATAATATAATATAATATAATATAATATAATATAATATAATATAATATAATATAATATAATATAATATAATATAATATAATATGATATGATATAGTATAATATAACATAACATAACATAGCATAACATAACATAATATAACATAACATAACATAACATAATATTATATATATATATATATATATATATATATATATATATATATATATATATATATATATATGGATGTCAACAAGGTGTTGGGATGAGGAAACCCAGTGGACACTCACCAATCAGACGACTTCAGGTTGGCGAGGCCCCGGGGATGTCGAAGCGAAGAAGGAGTAGTTCCGAAAGCTTCTACGTTTGTGATGTTTCTGTGTTTTAGTGTTATTTTACGTGTGTCGCTTCGACATCCCCGGGGCCTCGCCAACCTGAAGTCGTCTGATTGGTGAGTGTCCACTGGGTTTCCTCATCCCAACACCTTGTTGACATCCATATATCTATTTTACCTTTCCTTTTCCGTAAGTTGTTATATATATATATATATATATATATATATATATATATATATATATATATATATATACAGGTACTCTTTCGCTGAAGAAGGGCATAGGCCCGATAAGCTTGCGTGTTTTTTTTCTTTTTGTGTTCGTGTGTTTCACGTGTCTCTTCGACGCCCCCAGCAGCCTGCCAGCTTGGTCCTCAACTTGGTAAGTGTCCGCTGGGCTTCCCTCAACACCTTGTTGCCACCCTCATCACTACCTTTTCTTTTCCTTTAGTTAATATATATATATAGGGATGGCAGCAAGTTGTTGGGATAAGGAAGCCCAGTGAGCACTCACCAATGAGATGACTTCAGGTTGGCGAGCTGCTGGGGGTGTCGAAGTGACACGTGAAACACACGAGGGTCTTGCGTCTGATGATCTAGAGTCATGCGATTTTCTCAGGGCGGACAGTCCTTGGTTGCGAGGAATGTTGGTTTAGAGGGAGCAGACGTCTATAGTGGACATGATTGTGTTAGGTGGGAGAGTGGGAGTAATTTGAGGCATTGTAGAAAGTGGTTAGTGTCTTTGATAGAGGATGGGATTTGACGGACGTGAGGTTGCAGGTGGGAGTCAACAAAAGCATAGATACGTTCCATGGGAGAGTATATATATATATATATATATATATATATATATATATATATATATATGTGTGGGACTGAGATGGTCTACGGGTGGTGATTGTCGCTTGTTTGTGACGGGTGGTGATCGTCAGTTGTTCAAAGTGGATGCTGGGAGTGAGAGAGTTGGATGATGGCAAGATGGCGAGAGGTTGGCGCGAGTGAAAGTGGGACAACGACGTGACTGTAGCTGAGTATCAGAATGGACGGTGTGTGTACGACGGAAGTTTCCCAGTGTGCCCAGTGTATTGAAGGATAATAAAATTTATTCGAAATAAGTTCTCTCGTCTCCTTTATCTGCACCCCACAACTTTTGGGGGCTCGTCCGGGATGTGGAAAGGAACGTGAGATGAAGACGCGCCATGACACCAGTAGGACGAATTTTAGTGTATTTATAAGACGAATAGAAGTTTATATGTAAGACGAATAAACGAAAGACGAGACGTTATTTTACGAAAGACGAGACGTTATCTTACGAAAGACGAGACGTTATTTTGCGAAAGACGAGACGTTATCTTATGAAATACGAGACGTTATATTACGAAAGACGAGACGTTATATTACGAAAGACGAGATGTTATCTTACGATAGACGAGACCTTGCATTTCTCATCAAAGTGTAATTGTGTTTGCCTAAAGACTAGAGGAGCACGCTACATATTTTGGACTTTATATGCCGAGAGACGAGAAAAGTTATTAGTTAGAAGAGTGATATTTTAGTGTGGTGTAATTTCCTAGCTGATAAACGTTGTGTGTTGAAACATTTAAGACTTCGAAAGAAAAAGCGCGGGAAGGTAGTGTTGGACTGACGTAGGATCACGTGACGAGGAAGAAGCCTGAGACTAGCGTGTGCCTGGTATAGCCGAGGGGAGGGAAAGTACTTTTTGTGTCTTCGTGTTAGTGTGGATAGGCGTTGGAAGATGGCGACACCTGAAGATCTTTCTGAGAGAGAGAGGCGGGCAACAAGTCGAACCGTAGAGCAGCTACAGCGCGAGTTGGCAGAGGCCGAAGCTGAGCGTGATGCGTTGCGCGACGAACAACGCCGAATCAAAGAGTCGGAGAGCGAAAGTAGTGTATCTCGCGGAACAGATGAGGGACACGAAGTTATGAGGGGACAGCTTCAGTTTAGGGATATAGAAGGGACGATCCCGAAATTCACCGGAGAGGACAAGGCCTTCCCAGTAGGCAAGTGGATTGAACTCATCGAGGAGCACAGTGAATTGTACGAGTGGTCGCCACTACGGATGTTGGTTTTTGCGAAGAAGTGCCTCGAGGGAACCGCGAAGCTGTGGCTGGAGGCGGAACCAGTATTCAAGACGTGGGGAGCACTTAAGGAGGCCCTGGCGGAGGAGTTTGAATCGAAGACAAACAGTCGTGAGATTCATCAGTTGCTATTTAGGCGCAAAAAGAAGGAAGGGGAATCACACCAAGAGTACATCCTGCAGATGAGGAAAATAGCTAGTAGAATTGACCTGGAACCGGAAATCACTATTCAATATATTATCGACGGTCTTCGGGATAGTGAGGTAAATAAGGCAATGCTGTATGGGGCTAAGACATTTGCCGAGTTTCGGGAGAAGGTAAAATATTACGAGATGATGAGGAGCAAAATGTCTACGAATAGGCCGCAGCGTGAGGTGGAAGTACCAAGGAATCCTGGGTCGAACTTTTCTAACAAAACAAAACAGGCTAGGTGCTTCAATTGTGGTGGCGTAAGACATTTGAGCCGTGATTGTAAGTTTAAGTAAAGGGGGACCAAGTGAATGAATGTATAGAAGGGGAAAATCTGCTTGGTCACTAAAAAACTTGAAAGATCCATCTCAGAAAAGGGCATCAATCTATGTAAAGATTTGCTTAATTGTACAGATTGGTATATTCTTGACTCATTGAATGATATAAATAGAAAGTTTGAGCTATTTATGCATATTGTAAATAATATGTATGTAACCAGCTTTCCATTGAGAGAAGTAAATAGCAAGATCAGGAAACATAAGACATCTTGGTTTAATGACAACCCCAAAGTTATGTGGGATCAAGTTATATTAGTACATTTTCTGTCTAAAGGTAACTCCTCAGAGGAAAGGAAAATTCACTATAGAAAATAGAAAACTAAACATTGCATAAAAATGCCCTGAAAGAGGCAAAGATCAAAGCCAATGATAATTTCCTTAATATTCTGGAAACCAAACTAGAGCTACCTGGAAGGTTATCAGAAATGAGCCAAATACTAGCTACTGTGATCAAAACATTGTTCTTTTTTCAGATGAACTAAATGACTATTTCATTAAAGCACCTAATGCTCTTGCATCGAACATTAAAAATGGAGATATAAATCGAACTGAACTACTTAACAATTGTCCCTCTGCTAATGCAACATTCAAGTTCACAAGAATTATGGAGATGGAAGTCAAGAAAGTATGTAATACGTAAAATGAAATCTACAAAAAGTCAAGATGTATCTGGGTGGTCCAACTACCTGTTAAAAGCAATTAGTGATCAAGTGGCCTATGTATTAACTTATCTATTTAATGTTTGCTTGGATAACTGTACATTCACTGATAAACTCAAAGTATCTATAGTTGCCCCTATATTAAAAAAGGAGATAGAAAGTAATTACAGGCCTATCTCCCTCATATCAGCTTTTTTAAAAGAATTGGAAACACTTGTTAAAGAAAAATCACTAAAAATAGCCTATTATGCTCATTTCCATAGCTTGATGTGCTATGGTCTGATTCTTTGGGGTTTATCTCCAGCTGCCAAGGAAATCTTTATTATGGAAAAAAGCTCTTAGAATTGTGGCAGGGATTAATAACAGAGAGCATTGCAAGCACTTTTTTAGACAATATGAAATTATGGCCTTACCTGCATTGACTGTATAAGAAGGTGCATGTTTTATTAAATGAAATTGTGATGCTCACCCTGTAAGAAATGTAATTCATGAGCATTACACTAGAAAGTTGGAACAATTTTTGAAACGAGAAAAAAGTCTGCTATGACCGGGAATTGAACCCGGGTCTTCCACTTGCCGGGCGTTTCAAAAATTGTTCCAACTTTCACAGCTTATGCCTGTCTGCATAGGATCTTCGGATCATATCATTCCATCAATTTCATTACACTAGAAACTCGGTACTTATTGATGTACCTAGGAGAAGACTTGATAATAATGATTCTATTTATAAAATATTTTTTAATGAACTCCCTGCGAGTGTAAATGCTATAAATCCTAAGTCCTTCCAAAAAAGGATAAAAAATACTTGTAGAAAAAGCATAGTATGATGTAAAGGAATTTTTGTTGATATTATTGTCCAATACAAATGTGTATGATTTGGTGTACTTTATTTTTCTTTTATTTATACTAGATTTAAATTTTTTATATAATCTGACATATCCTATTGTCATAACATGCCCTAATGGAATTAATAAAAAATATAAAAATTATTATAAATTATAATTATTATATATTACTAGCGTAATTGCCCATCAAATATGATGGGTATGCGTGAATTAAGTATTAAATTTAAGGAACTTCCCATTCTTCCTCCTTTTCTTGTTGTTTAATGGTATTAACGACAACCAGAAACGTTTAACACTTTATTTTTTAATGGGGGTTTTCCTACACCCCTGCACTCTATAAGAAAAGCATTGAAATCCGTTTCGGGCATTATAAAATCGCATTTTAAAATTAGTTAAAATTTAGATACGAAGTCGGAAAACAAAAGAAGTTCATTTTGGTTACTGGGAAAATTCAATTACGGTCCGAATTTCCTGGAAAATCCGTTTTTAACACGAAAAAACGCGACTTTTAAACAGAGCTGCAAACCACCTAAAATTTTGGACCGGTTCGGTTCGGTTCAAAAATTTCTGAAGTGGTTCGGTTGGCGGTCCGGTTCAAAAGGCGATTTTGACCAGTGGTTCGGTTCAGTCAAGTATATCGTCTGAAATAATTCGTATAGTTTCTTAGTTCATCAATGATAGGAATAATACCACATTATAATAAAATATTACCATAAAATCTTATTTTAAATAAAAATAAATTATATTAATAATATATTTGACAAGAAATAAAATCACATGTTAATCATTTCAGCTTGAAGTGATGAGATCTCGATATCAAAATATATATCGAACTAAGGTAGGAAAAAATACCAATTAAAAAAAATATTTCGCAGATTCTATTACATCAGTGTATTCCACTTAAATTTATAATTGTTAACATTCCGCGACTCATTTCTTGGTCAAAGCGAAAAAACTCTTTCCCTACTCCTGAGATGGGCTCCTAATCCGATGCAGCGCTTTTCACGTCTTCTTAGTGGCCACTATAGAAGCCTAGCCGTGAACAATGGGAATAGAAAAGAAAGAGAAAGGAGTAAAAGTTTCCTACTAACTGGATTTCCTCAAGAAAATTTCCCAAATTTTCGTTGGCCCGTAGTCGATGTTTGAACTGAAAACCGAACCCTTTTTCCAAAAAATTTTGGTTCTGTTCGAGGTTCAGAAAAAAATCTGTTCAGTGGTTTCTGTTCGGTTCGTGGTTCAGAAAAATGGGTGCGGTTTGGTTCGCGGTTTGAATCAGTTCGGTTTGCAGCTCTGCTTTTAAACAATGAGAATTGTCAGTTACCATGGCAACCTCATTTGAGCGAGCGGTAATATCAGGTGTATACTCGCGAGCCCCTTGACGATATTACGTCATTTTGTTTGTTTACACGGATTTCGAACATTTTTGAAGAATAAGTGAACCTTTCCCCTTTGCATTAAACAACCATTTTATTCCATATTGTAACATCGTTTAAAAAATTAATTAAATTAATTTCTTTAAGCCAAGAGAAAAACATTATAAACAGTATAAGATTAAAATAGATCGCCTTGACGATATTACGTCATTTTGTTTATTTACATTTATGTTGATTTATGTCTTTATGTTGAGCCTGGTTGAGTCTGTTTATTCTATAATATTTACGAAGAAAGAAGTTTAATACTTAGCAAGGTAAGTTATTTTTATTTATGACTTCACTTGGAAAATAAAAAATTAAATTAAATAAAAATTCAATTAGACATCCTTAATCCTAATTCAGGTTAATAATAAATAGAAGTTTCTGTTCTATTTCCGAAGAAAGAAGTTTACATCTTTTGTCAAATAAATGTGTCAGATCAAATTCATTATTTAAAAAAATCAAAATCAACTTAATGTGACAGCGAAGCGTCTCAGGCTCTCTAGTGAGATTTTATTTGAACCGTTTTCGTGTATTGCCTATTTTTATAAAGATTGTTGTTTTGTGATATTATAAATTAATTTTTCTTGCAAACGGTTAACAAATAGAAGCATATTGTGAGGAACCATAAGTATTTTAAATACTCGGCAGTAAGAAGTTTCGAATGCAAGGAGAATACCTTATAAAAATATTTATATGTGTTGTCCGAGTGAAATAGTTTTTCAAAATGGCTGTTATTGCATTCATGTCATTAATCCGTGTTTGAGAGGAATTTACACCAGTTACATAAAAACTCCTCGAAAGCTAAAAAATCTTCTGTCGGTAACACAGACTCCCATAAATACATAACCTAAAAATCTGAGCACGAAATTTATCTTCCTGAAATATATGCCAGGAAAAATGTGGCCCAACCGAACTTCCAATCTTCTGTTACCCGACTGTTCGCTGCCCGATCGCCTTATACGTCATCTACCCATTTATCGAATTGTCCGATATTTCCACGACTTTCGCTACCTCTTGGCTTTTTTCGTCGACTCGTTACATCGTTAGAATCGACGCTAATTTGTAAATTAACCTCTGGAATTTAAAAATTGCTAATACTTTCGGATGGATCTGTACAATCAGCGTATTTTGAAAATATTGCGGAATCCAGTCAGCTCGTCATCAGAATGAGCGACAGTTTTCATTAAGAATTAGAAGCTCGGTGACATACGACCTATTGTGCAGGAACTAGCTTCAAAATGCAAGAGAAGCACTCGAACCAAGCGTTCCTGAGTCGCTGTGTAATTTATTCCTTTGTTCGTCTTTGGCCACGTTTCCACGCACGCACGAGATTCCTGCCAAGCCCGACTGCTGCGACCGTGGAAACTGGGTTAATGCGTTTTTTTCTGCAACAACTGAGGACGAGGTGCTGCGTTAGCAGAGCCCAAGGAACGCCCCCACGACTCCCCCCCCCCCCACCACCACCACCATGTTCTTTGTCAGCGGAATAATGCTCGCTTTCTTTTTCGTGGGACGCCATCAACACAAGTGGATGCCCTAAAAAACAACAAGATCCCTCGAAGTGAGCGCGAAGAACGCGTTGATGTCGACAAAGAAAGAATGAACAACACTAACGAATATCTCAATAAATACATTCGAAGGTAAATTTGAGGGTGGGGTTTAACCCGTAACCACAGGCATCGGTCTCTCAGACCGCAAGAAAATTGCTATAGTCTCATTTAGGATTCGTGAATCATCTACACCTTTGAGATTTTGTTTGCCTTCGTACCCTACAGGTGGCTTTGTTTACTGTATGACAGTTGCCTTCTAGCATCGGACCTGTGCGTACTAGAGCGTGTTTAGTATCATTGCCGGTCTGAGAGACCACATGCCTGTGTTCGCGTAATTTTTTCGGAACAGTTCTTTTTCACGGTTTCGGAAATTTCTGAAGATATGTCGCAGTAAAACCGTCCTGGACCGTCGCACGTCCGGAAAAGAAAACAAAAACTGCCTTCCAATGTTTTATTTGCAGCAGCTCAATATGTTTGAAATGTTCAGCACCCGCTTGAGGAGCATGCGCCGGAGTGACGAAGTTTAGGGTCCTCATTTCTTAACAAGTTTTCTTTTTTTTAATTCTTTTATATTCATGTGTTTAAACAAATCCTCTGCAAAAGACTAAAGCAAATACAAAAGTTTCTGTTTGAATTTAAAAAAGTAACCTATCAAAAATTAGATCAAAATTAGAGCCTTACTTTTTTGTGTTAAAAAATTTTCATTTTCATGTTTAGTAAGAATATATTGCATACTAAGAGCTCATATTTTTGTGTTTGTTCGCCAAGACCCTATTTCAAATATAAATATAAGAAAACTTTATACAGTGTTGTTTCTTCTCACATAATTATTTATTTTTGGCGTGGGGTCTGAGAGACCGCATGCCTGTGTTGGCGCGTCAATTCCTCATGCCTGTGGTTAAGGGTTAAGGAAACACGACATTAGCTTCAGGTATCGCATTTCAATAGAGAATATCGTCTTATGTCATCGCAAATACGAGTTAGAGGCTTTAGCTGGAGTTTATGTTGGTGCAGTTACACCACCTGCCAAACGCTTCTGGCGGCTTGTAGGGTATTCATGTGAATGTATGTTATGAACAAGAAATCCAAACCAGGACTAATGCAGGCTGATTTCCCAAAGTTGACGCCCCGAGTTGACTACTTATGTATATTGACAGGAAATGTTTCAGTATGTGTTAGTCATTCCAAGGAATTATCATACCATAAATACCTCTTGTAATTCATAATTTATCAATGATAGATAAAATTGGAAAACAAATAAATAGAATATTATCAGGTTTAAAATAGTAAAAGCAATGACAAAATCTCTTTCTGACATATTTTGCATGTAATTTTTTAAATAAACGAATTTAATAAATGTTACTCTTTTTACGCTAATATGTATGGATCAACTGTCTATTTCTGAAGGATAGTCTAGTGGAAAAGAAAATACCCCATTTGTTTACTCAGATATGCTCAACCCAAGTTCGGTAATAATCGTCTCCATGGCAACAATCCGATAAAATGCGATTTAAAACGCAAAAACGCTATATTTTAGTGGAAATTTAAAAAAATACGATTATATATATTATAAAAATTCGGTGATATGAATTATATATAATCTACATTCTTTTCCCCATAGAACAGTATAAACCTTGCTTCGATATCACAAATTTAAGATATTTTAAAGCATTAAAGAAAACATCTCTACATGATGGATTTGGAATTTCCTATGTAAAACGGAAAAAACGTTGCTGGAATCGAACCCGGGACTTCAATCTTGGCCAAATAAAATATAACCCGGAGGTGGGCTCTGACAGCACGAGCCTCATGAAAATCGGTCCATTGGTGCAAAAGTTGTTAGTAGGGGACACACACACACAGGCAGGACCATTTCATAAGGCTATGTTTCCTTTGGAAACCAGCTTAAAAACATAACCATTTTATGGCTGCCGGAGATATCTAAGAAAAGTACTACTCTTGTTTTTAGCGCGTTTCATTTTATAAACGCAATTATGTTGTCGCTCTGTCTGTGGAATCAGTCAAATTGAAATAGCGAGTAAGCATTGAGAGATTTAAGACTTAAATTTGCACAGAGCGTATCTATGACGCCATTTATTATTACGCTGTCAAAGATTTTATTTAAAAAATCGGTGGGCTGCAGAAGGAGCCTTCAAAATTATCAAATTGAGATTCTGAACAAACGGTTATAGTTAGAAAGTTCAAAATTTTTAACTAATTATTGAATAAACTACTTTATGTCATATCATTATATTACTAAATTTACAAAGGATTTTAGATCAACAATTATGAAAAAGCCTCAATAAATAAAAAGCGCTTTTCATATTGCGTCAGGAAATGAGTCTCCCATTTTTTTAATTTTCGAATGTTTAATCTTTTGGTCTACCGATAACTTCTAGAACCTGCGAAAACCAGGAATAAGTGACCCGTTCAGTCCGAAAAAATTTACGATTGGTCGTCAGATCGATAACAGTCGAACCAACCGTTGATAGAGCTTTGGATTAATTTTATTCGGAAACCTTAAAATGAGGAAGTTTTGCGAGAGGACGCACCAAAATCTGAGTAACGAGAATTGAGAAGAAACGAAATCTGTTGTGACCTTTCAGAAAGGATTGAAAGAAGCACGTGACCTCTTGTCGAAATCATGACTGGGGTGAAACTTGGGTCTTTCAGTGTGACCCAGAGAAGAAGCGATAAAGCCTCGATCGGAAGAATTCTCCCAGGCAAATAAAAACGCGCATTTCAAAATGAAAATTCAAAAACATGCCGACCACTTTATTTGTAAACTATACTGGGATCGTCCAATGATAATTTGTTTCTCCAGACATACGGTCAATAAGAAATTCTATCTTTAGGTTTTAGAACGTTAGTAGATAACACATTCTGCTCAAAAGATCAAATCTCTGGCCAGACAAATGGATTCAGTAACATGAAGACACGCCTGTAAATACTGTCCCTTCCATAAGGCAATTCCTGGTAAGTAAAATAATTTCGTGCTGGAAAATCAATTCTTCTCACCAAATTTAGCGATTTTTTTTAATTTGCGAGATTGAAAACCACCTGAAAAGGAATCCACTCGAAGTCCGCTGAAGACAATAATACGACGGCGATCACAGCCACTGATTGTTAGTTATTAAATAAAACGTTTTACGCATGTAATCTCGTTCTCTATTGTCAGACCTCGCATACGTCGACGAGAAGATAACTCCTTCAGCGCGTTCGTTTGAGGCATCTGCGCAACGCGACGCCCGATTAGTCGCCGAGACATCGCAGGCGAAGACCGTCCTCGAATGTTTAATTTTCCTAAACCTAATTTTTCTGAAGAGCATTTGGTTACATTTTACTCCCACTGTATTAAAAGTCATCGTCGTCATAGTAATTATACTTTTCAGTAGGTTTTTGGCTCATCCAATCCAATCTGGCATTTCTCTTAATCTTCTCATAAACATTAAACTGTTCTTAATGCATCTAATATTCTTTTAAAAGTATTACGTTGTAATCATTTTAGAGCGTCAGCTTAAATTGTGCCAAAATTATTTTCGCCATCATTAAATGTGATCTCGCTAAATGTATACCTCCTAGCAGAATCCATCTTCAAACGCCAAAGTAATATTAGGCGTTTCGGAAATCTATTTTTATGTTTCCAGCGGTGGATTTAAACTTGACTCATTTAGCTTTCGTAATAAAGCAGAGGTTCCGATTTTGCGATTATTAACACATCAGGACATTCGTATCACTACTCCCGCGTGTTGACGTCCGTAGACCCAGCAGAGCTCCGTTTCCGCGTCTCTCGCGTTTCAGCGCGCAAACGCGTGTCCATGAAGTGCGCTCTGTCACTCGCTCCTCGCTCCTTGGTTCCTTTCGCATAGAACACTTATCGGGAAGTGTCTGTCTGTCTCTCTCTGTCTTTTATTTGCGTATTCCATATATCTCTCGATCTATTAGAAGTGCAAAAAGTCTGCATTGCATTGCACGAGTCGCGAATTCGAATTCATCCAGGGGCATGGACGATGGTTTGAATCGTAGGAAACCAATTAATATGTAGATGTAAAGTTTTTTAATTCTTATATTATTATACCCTGGTATGTGATTCTCAGATTACAGTGGATTACATCGTCTGCTATAATAGGGTCATTCTATGCGCTTTCTGTGTAAAATTCCAAATTCTCTGCTACAGGTACGCCTTGCGATGCGTTGTTTCGCGATACGCTGTTTCGCGATACGCTTTTTCGCGATACGCTTTTTTTGTTTTACGCTCATTACACTTTATGACTCTACCTCTCGATAAGCCTTTCTCCGCCCATTGGAAATATCTCAACGCGAGCAATGGAAAACAACTTTGTTTCATTGTATACGAACTACTTTTAAATTGTTTTCATATTCATTTCGTGTGTATACAATATTGCACCAGAGAAGTAATGTAATCAACGAGTTTCTTTTTATGTCAAAGTTAGTGTTTCGGCGGACTACGGAGTTTTCAGTCCGAACTCGTGGTGGTAACACATTGAATTTGTGCTAGAGTTTTTACCTTTATAAGTTTGAAATGTCGCAAGCAAAAAAATGAAAGCGAAGTATTTCTCTTAATTAATTAAATTGGATATAATAAATCGTTTTGAAAGTGGACAAGGGCACGCTGCTATAGGTCGTGCTCTTTCTCTAGTTCCATCGACTGTGAGAACTATTTGCAGAAGTGCTGGAAAAAATAAAAAGTGTGCACAGGGGGCTAATTCTTTAACATCAACTGTGCTGGGGAGGCATAATCGACGTGAAACACTGATAGAAATGGAACGATTGATCAAGATATGGATCGAAAAACCAAATATTAAAAAGGTTCGCATGTTTGGCGGAAGATGGCAGCACGGTGTAATTTGCGTTTTATATTGTAGTGACGTTGCCTAAAATTATGTAATGCCCTTCCGTATGGCAAATATTGCAAGGTGTTATTTATTCATTCTCACGGAACTTTCCATCAAAGGGGATACTATTATCCAACTTCCTGAACATTGACCTAAAAATGGCCTTATTTTGTGCAGATTGCCGTTGCTGTTTTCCATACTTACGTTGTAATTGAAATGGAGTATCAATTTGATCTGCTCCCACCAACTGGGATTCATTCGGGTCAGCAAGGGCTGAAACTCTTATCTCTCTGTTTTCAACACATTCTCGATCGAGATAAGCCGTAAATGGACACGAAAGAGCCGCATATTATCTTGTTATATTTTTAGGTTTAGCAGGGCCACATTCTACTGAATATGTATTTTTAGATTTACGGCATTCGTCGTAATTCCATCAACAGTAAGTTTCCTGAAGTAAATTAAAGGTTGATCAGGACAATCAGGACCTTCAAGAAAGCTCCCTTTCCATAGACGAATTGCTCCTGCTCCACGAATCAGGGGCGAAGACAGAAACCGCTTAACAGGGGCCCACAAATCTCTTCTCCTGAATCCACTACTTAAGACGACTTCTAGAATTCTCTGCCCTTGTCAGAATCTTTATATTCTTGGGCCTAAGGACCTGATCTGTGGGCGCTCCCTTTCGATCCTCCAGTCTTATGACTACTTAAGGTCTTCCAGCAAAGTTTGCTCACAATTTCAGCATTGGAATTATTTTGTGTTTCTAATACATGTCCGTCATCATCATCATCTTGAGTAGAATCATCCACCCTCTTGTGCTGCATACTAAGCCCATCTCTCTCTCTCATCTCTGTCACTTGTTGGAATGAAAATATGCTCCCTCGTCCGAGATGTTCCCTGATTTACTTGTTACTTCTATTTTTCCTCGCACTTTTTCCATAGAGCATTTTAGGGTCTATGCTTGAAAGGCTAATTAAAGCAATTGGAAATAAAGGTCAATGCGATGCCTTACTGGCCCGCAATTCTTCAAGGGGTCCGACCGAGTAAACCGGTATTTGTTGTATTGTAGACAAAGTGGGTGTAAGGGGAAAGACGTTAACAAAAATTAGAGGGGCCGTAAATAGAGATTTCAGTGGTTTTCTAGTATTCCTGGTGTTAACACCCATTTATCACGGTCATTTATACGGTATAAATATATACTATGCATGTATTCAATATTTTAGTGCAACCAACATAAATTTTATGGTCTTATATTTTCAAGACGTTTAATTGGGATTAACAATAAAGGTAAGTCATCGCTAGCTATTTATTTATATCCTTAGTTATATTTATTTAAGCAACAATATTTTTATTGATAATTACTCATAAGTTAAATACCGTATTTATTCGTGTAAGACACGAACTTCGTT
Organism: Tanypteryx hageni; assembly: GCA_028673005.1. NCBI lineage: Eukaryota > Metazoa > Arthropoda > Insecta > Odonata > Petaluridae > Tanypteryx > Tanypteryx hageni. The sequence goes on from CM054115.1 coordinate 199,513,869, forward strand.
TTTGAACATCGAATTAAGGAGAAAAAATAAATTCGGGAAAAAATGGCAAAAAAGAAATTCGTGAAAAATCGGCAAAAAATTATAAACAAGCAGGCCGTGCGCGCCATACGAACAAGACCAACTGAACGATACGTGCAGTGGAATGTAAGACTCGAAAATATGATATGGCGGGCACACGTACACACAAACACATATACACACACAAGAGGGGCCCGTCATACACTTTGGACGGGGCCCGCGTTAGCTCTCGACGCCCCTGGCTTCATATCTATTATTATTATGAGACGTTAATAGTAACAGTGGATAGTTATTGTTCCCTGGAAATGAAGACTAATCAAATACAATTTCAGTTTATTTCAAATTACCGAAGACGGTCACAGGAAGACTTTTCGCCAGCCGTAAGAGAAACGAAGTTCATTCAGTGTTGAAGAAGTATTTTTTCATTCATATTTCAAGTTAATATTTTGTTTAGTATTAATTAAAGTCAAGTAATTTAGTGTGGGGACTTTCTTTGTCATTGTATTAAAAATGCCGTTTTATATACCATTGAATACTGGATTCGTTTCTGAAGACAGCAATGTCCACAATCTGCATAGGAAGAGAGTACATATCTGATTTTATAATGAATTAGGATAAACCTAGCAACGCCTAATGGAACGTTTTTTTTTCTTATCCCTTATTTTCAAACTAGTGCCCATAAATTTTAATATATTTTTAATTTAATTCTATTTTATGAAACCACATACAATGTCTAAGATTTTACGCATTTGCTAACTTTCCATTTCTTTCTAACCCACACGTCTTTCTCTTGCAGTCTTACTCCTCCCTCAGTTTACATCACACTTGTCTGTTTCCCTCCCCATGCTCTCCCTTCCCCCTTCTATCTTCCACTATCCATTTCCTCTAACTGTTTTCCCATTGCTCCATCCCGTTTTTTATTTCAAACTTTTTCATATTTCTTGTTCTCGGTGTAAATAAGGACAATTTTGTTCATCATAGTTTTCAAAGCTAGCATCAAAATAATGCTCTGAAAAAGCATTGAATCGTGCATTTTTCAGAATGGAAAATAGGCTTATTGTTTCGTCGTTCAGTCTTTCGCCACACCTATTGACGGTTGAACCGATTGACCGATTTTCATGGTATTTGGTAGATATTCCTTATCACTGGGGACGAGCTGTCGAGAAAATTTTTTTTCTGATACATGGCGCGGAATTTGTGCTATTTTTTGCGAAAGGAAATAAATATTTCAATTTTTATCATAAAATTTTACTTATCAAATGTATTTATTCAAATTCCACGTAAGATAGCTATTTTAGAAGAAAATGTTTCAATTTTAGCATGTACTTCTATTCAAATGCAAAATAAAAAAGTATTAAAAACTAATATATAAAGTATATTAAACGTGAAGTTGGGATATGGCGTTCGCGACATAATATTAAACGTCATTTAGTCATAAAGCGTGAGCGATAGAGACATTTCCGTTGCTTAAACGGGGTGAGTGATCAAGAGATCATGAGCGCGCTGGTGAAAGCGAAGAGAGGTCGCTTTGAGATTCGCGATTTACGGTGAAGTTGCGGCGGTACACGACAATATCCTTCATCCTCATTTTATTAAATATTATGTATTTTCCGATCCTAAAATTTTTATTCATTACTATCGAGCATAAGTCTTATCAAAATAGTAAACCCTCTAATCAACTGAAATTAAAGGAATTATTAAATTGGTTCTTCATTTTTATGAACTGCGTTGGAAATAGACTACAAACTAAAAAATCATATGAACGTAGTCAGATCCTACTAAAAGCATTAAATTATCGATTTCACAATCATTTTGCTATTAATTAAAATTTAATAGTATTCTTTTCGTCACGACAGCAATTGAATACCCGCATTGCTAAAGATTCCAAATTTTTCTATTTTATCAAAAAAATACCTTCATTCATGGTAATTTGGAGTGGTTTCAAATTTCGTCTTACAAATAATTTACTTTATTCTTTCATATACAAAATAAAGCTATTGCTGGGTTAATAACTCAAATGTCACTTATCCGTTATTTTGAAATATTTGCTTTATTATTTGATAAATGTAAAAATGTACCGGAATAAAAGTTGTAGGAAATTTAATTTTATACAATCTTTGTTTGAAACATTTTTCCATATAATGCATTTTTTAATAGATACAATATATTCTTAGCTGCCACCACCACGCCACCTACCGATGACTATTGTTAACAATTGACGCTTAATAAAGGTGAAATACTCCTTTAGCCAAACAATTAGAGGGTTACAACACCCAATGCATTTCGCCCACAAGGTGGGCATCGTCAGTTGACACTGCAGTTGGCTCCCAGTCACTGTTCAAACAGGTTTTACCTCTGACGATGCCCACCTTGTGGGCGAAATGCATTGGGTGTTGTAACCCTCTAATTGTTTGGCTAAAGGAGTATTTCACCTTTATTAATCTTAGCCAAAGTTATTGAGCTACTATCAATTAATTGACGCTTAGTTACGTCTTAGTAACGCTCCTTTATCTTTTCTTAATTGTTGGAGCTTTGTGGCTATATCCAATATCAGAAAACTATGGTTTGAGTTAATTTCTGTTCTTTGTAAAGTCTAAAAATTTTCTCGCAGTTTCTTAAAATATTTATTATTATGTAAGCTATTTGGACAGCGGAAGGCAACGGGAAACCACCGCTGGAATTATCCCATGTTATGGTGCGGAGGAGTTAGTAACATCATGGATTCTTCTCAAATTAAATATTCCGGAGTTAAAATAGTCTCCCGATCGGATGTCCGGGGGAGACAGTTTACGAAGAGTCTAGAGAATAAAGCGAAGTCAGCGGAAGGGGGAAGATTAAGGTTAGGAACCTGGAATGTAAGGACATTATTAAGAGCTGGAAAATTGAAAAATCTCAAGAGAGAGATGGAGATAAACAAGATGGACATTATTGGGATAAGCGAGGTGAAATGTGAGGGAAATGGTGAGTTGAGGAGTGACGATACCAAGTTATACTACTCGGGGAACACCAGGAGGAGAAACGGGGTAGGAATGATAGTTAATAAGAAGATTGAACCGAGTGTTACCAGGGTCATTTATGACGGTGATAGAATTATTGGACTGAAATTAAATGCTAAACCAAAAACGTGCTAGTCATCCAAGTGTACATGCCAACCGGCGACCATGACGATAGGGAAGTGGAGGAAGTGTATGAGAGAATAAGTGCCATACTGGACCAGGAAGGAAAGGGGTGCTGTAAAATAGTGATGGGAGAAACGGAGTGAAAAGAGTGTGTGGGCTCCCAGGAGCAGACATAGCAAGCAATCACGTGCTGCTAATGGTGGAAATGAAGATCAAAATGAAAAGAGTTAGAAAAACAAAGATGGCTAAGAAATGGAATCTAGGGAAACTGAAAGAAAATCAGAAAGAGGAAATTGGTTATGATATGGCAAACCAGATGAAGAGAGTAAATACACAGAGCGAAGCAGTAGAGGAAAAATGGAAGAGAATTAAGAATGGAATAGTAAATGTGGCGGAAAGGGAAATAGACTACAGGAAATGCAAGAGAGCTAAGAAACCCTGGGTAACAGGGGAAATTACAGTAAAGATGGAGGAGAGAAGGAGATTCAAGGATGTAAACACAGAGGAGGGGAGAAGGAACTACAGGTGGTTGAACAATGAACTGAGGAGGGAGACGGAAAGGGCAAAGGAAAAGTGGCTGGAGGAGGAGTGCAAGGAGATACAAAGACTCGAGAAGAGGGGAAGGTACGACCTAGCATATCTGAAGGAGTATTACTTGGGATGGACAGAGATCTGGAGGAGGAGGCTCAAAAGAAATTGAGAGCAATGATGGTAGGATACTGAAGGAGAAAAAGGAGGTTATGTGCAGGTGGAAAGAATACATGGAGGAGTTGTATAAGGCGAAGGAAATGTCGGCAGAGCTGGAAATTGAGGAAGAAGGGGAAATGGATAGGGAGGAGATGGGGGAGGTCATACTGAGGGAGGAAGTAGTGGCAGCTATGAAGGAAATGAGGGAGGGAAAGGCGGCAGGAGTAGACGGGATACCTGCGGAACTGTTCAAGTGTCTGCAAGATGAAGGCATTGAAGAGGTGACCTACTTGTGCAATGCAATATATGAGAGTGGGGAGTGGGCGGAGGAGTTCGTCAGAATGGAAATGATACCACTACCTAAAAAGAAAGGGGCAAAGAAGTGCGGGGAGTATAGAACTATTAGTCTGATAGCTCACGCGGCCAAGATAATGTTGAGAGTGATGAATAGAAGGCTGACGAGGGTAATGGAAGAGAATGTAGCAGAAGAACAATTTGGATTTAGGAAAGAAATGGGTACGAGTGATGCCATAGGGGTGGCAAGGACGATTGGAGAGAGGTATTTAGAACGGGACAAGGGTATCAGTCTGTGCTTTGTGGACTTGGAGAAGGCTTTCGACTGTCTGAAGTGGGAAAGGATGATGGAGATATTGAAGGAGGAGAAAGTAGATTGGAGAGACAGAAGGTTGATAAGGAATCTATACATGAGACAGGAGGCGGCCATGAGGATAGGGGGAAGCAGGACAGAGTGGTTCGAGATTGGGAGAGGAGTTAGACAAGGCTGCTGTTTGTCACCAACCCTGTTTAACAGCTATACTGAAGAAATGATAAAGGAGTGTTGGGAGACGAACACAGGAGTAAGCGTTGGAGGAAGAATTACATCGTCAATTAGGTTTGCTGACGACATGATACTGTTTGCTGAGAGGACGGAAGACTTGAGGCAGATGCTACAGAATCTGGTGAGCATGGAAGACAGATATGGGTTGAGAATAAATGGAAAGAAAACGAAAGTAATGAGAAAAGGGGGCGAGGAAAGGATGGAAGTGCAGGTGAGGGGGGAGAGGACAGAGCAAGTGGAACAGTACAGGTATCTTCGTATGTTGTTGACAGAGGACTGGAAATGTGAGAAGGAAATTAAGATGAGAATAGGTTTGGCAAAGGAAGCTATTTAACAGCAAGATGGATTTTGGATTGAGGAAGAGATTGGTAAAATGTTATGTTTGGAGTGTGATGCTATGAGTCAGAGACATGGACATTGAAGAAGAGAGACAGGGAGAGGGTGGAGACATTTGAAATGTGGGTGTGGAGGAGGATGCTGAAGGTTAAATGGACTGACAGGATTACAAATGTGGAAGTGCTAAGAAGGGTAGAAGAGGAAAGGAGTTTGATGGACACGATTGTGACTAGGAAAAAGAAATGGATAGGACATGTTTTGAGAAGAGAGGGATTACTGATGAATGTTATCGAAGGAACGGTGGAGGGAAGAAAGAAAAGAGGAAGAAGAAGAATTAAAATGTTGGATATTCTAAGGGAGGGAGGAGGGTATGGGGAGATGAAGAGAAGGGCACAGGATAGAGAAAGGTGGAGGAAGAGCACCTGAACCTGCAGATATGCAGAACACTATTTATTAACCTATTTGGAATTTATAGAAATATTACAGATATGAAGAAAGTCATGTGATGGCCACATCAGATTTTTAAATAGAATTTCCATACAAATTTATCTGCAACAATATGATGAGCTACTTCCATTTCATGTCTGACAGTCTTTGTGGATATTTTTCAAACCAGTAATATGTTAATAACAAAATATCTTCTAAACTCATTCGTGAGTTGAAGAACCACGTACCTTTTCTTATGCTTCTTCTTATGTCATGTTTAATTTCGACTTTTCTGATTCGACATCTCCATTGATGTGTCACTTTCATGGAATTTCACTAATTACATTTGTTCTCCGCAAATTGGACATTTGTATGAGCTTGCAAAAAGTCCCTTCTCTTGCAAAATTCTATTATTTGCTTCTTCGGTTTATTAATTAATATTAATATTAATTAATATTAATATTAATATTTTTATTAATCCAAGGATCATACAATATGATATAGGACAAGTCAAAAGTGCACAAATATATTACAATTAGATCCAGGGACTAGACAAGCTAGTATAGGGCAAATCAAATTATTAAGACAATATAAAATATACACTAAATACAAAAAGAGAACAATATTAAGATGATAGGAACTCATCTACAGTATAAAAGCAGTTTACAGTAAAAAATTCTTTTAATTTAATTTTAAATGAACTGTGATTACTGATATTTTTTATTTTTATTGGGAGTTTATTAAATAATTTTGAACCTGCATATGCAGGGCTACCAGTCACAAGATTTAATTCATGAGCATTAATTCTAAAGTCACACATTCCTCGGGTGTTATAGTTATGTTGGTCCCTATTAAGCTGTAGTTGTAGCAAGTCAGAATTTGCAACTACCAACAATATTGTATTATACATATATATCGAAGGTAAAGTCATCAGTTTTAGATTTTTGAAGTGGGTCCTACAACTGGAGTATTTGTTGACCTGTACCAGAATCCTTATAGCCCATTTCTGTAATTTGAACAAACGTGTTATGTGGGGGGAATGTCCCCAAGCAACAATGCCGTACTTAATTCTACTGTAGATGAAGGCATAGTAGACTGACAAAGCAGTGTTGAGATTAGTCAACTTCATTAGCCTTCTTAGTTAGTTAATTAATCTAGAGATGTATTTTAGATTTATCATTACTTAATTTTTCCTATATTCTTCCTTATCACCCATCTTACTATTTGCAGCATTTTAATCAGTAATGTGTTTATTTATATTTGCCATGGTTTTGTTGTAATTATTATTATAGATTATTTGAATACGTTTCTAAGGTGAATTAATAAATTGTAATTCCGTTATTGGCCAAGAGATGGTGCACAGGTAAGTGGTCTACTATACTGCATTTTTCTCAAGTTTTTCTTTAAGGAGCAAACGATTTTTATTATTTATTATTTTTATTGATATACCACTTTTGATGTCATATTGCAATAAGAATAATACAATAAATTTAGAAATTTACTTACTTTTGCAGTTGGATACCATAAGTTTTGAATTGTTGGTTCGGGGGTTTGTGGCCGGAGCCCCGACAAAAAAATATCCAAATTTTACCAAACGTTCACCATTTCTTAATTACGCAAGCGATGTTTACATTAACATTTACTATTTTTTATTTTATTGTAAAGTTTTACCATTGATATAATTGCGCATTAACGTCTTACTAAATATTCACATGGATAGATGCACCGAAGCCTTTAAAGCAGCAATAAAATTATGTGAATTAGGCCAATACAATTAGCCAAAATGTAAACAATATACAACATCTTGGTTACCAAACATATGTAAGTGAATATATCGATTTATGTTGCTATAAATCTTTCAATGTTAATGGTGAAAGATAACAATGTTCTAATATTCCTTAAAAATCATTTGACACACTTTAAAAGTATTTATAGACTATAGTTAGGCATAAAACCATTTTTATCCTTTATCATGGCGTTGGCTATTCTTCCTCTACGGCGCGCCATGGCGTGGATTTTTCTTGCATTAGTCTTTACGTGGCTATCTCCCTTTGAAGAGGACAATAATTAAGAAATTTAGCTTTGTTGCCGCCTGGAAAATGTTAATAAATTTTGCGCTTAAATGATAATTATGAGAGATTTAACATGTAATACGACAAAACATGAACATAATTAAAATATTCATTCTTTTATGCGTAAAATAAGCCATTTCCCGTGATCGTATGTTAATATTTAGGTATATTTATATCCACATCAGTGAAGGGATGCATGGCATTTTGGGGTTTCTCCACACCATTTCCCATGCATTCTTATGGAAATTGTATTTTGTTGACCCCATGGGGTATAAGAGACCACACGGTCTGCAAACCTAGACCAAGTTCTTCCTTTGTTCCATAAGATGGCCCATGAAACTTTTGAATCCGATAGCTTCAACGGTGTAAAAACGTAAAAAGAACATACATACACACACTAAAATATTTATAAGATTACAGGTCACTGGGTTCTCAGTGTACTTTTTGTGTTACCTATAAAAATTCTAATGTAATAGGACATAACCGTTACACTAATATTTAAGCATTAATTATGTGTTAAGATTATTAACTTGAATATAAAATTTTGAATATGAAAATTCGAATTCTCATACATGATCATCAAAAACGAAAAATGTGCCGAATATTTTGAAATCTTAAAAACGTTCCTGATCTGCAGTATGTATTTAGAAGTGCCTATAAATTAGTATTCTAAATGAGAAGCACGTATTTAAGGTGGATCCGTAACCTCTAAACTAAAAAACAATAAAAGAGTAACTATACTACATTATTTTTTACTGAATTATTTCGTTATAACGCTAAACGTGACGGAAAACGAAATTTAGATTATAGTGTAACGAAAAACGTAGCGAATCGTTTTTTTTTCGTTTGCCAGCACTGATTTTAATATTTTAGTTCAGTATGTCTCAACCGGTGGGCCGCAAACAGAGTTGAGTTGGGCCGCGAAAATTTTAAAAAGTTTAAGATAGGTTGACACTAATTTTAAAACTCTCGCAAAACTACAGCGAAAACTAAATATATAAGTTCTAAAAATCAAACGTAATAAATAACTAATGAAAAGTTTACTAATTTTCCTTGTTTTTTAAATAAACCGCTACTTGCAGCCAATAATGTGGGATTCCCTCCTACTCTTTAATTTTAACTGCGTAATGTTCTTTTATTATTACCGATAAATCTTCATTTGTTAAATATTCCAATAACATTTTATATTTATTTGTAGATGGATGGAGGTAATGTGGTCATGATACGGCCGGCTGCCATAATAGAGGGTCGCAACAAGATTGGCTGCCTTAAGAGGTGGTCGTAGGTGCATAAACCATTAACATTTTCCAATCACAATCCGTGATAAAGAGCGGAATTTCAAAATTGCGCCCTCCCTCACCCCTCCACATGTAAAAAGCAAACCATTTCACTCTTCAAATGACATTTTCTGCAATTTATAAAATATTAATACGCTGGGGACCTTAATTAGCACTGGCATAAAACAGTCATAAAAATGAAGAAAAAGTGCGAATACGAACTCTTGAAATTTTAATAATACTCAGTGTAAGGTTGTGCCGCGCTGCTGTGTGAGTGACTCGGTAGATTTTAGTCGACTTTCAAATTCCTGTGTGTGTACCGGTACACCAGTACACACACAAAACACGCACCTTCACACACACACCCACAAACTCAAAGAATTTCATTCCATTCGTGGAATTTTCGTGATGTGTAGACTAGATTTCGTCGAGACAGACTCCCCATTTCTCTTTGTTAAGAGACTCCAGCCTCTACCTAATCCTTCAGCTGTCCTCTTATCTCCTCATTGAAAACGCCCTGGATTATTTTAATGTCCATCTTTAATTTGACATTGATTTTTCCTAATCGTTTCTGGTTATGTGTTCAAACGAAACCAAAAGAAACGCGCGGGATCACGATGCGGTCCTAAAATCCCCCCACCCTCCCCTCGCTCCCCTCCCTCCCCTCCCTCCCCCTCCACTGTCTCTCTCTCTTGAGTGTCCCTTATCTTGTAAAAAATTGCCTTTTAAATTTCGTACGAGCTGCGGTGGTAAGGAATTAAAGATCAAATTTGCGCAAATATTTCAATTTTAATTCGATGACTACGATTCTGAAATAACGTTTAGATGTAGTAAGTTTAAAAAAGAAAATAAATATTTTCAGGGCGGCGAGAAGTGTCTTTAACCTCGATGGACGTCTATGATGAAGTTCTTCATTGGGAGAGGAATCAGATTTGGATCCGCTGAAAAAGATGGCCACATGGCGGAATGTGGCTCTTATCTTGGGTCTCGCCGCTGTGGTAAGAACACAAACAGATTCGTTGGAAACAACGGCGTCTCGCGCACTCCTTTCTGCATGACAACCTTTCTTCTCATTCTCTCCTTATCTTGAATTTCTCTCTTTGCGTCATAGCCTATTTCTCGGCTGCTGCCTTCATTTCTTTGCCGCGAGTGCATTTTGGGAGCAATCTCGATCGTTAAAATGGGTTCAGGCGATTGGTTTATGAATGATTTGATGAACGTTTTCCAAGTGTATTTGTGGGCTAATTTTCAAAATCTTACAACCCGACCTTCGCTTCTTTTATCGATTACGAACGGCGACTTTCAAAAGGCCCCTCATTCGCTTCGTGTTTTAGGCGCGTTTCGTTTCTATCAGCTTCGCGCGGTCCCTCTCATCCGACCCTCTGTCAGCACGCATGTTCGTTCTCGGCTTCTACAAAACGAATTTTCCTTAAATTTGGTATTTAGAACTTCTGGGCAAAGGCAATAGAATATGACCTAAATGTGATTAACACAACCCAATCAAGGGTGCCTCTTTATTGAAAAAAAGATTAACTTTTCCTCTGTTTAGTAAAATCTTAGTCACACTGAAAAGGCTTCGGATAAAATTTTTAGAACTAACCAACCAAAACATTTCTTTCAAATACAGTTTTATCGTAGGAGTAGCCGTTACGAAGAACATCCAACAAAAGAAAGTAGCAATTCACTTTGGCTTTCTTGATAACGGCCACTCCTACGATTAAATTGTATTTTGCAACAAATAGTAAGCAAGGTGTGCAGTGTTTCACGAACAGGCCCGTTTCATACGATCGAGCGCTTGAAGAAAAACGATCTAGTTTAAACAAACGGACAAGATAAAACAGTGAAACGCCACGATCTTTCTGTATGCTAAAAACTGAAATAAATAAGAACGGCTATAATTACGAAAATGCGTTTAATTTTCGTGTGTATACAGCGGCGAATTTACGCCTTCTGGGATCCCTGGCACTAAACATTTGGGGGTCTCTGGCGCTAAATATTTGGGGATCCCTAGGGTTAAACATTTGGGGTTCTCTGGCGCTAAACATTTGTGCGTCTCTGGCGCTAAACATTTGGGGGTCTCTGGCGCTAAACATTTGGGGTCTCCGGCGCTAAACATTTGGGGTCTCTGGCGCTAAACATTTGGGGGTCCCTAGCGCTAAACATTTGGGGGTCCCTAGCGCTAAACATTTGGGGGTCCCTAGCGCTAAACATTTGGGGGTGCCTAGCGCTAAACGTTTGGGGGTCTCTGGCGCTATACATTTGGGGATCTCTGGCGCTAAACATTTGTGCCTCTCTGGCGCTAAACATTTGGGGTCTCTGGCGCTAAACATTTGGGGTCTCTGGCGCTAAACATTTGGGGTCTCTGGCGCTAAACATTTGGGGGTCCCTAGCGCTAAACATTTGGGGGTCCCTAGCGCTAAACATTTGGGGGTGCCTAGCGCTAAACGTTTGGGGGTCTCTGGCGCTATACATTTGGGGATCTCTGGCGCTAAACATTTGTGCCTCTCTGGCGCTAAACATTTGGGGTCTCTGGCGCTAAACATTTGGGGTCTCTGGCGCTAAACATTTGTGCGTCTCTGGCGCTAAACATTTGGTGTCTCTGGCGCTAAACATTTGGAGATCTCTGGCGCTAAACATTTGGTGTCTCTGGCGCTAAACATCTGGGGGTCCCTAGCGCTAAACTTTTGGGTGTGCCTGGCGCTAAACAATTTGTGGCCCTGCAATCTAAATATATAGTGAAACCGCTCCTAACGGCTACCCTCTTGTGTGACACCTCTTAACGATCGTTTATCTTTAGAATCATAGAGAGGTTCCACTGATTTTTAAATCGAGACATTTAATATTTTTTCTGAGATTAGATATATACATAAACATTTTTTTGGACAAAAAGATAAGTGGATCATTTACATTTTACTTTCTCATGTACGTAGTATATTGAGAAATTATTGTAATCTTGAAAAAATTCGGCTTCGAAGTTTTGACGGAAATACACGTTTTAGATGTCCCTGAGTCCATAAAAGTGGTGTTCGCTGTTCTAGAGCCTAAATACATAAATAAAATCGAATGATATCTCGTATTTGCGCAATATATCAGCTTTTGTAGACCGTTTTCTCATAAAAATTATATTGCACAAAAATAAAGGGTAGTTGATTCTTGGCTATTTTTGAAATATTTTATTTACCCAAAAATGGCTGCAGAGAATTCCATTAAAATCAATCCAATTGTAGAGACTGATGTCACAAATAATACTACGTAAGCCATATATCTCTTAATATCATTATATGGCGTCCAGTGACATTACGCTAAGCTACCTTACCTAATCTCTATGACGTCACGCCTTCGCCGCGATCCACTCAAAATCTTATTAAGCCTAAACGGTTAAATTAAATCGAATGATATATCATATTTGTGGATAATATCATTCATAATAGATACTCTGAAGATATGAACGATACCGGGCAAAAATTAAGGATATTTTATTCTAGGATATTTTTAAACAGTTCGATTTACTCAAAAGTGGTTGTAAGGATTTTGATTAAAATCCATCCAATCGTACAACCTGATGTCACAAATAATACAAACTAAGCCATATGTCCCAAAAAATTACTAAATATCGACCAGTGGCATTCAAATATATACTAAACTACGATTAACTTTTGTTTATAAGCGTTTTTCTTTAATAAGCGTATACAGTCGACCAAACGGAGTACATATATACGTATATGAGAAAGTTTGTGCAATGTATATTGCGCAGTTTATTTTTGTTTGTTTCCATTATATCCATTTTTGCTCATTTTTCCACTTTTCAGTAAATAAACAAACGGTTTATTTTATTATTTTGTAATTATTATTATTATTATTTTTTATAATCACCTGCAATAATTTAAATAAAAACAAAACTAATAGTTGATCAAATGCATTGTATAATGTGCATATAAATATATATAAACTAAAGCTAAAGAATGTTTGCTTATTAAAAACTAAAGCTACATGACTAATACTAGATAACTAAACTATACGGATTCGGTTGGAATATGCCGGAGAACTGCGGAAGGCTGAGGAAGAGAACACACAAAACGACCCCTTTAACTGACGGTATTCACGATGAGAGATGAGAATTAAAAGTATATGCATAGTGATAAAAATTATATGTAAACTAGTCATGATAAATGGTATACACAACGGTGAGTATGATACAAATGCGAAGCAAACAGCTGATTGGCTGAAATTTCAGACCCTTTCCAGGGCTGGAGAAAGAAAGGCATTTAGTCCGGGATCGACTTTGATAACCGGTATTTCGTCTTTTTTGGGACGATCTAATCCCAAATTGTTATAATATCTCGTTAGCTGTATGAGGAAGCTGGTGGCTGATTGTGAGTCTGCGGGCTCGGAATTCAGCGAAATCAGTGAGCGTGCGGATATGTTGGGCTAATCATGTCGGTGATTGGGACAAGTCGAGAATGCCGTAAGATGAATCTAATGGTTTTGTTTTGAAAGGTTTCAAGGCGGGTGCGGCTGGTTTTCGAAGTACTGAAGTAAAATATGCTGACATATAGTGGGTGAGGCCGGATGAGGGAGAGGCATCAGTTGTGTGGGCTGTCCACGTCAGTTTACTGTCGAGGACTATCCCCAGAGACTTATGCGAATCCGTGTTTGGTGGCGCCTTTCCCGCCATCCTGAGTTAACGAGTATTTACGGAAACGGGTGAAGTGAATGTGGGCTATTTTTTCTGGATTAATTTTTCATTTGTCGGTCCAGTCATGAATGTCGGAAAGGTTTTTTAAGCGTCTGGTCGCTACGTCAGGAAATTGTGATTGGGAAATTATGGCGGTGTCGTCGGCGTCCATAAGGAGGACAGTGAGGTCCTGTGTAGGTATGTTGTTAACTAAAAAGGTATGAGGAGGGAGCTTAAATTGCCCCTTGAGTGACGCCAACGGTGGCGGGTCGAATGGAAGAAAGATAATTTGAACGGTGATTTGAAATTTTCGCTAGGACAAAAAGCTATGGATAATTTGGTTAGTGAAATTGGAAGGTTGAGCAGTTTAAACATGAGGCCGTCATGCCAAAACGAATCGAATGCCTTGGCGACATCCAAGAATATAGCCTCGGTAGATTTTTACCGGCGTTAAATCCGCGAATAATAGGTTCGTCTTAGCGGAGTATTTAATGCGTGGTTGAAATATTTGCCCGAAAACCCATTTGTTCTCGGCGTATGAGGTGCGAATATTTGTTATGCCTGCTGTGTATTCTTACTTCTCAATAGAAGGACCCCAACCGTATCTGCAGCGCTGAAGGGTTTACAACGGTGGTGTTGGCTACATCCGTATAGTTTCCTGCCTTAAGAGTCGCCGATCCTTCAACGAATTATGTTCGCCTCTTCTTGCTTAGAGGCAGATCTTCTTGAGCGCACGTAGAGGCGCGAGGGCGTTTATACCTGTCCCAGGAGCGGATCTCTGTGTTGCCAAGCTCCCTGATGACTTCCGAAGTGCTAGACTGTAAGCCTTCGAAGAACTTCTTCGCCGACCTCCGTAGGTTATCCTCGATGGGGGTGGAGTCCATTATAAGAGCACCTCAGTAGTGGTGTTCCATCCCAGCCGTAGTATTGATCGAAGACAGCTTCTCTCTGCCCACTGGAGTTCCCCGCTCCATGCCACTGAAGCGTACGTCATCCCTGGGTAGATGGCAGCCCGGTAGATGTGGAGTTTCCGCTTCATGGAAATTAGGTCGGAGGACAAGAGAGACGAAAGGCTCATCGGGGCGGTAATGGCTTTATAGGCCATCTTGAGGGCGTAACGAGCAAAGGTGAGCCTCCGGTCGACGGTAATTCCCTGATAGCACACATCTTCCTTCCACTCAACGTCCGTGCCATCAATCAGGATCCCATCAGACTCCTTGAGTTTCCCAGGGGAGAAGAGAATACCTTGAGTTCTCCTTGGGTTGATCTCAATCCTCCAGTTCTGAAGGCTGTCCGTCGCCACCTGGATATATTTGGCTGCCGACCGTGGCTTGATGAAACGGGAGATGACATTTGTTGACTTGGGGAGATGGTATGACCAACACTCGCATAAGGTTTTTTATTTAAGAAATTTTTTACGTGCGATTTACGTGTCGCGACAGCTCGTCCACAGAAAGCTTCCACCTTCTCGTTACCTACGTTTCGACCGACATTAGAATCTTTTCGCCGCAAATAACTGATTTTTTGGTAAACACAATTTTACTTTGTTTGCTCTGGTAAATTTTTCCTCATTGTACTTTAAAGAGCATTAAAATTCATTGCAACGCTATAAGAAGGCATTAGAAAGTATTTCCATGCATCAGTATGAATTTTCGAATTTTGATTGAAATGAGCGTACAACGAAATCTTACGTAAGATGAGGGGAGGAGTCACCAAAATGCTGATGGTTGCTGACATAGGAGGACGAGGGGGTTAACATTAGTTAAACATTTGCTAATAATAAATACGATCTGTGAAATCTTACGTGCCATCAGGGGAAGCTCGTGGTGTAGAAGTGGAGGGGGCTGCACGTCAACCAAAATACTTATGTACCTACCTATACATGAAAGCTGACATCATGAAGAAATTGTCGGCCTAAAGTAGTGACCACCGAACCGACCGGTAATTGAAATCAAGTCGTCATCCTTTAGAGTCTGAACAGTGGACGCAGAACTCATACTTCACTTAATAAGTAAATACACACAGTATTCACAAATAAGCATAATAATCTTCCCTAGCTATACTTAACACTCAAGAAGTGATGACTCATGAGAAAATACCAAGACATAAGACCGAGAGACGTCTGAAGGCATATAATTGTAGCTTATATCTTGCACTGGTTTTCGTGCCGAGAAATGCCTCTTCTCAGCGTTATAAAGCCGTATTGTGGAAGTCGCAATTCCATTTTTCGGGTTCTTAAAGCGGGCGTCAAGACGCCTTCGTCAGTGCGGTTTGAATGATTGGGGGGCCCCTAAATCTCGCCCCCCCTCCGCATTGCGGGGCCTATCAATATACCCCTGGCCGGCGAGAAAAATAAATTGCGGAAGAAACAAGAGAAGAAAGTTTTTTAGCAATGGAGTTCTTCAAAAGGGCGTTCTCTCGATGAAAGACAATTTCACAATCAACGCGTCCCTCTTGTCCGCAAGACACAAGAATGATCGGCGTGTTTCCCTATCAACTCCCCCAACCACCCACTTCGTCTTCGTCAAGCGGCTGCGATTATACTTGCGCCTCCCAAACGCGCTCTCGTCGATTTCCACCGTTTTACCAGCTCCTCCAATTTTTTCATTGTTTTCTGACAGCCACACCAACAAAAGCTCGCGGAAGCTCGACAACAAACGTCCAACGGTCCATCTACTTAACCCCGTCTCCCTAACTATGATGGCTGTGTGATATTTTAATATCCAAGCCACCATTAAACTTAAAATATCCTCAATTTGAATCTTCCATGCCGCCAAAAAGTCCCGCTGCGAATGGACGTTTTTTATGTAGCTTACTCTTGTGCACTTATATACAGGTTGGTTATTTGGTCCGCCGCGGCAGCCGTTGTGACTGATCCTTCTCCATCGGCCGCAGGCACAAATTTTCTATTCCGCTATTATTTCTAAATATATAAAAAGAGCAGCAGCCCAGCGGAAGCAAGGTGGCTCTTGAACGCGGCAATACTTTGGATGTGTTCCATTTTCCAGGTTAAAAAGTGATCTGCTTCCCAGCGTCTAGAACGAACTGAGTTAGGATCGCTCACTGCACTGTTGCTCAACGATGGCTGCTTCCGAGAATTTACACATCGGGAAGTACTGCCAGAGGGCCAATAAAATGTAGGAATGGAGGACAAAGGAAATTCCTAGCATGTTTTTATATGTCATTTACTACACTTCAGTATGTGCCTTTGAAATGCATCTCTGTAAAAATAAGGCACTGTACAGAAAATATTTTTTTAGCGCGTTAAATATAATAAATTTTGTATGACTATTTAAAAGCGATTCTTAAAAAGGAGAAATATCATTCGCTGTAAGAGAAAAATTCGGAGAAAATCATGAAACATAGACCAACGACCAACGAAACCGGTTGCTCGTTAATTCTCGGAGTCTCCCTTTGGGTGGTGGGGGGCGACGGAAGACGAGGTCAGACTGAAATGAGTGAACAGGCGAGTCACCGCGACATAGTTCAATACTGCTACCCTTTTTATAAAATGAAAATGAGTATAACTTATGTTATGGATAATACTGCTAAGCAGTACTTAGTTCGATACGGGACATTTGGCTAAAATTTAATAACTCGAGTCTCAACAATGAAAATCTCACGCATAGCAACCACCAGTTAAAGAGACAACATTTTCATAAAAAATGTTGTTTTAAAATTATATTTGAGCGATTACGAGTAGAATATGATAATCAATTATAAGAATATTAAACCTTGTTTATTTATCTTCAAAATAGTTACAGCCCGATAGACGTAGGAAAATATTTTCTAATTTTAACTTGCAATAGAATCATAGCCTGCACGCCGAAAAATGTTTTTTTACATGTTATCTTATGGGAAATATCAAAGAGCTCAAGTCGAACCCAGGACTTAATTCAATGTTTTTTCTCTTCATTACCTTTTAAGGCGTAAGTAAAGTGTCCCTATCAAATTTGACTTAAACTTAATTTTAGGTAATTTTAAAAGGGGAAATTATATAGCGCTTATGTTGGTACCTCTCACTCTCCCTTCAGTTTCATTCCTCCCCCACCCTCGCTACTTCGCTCGTTTCCTAGCTCCGTTGATATGTATCGTAGAATTTCGTTTAAGAACGCCAATAATCAGCATTTTTACCGCAATGCAATGATATAACTTTCAATCGCCTTATTTGAAAAAATTATTACAATTTTGCAATGCTAGATCGAGGTTGCGGAGGCGGTAGCGCGTGGGGTGTTCGTGCATGCTAGGGCTTTTTAGGTTAGATTTAAGGAATAGTAATTATTTAGCAAGCGTTGAGTTGCACGTCAATAGTAGTAATACGCCCGACCGTAATACCACTATAAACGCGATGTTAATTAACAGGAGAATACATTCTAAGCGTAGAAATAGTCGACGTAATAGGGAGGACAATGAGGCAGTAAATAATAATAATTCAGTAGCGCGAGAGGCATCGTTACGTATTAATAACGATAAACTAAAAATCATCACGTTTAACTGTCGCAGCATTCGCAGGAAGGAGGCCGAACTTGAACATCTTATTCGTAGTCTGCGTGCTGATGTAGTGATAGGTACAGAAAGTTGGCTAACGGCGGAAATAGCCAGTCAGGAGATCTTTCCTCGTGACTACAGCGTTTTTAGAAAATATCGATGTATCCGGTCGGGAGGTGGAGTTTTTATAGCAGTTAGCAATAAATACGAAAGTTACCCAATACAGATTAATGGCGACGAAGTCGAAAGTGTTTGGTGTAGTGTGAAAGGGAGCGACTGTAAAACTGTAAATATATGCACCATTTATAGACCACCAAATGCGAGCGTGGAAACTATTTACTATCTAGAGAAACAAGTGGCGACGCTAAGTTCGTTTAATAAAGATAAAGCCATTATAATTGGGGGCGATTTCAAACTTCCGTCAATTAATTGGAGGTATAACTGCTTCTATCCCGGTGGTAGAGAGCGTGAATCTTGCGAGGTTGTACTTGAAACTTTCGGCAAACAATCATTGTATCAGTTAGTGAGATTTCCCACGAGATTTAATAATATATTTGACTTATTGGCTACTAATCTTCCTGAGCGTATGAATAGGGTATCTGTAGCTGAAGGAATAAGCGATCACAAGTTACGTGGAGTTTCAGCTAATCATTGAGAAACAGGTTAAGGCTAAAACAAAGCTTTATGTATTCGCCAAAGCCGATTTCACTAAATTTAGGTGTTTTCTGCGAAATAAATATTCTACTTTCGGCGAGATAACAGATATTGCAGACGCGGAAGAATCCTGGTGCATGTTTAGAGATATGATGCGAGAGTGCACAGATAAATTTATTCCAAGCAAACTGAAGCGTGAAAATGCAGAACCAGGAAGTTAGGAGCTCTCTCCGACGGCAAAGAAAACTCCACTCTCGCGTAAATATAACATCCTCAACTTGTGATGGGTTTAATCGATAATTTCATCGAATAAGTGTAATCGAGTGACTGTCATAATCGATTATTATTCGAATGATTTCGGTCGGAAGGGGGGAGGAGAGGCGGTCAGTATGTGGTAGTGCCCTGGAATGCCAACCCAAATGTCGCGTGTTCGAATCCTGCATCGGGCATCGATTGTTGTGATCGGTCCCGGATTTTTCGGTAACTTTCTGATGACAAGCTTTAAGTAGCTTATCGGGGGACAGGAAAAACTCCAAATAGCTAAAAAAGAATGCCCAAGCTACGTTCTTAACTCCGTTCCCGATATACTTATTTAAAATAAGAGAGGAACGAATTTCCGGAGAGCGAAGTGAGAAAATGTGGGTGCAAGGGGTTGTGGGGTGGGCAATCTCGGACTTACGTATTTTTCCTCATCAATTTCTCCCACAAGAATAAACAAGAATGAAAACAAACAACTTCTAAACAAAAATCAGCTATCATTAGAAATAATAAACAAAAATCCTAGTTAAGTGTGATTCTGATCACACCATTAAGGGTTTCGTAGGTAAAGTAGTTAAGAAATAACTTCAATGAGTGGATGGGTAATTGAAAATTATGTGTTATCTGGATAGGTTAGCCACCCGCACAACACGCAACCTGTGATAACTATTTTTTACAAATTTATTATTCTCAAAATATTTTGTATCAATTTAAATAAAATTTTATGCGATATCTCACATTATAGTAGGGTGTCTTTATGACGTTTTTCAACTTTATATCTCAAATAGATTCTGAGATAGAAGGGAGGGGACAACTTGAATTGCCACTTTTTCCTTTTCTACGGCCGCCACTTTAAAAAAATGAAAAAACTAAAATACGATTCAATCAGAAGATTATGGCCTTTAATTTGATACCCAACATGTATTTTTTAAAATGTTGAATTTTTAACCTCCCGCCATTTTCAACAATTTTCCGTCAATTATTTGTTTATAAACTTTTCCATATTTTTCGTGTCGTTGGGCCTGTAATATACTTATGCATGCCTAATTTGAAGTCCCTCCCTCCCTCAATCCACTTATGCAACACTGAAAAAATGACGGACCTAGATCTAACACAGGGTTTTCCAACATACGGCCCGCGGCCCAGAATGCGGCCCGCCGGAGGTTTTCATGTGGCTCGCAAGAGGCTTTCATCCGTTCAGCAAACGTTTTGTAACTATTGCATACAAATTAAATTTACAAAAACTTTTAAGTGGTTCTTTATTAAGGATATGCAATGCGCCTGTGTTGAGGTACATTTTCTCAATAATCAGTCTTTGATTATTTAAAAGTTCCTCCTTCATCGCGATTCCTGATACTGCAGTCTCAACCGAAGGGCCACCAAGAGGGCGGGGATACGGGGGCAAAATCCCCGAGGCCCGGGTCTCTGGGACCCGCTCTTATGAGCGGTCACAATACTTTCCAATCGTAAAACGCGGGTGCAACCGATTTCAAGGGGCGGCGTTTCGTCCCTTCCCACTTTCCTTTTCTCAGCCCTCGACTTGGGTTTTCCCCACTCTGCCCACTGCTTTTCTATCTTCCCTTAGCGCAGTATGCCATCTCCCCACTTCTCTCATTCCCCCCCCCCCTTGCGGTCATTAGCTCGTCATAAAATGCTACGAGAATGAAATTTTCTGAGCGTAGGCAACAGTGGGGATTTGTGAAGTCGAGAAAGGATGTTAAGGTTCTCTCTTCCACGATCGTAGGATAAAATAACAAGCTGCATATGGTGACAGGGTCCCAACAATGCGTCCTTTTAGCATTCTTCACTTAATTATCCTTCTTTTCGATTGGGTTGTCTTTAGTGGTTTGTTAGTAATGGCCGCCCTTTCTTCGCCTGCAATGAGAACGGGGGATGGTAAATCGTTATATTCCTACACATTGGAGAACTCACATAGTTCTCTCTCCTACCCTTTCTTCCACCAATTTTGCATTTGGGAATTTCACGAAATACGTTAGCTCTTCTCTCCCGTCAGTTCTACAAAGCATTTTGTCAAAGAAACATCAGTCGAGTGAGTTTGGTCTTCTTGCAGCTCTGTGTCAAGATAGTGAATATATAACAGGTTTGTGTTTTCATTTATAATTATTTAATAATATTTTGTTGTCTTTGCTCGGCAGTTTATATTAATATTGACTTTTACTGTTTTTTCGTTTACGAATGCAGGTGTTACTTAGTGACTTATTAAAATTAGTGCAGCATTTTAATTGAAAAGGTAAGTTTCGATTTATATTTTAAAATGTTGCCAAAATCCACTATTTCTGCTTCTTCCTCTTTCAAGTATTTTTACAGGACTGAGGTCTCAAAAATACTTCCTGCTAGAATAAGTCTCACTGTAATCGTTTCTTAATTTAAAATGCATGTGACGATCCTTTTAAATTTTGGCCTCTTAGGGCAGTGTTTTTCAAAATCCTCATGAGTAGTATATTCCGGGAGATTTTTTATTGGTTAAAAACACAACTTATGTGAACAATGAAACTTCCTTTATTTATTGATTATAAACACTGCTTTTTCAACTTTAATTTTATTTTTATAATATGGTATATGTAGAGAGCATGTGACATGCATCGCAATCGCATTGAATTGATTTTGTATATAAGTTTCCATTTGGTCATTTATAAGAAAACTTCACACCCCATATTAGCTATTTGCATTGGCAGTTAAAACTATTCTTTTACTCCTTTTCTTTTCTTACCTCTATCCCCTTCCCTCTCTCTCTCCTTACCTCTATCTTCTTCCCTCTCTCTCTCTCTCTCTCTCCATTCCTCACCACCTCTACCCATTCCACTCTCCCTCCTTCCCTTCCCTTCACCTTCTTCCCTTACACATGAGAGAAATTGCACCTAAAGCTTTGTATGTGCACTGTGTTTCCCATAGTTAGAATTTAGCTATTAGCAACGCTTGAGATATCGCCCCCTTACGTAATTGCATGGGAACTGTGGGTAAAGTTTATTTTTTTTCAATACATACCTCGAAAATGCAGGTTGTATTAAAATCAGTAATTGCGAATAATATTGAGCCTTCTGCAAATTGAGAAAAATTAAAAGAATTGTGCGCCACAAGATGGATAGAAAGACATAATTCCGTGACAGCTTTTGTAGAATTACTTGATTTGGTGTTAGAATCTTTAAATATTACCACTGAGTAGTGTGATAGGGACACTTTGTCCAATGCTAAACTATACTTTGTGCACTTAACCAAATTGAGTTTGTTTTATCATTATTGATAGTAAAAAAAATATTTCAGCTTTTCATTGTCACTCTGCAAAACTTTTCAAGAAAAAAATTAGATCAAATACAGGTTATTAACTTAGCAGATGACGTAATTGAGGAATTAAGAAGTTTGCGGATAAATTGTGATTATGAAGTTGGTATCATTTTTAAAGAGGAGGCCCGAGTTCGAATCTTGAAGCACTTTTCTCAACTTGTGTAACACAGGAATGATTGACACGTAATGTTTTTAACCAAAATTAAAATATCTTTAAAATACGGCATCGGACATTGATTTTTATTTTCTTAATGTCGAAATAATAATCTCATTCTATAACGCTCATAAACGCGTATTAACTGCATAGGACTTGGGATCAATCTACCCATGTTATTACAGCAGAAATTATGGTTCTTAAAATAGCTTAGGTTGGTGACTGGGAAGAATTACATTAATTTTTTTTTAGATTTGATTTTCCTTTTCATTTCTTTATTTTATTGTGTATTTTCCCTTTATTTTGCAATAAGAACTTAATATCAGATATTAATTTAATACTGTATTATTTTGAAATTTAATTCTTATTAAGCACGTAAATATGCAGAGATTGCTATTTTTCATTGAAATTAACTTGGTTATAATAAAATAAATATTTATAGGTAAACATACATTCAGTCAAGAAAAGAAAAATTGCAAGTGAATGTCGTATTTCCAAAGCATGTTACAGCCTTTACCAAGAAGTTAAAACTGTTTCAAAAGCAGTTACTCGTTAAAAAAACTGACCGCTTCACAGCACTTTCAGCAAGACGTACTAAGACAGTAAAATTTGAAAAATACGCAACATTGATTAGTAGCCTGAGAAACGAATTCGAACAGAAATTTGCAGCTTTCAGAAATCATAATCTCGAGCTTAACTTTTTGCCGATCCATTTAGCATAGATGTTAATGAAGAGGAAAATACCTTTCAATTAGAATTAATTGAAGTTCAAGCCAGCAGTCACTTGAGGAGAGCTTTTGTGGAGAATGACATTCACACGTTTTATAGGAAATACGTTAACAAAGAATCCTTTCCAAATCTTTCGAAACATGCCATTCGGTTTATTGCACTATTTGGTAGCACATATTGTTGTGAACGACTTTTTTCACTTATGAAAAATGTAAAGTCAAAGTCGAGGTCATTATTGACAGACGAACATTTATGCAATGTACTTCATATTTCCAAGTCACACTGATTTTTTGTGCAAGCAAAAACAATGTCAAATATCTCACTAAATCCTTGTAATTGTAAAACTGTAATTTTCCTATTTGTATATTGAATAAATATTAATCTTTGTGAATCTTGTGAATTTTATTCTTTGAAATTCAATAATTTTAATGATAAAAAAGAAAACATCAAGCATAAATGATAGTCTTGAATGGCCTATATGGTATAGACATCGGCCCGCATAATCCAATCCCTAACAAAAAAGGTCATACGTTTTGGCCGAGGGGGACTGAAAATTTCTAAATGTGGCCCTTCACTGAAAAAGGTTGGGCAACCCTAATCTAACAGCTTCCGAGATATTCACACGTCACCTACAACGGTCGCTAGCCGGCCCTGGTGTGTCAAAAATTGGATTGAAAGCGTGTGTCGGGCTATTTAAAAAACCTTAAAAAATGACGCCCATAGCTCAAATGATTTCCTGGATATTCATTGCTCATAGTGTGATTTCACCCCTAACTACACTTTCAATTATATGGACAATGTAAATAACTAACAATATTAGCTATTAATAAATCATAAAGCGTTCCTTACTGAATAATCCCATAAAAGCTACAGTTTGTTCGGAAATTTTGAGCGAATATTCGTCAAGAAACGATTATGAGCTACTCGGAAACGAATATGAACGGTTATCCGTTGAGAAACGATTATGAGTGATTATTCACTGAGAAACGAATACGAGTGATTATTCGTTGAGAAACGATTATGAGTGAATAATCGATTATGAATATTCGATTATACCATCACTCTGATATAATCGAATAATTCGAATGATTTCCATAATCGAATAATTCGATTATGGATATTCGAATATACCATCACTATCCTCAACAGCTACGGTCGAACAAATTGCAACCTTAAGGCAGCAATACAAGCAAGTTAGCTTATGAAATCGCGCCGTATTTGAAAATTATATTCGAGAAATTCATTACGGAAGGTGTCGTTCCTAAAGATTGGAAGATGGCACACGTTACGCCCATCCATAAGGGCGGAGACAAAGAGAACCCCGAAAATTATAGACCAATTTCCTTAACTTCATTATCGTGCAAGATACTTGGGAACATAATCTTTAGTTCTGTAATGCGCTATTAAATAGTCACGCATTGCTTAGCGGATGCCAGCACGGATTCCGGAGAGGTAGATCATGCGAAACGCAGCTTGGCCTGTTCGTGGATGATTTGTTGCGACGCGGAGAGAAAAATACTCAGGTCGATGCCATAATCATTGACTTCAGGAAGGTGTTTGATAAAGTATCTCATAAGAAATTAATTGCGAAGTTAGGACAATATGGTATCAATCAAAAAAATTGTCAGTTGGGTGAGAGACTTCCTCTAGAATAAAGAACACATAGTTGTCATCGATATACTCGCCCCCCGTTAAAGTTGCGTCGGGTGTTCCTCAGGAAAGTGTATTGGGCCCTCTACTTTTCCTAATTTATGTAAATGATATCTACTCGGTAGTTCGTAGTAAAATTAGACTTTTTGCTGATGATACCGTTCTATTTAAGGAAATGAAAAACCAGGAGGACCATCAGTCGGTGCGTGAAGACTTAGGAGCCATTTCAGCGTGGTGCAAAGAATGGCAAATTAAAATTAATTACACTAAATGTTCCGCAGTTACGCTTTGGAAAAATAAGAAGATAGAAGTAGGTTTCGAGTATAAAATAGATGGAATAATATTCAAGCAGCTGAGTATGTAAAATATTTAGGAGTAACACTTTGTCGAGATCTTTCGTGGGACATGCACATTCGTCGAGTTATAGGCGCGGCCAACAAGAAACAGGCTTTCATAGGTAGAATAGTACGGAACACTACAGAAAAAGTACGTGAAACATGTTACTTATATAGATAGGAATGTCTAAAAGACGAGGTTGTAGGAATAATTGAAGCACCAACGTATATAGGTATGAACGACCGTGACGATAAGGTACCTGAGATTGCAGGGCGGAGCGTTATCTAGGCTTGTTCTTTCCGAGGACAATACGGGATCACAATAGAAATTTTCAACCTGCGACAGAAAATCTTTAGGTAGTATTTGGTGCATTGCACCCTTGCCATCCACCAATTAGGTGAATTGCAGGGTAACATGTAGATGTAATTTCACCACCCGCTGTGAGGGTAGACTACACCGAGCAATGGTCCTGGACTCGAGTCCGAGCGAGGGACGCTAATCCTCTCTAATAAGGTTCGAACGCGAAGAGCAGGTAGTCTTCCCAGACATGGCCCCGCATCTGCTACATGAATCGAATATTTCCCTGGAATCATTTCTGATATATCATTTTGCAGTATTAATCATTAAAATTACGGGATATCCTTTATCATTGGTTCGACCGCAGGTCGAATATGCGTCAGCTGTGTGAGATCCCTACGAAAAGGGACTCACTAACGAGACAGAAAAGGTTCAGCGCAGGACAGCAAGATTTGTAAAGAGAAATTACGATAGTAAACAAAGCGTAACATCATTAATAGAAAATCTGAAATGGACATCGTTAGAGGAACGTAGGCTGCAGGTTA
The DNA here is from genome assembly GCA_028673005.1 of Tanypteryx hageni. NCBI lineage: Eukaryota > Metazoa > Arthropoda > Insecta > Odonata > Petaluridae > Tanypteryx > Tanypteryx hageni. The sequence continues at coordinate 199,539,731 of CM054115.1, forward strand.
GATTTAAACTACTGGTGAAATTAATGTCGGAGGGACTAGAGAATGAGTTAGTAGGACTTATCAGAAGCCCGACGTATCTCGGAAGGCAGGATAGCGAGAATAAGATTCGCGAAATTGATTGTAGAACGGAGCGATATAGAGAATCGTCTTTCCCTAGGACGATAAGACTATAATAGAAAAAGATAACTTAGGAAAACTAGGGACCTTTGGTGCACTGCACACCCTGCCATCCACCAAAACGATGACTTGCAGGGTATCATGTAGATGTAGATGAATATGTTTGTTGATGCACCAACTAAAGGGGGAGAAGAAATTTTTAATAGAAAAAGATATTATCGTGTCGTCGTGTTTTGCTGTTTTATGGTGCGTGTTCAGTCAAATTAGATCGTGTAGTTTCAAATACTCCATCGCACGATACACGCCTATTTGTGATACACTGTACACTTTCATAACTTGTTTAACGATTTATTTAAGGATTTTCTATATTTTAATCAGAAGAACTCTTTGCTTTGACTTCACAGCTTGACGATATCTCTCTATAATATAAGATAATAATAATATAAGATGTAAAATCATACTTCATAAATGGAATACGCAGAGATTTCAAAGGTGTTCTTTATGGGAAATGCGTATGAAACGGTATCGAAAGATTGGACGATTATCGAATTTTTATCTCCGAAACTATAAGAAGTAATTATGTGATCTCGCAGATTTTTTGTGGTAAATGCTGTTTTCGTATTAATTTTTTAATGCGTACTTTGCGGATCATATAAAAGTTAGGGGGAGAATAATATGATATTCAATTGTTGCTTGACGGATACCATTTACCGATATACGACATTACGTTTATTAAAGTATTTATGTAAAGTGGAAGTTCTAATTGACAGATATAGTTCAAAATCACCACTGGGCGATAAATTTTAATAAGAATCACTCCTACTTAATTTAATTAAAATCCGTCAAGCAGTTTATGATATGAAAGTTACGACGGACGGGCGGACGGATAAGACGTGCCCATAAGGCATTCCGCTACTACCGCTTCGCTGGTAAAAAACGCCTAAAAATCTTGTTTACGACCCTCGACTCGATTTAATTCATACTCGAAAAAAGACAACACACTACCCTTCTTAGACTTATTATTAACAAGACACAACGGGCGCAACTAAATTGGGCCCATAATCTGATTAAGTCAATAATCCGGTAACTAAATTGGGCCCCTGAAGATGCAGGTAAAAAGAAGGTTTGGACGATATTGGGCCCTAGTCGGAAAAATTCTTGAGAGAAACTGGGCCCTCAACTTGTAGAAAGAAATGGAACTCGGTTGGGAGAGGGAAGGAAAATTTGAACATGAAGGAACATTCTACTCTGCCCCACCGGGTTGGGTAAGTTAGGTGAAGTGGTTTTGGTTCCTTCTCACGTTCACTGTGTTCCCCCTCTCTGGTTGGGTTGGATCGCGTTAATCTTATATATCAAACTGTTTCACCGTTTTTCCTCGTAGAATATTTGATATACTTGTAATACTTCCCTACTATGACACCTGAACCACGTTCGGACAAAACGACTTTAATTGACATGACGTTATTAACAAGCGACGGAAAGAGCTGTACTGACTGGAAGAGACGTGACGAATCGAGCTGTACTGCTCACGTTCAATTACTGATACTTCTTCCATGATCAAAACGGGACTGACGTTGAGGCACTGAACGGATAGATATGTTTGTTGTTTAAACATGTTGTGTGGTCCCAGTCTCGTACTTTGACCGACCAACGTTGGGGCCCAATTTCTATAGATGATTAGGCGACAGTAGTCAACAACATTCGGGGAGGTGATTAAATGGCCCAATTTCGTGCTTCCCGACACAACAACAAGTTAAAACTCAACATTTACCGAAAACCAACACACACTGAAAGATATATCCCTTCCGATTCCAACCATCTCATCTCACATAAATTGACCCTTTTTCATTCCATGATAAATAGACTTCTTCACGTACCTCTCTCCCCATCAGGTTACCGTAAAGAACTCACGCACATTAAGAACTGTGCAACAGTCAACGGATACCACACTGAAACGATTTAAAACATTCTACGTAAACATAAACTCCACGTAAAAATTCACACAACACTAAGTGATAATTCCCCCAAAGACCCAAAATACATAAAAATCCCCTTCGCTCCCGGGCTCACCAACAAACTACACAACATCTTATCAAATTCAATTTTAAGACAGTATTAGTTAATGACAATAAACTCTTAAATTTATTACACAACCCAAAAGACATATGTAAACCCGGCTCCTTTTTATCACTTTTCCATCTTTAGGATTAGTGCTTGTGCGAATGAGTGAGTGAATGCGTGAGTAACTTAAGGTCCCTGGCGTGGAATAGCACCCACTAAACCTGTAAGTTTGGTATTTTTAATTTTCATTGAGTTTTCATCTCCTTTCTTTCCCCCTTTTTTCCTGTGTGTCTCTAATTTTGGAACTTTACTGTTAAGGAGTTAGATTTCTCATTTAACATCAATTTTGCCGTAGTCGCCACATTTACGTATGCACAAAATCGAGCTTTGAAAACTCACTGAACGAAATTTATGTTACTAGCCGAAAGTACCCGGCGATGCGCGGCCTACGCCAGACGTCATCGGCGAATAAAATTGTGTGTCATATGCTTACACAATCACTTAAACTTTTGAGCATTTTTTCATGTTCATAAAAACAATACTATTCCCTATACTACATATGGAGAAAGTAAAAATCCTATCCAGACTGACAGACATATATCATCGCGAAAATAGTCAAAACGTGTTCAGTTGACCTCAAAACGTGTATTTCCGTTAAAATCTCGAATTCGAATTTTTACTTTCTCCATACGTAGTATAGGGGAAAGTATTGTTTTCATGAAAAAAATCGAATTCGAGATTTCAACGGAAATACGCGTTTTGGCCATTCTCTCGATGATGTCTGTGTATGTATATGTGTATGTGATAGCTCTAACTCAAACACTATTAATTAGGTCAATGCGAAATTTTATATTTACCATTTTTATGAAAGTGAGAAGAACTGATTAGTTGTTGGTAAACATTGGTCAACTGGAAGTTGGTGTTTATTCTTTTCACTTATTCGTTATGTTGAAATATTTGCTTTAATATTTGATAAATGTAAAAATGTACTGAAATAAAAGTTGTAGGAAATTTAATTTTCTACAACCTTTGTTTGACATAATTTTCCATATAGTGCATTGTTGAGGAGATATATTATATTTTTAGCTGCCACCGCCACGCTACCGACCGACGACTATTGTTAGTAATTGACGCTTAGCTACGTCTTAGTAACGCTCCTTTTTCTTTTCTTAATTGCTGGAGCTTTGTGGCTATATCCAATATCCGAAGGCTATGGTTTGAATTTATTTGTTCTTTGTAAAGTCTAAAATATTCTCGCAGTTTCTTAAAATATTTATTATTATGTAACCTATTTGGAATTTTTATAAATATTACAGATATGGAGAATGTCTTATAGTGGCCACATCAGATTTTTTCATGAAAACAATACTTCCTCTATACAACCTATATGGAGAAAGTAAAAACTAATTCTGAGATATCTCTGATACGTATGAATTGGACTGGGAGGGCCCATGGAGGTCTGGAGGGAATGGGAGCATATGTGAGAGTAATAGGATTTCGAGTTCAACAATGCAATCGGTTTGCAAGGCGACTTCTCCTTAAAAACGCTAAATTTTGTTAAAATATCGTATTAAATCGTTAAATTCGGAAGATTTAGATTCAAAGGCGATAATAGACGATAAGAATAAGAAACTATTTTTCTTTAATACAGTCCTAGTCCTGAGATCGAAGGTCAAATATGTGAATTTTAATAAGCAAAAGAAAATAACCTTGCAGGTCGAAATATCGATTTCTCCATGTTATCTTATGGGGAATGGAAATCATTCTCAGGAATCGAACCCGGGTCGATTTTGGAAAAAATTCATAAATGGCTTTTACTTTAAGAATCAAACATTCCCACCAAATGTCAATCTTCTAGCTACTTGGAAGGTTTGTTAAAAATAGCGTTTAAGTTCCACTTTCCCACCCACCGACGACAAAGTCATTTTTATATATTAGATTTTTTCATGGAACACTTCTAATTTTCCATAACACTACTAAAGTTTTAGAATCGGATGAAATAACTTCCATAGAGGATGCTTCAAAATACTACGAACTCATGAGTAAACTTTAAGAGAAGAGGTATGCAAAATTTGTACCATTTGCTGCAAAGCAATTAATTTTAAAACTAAAAAGAGAAATTATTGAGAAAATTTGATGAGTTCTACAAAAACAAGTTTAGGATATCTAGAACTTAGGCTATCAAATTTTGAAAAACTTAAAATATTTTCTTGGATATAACTTAATTCAAATTTGGAATGGGCTGATATCGAAGAAAGCGCCGAATAATTTAATTCTGTAAGAGTGCAACAACCACCGTCGTTTTTAAATATGGACGCATTATTTGACGAAAGGACATTAATATATAAAATTTACTCGAATTAGGCGGAAAAATGGAAGCTCGACTCAACAACTTAAAACTCAGAAATGGATGCGTATCTTTGAAACAGCTATTAAAACCGACATTTGTATTGACAACATATATAAGCTAGTTGAGTTTGGTTTGTCTTTGCCTGGCTCTTCTGCACCAGTAGAAAGTTTTCTCAATGATGGAAAATATTTGGTCTGCCGAACGTGATCGTCTACCAGTCTGTCTTGCTAAATATAAAAATTAATTCAGATTACACTTGTTCCCAATTTTAGGAGAAAATAAAGAAAGACCAATATTCTGAAAAAATGTTTGTCATCAGAAAATAATCAGTGGTACAGGAAGTCAGATAAGGAAGCGAAAAAACAGAAGGTGGACAATGAAGATAACAATATTAATGTTCCTCAACCTGGACCCAGTCATCAAGTAGATTAAGGTATTAAATAATTATTGTTTTAAGATTACTTTAATTTTATATTCCCCGTTTCATTGTTGCTGTTTATTAATTAGCACAATTAAATTGGATTAAAAAAAACATTTGCACCTTCGCACCCCCTCTCTCTCTCCCGGTGTCCGGGATTTGCGCATGAAATTTATGGCGAGCCTGGTTATGCGAAACTACCAATTGACCAATTTTCTATCTGTACACAAAACAAAGCGAATGCTTCCAGACTTCCGAATTTTGGTTCCGTCTTCATACTGTTTTTCGACATTGCTAGCGACCACTGTGAGTGCCGAGAAACCGTCATAAGATTCAAAATAAGGAAAAGCTATCTACAGAACATCATGAAATAGACTGAACTAAGCACTCGGAATAATTAGATCAACGAGAGTTAACTAGCAAATTAAGTTAATGCTTCGTGTGAAACTATGCAGTCGTCTATGATAGACAAAGACAACATCCTGAGATTAAGATTCTTTTTTTCAATAAATACTACGACCAAAAACGTCACCTCCATTCGCTTTGCTCTAGCTATAAAGCCCTTCGTCCAACGATTGATGTTCTTTATAAAATGATATAACATTTACGAAACAACGATATCAAAAATAGAAGGCGATTCGTAAATTAATATGAAGTCTACCTCCAGCTCCATCGATTAAAGACCACCCAATTATCGTTCTCTGTTATAAGACTTCCTTCCATAATATATTTTTGACTGATGGTTTATTATCCATGATATTATGAATTTTAATAAAATGCGACTGAAAAATACACTACTGAACAAATTTTTAAAAACAAATAACAAAAACGTTTACCTGAAGGTCTTTCTAAGAAAAAATGAACATGTAAAGCTTCGTTCCCAGACGATATTACATCAATTCAACAAGCAAAGGAACATCAAATATAAACGGAAACTTTTGAGTAGAAAAGACGAACAACGAAGAACAAAAATGAAGAATAAACAACTACGAATAAAAAAAAACCTGAAAAGTACTCATCATTTTGATAAAACATCTTTCACCGCGTTCTAAACTGCATACACTAAGAGCAAACCATTATACGCGATAATCAATAAGAAACAATATAAACAAAACATTGTTATAATTTTATTCGATGAATTAGAAACATCACATTAAATGGGTTAATTGGTTGGGAGTTGGATTCGTTCTATTTCTTCTTCTCCCCGGTTTGGGTTAAGTGTTTGTGGTTGGATACGTTCTATTTCTTCTTCCTCCCGGGTTGGGTTAAGTGGTTGTTGTTGGATTAGTTCTACTTCTTCCCCCCGGGTTGGGTTAAGTGTTTGGGGTTGGATACGTTATATTTCTTCTTCCTCACGGGTTGGGTTAAGTGGTTGGAGTTGGATTCGTATTATTTCTTCTTCTCTCTGGGTTGGGTTAAGTGGTTGGGGTTGGATTCGTTATATTTCTTCTTCTCCCCGGGTTGGGTTAAGTCAGGGGTGGGTAAACTTTTTGCGTGGTGGGCCGCATTTACAGTTGCTGCTTCTTAGGCGGGCCGCATAAACAGATGAAAATGCTTCGGCGGGCCCCGTTAGGGTCCACATCGTATGTAATGTGAGGTAATGCCAGGGATCCTCTTCGTGAAAATCAATAATAAATAATAAGTTATCTCCTTAACATCACTGGAGAAGGATTTCCGGCATTAATTTAAAATACAAATATGAAATTATCTCTATTTTATATTACGGTTCGCTTTCATAATGGCACCGCGGGCCACATAAAATGCCCTCGCGGGCCGCATGTGGCCCGAGGGCCGCAGTTTTCTCACCTCTGGGTTAAGTGGTTGGGGTTGGATTCGTTCCATTTTCTACGGGCGACATTCTTTCCCTCTCTATCTTCATTCTACCGCCCTCTATCCCTCCCTCCCGCCACCAAGCCTCCCGCTTTCCCTCCCTCTCTCTCTGTCTCTCCATCCTCTCTTTTACTCTTCCCTTTTCCCCATACTCCCATCTTCCTTCGTTATCCCAGTACGATCCTATGTGATTTTATGAGTACGGCAACAATGATGGTTGTTCTTGGCAACGAAATATTTTATTCACAAAAAACTAAACATTTTCGTCTTCAAAACAGTTTTATAATCCAATTCGAATAGTATTTCAAAATAGACGGTATGAAAATGTATCTGGATTTTTTTGCACTTACTTTGGTTTAAGTCTCTAATTTCTACGACAATTACTAAAAATAATTTAAAAAAATAAACGTGTTAATCAAATAGAGAATGGAAACCATCCTGGTATCTAAGCCATCCCATTAAGTTAGACAATAGCACATCTATCACATGCAGAAAGTCACATCGAATATTATAGTTGATGTTTCGTTGAAATCGGGCTGACCTATCGCGATTTATTAAGCAACTTGATTATACGGTTGCCACGCTACCAACCGACCGATCGTTCGAACGCCGGGCAGCGAGATTATAAATATTTGTTCAATGCGCTATAAAGATTCTTATAACTGGTTAATAAAAGGGACTGCTTGAGGTTTATTATCCGCAATGACTGATGGCAGAGGTTTAATTAAGTTCGCTGGTTGAAGGGCCATTTTTTAAAAAGGGGGCGGGTTAAGGTAGATCGATTCCGGTTCGCAACTGATTTAAGATTCTTACTTTTTGAAATATTTCGGCACCTCGATTTCTTTTCTCATTATTTTAAACATTATGCTCGTACTACCTACGACAGTTTTAAATGTGCATTGATTGAACTGGAATGATTGACTGTACGTAAAAATTTATAAAAATATTTTGTAGAAATTATACCTAACTACAAAAGCAAAAGAAAGTTTTAATGAATTTTATCCTTTATTAAGACATTATCCTCGTATTTGTAACATTTTATGAGCAAATTGTACAAAATGCACAAATGTTTCCCAGATAAATGGGACATTTTACCTGAAATTGCCATGTAGTAAAGTAGCCGTTTTTCTGAAAGAGAAACTTTTCGATCTCGAAGGAAAAACACGTTAAAAGTTATTAATTATTGTATGTATACATTTAAATTCGAGGAACCCTTTGCACTGACTGTAGAATCGCGTAATATCTAGTTAATTTACGTATGTGACTATAATAATTGAAAATATGTCTCTAATTACCTTAATAAAGGAAGTGTATAGTATTTTAGCCTCGTGGTGATCTCGGTAGTTCTTTATTGGTTTCTATATTGTTTGTTCTAATTATTTCTAGATCTGTTAGCTGATAATATTCCACACTTATATTTTTTTAAAATTTTTGATCATTCATATCTTTTAAATAGAATTATATTCAAACTAAAATTTGATCACGCAACATATTGACGATAACAACTATAAAAATTAGATAATGTCCAGAATTCTCTTCTTCAGAATATATTATTATATATTTTATTTTTTTATGGTTTATGCAATTTGAACTTTTTTGTGCCTTTTTCAATTTCCTCCATCCCAAAATCTCCTCGGCTTTCAAAATGGAAACTAATGGCTGTTCCTCTAATCTTCTTAGAGTAACTAAATTCCATAACAAATTCGCATTCTACATTTTTAACCCTTTCGCTGTTATGGACTTTTAGCTTTTGCGTTAGCCGTGTGCGCCCTGTTCAGTGACCTTGAAGCACGCCTGTGCTGAATACTTTCTCTCGGAGCTCCGCGTCTACGTTCTTTCGTTCGTCTTTTAGTCTCTTTATACTTTAAAAGTTATATTGTCAATCATTTACATTCATATTGATTATTAACCATCTCGAAAAAATATTTTCATCTTTTTAGAGCAGCGAACGGAAAAGCTTGAAACGCTTATATGCGTCGTTAGCAGTCAAGGCACCGCTCTGCCCGCCCGCATATATGCGTCGATAGCAGCGAAAGGGTTAAGGCACTAGATACCACGAGGCTTTTCTTCTGGAAAAGATTACTGTGTAAAGGCACTTACAAGGTTTTTATAATAAAATTCATAAATCATCGAAGATTTCTCCTATATAAATGTTTTTTTTACCAAACAAAATTAGTGTGATTTTTACTTGAATGTCATTAAGCTAATGTATGAATGTAATATATGAAATGGATGTCTGTATCTATTGATTAAAATAGAATTTTACCAAAGAGTTCACTAATAATAACCATTATGTGATCATCATATAATTCGATAGGTCGCGTATTTAGAGTTGGTGGCCTACTGGAGCACTAGTTCCGGGACAGGTAGCTTTCGCACGCACCCCTTCATCCGGGAACTCGGAGCAGGCGATGGCCCGGAGGCAGCAGATCACTTCGCCCCCAAAGACCCCCTCCCCACATCGCCTCCCACTTCTAAGGGGGCGAACGCTTCATGGGGGCCGACCAATAGTGCCTCCAACTCCCTTTCGGAAAGGAACTCCCGAGATGTGGTGACTTCGACCGTGAGAACCCACGCGGCGAGGAAGTTCCCAATACATGCAGGCGCCAAGTGCGGCTCCGAAGGCTTCAGGGTGGACCCCAAAGAGAAGGACGACCTGCCCCAGTGGTCGGAAGGATCCATTCCCTTCCCCCAACGCCTCCGCCTACCAGATCCGGAGTCGTCCTCCGAGTTTTTCCGAGAAATAGGCAGCCTGGCGTGCTACGCCCGAGGCACCGACCTCTCCTCCACGCTGCCCGGACACTCCGCGTGCAGCTGTCGAGCCGGTTACCACGGAGGCGACTGCGGCGTGCCTTCGCCGGTCTGGTTCACGGCGGGCTTCCGAGCGATCCTCCCGGAGGTGAAGAGGAGGGCGGCAGCGAGGCGCGTGGTGCACGGAGTGCCCGTGAACCACGAGTTGAAGATGACGGAGGCGAGAGTGGGCGGATTGGGCGACTCCGTCTCGGCCTTCCTCGTCTCCGAGTCGGACTTCACGGCCGCGGGCGAGAGGAAGGATCGGTTCTTCGAGAGGAGGGCCCGCGAGGACCCTTCCTTCCTCGGTCCGTTCCGCCAGAAAGTCCTCCTCCTCCGAATGGACCACTTCCCTCCCAAGGGCTGCACGGACGGATGGGTGGCAGACTCTTACCTTCGCACGTTCCTAGGCACGGAGGGCCTCCGGCGACTAGATGGGCTTCGCCCCGACGACCTCTTCCTCCTCCTGGACGCCGACGAGATCCCTAGGAAGGAGGTCATCGACTTCCTCCGTCTCTACGATGGCTACGGAGAGCCGGTGGGGCTCAACCTGCGGTGGTTCGTGTACGGATTCTTCTGGGAGAAGCTCCTGGAGGGTAGTGATGTAGACCAGACTAGGATAGAGGCTGCGTGCACCATCGGTATGCTACGGGAGGTTTACGGCGGCGACCCGGTCTTCATCCGAAAGAGGACGTGGCAGAAGGAGGGTACCGTAGAAACTAAATGGACCGAGTACCAGATTGCCAAGGGCAGAAATCTGCAACCGATTGAGGTGAACGAGGTTCCGATCGTATCGAGGGACGCGAGGTGCGACGAGCCCGAATAAATGGCGGATGGCACTTCCCACAGCCAAAGCCATCCATTGGTTATAAAATTACCGTGCTTTGCCCGCCAATGTTTTCTGTTTTCTAAGGGGAGCATACGGGTAACTCGCATCTCCGCGCCCACTATCCCAATCACTCGCCGGGTGTTTATTATATCCCAGCTCTAGTTTCCTCCCGGAGGCGCATCTGTCTCTTCCCCAGCCCTTCACCCCTGCTTCTCTAACCGACATCCTCCCAAACACATCGCCGCTCTACGCTTTCTGCTATTCTTTACAATGATTCTCCATGCGTTTGAATAACTACGCCTATGCCCAATCTAGGCTCTCAAATTGTTTTAATTACAAATATACCATTTTTTCAATTCTTTACCCTTTCACTGCAAAAAAATTTATTTTTCCTATTAGTTTTCCAATCTCTCTCACATAGGCGCGTATTGCTAGTATCACTTTAAAAAAAATCATTTCCCGTTTATTTAATTCTTTTCTTATTGCCATGGTGTAATTATTTCGAGCTTTAAAACGTAACGCTCACCGAATAATTTTTCTTTAAAGCTTAAAACTTTCAAATAATGCAGTTTTATGGTTTTTGTGTTATAATATCTCATCATGTTAGACGATAGTAATGAAACAGGAGCAAACAGACATTTAAATTATGTTCACCATTAGCAGTAAGAAAGACAAACACACATCGCACGCATATAAACACAAAAATTATTCGGTTTAAAATTGGCTTCATCACCTAGAACTGGTTCTCAACCGGTGTGCCGGGAACATTTTCCAAGTGTGCCGCGAGACTTTGAAGAGAAAATGGCAATTCTGAGAGTCTTCCACTGTTTTAACAAAGAAACAAACAAACAGCATTAAGAGTAGTTGAATCCAGTCCAAAAGTATCATTCCTTTGGAAGGTGCGTAAAAAATAAGCCTAGAAACAACTTTGTCAGCATTGTTATAGTAACAAAATCCCTTGTGCATGAGTCATAGACAACTGATTGGTTCTCGTTGCTCTCTAAGTCTTTACGATGACGTTACATGCTCCGCCTGCGGTGATCTTCCTTGCTGTCCGCGACACTGGCGCATTTCTTTATCAAATCAGAACTAGCCTAGATTTGTGGCTGGCTTATACTACAATTTTGTGTACGTGAATGTGTTTCGTGAGTTTATTCTGTATAAAATAATTTTTTATAAAGTGTTTTGTGCAATACCGTTGGTAGGTTGTAAGATGAAGAGTTATCTAGGCTCGTTCTTTCCTAGGACAATACGAGATCACAATAGAAAATTTTAACCTGCGATAGGCAATCATTAGGTAGGTTTGGAGCATCGCACCACGTGCCAACAACCAATTAGGTGAATTGAAGGGTAACATGGAGATGTTGATGTAGGAAACTGTGTGATATTTGTGGTTTCGTCCTATTATCATTGCTAAAAATTATAAAAGTAGCGCTCCTAAAAATTGACAGTTATATTAAAAGAAAACATAAGGGTGAAAAACATGAACAACTTATTAAGGAAAAACCCAGTACAAGCGGGACCAAGACAAGTAAGATTTCTAAGGTTTCTCGCAAGTATACGGGCAGTTATTTGAGTCTGGGCTTTTCTTGGTGCGGAGATAATGAATGCCCTGTTCCAATGTGTGTTGCGTGCGGTGAGAAACTATCGAACGAGGCCAGGGTTTCCCGCAAATTGAAGCGACATTTCACCACAATACAAGATTTGAACTATTTAAAAGGGTAGATGGAACTGCATTCTAAAAAAGCGAGTTACTTCGAAAAAACGTTAAAGTGTCTGATAAAGTTCAAGTTGCTTCTTATCAGGTAGCAGAATTCATAGTTCAAAAAATTAAGCCCCACACTATAGCTGAGTCACTTATTTCGCCTGCGTACCGTGCGATGATTAGGCTCGGTGATGAAGCGTAACGAGAAATTGCGAAAATTCCTCTTTCATACAATTCGAAGAAGGTCAGAAAATATGACATCTAACGTTGAGGAAAATTTTTCTAATAAGATTAAAATGTCTGACTTTGCTTTGCAAGTTGACGAGTAAACCTATATTAGCGGCAAAGCACAACTATTAGCAGTTTTTCGCCTCATTCATGATAATGAACTAATTAGCCAATTTTTGTGCTGCAGAGAACTCCCAGAAAACACAAGACATCAAGATATCATTATATATCGACGACTCTTACAGAGGAGGAGGAGGAGGATATAACATACTAGTAGTTGGTGCTTGCATACTGCAAGCATTTCATATCACCTTGAAAAAACCTTCATTTTTCAGACAGAAATTTCATTATTACAAATATTCTTTCAATTCTCCGAGGCGATTTCCGTTTTTCCCACATGTAAAAATAATAGTTTAAAACAATTCTCAAATGTTGCAATTTTAAAAATTTTACACTATTTCATTATAAGATACTAATGTTACACATTTGGGACAAATTTTAAAGTTGTAGCACTTTTATTCTAATTGTTTAAAATTTAAAGATTTTTAACGGTTGCTGCAATATATATATGGAGAGATTGAAATGTTTGTTTGTGCAAATGCACTGTTCTGTAAATAATTTGAAGCTTCCTAGCTCATCCCGTAGAACCTAAAAAATTATTAAACTTTAATGTTCAAATGGGGTTAAAACAACCCCTAAAATTTACAATTTTAAAATCTTCGATTTTTATAGTTGGTTATGAGAAAAGTTCTATAATCTTGCAAAATTTCAGCTTCCTAAACTTATTAGATGGGCCTACACACTGGATTGCGTTTTCCCATGCTAACTTATGGGAGACATTCCGGGGTCTCTGGAGTCGAACCCAAGACACTGTAAGCAAAAGTGACAATAATTCCTAATAGATATTGCGGCCATCTAGCAACACTGAAAATTTCATTTTTCTAGCTTACCGGCAAGTGCCCATAATTAATTTACAGAAATGGCGCAATGCTTTTCTTATGGGAAAAACGCAAATTTCGGAATTTCTGGAGTCGAACTCATAACACTTCGGTAAGAAGTCTCATTTTATCTGGAGGTTTCTCCATCATATCTACAAAATGTAAAACTTTCAGCTCTCTAGCTCTTGTAGTTTGGGCTGGACATTAGTATCCTCCTATATGTTATCATTATATATAGACGTTCCTTACAAAGGAGGAGGAGGATATAACATACTAGTAGAAGGTGCTTGCATACTGCAAGCATTTCATCTCACCTTGAAAAAACATTAATTTTTCAGACTGATATTTCATCATTACAAATAATCAATTAATTCTAAAGATTTCACCTCCGCAGCGATTTTCGTTTATCCCACCTAAAAATAATAGTTTAAAACAATCCCCATATGTTGCAATTAGAAAATTTTAACACTTTCTCCATTATGGGGTACTAATGCTACACATTTCAGCCAAATTTTAAAGTTGTAGCACTTCTAGAAGTAAAATAATATTTTTCTATATGTTTAAAATTTAAACATTTTTAACGGTTGCCGCAATATATAAATGGAGAGATTGAAATGTTTATTTGTGCAAATACACTGTTCTATAAATAATTTCAAAATTGCAGCTTCCTAGCTCATCCCGTAGTACATAAAAAATTATTAAAATTTAATGTTCGAATGGGGTTAAAACAACCCCTAAAATTTACAATTTTAAAAATTTCGTCATTTATAATTGGTTATGACAAATGTTCTATAAACCTGCAAAATATCAGTTTCTTAAACCTATTAGATTGGTCTACACACTGGGAAAACCTTTTCCCATGCTAACTTATGGGAGATATTCCGGGGTCTCGGGAGTCGAACCCAAGACACTGTAAGTAAAAGTGACAATAATTCCTAATAGATATTGCGGCCATCTAGCAACACTGAAAATTTCATCTTTCTATTTTACCGGCAAGGGCCCATAATTAATTTACAAAAATGGCGCAATGCTTTTCTAATGGGAAAAAACGCAAATTTAGAAATTTCTGGAGTCGAACTCATGTCACTTAAGTGATAAGTCTTATTTTATCTGACGGTTTCTCAATCATATCTACAAAACCTAAAACATTCAGATCTCTAGCATTTGTAGTTTGGGCTGGACATTAGTACCTTCCTATATGTTATATGTTATCATTATATTTAGACGACTCTTACAGAGGAGGATATAACATACTAGTAGTTGGTGCTTGCATACTGCAAGCAGTTCATATTACATTGAAAAAACATTCATTTTTCAGACTGATATTTCATCATTACAAATATTCTTTTAATTCTAAAGATTTCAACTCCGCAGCGATTTTCGTTTTTCCCACATGTAAAAACAATAGTTTAAAAAAATCCCCAAATATTGCAATTTTAAAAATTTAACACTTTCTCCATTATGGGGTACTAATGCAACACATTTTAGCCAAATTTTAAAGTTGTAGCATTTCAAGAAGCAACAATATTTTTCTAATTGTTTAAATTTAAATAATTTTTAACGGCCGCCACAATTCATATATGGTGCAATTGAAATATTTATTTGTGCAAATTTACTACTCTGTAAATAATTTGAAAATTTCAGCTTCCTAGCTCATCCCGTAGTACCTAAACAGTTATCCATTTGTTTAAACTTGAAGAATTTTTAACTGCAAAACAAATAAAAATATCAAAATTTGTATAATCCCTACTTCGTTTTTTTTAAGAATTCTACTTATAAAAAAAATTTCAACTCCGTGGCATATTCGGAAATACATAAACCATGAAAATATGTATAAACAATTGCGAATTTGTAGCGGCCGCATTGTTGCACTATATAAAGATTTTCGTTTTTTCTAGTCGGTTTTGCACAAAATTCTACCTATGAAAAAAATTTCGAATCTCCAGCTCATCTGAAAGTGCCTAAACATTAGTATCCTCCTGTTATCATTATATATCGACGACTCTTACAGAGGAGGATATAACATAACTAGTAGTCGGTGCTTGCATACTGCAAGCATTTTATATCACCTTGAAAAAACATTCATTTTTCAGACAGACATTTCATCATTACAAATGTTCTTTTAATTCTAGAGATTTCACCTCCGCAGCGATTTCCGTTTTCCCCAAATGTAAAAATAATAGTTTTAAACAAATGTTGCAATTTTAAATATTTTACACTTCCTCTATTATGGGGTACTAATGCTACACAATTTAGCAAAATTTTAAAGTTGTAGCACTTCTGGTAGTCAAATAATATTTTCTAATTGTTTAAATTTAAATAATTTTTAATGGCCGTAAAAATTAATGTTTGGTAAAATTGAAATGTTTTTTGTGCTAGTTTACTACTTTGTACATAACTTGAAAATTTCAGCTCCATAGCTCATCCCGTAATATCTAAACAGTTATATATTTGTTTAAATTTTAAGAATTTTTAACTGCCAAACAAATTCAAATATCAAATTTTGTATAATCCCGATTTCGTGTTTTTATGAAATCTACTAAAAAAAAACTTCAACTCCATAGCACATGCGGAAATACATAATCCATGTAAATTTGTTTAAACAATTGCGAATTTTTAGCGGCTGCATTGTTGCACTTTTTCAAGATTTTCGTTTTTTCTAGTCGGTTTTACACTAAATCCTACCTAAGAAAAAAATTTCGAATCTCCAGCACATCTGGAAGTACCTAAACATTATTATCCTCCTATATGTTATATGTTATCATTATATATCGACGACTCTTACAGAGGAGGATATAACATACTAGTAGTTGGTGCTTGCATACTGCAAGAATTTCATCTCACATTAAAAGAACATTCATTTTTCAGACAGAAATTTCAACATTACAAATAGTCTTTTAATTCTAAAGATTTCATTTCTGCAGCGATTTTCGTTTTTCCCACATGTAAGAATAATAGTTTAAAACAATCTCCAAATGTCGCAATTTTAAAAATTTTACACTTTCTTCATTATAAGGTTCTAATGCTACACATTTTAGCCAAATTTTAAAGTTGTAGCATTTCTAGAAGTAAAATAATATTTTTGTAATTGTTTAAATTTAAATAATTTTTAACAGACGCCACAATTCATATATGGTAAAATTGAAATGTTTGTTTGTGCAATTTTACTACTCTGTAAATAATTTGAAAATTTCAACTTCCTAGCTCATCCCGTAGTACCTAAACAGTTATCCATTTGTTTAAACTTGAAGAATTTTTAACTGCAAAACAAATAAAAATATCAAAATTTGTATAATCCCTACTTCGTTTTTTTTAAGAATTCTACCTATAAAAAAAATTTCAACTTCGTGGCACATTCGGAAATACATAAACCTTGAAAATTTGTTTAAACAATTGCGAATTTTTAGCGGCCGCATTGTTGCACTATTTAAAGATTTTCGTTTTTTCTAGTCGGTTTTGTAAAAAATCCTAGCTAAGAAAAAAATTTCGAAACTCCAGCTCATCTGAAAGTGGCTAAACATTAGTATCCTCCTCCTCCTCCTCCTCTTCCTCCGTAAGAGTCGTCGATATATAATGATATTATTCTATATAGACGTTTCTTACAGAGGAGGAGGAGGAGGATATAGGAGGAAACTAATGTTTAGGCACTTCCAGATGTGCTGGAGATTCGAAATTTTTTTCTTAGGTAGGATTTTGCAAAACCGACTAGAAAAAACGAAAATCTTGAAAAAGTGCAACAATGCCGCCGCTAAAAATTCGCAATTGCTTAAACAAATTTTCAAGTTTTATGTATTTCCGCATGTGCTACAGAGTTGAATTTTTTTTATTAAAAGAATTATTAAAAAACAAAATAGGGATTATACAAATTTTGATATTTTAATTTGTTTGGCAGTTAAAAATTCTTAAAGTTTAATCAAATAGATAACTGTTTATGTACTACGGGATGAGCTAGGAAGCTGAAATTTTCAAATTATTTACAGAACAGTACATTTGCACAAATAAACATTTCAATCTCTCCATATATATGTTGCGGCAACCGTTAAAAATCTTTAAATTTTAAACAATTAGAAGAATATTATTTTACTTCTAAAAGTGCTACAACTTTAAAATTTGTCTCAAATGTGTAGCAATAGTACTTTATAATGAAAATAGTGTACAGTTTTTAAAATTGCAACATTTGGGAATTGTTTTAAACTATTATTTTTGCATGTGGGAAAAACGGAAATCGCTGGAGAGGTGAAATATTTAGAATTGAAAGAATATTTGTACTGATGAAATGTCTGTCTGAAAAATGAATGTTTTTTCAAGGTGATATCAAATGCTTGCAGTATGCCAGAACCAACTACTAGTATGTTATATCCTCCTCCCCTGTAAGGAACGTCTATATATAATGATAACATATAGGAGGATACTAATTTTTATGCACTTCCAGATGTGCTGGAGATTCAAAATTTTTTTCATAGGTAGGATTTTGTGCAAAACCGACTAGAAAAACCGAAAATCTTGAAAAAGTGCAACATTGCGGCCGCCAAAAATTCGCAATTGTTTAAACAAATTTTCATGGTTTATGTATTTCCGCATGTGCTACGGAGTTTAATTTTTTTATAAGTAGAATTATGGAAATATGGATTATACAAATTTTGATATTTGAATTTGTTTGGCAGTTAAAAATTCTTAAAATTTAAACAAATAGATAACTGTGTAGTTATTACGGAATGAGCTATGGAGCTGAAATTTTCAAATTATGTACAAAGTAGTAAACTAGCACAAAAAACATTTCAATTTTACCAAACATTAATTTTTACGGCCATTAAAAATTATTTAAATTTAATCAATTAGAAAATATTATTTGACTACCAGAAGTGCTACAACTTTAAAATTTTGCTAAATTGTGTAGCATTAGTACCCCATAATAGAGGAAGTGTAAAATATTTAAAATTGCAACATTTGTTTAAAACTATTATTTTTACATTTGGGGAAAACGGAAATCGCTGCGGAGGTGAAATCTTTAGAATTAAAAAAAATATTTGTAATGATGAAATGTCTGTCTGAAAAATGAATGTTTTTTCAAGGTGATATGAAATGCTTGCAGTATGCAAGCACCAACTACTAGTATTCGTTACTTTGACTTCCTACTTAGAATGTTTGGAAATTACATGGAAGTCATGTGCAGGAATTTGTATCGACGGTGCTCCATCAATTTTGGGA
This sequence comes from Tanypteryx hageni, assembly GCA_028673005.1. Lineage (NCBI taxonomy): Eukaryota > Metazoa > Arthropoda > Insecta > Odonata > Petaluridae > Tanypteryx > Tanypteryx hageni. Next base: position 199,558,205 of record CM054115.1, read on the forward strand.
TCTGTCAAACTTCATCTCACTTGTAAAACAACAGAATCCAGCTACAATATCAACTCATTGTTTTTTGCACATGGAAGCCCTTGTTGGAAAGACATTAGGAGTTGAATTAAAGTCCGTATTAGACCAAGTCGTCGGAATGGTTAATTTTGTGAAATCAAGACCTCTAATGACCCACCTCTTCAAACAGTTTTGTAATGCTATGTATTCACAGTACGAATGTTTAATTTTACAAAAATAAATATGATGGCTGTAAAGGGGAAGTGTTGGCTCGTCTATATGAATTTAAGAAGAGATGTTACCATTTTTTGAGACAGAGGTAAACGGTGATTTTTGTGAATATTTTAGCTGTGAACTTTGCTGCGCCAAATTAGCATATTTGGCAGAAATATTTAGGTATATCATTAGTGTAAACACCAGCATGCAAGGGCGGAATGAAATCATCCTGTCTTCTACGGATTAGCTACTGGAATTGCAGAGAAAAATTATTGTCTGGAGAAATAGAGCTAGAGAAGGTAATCCTAAAATGTTTCCTCTGATTCCAAAAACCTATACTAAAGAAATTGTTGCTATCGTGGTGGAGCATTTAGCAACTCTACCGCACAATACCGAGCGTTTCTTTCCATCAGTGGCGGCTCTAATGCTTTTTATCTGGTAGGGATATCTACAGAAAAATTTGTATTAGACTCGAGTGTTTCTATGCGCGTGCGTATAACGCAATGAGGGTTTAAGACAACAATATCGGACAAAACAAGAACAGTATTGGTTATTAATCATGAAGGTGATACTAACAATACAATACAATACGTTGAAAAACAGAAAAAATGACAAATCATCTGAAATTCATAATTACTCGTAGTGAATTACCTTTTACAGAGGTGCCCTTTTTTCCAGCGTCTGACAGCGTCTTGTAAAAAAAATGTGCCCGCCTGTTCTTCAGCCTTGCAAAAAGCTCAATGACTTTGGTGTTGAAGTCTGCGATAAATTTCACTAGTTCGTTCTCTAATGATAGCATCGATAGAGCGTTCGCTTATCGTGTTTCTCGATTAAGTTTTCACACGCTTCAATGTAGAGAAACACCTTTCTGATTCAGATGTTGTCATGGGTGTTGTGATAATAATTTCAAGGAGTTTCGTCGTTTTACTGAAAATTTCTTTTACATTGTTTTATTCCAAGGAATGCAACAGTGATGTTGCTGACGCTACACCACTTATGAGATCTTTGTGTCCTTACAAAATACCGAGCTCTGTCTTCAGTTTATTTTTTTCTAAAATCGGATAATATTCGACTGCTGTATTTAATTTATCATCAGGAAAATGGCACACATATTCTTTAAATGACTCCGTATCGACCAGTTTGACGGCAATTAGGTGGTCACTTCGTGAAAATATGTCTTCAGCGTGGACAACTATTGTGTCACAAGCTCCCTTCATAATTCGTCTCAGGTCTGGTTGTGTAACTTTTCTTTTCTTAGCTGAAGGGCCTGTTGTGTTGTCTTTGTAAAGAGTTGCCAAGTCATCGGCCCGCTCCAGGATAGTTAAACAAGGTCAACAGGTTGATGTGGTCCTAAATGTTTCGCTTGCAATTTTTGTTCGAAAGTCATTGCACTGAACTTGTTTTTCAATAAAACATCTACTTCGTTCATCGTAAAAATGAAATCACACAGTTATCCTATAAACACTCGCTCCCTAGGTAAATCACAGGACAGGCTCTTCGATGAAAGAGAGAGAGAGAGCAACAGTAACAACTCTAAGTACCTAGAAATGATACTTCGTCCTCTGAGAGAGAGAGAGAGAGGGAGCGACAGAACACCTCCTAGTACCTAGAAATGCCTCTAACTGCGAGCGAAGGGATAGCCAGTGGTATCCCCATTGAGGTATTCTGCGCATGCGCATTTATGCATACTTTATGGGTGCTGAGGAGTCTTGATTGGTGAAACGCAAACAATGTCTTGGGGATGGCTCTCAGTCAGCCCGTCAGGAACAGTCAGGAAGGCTCACGAAGGCTCAGGAAGGCTCGGGAAGACGACGAGCGCGCGTGAAGGAGGGAGGGGGAGGAGGGGCAAGGAGAGAGAAAGCGATCTTGAGGGGGCTTCAAAACAGGCAGACACAGCTGTTATAATCAGTTTAATACATACCTATGGAGACTTCTTACATGTCACAATTAAGATGAAAAAGAATGATTTTTGGCTTTTAAAGTTCTGGTGGGGAAGGATCCTACTATCCACAAGGTAAGAGCTTTCCTTCCTTGAATACAGAGAAATACGACCCAATCACACCAGCAACAACTGACTTGTGTTTTTACTCTCTCCAAAGAAGAAGAGTTAGCTTATCTTTCAAATGATCGCACTCTGAAAATCAAGTACGCCGAATTGTCTCTGGATATGTTCTTGATTTCTGTTAGAGAAGAATATTCATAAATCGCTAAAAAAGCTTTGGCAGTTTTGATGCAGTTTTCTACGCCCTATTTGTGTGAGTTGTGGTTCTCGAGGCTTACAAACATTAAAAGCAGAAAAGGGGAACGGCTCAACTGTGTTGAAGATGAAATGAGAATCTGTTTATCACGGATACGTCTTAATATCGGTGTAATCATTTGAAAACACCAAGTTCAAGTGTCACGTTAAGTAGGATTTTAAAATAGACTTTTTAACAAAACATCATTTGTTCTGTTTTACGATATTATAACTTAATTTTGTCGATTACACATGCGACATAATATAAAAAATATGTATTTTTATGATAAATTTTAGTTCTTTATTCAAATGTAATTCTAGTGTGCCGCGAAAAAAGTGGATATCCAAAGTGTGCCGCCAGCACCAAAGGGTTGAGAACCACTGACCTAGAAAGGGAAGGCTTGTTTTCGGAGCCTTTAGGAAGAAATGTAACTATATATATATATATATATATATATATATATATATATCAGCTTACGGAAAAGGAAAGGTAAAATGGATATATGGATGTCAACAAGGTGTTGGGATGAGGAAACCCAGTGAACACTCGCCAATCAGACGACTTCAGGTTGGTGAGGCCCCGGGGATGTCGAAGCGACACACGTAAAAGAACACTGAAACACAGAAACATCACAAACGTAGAAGCTTTCGGAATTATTCCATCAGCTACAGAGAGAGAACGTTTGTGATGTTTCTGTGTTTTAGTGTTCTTTTACGTGTGTCACTTCGACATCCTCGGGGCCTCGCCAACCTGAAGTCGTCTGATTGGTGAGTGTTCACTGGGTTTCCTCATCCCAACACCTTGTTGACATCCATATATATATATATATATATCCATCTTCTCGACTCTTTCTCTCCGCCTGGCCTCAACCTCCGCTAACCCTATTAGCCCCCTTACAATGTTTCCTTGTTACTTTGTAACTATTCGGACTCTACCTCATCACACTCCCTCTTTATTGGCTATCCACCCCTCCTACTCCCCACCTCCTCCAATCATCAACCTTCCCACATCACCCTGTCATTCCCCACCCAGTGTGTCACTTTACGTTACTCTTTCGCTGAAGAAGGGCTTAGGCCCGATAAGCTTGCGTGTGTTTTTGTGTTCGTGTGTTTTACGTGTCTCTTCGACGCCCCCAGCAGCCTGCCAGCTTGGTCCTCAACTTGGTGAGTGTCCGCTGGGCTTCCCTCAACACCTTGTTGCCACCCTCATCACTACCTTTTCTTTTCCTTTAGTTAATATATATACCGTCCTTTTTTCTCCTTTTTTGTCTATATCTTTACGTTTCTTTCCTGTCGTCTTTTCCTCTTATCTTTCCCTTCCACCATGGAACTGACCCGTCTCCGTTATCATCTCCGTAGACACATTACCCTCAACTGCCAGATTGAATTCCTCAACTCCTGCCTTGCACTTGGACTCACCCCCAAATGCCTCACCATCAGAATTCCTCTTTCAGGTCTTCCTCCCCCTATACGCGCTTCCCTAGCCCTCACGTATCACCTCGCCTCTATCCACATTATCCGTTCCACCATACACCATTATACCACCCTCTCTAACTCCCACTTCGCTAATTGTAAATCTCTCGTTCTTTATCTTCGTCATTCTTCGCAATCCATATCCGACCTTCGTGCCGCTTTCCTTCAAGCGGCTAATGATATCACCGCACATCGCAACAGACTTCTCCGTAAACTCTCTCTGCTTTGCGTCCGGCACCTCAAACTTGGTCTTCCCCTTCCTTTCATAACAGTTGGCGAGGTCAACAAACCACCTCCTTCCCCGCCACTCATCGGTCAAACTCCCTGTCTTGCGGACCTCCTGGGATTCCCAACGCCACCATCACTTCATATCCTGAAAAAGACCCACACTTTCCTAACCCGCAAACCTTTGAAGCGCTCATATTTTTCGCACACTCCTGCCACCACCTCTTCATCTTGCCAACCAGATGAAGTCTTGAACCTTTCCTCCCACGTACTTACCCCTGCCGAGAATGAACTCCTCTCACGCGGCCTTTCCTTTTGTCCCACCACCAAATTTGATCATTTTCGCCTCCTTGCCGACGTCCAGTCCTTTGCCCGCACACTACGTCTAAAAACTAACCCTCCCAAAGAAGACTCTCTCACCTCTGCCAACCCAAAACTCCCTCCCGTCCTCCCACCTACCTTTTCCATCTTCAAACCTCCTTCCCAATACATTCCACCCACCCTTCCTTCCCTACACCCGGTCGAACAATACCTCAATTATATCCTTTCCAGAATCTCCCAACCTAACTTTTCCGATCTTATCGACCATACTGATAATCTTACCAGACGTGAAAGGCATGCCATTTCCACACTCAAACATCTTGACCATATCATCATCCTCCCTGCCGACAAGGGCACCACCACGGTTGTGATGGATCGCGCTAAATATAACGAGGAAGCCGAGCGCCAACTTTCTGACGAAACCTCTTACCATCACCTTACTTCCAACCCCACAGACCACCACTCCTACCAAATTTCGTCCTATCTTCATTCCTCAGGCAAACAGGAAGGCCTTTCCGATTCCGCCATTGCTCTAATGATCCCCAACAAACCCCGCACACCCACATTCTACCTTCTCCCTAAAATCCATAAACCCAACATCCCCGGCCGCCCCATTGTTGCCAGCTTTAATTCCCCTACAGAACGCATCTCCGCCTTCGTTGACTCCCACTTACAACCTCTTATTCGTCAATTCCCTTCCTTCATCCAAGACACTAACCACTTTCTCAAACGTCTCAAACACCTCCCCTTTCCTCTCCCACCCAATACCATTTTGGCCACTATCGATGTCTGTTCCCTCTACACAAACATCCCCCACGATGATGGACTCTCTGCCCTTAGTAAACTCCTGGACTCAAGACCACCCGACGCAAGACCTTCCTCCCATTTCTTATTAGACTTGGCAGCAATGGTGCTCAAATTGAACAACTTCTCTTTCGATGGTCGCCACTACCTTCAAATTAGAGGCACTGCGATGGGCACCCGAATGGCGCCTTCATACGCCAATTGCTACCTAGGAGAATGGGAAAGACTCTTCCTCAACGTTCCACTCAGACCACTTTTGTGGCTGAGATACATCGACGATGTCTTCCTCATTTGGACGCATGGACCTGACTCTCTCCTTTCCTTTCTCTCGCGTCTCTCCTCCCATCCTTCACTGTCCTTCACCCACCAATCCTCTACCTCCCACATCACATTCCTGGATGTCGATCTTTACCTTAAAGAAAGCCAAATCCGCACCTGTGTTCACATCAAACCCACCAACAGCCTCCAATACCTCCACTTTGATAGCTGCCATCCCCTTCATACCAAAACCTCTATCCCCTATGCCCTTGCTCGTCGAGGATGGAGGCTTTGTTCCGATAGAGCATCCCTTCTAGAGTATTACTCTGTCCTCGAGGATGCTCTTCTCAAACGTGGTTACCCTCCAGTCTTGGTCCGCGAACAGATCCATAGGGCGATGACGCCTACCCACATTGGATCTCATCCTCACACACCCACTATTCCTGCATCTACCCCTCCACTCACTCTTACGACACTTTTCCATCCTGGTATCCACGAAGCTCTCAAAACTATCCTTCATGCTGCCCACCCAATTCTTACCTCTTCCTCCCATCAGTCCCTCTTTATCAACCTTTTTGCCAATCCTCCGCTCCTCTCCTTCCGCCGGCCCCCAAATTTGGGAAATATCTTGTGGAGGAAGGATCTTCCCACTTCTACCACGCTTCTTGCAATAGGTTCCCACCCCTGCGGAAAACCTCGCTGCCTCACTTGCCCTATCCACCTACCATCATCTTCTTTCTCGAGTCCCTCCACCAACATCACCTACCCCATCACCTCCAGAAGCAACTGCACCACCCGTAACGTCATTTACCTCCTTACCTGCACCCTTTGTCCCGCGTTTTACGTAGGCCTCACCAGCAATCCGTTAAACATCCGAATGAACGGTCACCGGAATAGCGTTTCTCTCAGACGCCCCCTCCCAGTTGCATTACATGCTAATACCCACAATGTTCCCTTTAATAGTTGCTACAATGTTAGGATTATTCGCGCTTTACCCTATGACACTCCTGCCCCCCTTCTCCGACACTGGGAACTAGCACATATCCATCTTCTCGACTCTTTCTCTCCGCCTGGCCTCAACCTCCGCTAACCCTATTAGCCCCCTTACAATGTTTCCTTGTTACTTTGTAACTATTCGGACTCTACCTCATCACACTCCCTCTTTATTGGCTATCCACCCCTCCTACTCCCCACCTCCTCCAATCATCAACCTTCCCACATCACCCTGTCATTCCCCACCCAGTGTGTCACTTTACGTTACTCTTTCGCTGAAGAAGGGCTTAGGCCCGATAAGCTTGCGTGTGTTTTTGTGTTCGTGTGTTTTACGTGTCTCTTCGACGCCCCCAGCAGCCTGCCAGCTTGGTCCTCAACTTGGTGAGTGTCCGCTGGGCTTCCCTCAACACCTTGTTGCCACCCTCATCACTACCTTTTCTTTTCCTTTAGTTAATATATATATATATATATATATATATATATATATATATATATATACAGTCAAACTCGGCTATAACGAGCGCCACGGGACCGTTTAGTTTTGCTCGTTATAGCCGTTAAACTTAATATCCGTGAAGGCAAAAGCATGCATGCGTATGGTGAAATAAGACATAAGAAGTAAAAGTGAATATATAAACAGAAAGGTTATTTAGTAAATTTATGAAAAAAATCTAAAAATGAGAATAAACTAGAAAATTTAAAGTAAACATACGTACATATAAAATTTACTCACAGCTGCATCCTTAATCACTACCCAAGTCGCACTTCCTCATTTTCTTGTTCGTTGTTAGGTTGTTCTCTAGTGCATTTAAAATCGCTTCTTTGTTTTTCCATAAGGTTGAAACCGTAGACGATGATAAATTAAATTTTTTACACACTTAAACATTTTTTTACCACGTTCTAACTCTCGAATAATATCAACCTTTTCGCGAATAGACAAACACTTCCTTTTATGTACGGACATGTTACTCGTTCAAGGGCAAAATCTCAACTGATTTTTGTGATCAACGCTACGAACTTTCTTTGCAAACTATGAGCATACCAATTCCAGGAAGAGTTAATGAGGAGACGGATTAAACGTGGGATTTCCCATCTTTACGTGGGAAAGGGTGTTGGGTGCATTCGGCTGAGCGACGGGGGTGGGCGCCATTGTACATGCCCTCAGCCCCTTACCCCCTTCAAAACACAACCTCCTGGCTGTAAAAGAGCTGGGGGTTGGGAGGAGAGGACAAAGGACCTCCGCGAGTGCCACTGTACCTGCAAGTTGGGAATTCTTGGTTTGGACGAAGGGATTATTTTTTAACAACAACGCCGCGGTCTTTAACCTCCCCGAGGGATAGGGTGTAGAGGCTGGACTCAAGAACACAAGGTTACATATTTTGGGTCACTATGAGGATTTAAGGGGCTGACCGCCACCGCGTTTGAGACAGTGAGAAGTGGTCAAAGTTTGCTCGATATATCCGTGAAGCGTGCTCGTTATATACGTGAAATATTTGTATGTAAATGCTCGTAAACTTATCTTGGAGGTAGCATTTGCTCACTATAGCCGTGAACTCGTTACAACCGTACTCGTTATAAACGAGTTTGACTGTATATATATATATATTAACTAAAGGAAAAGAAAAGGTAGTGATGAGGGTGGCAACAAGGTGTTGAGGGAAGCCCAGCGGACACTCACCAAGTTGAGGACCAAGCTCGCAGGCTGCTGGGGGCGTCGAAGAGACACGTAAAACACACGAACACTAAAACACACGCAAGCTTATCGGGCCTAAGCCCTTCTTCAGCGAAAGAGTAACGTAAAGTATATATATATATATATATATATATATATATATATATATATATATACACACACATATATCCTCTAAATAATGAGGATGGGGAGCCGGTGGTGTAGTGGCTTGAGTGTTGGCCCCACCGTACGATCTGCTAAAAAAGCGACACCCGGTTCGAATCCTTATGAGAGTTTTTTCCGAGGACGCGCCGACCCCTATTTGTGCGTCTTGGAACTAAGGTGACGAGGACGAGCCAATGAGGAAAGAGAACACGAGAAAATGAGGAGCGCTCTCAAATCAACACTTCGTCCTTCGGAAGGGACGTTAAGCAGTTGGCCCCCCTGGTGTTCTTCGTAAGAACAGGCAAATGCCGGCACCGGGTTTCTCTCCTCCATTCCTGGCTATTCATTGCACTACCTCTAATATACCCATTGTGAGTAGGAAAGAGGCGAATCAGGCTGGACTCAGATATATGTAATCTAAATAATGTTAATCGATCAATAAAAAGTTCGATATCGATGCCATTGAATGCTACGTAGACCAGTAAATGCTTTATGAGCGTCTTTCGCATTCGCTACATCCTGGCAGCAGCTGACCACCCGTCAAACCTCGTATCCTTCCAGATCGGACACGTTGGTCATCCGGCCGGCTACCACTGCTCTTGGTGTTTCGACGACGCGGAGGGCATAAGGGTGAAGCTGGGGAGCGCCCAGTTAGCCGATGGACCGCGGTGGGGTAATCGCCCGGAGAAGATGGAACCAGCGTATTTGGAGAGAATAGTGAGGAAGGGCGAATGGTTTGACGGTTCCAAGGCCTTCGCTCCCAGGGACCTCATGGAGGTGCTCAAAGGCGGAAAGGAGAACACAATGGTGCGATACGTTTATCCATCCTAATCCTTCTGTCCACAGCGAAAATTATTCTTTTAACGCAAGATACGTGACACATATGTCAAATCACAAATACTTTATTGAAAATCCCGCATCTTGTCCAGGCGGAAATTTTATAAATTGCTTTTAAGTTTTTACCAGGTAGTCAGTCATCTGATAATTCTGCTGTTCAATCGTGAGTCACACACGCACAGCCGCGTTCATCGAGGCGCATGCCGATGGCACTGTTTTCGAAGAGCAATAACTCCCGATCTTGAATATTTTTCCAAGATTCCTAGGAAAATCGCACCATCGCAGAAAGGCCCACCGAGGAAGATGCAGTGAGGGGGACGGGAATGAGAGCAACCGTCTCTCAAGTGTGACGACGTGCGTGTGTCCGGTGAAACAGACGGAACGTATAGTGAGGAAGAAAGGCGGTTTGGCCATTAGAGACAAGTCGATGTCCTTGGGTCTTCCAATCCGAGAAATTGGTTACATCTGACCTTCTTTCGAAGCTCTCTTAGCTGTTTCGTCAGATTGTGACTGCTGTAAGCACGGTGGCAACCCTCATCGTCTATTTCTTTCGGAAACACTTTTAAGTCGGGTGACAATCTAACATCTTCTTCATCGGTCTCGGTTGAAAGTGATTCTGCCTATAACTGTCATTCGAAGATTTGAAATGCTGGAGATGTGACGACTCGCCGCTCGGCCCTTCTCTGCTCCAGCTAGCGTCTTCCTCCAATGGAGCGGCTTCGTAAAGAGCCATGTCACACCATCGCCCAATCTCAAAACCCTCGCTAAACAGCGCGTCTAAATGAGCCCTGAGAATCCTCCGAAGAAATCCACGGCCTCCTTAACCACTAGTTTAGTGGCACTCAAACGTTTCGTGTCGAGGGCCACATTAGCCTTTTCGAGCCACATAGCTCACTTTCTCCACACCCAGTCGAAGTAGTATTGACAAATAATTTTAGAAAACTAAAAACTTCAGTTCCGCGTCAGTATTACCAGATTTGTTTTAAAAACACTTATCTATTGTAGTAATATAGGGGTAAAAACGAAATATATTGCTTTTGTAATTTTTTAATTTCATTTTGTTGCACTGTCCTTAATTATTAAATAAGAAGGCGTACGGCGGGCCGGATATAGCCTAGGATCCACTGTGTTATACATATGTATATGACATATTATAAAATTGGTCGCGGGCCGCATAGACTAATTTCGCGGGCCGCAGTTGGCCAACGGGCCGCACTTTGGGAATCCTTGTCCTAGATCCTTCCCACAAATTCATCATAAAAATAAAATTCTAGCAAAAAAAGATTTTTGCATAAAAAGATTCCTATTACTTTAAAATGCTCTCAAAAGTAGAAAATAAATCTTTAACAAGAAGTCCAAACCGGGAGTAATGCAGGGTGGTTTCCCAAAGTTGACGTCCCGAATTGATTACTTATGTATATTGAGAGGAAATGTTTCAGTCATTCCAAGGAATTCTCATACCATAAACAACCACTTGTAGTTCATAGTTTACCAATGATAGAAAATACTGGAAAACAAATTAATATAGCATTATCAGGTTTAAAATATCAAAAACGATTTAAAAATCTCTTTCTGAGATTATACGAGTATTATGCAGGTATTTTTTTAATAAACGAATTTAATAAATGTTACTTTTTATACGGTAATAGGTATGTATGGATCAACTGTTCATTTCTGAAGGTTAGTCGAGTAGAAAAGAAAATAACCCATTTGTTCACTTGTCTATGCTCAAGACGAGTTCGGTAATAATGGTCTTCATGGCAACAATCCGACAAAATGCGATTTAAAACGTAATAACGGTATGTTTTAGTAGAAAGTAAAGAAAATACGAAAAATTATCAAAATTTGATGATAAAATTAAAATCTACTTCTTTTCCCCTTAGAAGAGTACAAACATCGCTCCGATATCACAATTTTTAGTTATTTTTAAGTATTAAAGAAACATCTCTGCATGATGGATTTGGAATTTCCTAAATAAAACAGGGAAAAAACGTTGCTGGATTCGAACCCGGGACTTCAATCTTGGCCAAATAAAATATAGCCCGGAGGTGGGCTATGGCAGAACGAGCCTCATCAAGTTTCATGAAAATCGGTCCATTGGTGCAAAATTTGTTAGTAGGGGCACACAAACAGGACCATTTCATAAGGATGTTTCCTTTGGAAACCAGTCCAAAAATATATGCAAATTTTTACGAAATTGAAATCTTTTGACGTTTCACTGAATCAATCCGAAAGTATGCGGAATCAATGCTGGAATGTCAAAAGACTTCAATTTCGTAAAAATTTGCAAACATTTTTAGAGATTTATTTTCTACTTTAGAGAGCAATTTAAAGAGATAGGGATCTTTTTATGCAAAAATTTCTTGTTTTAATTTAATTTTTGAACTTTGAGTTTAATTTAACATTATAGAATATATGCATATTTATATATGTATTACGCACCAGAAATGAGACCTATCGAAAGATGAGTTTTTCCTTATTTTCTTTGCTCAAAAGCTTTTAGAGTCAAATTTCATAAAAATCTAATCTTTTGTTTTTGAGATGAAACATGCGGATGGAATAGACAATCTGACGGACACTATCTGACCATAAGGCGTACATTTTTATCTTTTTCTAAAGAACGCCTAACTAATAATAAACAGCATTTTTCAACAAACGCACAAGACAAGATGGAATGTAGGTAAATATATTTTTTATACGGGAACATAACTCAGTCTAATTCTTGCATTGGGGTATTTAAGGCGAACAAACACCGAACGTTATCGCCGAGGCACAGCAGAGAATACCCCAATTTAATCTCAATACTGAGATAACTTAAATGATAAGATGGAATATATATGTAAATATAGCTTTTATGGGTGAACGCGTAAGACTTAACATATATGTCAACTTTGAGAAGAAGAAATTTTCTGAAAGTGGCCGGGAATCGAACGTGAGTCTTCCGCTTCCCGTTAGGTGCTTCAGCTAACTGCGCTACCTCGCTAGTCTACTTTTTCATTCTCGAATAGGGACAGTTGCGTAGAGTAAGGGTTAACTGGGAACTTAGAAACGGCGAAGATCAAAATTTGCCACTGCATCTTATGGAGCCAAAGATACATGTACCAACATTTTCCTGAAAACCAAACACCAATTTTAAATATTAGGGGCTGGAAGAGTCTTGGCGTGGTATCGATTAAGTTTCCATACAGAGCAGAGAAAATGGATAACATATCTTGATGAGAGTTCTATTCCAGCTATAACCGTTTCTGAGCTACAAAAGGTTGAATAAATTTGACAACGTACAAACTAGTCAAGTTAATAAGGACATCTTAAAAACTGCTTAAACTCATCAGACCACCGTCAAAAGGTTGTTATTACTTCAGTCTGAAAGACAACGACGGCGCTGGACGATGCATCCGAGTTGGAAACTGAAGTGGATCTTTTATCTCCACAGACGTTTTTGTCTGAACCAAAATGGTTCTGTATAAAACAAAAGAAGATGAGAGATTTTTAGAGAAACCAAATTTTCTGCCGTTAGAAGACAGAGCATCTGGACATAGTTCTGACAGAGCGATGGAACCAGAATGAGTAATCCTCAAGGAGGACCAGATGTTGATCGTTAACCAATACAAAGAATATCCCTTTTTCTTACTCATTGGGTGTGATAGATTACTTCCCTTCAAGAAAAGAGTTCAAGGGAAGCAATAAATCTTTAAGAGTCACCTTAATTTCGCCGGAGAGCTATCCCTTGGCCAACTCCAAGCATATGATTAGAAGAGTAGGGAAGGAGTGACCACAAAAAGGTCAGAATGCAAATGTTGACGATGTGCCATGCAAAAGGTACCAACCCGCCTGTGACAGTCAATAGTGGTTTACATATTTCCATATTTCTATAAATATATAGACATTTATCTGGCTTCTATAAGTTTTTAGGGGTTCACAAATATTATAGAATGTTTAGATGCATAATGTTGGGAAAATTAACTGCAATGTTTGAGTGTGGTAACTAGAAAATACGTAATTTTAAAATTGAAATATTAATTTCTAACCAAACATTTTTCCAAGTTTTAGAAAGCAAATTAAAATTATGTATTTATAAATATATCAGAAACAAGTTGTCTTTGCCAATGATGCAACGGTTTTACAAGCCTGTTCTTCCCAAATGCTATTTGTTTGCAGAATTTTGTCCCTCCCTACCTCCTGGAACATTTTGATGACTTCTATCGAATACTAGTCCATCCTTCCAAGTGGAGCAATGGAACGATTATGGGCGAGTACCGCAGGACGATCGCAGGAATGTTTGCCGACTCTGACGCAGCGTCCTGACCTCAAGGAAAAGCCTGTAGAAGTGTCGCTCTGTTCCGTTGAAGAGGAGGTGTCATATCACGCTCGCAAAAATAGGAACTGGACAATAAGAAAACGGTTAATTCATCAATTCGTTTCATAATCATTTCCTCTGGGAGAAAAATGAGGGTAAATGCATCATAAATACAGCTTCATCGACACCGATTTCGGAGCACCGGTGCGCTGTCTGCATGAAACCTCTGCACCGAGCCACAGCCAATGATGACAGCGTCGAGGCACTGTTCCCTGGGGCTGTTTCTGGTGGCAATTTGCCGCTTCACCAACTTGCTTGGATAGACCTTTTTAAGTTTGCTTTTTTTTTGAAAAGTGACTTTTTTATTGTAATATTGGTATGGGAGGAGTTGTTAGTAATTAATTTGAGGGCATTCTGATTAATAATATTAAGAAAAATTCAATCCGTAAAATGTCTGATTAATATAGTTGTTATTATTTTTATTCAAAGTTTTTCGTGAAATAAAAAATGAACATATAAATATATCTTGACTTTCTTCGGATGGCAAGAAAACAAACTTTCGTTCTTTTAGACGTTCGTTGTTTTAAGTCTCGAACTCTTACGATGATTCAAGTACCTACTTTTAATATGCAAATGGTTAATGTTTTACATTCTAATGTACTCCTTCTCGTAAATAACGCAACGAATGTTGTTTACATTGGTTTATATGAAAAGAATTTCTCTCCTCTCTCTCGTACTAATTATAAGAGCATTCAAAGCACGCTTTCGCCCATAAGAATTGAAATAACAATAGGATTTCGAGGTTTAACAATATAATGGGTTGGCATGGCAACATCCCAATTAAATGCCAAGATTTCCCCAAAATATGTGAGTTATATGTTTAACGTGACAAATTTCGAAATGTAGGCGAGAAAAGATGAACAAAATAAACATCTTCATAGCATTTGAGTTTGAGCCGTATCGCTGCATTAAGTAAACTACTTGGCGAGCCGCGTGTCTGAGAACCCTGATCTGCATCATTCCACTTGTCGAACTGGGAAAATATATAATCAATCCTTTATTATCAGAGCATCGGAAAATGGAAAGTATCCGAGAGATCATGAGATGCGAAAGTCGGTTCAATTTGTTACCAGCTGATTTTAAAATCTATTTATCAATTATCACGCAGCATATGCGAAGTTAAGACTTTCATCGTATATTCTGATATTTTCCGAGATATTTAGCATAAATTATAATTTTGCGACTATCCGGGGTTTCCAAACTGTGCTCAACATAAAGTCCATCCATAGCCATTTGCACGCGATATCGCGATATCTTCGGCCTCGTTTCCGTGGCCTTCGCACGAAATCGAGAGGGTTACGTGTCTATTGAAAACCAATTAATACAACTGTATTCCTATATATTTGAGTTGTCAAGAAAAAATGAAACTACCCTTTATTTTCTCTGTTTTCACTTAGGACAGATAAGAAAAGATTGTTTTGCCGCTTCTAACAAATAATACTTTGCATCAAAACCACTCCTCTCTTTCATGATATGTGTTCTTGAACAAGTTTCAACTTGCAAACAACCTTTTCATCTAATATTAGTAAAACAGAGAAAGCTCTAATGCAATATGAAGGTTCATTAATGGTCACTTCGGGTTTTGCACGCCGTATCAATAAGTCGTAAGAAGATCGTAAAACCCTTTAGTAGACAATAATTACGTTGGGTTTTTGAAATCAAAGGGTTTAACAGTCTTTGGAAAGAAGACCATCACAATAAAACGTATTCAATAAAGAACAGATTTATATTTCATCAAGTATTATAACCTTGTATAATTCTAACACATCAAATAAATGTTTTCCGAGTGAATATCACACTTTTATGGACAAGGCAATCTTTAAATGCTGTGTAAACTTATAAAGGTCCATCAGATAGAGATCAACCACGAGATCTTACGTCGAATTCATTGATTTGATGATTACATATTTGTAAGTGCAATTTTTTAAACTTTCATTGGTTAACAAACGCAAGGTAGTTCGAGTTAATTACCCTAATCTCATATTCGCAACTGAAGACAAGAAATAATGTACCTTTTAAAAACTCATCGGGTCATGTACAATCGAATTCTAGCGACGAAATTATTCGTTGTCCGCTAAAATATACATCTCATGAATACGAATAGGTATCAAGGAAACCGGGTCAATGACTATTTAAAGTTAATTATTATGGATTCTATAATTGTAATTTTGCAACCACTAGTGCAATTTTTAGATATGCGATGCCATTCGAGAAATTTTCAACCAGCGCCAAAAACGATGCACAGCGGATAAAAGTGTGAGGTATGAAGTCAACATTTTATTAGGCTACTTTCTGTAAAGTCAATTTCAGTGGTTGGATACTACTACATTGTAAAACCAACTAGAAAAGTTTGATTGATGCAAAGAGGAAACAATGCAGCCATTAGATATGATGTAATATGTGATATTATAAATATTTAACAAAACTCATTCAGTGATATACAAACATATTTGTTCGACTATTATCGAAAAGTCGAGGATTGCCTTTGTGGAACTAACTAATATTAATGATGAAAGGAGAAAAAAAACTCATTCCACAATATCAACTAGGAAGGGTACTAAGTTTTATTCTCCTTCCGTTATATATATATTCATATATGTAATATATGGCTAGGTGATTTAAAGTTATTTTATAGAAAACTTTTGAGAAAATTCTTGATGAAATTAATTATTCGTTGTGAATATGATGAGAATGACACCTTATGACGCCCTTCATGCATATTTTAACCGGTTGTGTGGCTAAGATATGGAATAAATTCCTTAGGACGGTTTAAATTTATGTGGAAGTTTAAATTAGGTTTTCTCGAAACATACTTTCTTATATATATATATATATATATATATATATATATATATATATATATATATATATATACGAGCAATGTTTATAATTTTTATAATTCATATTCTAAAAAGATTATTTCAAACTACTAAACAAAAACACTGAACAAATTCGTCGTATATTGCCGAATTTATGCGACATTTACATAAATAAATATCCTAAACGAAAATTAGCTCGAATTTTTTGTGCATATTAAGTTAATATGACGTGGACGGTAAGGAGGAAGGAGGAAAAATATTTAGAAAGTTTTGAGATGTGGGTATGGAGAAGAATGATGAAAGTGAAATGGACAGAGAGGAAGAGAAATGAAGAAGTATTAGAAATGGTGGGAGAAGAAAGGATGCTAATAAAAACAATCAGGAAAAGAAAAACAAATTGGATAGGGCACATATTGAGAAGACAGTGTTTACAAAGGAAAGGAAGGAAAGAAAAATTAGTGGAAGAAGAGGAAGAGGGAGAAAAAGAATAGGAATATTAGATAATATAAAGCAGGGATATAATACTTATAGAGGTATAAAAGAGGCTTCTAGGGAGAGAGAGAAATGGAGGCAGCGATTCAGTTAAAACCTGTCTTCGGACAGAAGCATGATGATGATGATGATGATTAAGTTAAAAAACTTTTTGGCAAATTACACATCTTTATCTGAAAAATGACTACATGAAAATGGTCAAAGCAAACCTTTGGCGGATTATTATTATTACGGCCTTTTCTTTTCGACTCAATTTAATGATCAATGAAATTCTCAGATTGATGTAAAATTCTGCGAAGCAAAGATTGTTTTAATCTAAAATCGTTAAAGTAATCATTTATTTTTTGTATCAATGAAAGCGATGATTTCCTTCGAATGAGAGTTATGTCGACTAATTTAATACTTAATTGAGGAACAAAATTGTAAATAAATCAGTGCAATAAGCTTCGAGAACAATTGGAATGAGTAAATGCCAATAAAATCATCTAACGGTATGTCTAATTGGAATATATCCTTAAAAGCAATAGTGAATATAGAGAACCACTTCCAAAAAACTTTTTTCCGCAAGATTCTCTGATTAAATACTGCTTATTTATTTAATATTGGTAACTTGAAACGTTTCCAGTTATTGTCACAAAGGAAGCCATAAGTTTCTCTAAGGAACCGCCCATATATGACGTCACGCACTGATGGGGGGTCCGACTTTTCCACCCTTAGAAGGCAGCATTACGCTTATGGTGTGCGCAGTTGTCAAATTTCCCCAGGGCTATACGTTTATGCCTTCGTCCCGTATTATACGCTAAAAAATAAAACTAATAATTTAATGTAGATCACTGGATGCCAATACATGTGAATGTTTTATCATAATTATTGGTTAATCTTATCGCTTAATTATATTTGGTAATTAAAATTAACAATATTATATTCGTGAGCTATTTGCAACCTAATCATTTTAAAACAATAAAAAAATTGTCGGAGTAATTTACAGTTAAAAAGAATAATATTATCTTTAGGAATCACTACGTCACTCATTGAGGACACTCCTTCCGTAGTGGAGTATGTCGAAGGACATAACACGTCAAACAATCACTTGCTTTAAACTCTCATACAAGACCGTTTCATTGTGTCAAACATTGGGATCTTCTCCCTTGGGAAAAATCTTCGGCACTTGTCCCGAAGGACAATTCCGTTCCTTCATAATTCGCACATGTTACAGAGGAACCAAAAAGCTGACACCTATTGACCTTCTCCCTTAGAAAAATCTCAGTGCAAACCTCTCGTCTATTCATTTAAACGTCATAAATTATCCTTGTTGAAGATTTGCAAACGAATTTATACCTGTGTTTACTTCCAAGGAAACCTCTTTCTTCACAGGTTGGGAGGTAAAGGGTAGGGTTTTAAATTATTTTCTGCGTCTCATTTCTTCGGGGTATTTTTTGAGGCTTCAAAACTGCCAGCTTCGTTAAGCGTTATATTTTTAGCTGCCCGTATATACGAGGTAATCATAATTTTCCCTTGGTTATAGTTTTAGTTAGTTGCATTCTTAATCCCTCAACGTCGTCCTGCGTACTCAGGACGAGAACATCACATGTGGTCGCCCTGCGTACTGAGTACGCCGCGGAGATCGCTAGTCCTTTTTTTAACGCAATACATTTTATTAATTCTGAAAAAACTTGATATATTTCAAAACAGTAAACTTGGGCCTCCTTATTGTGCGTAATTCTGCAATTGTTACTGTATTTCCTTTTACCTTAATTACACGTTAAATTTTGTAGTCGAATTTTCGCGTAGTTACGCGAATTGAGACTTTTAAAAACCCTTATTCAATGCTGAGATGAACCTAACCTCTGTACTAAAGCTGCTGTGTAGTGGAAGGGGATTAGGCACTGTTTAACTGCTCTGTGACGTCTCTTACTCTTGAGATGAATATTTTTTTTCTTGTGTGTCAACATTTGAGAGCTATATGGAAAGGGAGGAGGAAGAGTCTTCGGGTCTGGGCGCGTGCTTGGTTCGGCATTTCTTGAGAAAAATTTAATGAGAGGGAGAGAGAAACCAGCGGCGTACTAATAGGTACCGCAACCCCCGCAATGCGAAGGGGGGGGGCGAGATTTAGGGGCCTCCCAATCATTCAAACCGCACTGACGAAGGCGTCTTGACGCCCGCTTTAAGAACCCGAAAAATGGAATTGCGACTTCTACAATACGGCTTTATAACGCTGAGAAGAGGCATTTCTCGGCACGAAAACCAGTGCAAGATATAGGCTACAATTATATGCCTTCAGACGTCTCTCGGTCTTATGCCAAGGTATTTTCTCATGAGTCATCACTTCTTGAGTGTTAAGTATAGCTAGGAAAGATTATTATGCTTATTTGTGAATACTGTGTGTATTTACTTATTAAGTGAAGTATGAGTTCTGCGTCCACTGTTCAGACTCTAAAGGATGACGACTTGACTTCAATTACCGGTCGGTTCGGCGGTCACTACTTTAGGCCGACAATTTCTTCATGATGTCAGCTTTCATATATAGGTAGGTACATAAGTAGATTTTGGTTGACGTGCAGCCCCCTCCATTTCGACACCACGAGCCTCCCCTGATGGCACGTATTATTTCGCAGATCGTATTTACCCAGTAGGCAGTGGTTCTCAAACTTATAATTGTCGCGCCCCCCCTGAATATCATGCGGGCCCCTTTGAATTGAAAACAGTAAATATAAGAAACTTTATTGCAAATGTCTTCATGTTATGTAACGATTGTTAAATAGAATTAACTCCTTGACCACAAAAATTCAAAATTAGAGACACACAATGAAAAAGGGGGAGGAAAAGCAGGAAAAGGCTAAAGACAATAAAAATTATAAAATTACAGATTTATGGGTTGTTACTCCACGCCAGGGACCTGATATCACTCACACATTCACTCACTTAATCGCACAAGCACTAATCCTAAAGGTGGAAAGGAAACGAGACCGGTTTTGCGAGAAATTACTCTGCGCCAGGGACCCAAAAAATCACACCGTTGCTAGACGGTTTCTGAGTCAGTATGACAGCGACAGGGATATACTAAGCAACCACAGACACGCATACGTACACGCCAAGAGGTAAAGGAAAAAGAGGGAAAGGAACGGGGATATAATTCTAGGTTTACGGGAGATTAAACCACGCCAGGGACCTAGTATAGCACACAGTGGCCTGTAGGTTTATGTGCCTTCCGGCAACGACAGGGACCTAACAGACGAAACAATCACGCACCCAAGCACTCGAATACACGCACACAAGATCTCTAAATATGAGTTAACGTACTAAATACGTATTTAGAGAGCAATGCTCTCATCATCAGTAGCTGATGTGTAATGAGGGGTGGGAGTGTTGTAGGCGGTATTTATATGTTTATGTGCTGAAGTGAAAGGATGGAAAAGAGGTTCAGCCGTTACAACGTACAGAGGTGAAAGTGGGATCGGGCCGCGGTCGTTATTCATAACGGAATTTTTGTGTATGCTTTCGTATACGTCTAGTTTGTTTTGGTTGGTTACAGATTTTACAAGAGTGATTGGATGGCGGTGTGATTTTTTGGGTCCGTGGCGCAGAGTAATTTCTCGCAAACCCGGTCCCGTTTCCTTTCCACCTTTAGGATTAGTGCTTGTGCGATTGAGTGAGTGACATCAGGTCCCTGGCGTGGAGTATCAACCCCTAAACCTGTAAGTTTATAATTTTTATTGTCTTTTGCCTTTTCCTGCCTTTCCTTCCCTCTTTCATTGTGTCTCTAATTTTGAATTTTACAGTCAAGGAGTTAATTCTATTTAACACCAATTTTGCCGTAGTCTCCATCTTTACTTATTTATGGCGATTAATAATATTTATAAGAGCGTTTTTCCAAAATTTTCATTATTCGTGAAAACTTCATTTTTCGTCATTGAACCTTGCATCAAAAGTAATTTTGTGGCTCCCTGGGGGGCCGCGGTACACAGTTTGAGAAACACTGCTCTAGGGGGCCGTTCAAGTGTTAGGACAGCAAATGTTTAGCTATTTTAGACCACCCGTCGCCTCTTGTCACCAACTGTCAGAATTTGGGTGATCCCCTCCTCTCGTGTTACATAAGATTTCGTTGTGCCTCCCGCCCGGTGGCGTAGCGGGTACCTCCGCGGGGGGCGGCCCACACATTTTCCGCTACGCCACTGCTCCCACTCTTCTCAATAAAATTTTGAAAATACATACTCATGCATGGCAATACTTTCTAATGTTTTCTTAAAGAGTTGCAATGCATTTTAATGCTATTTAAAGCACAATGAGAAAATATTTATCGGAGAAAACAATATAAAGTTGTGTATACCGAAAAATCAGTTAAATATGGCGAAAAGAATCCTAATGTCGAGCGAAACGCGAGTGACGAGCAGGTGGAAGCCTGCTGTGGACGAACTGTTGAGATAGAAAGTAAAAAATATCTTAAATAAAAGCCTTACGTAAGCATTGGTCATACCCCACTCCCCAAATTAGCAAACGTCAGCTTTTCCTAGACCCCCTTCCCCCTTAAGAGGGTTAATCACAGACGCCAGGGGCTTAGCTCCTACACTTGGAAATTTTGTCACTACCTAATGTCCCATGTGAAAAAGGGGTCTTTGAAGTGCACCGACATCGTACACTACACGGAATCAACGTCTTCACTTCCTTTCCAAAGCAATATTTTTCATATCTTTTAGCTGTAAAATATCATCGATCTCGGCCGAGAATCGAACCCGCAATGCATGAAACCATTGACGAGTATTTAAACCACTGCTCCAGCGGCGTCGACCGATAACTGTAATTTAATAAAAAAACTCAATGTCATCGAGTAATAAATAGGTCTTATTTTTCTTGTGTCTCTATGACATTATAAGGATTGTTATGCATAACATAATATTTTGAACCCATTTCTCCAAATGGATTAAAGTTAATAAAAGAAACATCTATTACTACAATATTTTACAATTTCAATCTTTTCAAAATAACAGCAGCGTTTGTGTGAGGGAGGGGGGAATTCTTCATTAATATACAGGCAATGATAAGTAATTCAACTAGGAAAATATTTAAGATATTCATATCGGGGCTCCGTACTATTTGCTACCCCCCCCCACAGATTTTCCGGTACGTCACTGAGAGAAACACTTATCTGATTGCACAGACAAGCTCATTCAAAAGGATTGTGTAATTCAGAACGCAATGTTATATTGTTATATTAAATATCTTTTGCAAATTTGTATTTGGGGAGGGGTCAAGGCTTTGTGACGTCATATATGGGGGGTCGAGTTTTTGTGACGAAATATGACGAGAGGAGGGGGGGGGGCAAAAATCCGCCAAAATTCGTGATGTCATTTATGGACCCTAAGTACAAAAATATTTCTCCCTAAAGGTCCAAGTATTTGCTACACTTTTGTCTTAGGGTTCATTAAATCTTACAATTCATAAAACATCAGTTACTTCAGATCTGATTAGCGAATATTAATAGGGAACATTAAAGTCCAATTTTTTTCTAAAATGCCAAAAAAGCAAGAGAGATTTTACAATACGCCACTGAACATTTTCGCTATTAAATTTAGATAGACAAAGTTTATAATATTACTTTTTAATGCCCAAAATTTTCTGATGCCTTAAAAGTTTCTCAACGTTATGACTCAGAAATCTATAATTTTCGTAGTGTGAACCAGAATTTTATGTGCTGACGGTAGAATTCAATCTTACTTAAAAGTGAGCCGAATTTGCTGTTTGTCGTATTTTACATTTATATATATATATATATGGAATAAAAATAATATTTTTATTCAATAGTTTCCTAGAGATGTAATCTAGGTAATGAAGCTTTCTATACCAAGGTGTATATGCCTGAGTTTTTAAACCCATATTTTTGTTTAATGTAAACAAGAATAAATCGAGTGAATAAAATGGGATATCTGCATCTATATTTCTTAGAGGTACTTAACAGTAAACGACGGAGATCGTGAAATCCGATTAACTCCTAAATTTAGGATAGGCTTGGACTTTCTCCTACAGTAGTGTTCGTTGCATTAAATAAAATCGTAAAGTGATTTTCTGAGAAATTTCTGCACATATTTACAATCGAAGATACATGAATTGTGCGTTTAACAATAGATATTAAATCTCTCTCTTTACGATTGTATTTATTCGTTGTTCAGGGATCAGCTGCGCTAAAATAATCAAAATTGCTCAAAATTTCGTAAACTGCACACATGAAGTCTTAAAACTTCGTAGCTTTATATAATTGGGAGCCTTAAGGGAGGAAAATCTTTGTTTTGGCAACGATCGATTAAGCGAAGGCTCGCATTATAAAAATAATATATCCGTAATTTCAGGCAGCTGTCTCACAGATCCGGCCGACAGGCTCCGATTTCAATTCGATCTGTCGAATCTCTCTCGACCGGATATATCTTCTCCCGTCCGACGAGTTCGCCTCGTCGCGGCTGACACCTTTTTGACGATCCTTCTAGCCCCCACGCCGCCTCCAACCTCTACGTCCCCGCTCTCCTTCGAAACGCTCTCCAACATTTCCTCCAAGATTCGAACCGTAGACTCCGGGGTGCCGGCGGAATCCCTCCGCGTCGGTATGGGTTTGGGTGGGTGCCGTCTGGTGATCCTTCCGTTGGTGACCTCCACCTTAGTGTACGTGTTCCCTCTGAGCACCATGTATATCTCTGGAGGCTCTTCTCTTTCCGTCTTCGCTTCCCACGGATGGCAATCTGTGGGAAACAGCAGGAGAGAGTGAGCGCTTTCTCGGTTATCCGGCGCGGATGGGACGCAGCGCCAAGTGGATGGCTGCTAAAGAGGGGGGAAACTCCTCTTCCACACTATTGCCCACGAAAACTTGACTTTTGAATGTCTAAATTCGAGCCAGTTGAAACGAAGCTCAAACTCAGTCCTAAAATATTACACACAGAATGAGATTGGCTATTATTATAATACTGAAAACAAGTCATACAGATATGGAACGATGTCACAATGTGTGACATTGTTGCCGCCAGTAATGCCAACCTTGGAATTAATAGTAAATAAATCACGTGGTCAGACAGAGGAAAAAATTGGGCTCTTCATAACGTCGTCAAAATGAAATGGGTCATTTCCCAAAATTAAATGAATAATTGTCAAAATATCCCGGAATACAATTTTCTTTGTGTGTTTATGCGAATTAGCCTCCTGGGCAATTATCGCAGTACTACGCGATTCTACAAAGAAGAGAACCCGGTATTAGCCTAGTCATCTGCGAAGACCACCAAGGGGACCGAATGCTTAAGTCCCTACACAAGCCGGATTTGAATCCGGGACTGCTGCGTGAAAGGCCATCGCTCTAGCCACTCCGCTACCGCATATAGCGTCCCGCGAAAATATAGTTTTACGGTCGGCCACCGACCACCTCTCCCCAATCCTCTTACATCATCCGATGGCGTTCGTCCAGCAAAAATAATTTAGCGCTTCACCTTTCTACAGAATAATACTTGATATTTACGTTTTATGGTTCGATTTATACGTTTTAGGTTATCAATATATTAATGCTATTTACGTGCAGTTTTGTTGTTTTCGTATCAACAGTTACTCTCATAGGCCCAATAGGTGAGCGATAGGTGGAAGTGGGAATAGAGTCTGGGCAGAGGCGGATGGCGAATTTTCATGGCTCTGGGCTGATTTTTTTTGGACCCCTCAACATAAACATAATAAAATAACAATAAATAATAATAATAGATGATAACGTTAATAATTACAAGAGTATTTAATCACAAAACAATGAAATATTCAATTACATTCACGTTTTTCTTACATTAAAAAAACAATTATAATTAACAAAATAGAAAATAGGAACTATATAGGAGCAATTTAAAAGATATATATTTCTATATTTATATAATTATCGATTTATTTATATTATATCATCCTTCTAGCCTTTAAATTACTATAATTTTCTAGTACCTTCGTATGTTAATGACATAATTATATCACTCTCCGTTGATAATAAATCTAATCAAATACATATATTAAAGAGAATTCTATCCTTCTTTCTGTGTTTGCACGGTTTGCATATTTGCAGCACATTTTTCATTTGCATTTAAAAATCACTTAGAATTGCGATATGAATAGGGGACTTGCACCAAACGACGCCTAAAAGAACGGATATTCATTTTCCAGCCAACGATTTTCGAATACGCGCCGAATCGTTCCACAAAATCGTTATTAACACGAAAATTTGGCTAAATTTTAGACGACAAAATTTCGTCGTCAAGAGTGACAGCATTGTTGCTAATCTAGAAAAATTACGTCTATATCTAAAAGCAATGACAATAACTTATATATTCTATTTGAAATAAATTATGAGAACTCTTCTTATATATTTTGGATTCATTTTAATCGAAAGGGAAGTAATGATGGCTTAATTTGAACGATAGGTTTGTTTACTGCAGTGCCATTTCTAAGGCGTGGAAGAAATGCGAACGAATATACGACCGCTAATATTTTAATTAGCTTTTTGTTTTGTTTACCTTGACGACGAAAGAACTTAGTAAGTAGCTTTTTTAATTCACACATTTTTGGTAATCACTATAAATGCACCGGCCATGCGTCATATATCTTGCTTAATTATCGAAAGAAATTAATCATAATCATCGTCAATATAGTAATTAACTGTAAAATTTGCAAACGAAAAGATATATTCAATGTACGCGTGAAGTATCTTCCTATTTGAAATGTTGAATTGCTCATCATTACAATGCATTGGAGTCCTTTCTGACTTAAAGTTTTTACGCTACGTGTTTATTTGTTTTAAATTTACATAAATTTTTTCACAAATTTTCAATCGGTTTTTGTCTTTCATAATTTCGTTTCATTGCAATCTCTTTATAAAATGTCGAAAAATAGGAAAAAACTAATAGAAACTTAAAATATGAGGGAAAAGAATGGAAGAGAGAAAAGGAGGAAGAATGGGAAGTGCCTTAAATTTAATATTTAATCCACACATACCTGTCATATTGATGGGCTTTTATACTAGTATAAGTAATTTAAGCTTTTGTTGGACATTGTTCATCTAAATTTATTTTTAATACAAGTGAAGATATAAAAATGAATTTTTATAACCAACTTTTATATATAAAGGTTGGTGGGTTGATGAACTTATGGCTCAATTTTCATCAGTGTGACAACTCCTTCAGCCATAAAAATTTACTAAAATCCCAATGCATTTCGCCCACTAAGTGGGCATCTTCAAGGGCGAACTTGTAACGACAGTGACTGAAAGTCAGCTGTGAGGACAATGAGGATTCGGGTGTTGAGGGGAACTAGTTCGAAAACACAAACTCAAAAAAACAGTGACCAACACTACCACCTTCAAAATCGAAAACAAAAAAGATAACAAATATATAAAATTACCTTATTTTCCACCTCTAAAAAAGGCTTGGATAAGATTTTCAAACAAAAGAAATATTCAACTGTTTACCCACACAACTTAAAAAATTTATTAGGCGGTACTAAAGACAAGACAGAAGAGTTAAACAAATCTGGGATGTATAAAATACAATGTTCGCATTGCGACAAACAATATATAGGCCAAACAAAAAGGAAAATAATCACACGGTTGAAGGAATATCTAGCACGCTACAAATACAATCGCCTTGAAATATCGAGCGTAGCCAAACATATAGTCGAAACAGGACACAGTATAAATGTGAACGGCATAAAATTAATTATTTCGTCTAACAACTCACACAACTCCTTGGAAAACTTACACATTTACAAAAATCGTCAAACAGTCATGAATACAGACACGTAATTCAACAGAACCTTGTAAAAACTGACGGATAATCATAAAATCGACGCCTAAAAAGTTTTTCGAAATTCTTTTGTTTTTCGTTCCCCTCAATACCCGAATCCTCATTGCCCTCACAGTTGACTTTCAGTCACTGTCGAGAGAAGATGCCCACTTAGTGGGCGAAATGCATCGGGTTTATAATAAACTTTTATGACTTAAGGTGTTTTCCCACCGATGATAAACTTTTATATAGTTAATACTTTAATATGAATTAACTCTAAAATATAATTATGATAACCTTGCTGCTTGCATGTGCGAAAAATTTGCAAAAGTGTCTACCAGCTCTTGATTGACGTGGGGGTCTCTATATTTCACCTTTAATCTTTTTACAGTTGAGAGAATGTCAGACAGAAATAGAGAACTCAGTGACAAACGTAAGAATGTTTGGTATATATGTAGTAAGAGGTTTGATAGTATCTTTTGTTTCATTAATGGAAATACTAACTTATACATTCATATTGCATAAAATCAACGAAAATATACTGCTATTTCATAGTAATTCAGCTTTAGATACTAGTAGGGGTGAAACTTGAATATTTCATATTTTAGTCACCTAACTTAAATGACAAAAATAATAAATTGTATAAGTATAGTTAGCTGAAGAATTGATTAGCTACAACACAACACTTTAAAATGTTTTAATTAAATTTGTTCAAATTAACATCCTTTACAACAATATTACCTATCTTAAATACTGAACAAAGGAATATGATACATAAATGTGAGGGCTTTTAGAAAAATGCAAGAACAACTAGTCTTAAAGGCCTATAATTAGAAAAGATTTCATTCCAAGTAAAAAATAAGCCAAGTGAACAGTTTCAAAGAATAAAATTATGTTGATGGCACAAACTACATAAACAAATATAGTCGTCTAAATTAGTTTTCAAATGAATTTTCAATGTGAACTATTCCGAGAAGATCGCATTAATGATTATTAATAGTATTGCAATACGAATGTGATTATAATGTAATAATAAAAAAATGCATTTATAAGGCAATACTATCAGAGGAGCGATAAGAATTTAATAATAATAATAAAATTCATCAAAAGCTTACATGTACCTTGATTTTCCAGAAGTAATTCTTAATGAAACTCATAGGGAAAACAGTTTTTAGAATAATCTTAAATGAATAAAGATAAAATGTTTTTAAGATAAATAAACACTTACTATCAATAATAATTACGATAAATAAAAACCTACAGTGGGGGACTGTCAAAATATTTAATTATATATTTTTTAAATTCTTTGTAATTGACCTAATTACTCTCTTTGAATATTTTTTTGTTAAATCGTCTTCATTATGCAAAAAAATGTTTAAAATAACTCTTTTAAATATCCCGCGAAAACGGCATCCTGGTTGGAGAGAGAAGTATTGTCTGGTACCTCAGTGCTTAAATACAACGATTAAAACCCCGAGAAAATTGTTCTTCACGCTACCGAGCTCCTTGGGAGGAAATAAGAAGCGGAGAATATTGTGGTTGAAAGCCATGAGGAGATTCGCATCCGATATATCGGAATGTACAACTGCATTTGTCTGCGAAGATCATTTTAATCTTAGTACTAGTTATATGTATGTACGTAATTTTATTGCTTCGTATTTTAGTTTATGACTTACGTCGGCAATACATTGACTTGATACATATATTTCTGGAGAGCGTTGAAAGAGTAAATTATATTTTTATGTTTCAAAGATTAGCATATATATTTTAACAAAACCTCCATAATATAATATACCCATTCTAAATACGCAAGATCAAACTTACGGAAATCGGTGGGCTATGGGTTTATTAAGCAAATAATTACTGTTGCAGTGCATATATTTAAGTACCAAGTTTTTAAGCAAGTACTTTTACATATGTTACATATTAAGTTAGCTCTGTAATTTAAATATTTTAATAAATTTGTTCCCATAATATCCACGACAGCATGGTATTTCGAAGGACCACGTTTTGCTAAATAAAGGCAGTCATGGCACTCCACAGACGTGACTAAATGTTCTTCTTCATCTACAACTACACTCACTTCATAACCTCTTTATCTTATTCTGTGCTCAGGGTAAATCTTGCCTTTAACAATACATATTTTTCCTTCTCGCTTCAGTTTAACAAATCCAACAGCATTACTAACATAGTCTTTTCTCATTGACCTCAAAGGGAGAAAAAAGCCATAGAAGCAACGATGAAATTCGCGACATTTACAAAAGAGACATGCAGTTATTACAAACACTTCTACAGTTTTTCATTTAAGAAGTATAGGTAATAACTAAGGCAGATAGACACTTAAAACTACAAACTTCACCACATTTCCTATATACAAGATACATGGAAACTAAGTTTATTCACATTAATTTTGTATATTTGTCAATATTTCACCTGATGATTCTGTAAAGGCAGATGATGGTGATTATTCACCGAAACCGGTCGTGTTTTACTTAATATATTTTGTGGAAATTAGCAAAAATTTAATATAAATAAAAAATACTATCTAGCATTGTTCATGTTATTTTATTGTGAAATTCCACGAAGTCACGGCCTTATACTTATCTAACTAAATTTTACTTACTAGATACTACGACAGTATGGGAAATTATACATAAATAAATATTCTATAATATTAGTTAAAACTATTGTTGTTTTATTCATTTGATATGGGAAAGCTGTATTAAGGCGTCAATCTATCTTTTACATATCTTCTGCGTTTCAGTCGAAATAATAGTACTATTACAATAACTGAAAATAAAAGCGCTACATAGAACTTGTTTTACCAATTAAATGTAATACAAACCTATCTGCCTTTACTCCACACATTTCAGCATCTGAATATTGTTCCCTACGACTTCCAATGTACCGCAAAAACCCTTCATATGCCATTTTGCAAAACACAAAGCGAAATAAATGCAGGAAGGTGCAGTACTTTCACCAATATTTCTTCTAAGACGCCGGATAGAGGAAAACAACAGATTTATGTCTTTTAAGCTACTACTTCTATATCAGTACAATGGCTTTTAGCACGGCCAGGATGCTCGTGGGATGCGCTGACGTCACTAAACACTCGGCAAACTTCGGCTATCAATCGGATGTGATCGGGTTTGGCATTAACTCGTCCATTTTAAATAGGTTTTTTATAAATATCTGTTAAAATTTAACGAAAAACTTTATATTTGTCTATAACAGTAGCCATACAATACAACTTCATAAAAGTTTCGATATTTGACAGTCCCCCATTATCAGCAGATATAACCCTTCAAAAATCTTAGGAATGCTGGTATCAATACAAATCCACAGTAAAATAAAGTTCTCTTACGCCATCAACAATTACAATAGTTTGTTTAATGTCGTTGGTATGATTGACGCTTGTCTATCTTCCCACGCGATTTAAATGCACATTTATTGCAGTGGCAGGCCAATGATCTGGTGACCGAGGTGACTAAATTACTCGTATTATGCGTGAGGTCATTCGGACCCCTGCAAGCAGCTTTGGATTTTTTTTTCAGATTAGACGGGGTCCAAAACACACACACACATATGTATAGCGAAGTTAATATAAAAGTTGGTAAAATAGCCATTTTTGAAGATTACCTTTCTGCCTCAGTGCGTTATAGGTAATGTTAAATATATTTTCAAGTCAGTATAAAGATTACTGTTACATTACCCCAATATCGATACTGAGGTTCGATATATATATATATCGATACTATACAGGATTTTTCAAATTCCCAGACACATTACAAAACATCGCTACACTTGAATGGTGCAGAGGATGCTAACATGCGACCTGCCGATAGAAAGAGAAACTTTCCAAGTTTATTTCTACATGCTGCGGGCGGTTAGTTTCGTCGGTGGCCGCCAGGGTGCAGATTAGTACATCACCACATCGTACGAGGTTTAGTTGAGTGAAAATGGCAACGCTAGCAACAAAGAAGGCATTTTGCGTGCTTGAGTATGCTCGAACTGAGTCGATCGTGACGGTGCAGCGAGTTTATCGGAAAGGATCAGCCGGTGAGGAACGGCATAAAGCAGTGGTATGAAAAATTCCAGCATGACGGGTGCCTGTGTATCGCAAAATGCCCAAACGATCAGGCCCTTCGGAGGAGATGGTGGACCGTTTGAGGGAGTCGTTTCAACACAGCCCCCGTTAGTCCACTAACCGAGCGAGTGTAGAGCTGGACATTCCGCAACCTACCCCGTGGCGAATTCTTCGTAAGCGTCTGCGGGTTAAGCAATACAGGCTGCAGTTACTGCAGGCAATAACCGATGAAGACAAGACCCTCCGTTTTCAGTTCTTTAGCGACATACAGCACCCCTTGGAGGAAGACGGTTTCGCTGAAAAACTGATTTTCAGCGACGAAGCTACGTTTCACGTTTATGGGAAGGTGAACAGTCACAATGTGCGGATATGGTGTAGTGAAAACAAACATGCCACAATTGAACACATTCGGGATTCACCGAAACTGAACTTTTTCTGTGCCTTGTCCAAAGAGAAGGTGTACGGGCCATTCTTCTTCGCCGAGGCAACCGTCACTGGCACGTCCTATCTTGATATGATGCAGGAATGGCTAAGGCCGCAGCTTCATGATCACAGCGATGACTTCATTTATCAGCAAGATGGGGCTCCGCCACACTACCACAACAACATCGTCCGCGGCTACCTCAATCAGCATTTGCCATAACGTTGGATCGGACGCATGGCTGCCAATCACCATGCGCTGCTTCGTTAGCCACCCCGATCACCTGATCTGATATCGTGTGGTTTTTTCTTATGGGGTACGTTAAGGACCAGGTCTTTGCACCACCTCTGCCACGGGATCTGCCTGAGCTGCGAAGACGAATCATCGCTGCCATCCCACAAATCGATCGTGACATGCTGCGTCGGTATGGGTGGAAATGGATTATCGACTTGAGGTCTGCCACGTCACAAAGGGCGGACACATAGAGCATTTATGAGGTGTGTAAAATAAACTTGGAGTTTCTCTTTCAATCGGCAGGTCGCATGTTGCCATCCTTTGCACCATTCAAGTGTAGCGATTTTTTGTAATGTGTCAGTAAATTATGAATAACCCTGAACAACATCTTCCCATTTTTACAAAAATCAATACATCAAAATCATGATCAATTTTACCTCATTAAAAATTTTCGTCTTAAAGTCAACAAATTAAATTACATTCATTAAAGTATAGTTAGGTACATTCCTAAGAGCAAGGTACAAATTACACAGGTAAGTACGCTTAGATAATAAACAATTCGAAAATGATATTACAAGTTGAATTACAATATTTTTTTAAACTGGTACAAACTTCACAAAGGTGTAATTTCTTATTTTTCTAAACATTATAAGCACAGTACATCTTGCGTATTATAATAGTTAATATGTATTAAAATGTTTGTAAGTCTTTAAATCTTTGAATCAGTTTTAAAACAATTACACAATTGAATTAGCTAAATCATTAATTTTAGCTTTTACTATTCTTCCATACCGTGTACTATAACCCTCAAACCCCTTGAGTACTTCCCTCTCCCTGTTTTGCAATTTGTCATAGGTAGGGATTTCAGGGAGCGCCATAGGAGCAGGTGGTTTGGGCTGAGGAGATGGCTGTTTTTATAGGACGGGAGAGGTTGACTTCATTGGAGAGACATTTACCATATTTCTCCGATATGTCTGCCTTTCGTCAGATTTTACTGTCAGAGAGTGCGGTTCTGGGATCTGATCAACGACTGTACCAGGGGACCAGAGCGAGACTGGTAATTTTTGGAATAAGACTCGTTGACCTGGACTGAACGTTGCCTCTTTTACAGTATGATAGTCGTAGTAATGCTTGGCTTTATGCCGGTTTTGAAGAACTGAATTTCGAACCCTGTTTAAGTTGCACACCGACAGGATCTAAAAGTTGTGTAGGAACATCTGTACGTCACCTCCTTGACATAAGAATTTTAGCGGACGATGTAATACCTATGAGATCAGTATTTCTTAGATGCAACAATACCAAATGGAGATCCTCACCAGTTTCGTAATATTTCATCTCACCTTAAAAATTCACTAATTTTTCAGAGATATATTTAATCATGAGAAATATTTCTTTAATTCAAAAGAGATCTCCTGAGGACCGATTTGCGTTTTCTCCTTATGTAACAATAATGGAATAGAAATATCGGAAATTTTTACAATTTTATCAGTATCATATTTTCCACATTGGGTTAATAATACCACACATTTCTGCAAAATTTTAAAGTTGTAGCACATTTAGAAGTGAAATAACATTTATCTAATTTGGAACAATTTTTGAAACGAGAAAAAAAAAAAAATTGTTCCAACTTTCACAGCTTATGCCTGTCTGCATAGGATCTTCGGATCATATCATTCCATCAATTTCATTTATCTAATTGTTAATTTTTCAATAATTTTTAACGGCCGCAATCAGTATTTCATGGATATAATGCAATGTTTATTCGTTTAAATAGACTATACATAAATAACTCTAAAATGCGAGCTCTCTAACTAATTCCGCAATATCTAAACATATACCTATTTGTTTAAATTTTAAGAATTTTTAACGGCCAAACAAATTAAAATATCAAAATTTCTATAATGCCAAGTACGTTTTTTTACAAATCCAACCTTTAAAAAACATTTCAGCTCCGTAGCAAATTCGGATATACATGAACCTTAAAATTTGTTTAAACAATTGCGAATTTTTAGCGACAGCATTGTTGCACTTTTTCAAAATTTTCGTTTTTTCTAGTCGGTTTTGCAGAAACTCCTACCTAAGAAAAACATTTCGAATCTCCAGCTCATCTGGAAGTGCCGAAACATTAGTATCCTCCTATATGCACGTTATATCCTCCTCATCCTCCTCCTCCTCCCCTGAAAGAAACGTCTATATATAATGACTAGTAGTTGGTGCTTGCATTGTGCAAGCATATCATCTCAACATAAAAAAAACATTCATTTTTCATATTTCATCATTACAAATATTTTTTTAATTGTAAATATTTCACCTCCTGAGCGATTTGTATTGCATTGTAAAAATTGGAGATTGTTTACCTCCATTATTGTTCCATAATGAAATAACGAAAACCGATCCCAATACTACTAGTAAACATATATATATATATATAACAGCTTACGGAAAAAAAGGTAAAATGGATATATCAATGGCAACAAGTTGTTGGGATGAATAAGCCCAGTGAGCACTCACCAATCAGACGACTTCAGGTTGGCGAGGCCTTGGGGACGTCGAAGCTACACACGTAAAAGAACACTAAAACAACACAGAAACATCACAAACGTAGAAGCTTTCGGAGTTATTCCTTCACAAGCTACAGATATATACATATATATGTATCTGTAGCTGATGAAGGAATAATTCCGAAAGCTTCTACGTTTGTGATGTTTCTGTGTTTTAGTGTACTTTTACGTGTGTCGCTTCGACATCCCCGGGGCCTCGCCAACCTGAAGTCGTCTGATTGGTGAGTGTTCACTGGGTTTCCTCATCCCAACACCTTGTTGAAATCCATATATTCATTTTACCTTTCCTTTTCCGTAAGTTGTTATATATATATATATATATATATATATATATATATATATATATATATATATATATACATATATATATATATATATATTAGTATTAGTACATTAGTATCCTTCTGTTAGCATTTCATCTCATCTTGGAAAAACATTCATTTTTGAGACAGATATTTCATCATTACAAATATTTTTTTATTGTAAAAGTTTCACCTACGCAGTGATTTTCGTTTTTCTTTTACGTAAAAATAATAGACTAAAAAAATCCACAAACTTTGCAATTTTAAGAATTTTATACTTTCTCCATTATGGGTTACTAATGCTGCACATTTCTGCAAAATTTTAAAGTTGTAGTACTTCTAGAAACGAAATAATATTTTTCAAATTGTTTAAATTTTAGACATTTTTAACGGCCGCCGAAATATGTTTATGGAAAGATTTAAATGTTTATTTGTGCAAATGAAATACTCGGTATATAACTTGAAAATTTCAGCTTCCTAGCTCATCCCGTAATGTCCAAACAGTTATCTATTTGTTTAAATTTTAAGAATTTTTAACTGCCAAACAAATTTAAATATCAAAATTTCTATAATCACTATTTCGTTTTTTTAGAATTCCTACCTTAAAACACATTTCAGCTCCGTAGCACATTCGGATATACATAAACCTTGAATATTTGTTTAAACAATTGCGAATTTTTAGCGGCCGCATTGTTGCAGAAATAAAATAATATTTTTCTATTTTTTTAAATTTAAATAATTTTTAACGGCCGCCGCAATTCATATATGGTGAAATTTAAATGTTTCTTTGTGGCAATTCAATACTCTGTAAATAATTTGAAAATTTCAGCTTTCTAGCTCATCCCGTAGTACCTAAACAGTTATCTATTTTTTTCAATTTTAAGATTTTTTAACTGCAAAACAAATTGAAATATCAAAATTCGTATAATACCTATTTCGTTTTTTAAGAATTCTACCTTTAAAAAAAATTTCAACTCCGTAGCACATGCGGAAATACATAAAACTTGAAAATTAGTTTAAACAATTGCGAATTATTAGCGGCCACATTGTTGCACTTTTTCATGATTTTCGTTTTTTCTAGTCCGTTTTGCACAAAATCCTACCTAAGAAAAAAATTTCGAATATCCAGCTCATCTGGAAGTGCCTAAACATTAGTATCCTCCTATATGTTAACATTATATATCGACGTTTCTTACAGAGGAGAATATAACATACGAGTAGAAGGTGCTTACATTCTGCAAGTATATCATGTCAAAATAAAAGAACATTCATTTTTCATATTTCATCATTACAAATATTTTTTTAATTCTTAATATTTCACCTCCGGAGCGATTTTCGTTTTTCCCTTATGTAAAAATAATAGATTAAAACAATCCCAAAACTTTTCAATTTTAAGAATTTTATACTTTCTTTATTATGGGGTACTAATTCTACACATTTCTGCCAAATTTTAAAGTTGTAGTACTTCTAGAAGTGAAATAATATTTTTTCCAATTGTTTAAATTTTAAACATATTTTACGGCCGCCGCAGTATATTTATGGAGAGATTCAAATGTTTATTTATGCAAATGCGCTACTTTGTACATAACTTGAAAATTTCAGCTTCCTAGCTTATCCCGTAATGTCTAAATAGTTATCTATTTTTTTTTAATTTAAGTATTTTTAACTGCCAAACAAATGAAAATATGAAAATGTGTATAATCCTTATTTCGTATTTTACGAATTCTACTTATACAAAAAATTTCAACTCCGTAGCACATTCGAAAATACATAAACCTTGAAAATTTATTTAAACAATTGCGAATTTTTAGCGTCCGCATTGTTGCACTTTTTCAAGATTTTCGTTTTTTCTAGTCGTTTTTGCACAAAATCCTAACTAAGAAAAAATGTTGAATCTCCAGCTCAGCTGGAAGTGCCTAAGCTTTAGTATCCTCCTATATGTATGTTATATCGTCTTTCCTCTCCTCCTGCTCTGTAAGAAACGTCTATATATGATATATGTATCCTATGATATATGTATCCTATATATCTAAGAAGAAGCTATTTATTAAATATATATACACAGGGTGTCCTAAAAATAAGTGCGTTCCTTTAGAGGGTGTGTTCTTGGTGCTATTCTAAGCCGAAAAGTAATTTAATACGTTTTCTTCCGAGGAATGGTTTCTTCAAGTTTTGCCCCATTGAGATCCGGAGAACGAGCTGGCCAATGGACTCGTCCTCCCCGGGAATCGAGAGTACCGGGCGATTATAATGCCCAGGTGCTCCTTCGTGCATTACCCTAATTTTGGCACGTGTGGCTAATGGAATTTCTTCCAATATTAATGGCAATTATTCTTGAAGAAGCTCCATATAACTAGCACCTGTAAGACGATTGGAGGATACATTAGGGCCTATAAAATAATCATCTAAGAGGCCTGCCCACTCATTAATGGAAAATTAGTGCTGGTGCCTTTCAACTTGTACTGCTCGCGGGTTGTCTTCCGCCCAATGGTGTAGATTCTGATAGTTCACAATCCCATCGCGAGTAAAACTTACCCCAACTGTGAAAACAATTTCAGATAGGAATCCAGGATTCTCATCGCATTCTTGGCGCAACCATTGGCAGAAAGTCAGTCGCGCTGCACCAACCGGTGGGAGCAAAGCTTGCACCCGTTGCATATGATATGGATAAAAGCCATCCTGCCGTAAGACCCGCCACACAACTTTGTGGTCTAGCTTTAGCCGTGTACCCAATCGCCTAGTGCTGATTCCAGGTTGGTCGTATGCGGCGTCTAAAATTTCCTCCCCAGGTTATTCTCTCCGAGGACGCCCGCGATCAAGTGTGGACCATCGGAAACTACCGGTCTCTCTTAGTTGTCTATCGACGTTTAAAAATGTACGTGCATCGGGCACATGCCGGTTAGGATATTTGTCAGCATAGCGCCTCAGTGCTTAATTTGCATTTCCGTTGTATTCGCCCAAAAGCAAATGCATATCTGCATAAAATGCGATTGAATACATCTCACGACGTAATAAGTTCACCATGCCGTGTCTGCCTTGACTGTGGTGGAGAAACTGCCTTATTATTCATCATTCAGGAGGCGCTGGGGTTTCCACTTGCTATTCGCGTAGTACATTTCGTCCGAAGCAATGTACTCCGGCAATTGGACCATGCTATGAAACTCCCAACCGAACCTGGTGGTGGGTCCCTTCGCATTACATGCTAGGCACATATGCGGGTCTATGTCGTTTATAACTCTCATCTGGTACTCTTCTTTAGCCCCTTTGCACAAAGAGGCATCAACCCCTCCCTACAAGCGGGGGCGTTTGTTCCTGGGGGCTCTCTTTCGAATCAAGGCTGGCGATGGGTCGCTTATAGCGGTCCCACCACCTAACCTTGATATCGCCTAGCAGTTGCACCTCTTTGTGCCTCGATGCTGCTGCCTTACAGTAGAATTCCTTGTACATCCTCGGCAGGAGGACGTCCAGGGATTCCAGGTTTCCGTTTAAGTGCATCCGGCTGACACTGTCGTATCTGCATCAGCATCAGCCGGAGTGTGCTGTTCTGCACCACTTGCAGCCTGGAAAGGGTGGTCTTGGGCACCCAAGACCAGACCGGTGCTGGGTAAGTAATGATGGGCCTCACGCAGCTCAGGTAGAGGCGTCTCTAGGTGTCTGCCGACAAGACACTCGGGCCCAGGATCGGACGAAGGCCCGACAGCGCCCCGAGTGCCTTGCGGCGGACGCGCTCAACCTGAGGCTTCCAGAAAAGCCTTCGGTCCAGCACCACTCCCAGGTATGTTACCTCTGGGCTCCAGGGGATGACCCCCCCCCCAATCACCGACAGATCGACTCCAGGCGGCGCTCCTCTTCCAGGGTTGAAGACGACGGCCTTGGTCTTAGATGGGTTTACTGCAATGCGCCATCGACAAAACTAGGTCACCAGGTGGTCGACAGCGCACTGCAGCGTCTCCACGGTCGCGTACTTTTTGGAAGACCGCGACAAGAGTGCCGCGTCGTCCGCGTACAGGGCAAGCGTAGTAATCCACCCAAGATCCCGAGGTGGGTATTGGGTGATGATATTAAAGAGTATCGGCCTCAGGACGGACCCCAGCGGGACACCGGCGCAGATTCGCCGCAGTCCCGATCCAACCTGGAGTCAGAACACCCTGAACGTCCTGCCCTGTAGGTACGACTCGATGAGACGCACTATCCACGCAGGAAACTGGAGTCGATGCAACTTCAGCAGGAGTGCTAGATGCCACACGCGGTCGAAGGCCTTCGAGATGTCTAAGAAAGCCCCTGTGACCGCGTTAGTGATAAAGTGGGTCACCCTACCCAGTTGTTGGGTAGTGGAGTGCCCTTCCTGAAAGCCGAACTGCTCCTCCGGGAGAATATTCTTCTCCCGGAGAATATCCTGCAGTGGCTTCTGGACAAGACGCTCAAAGATCTTCCCGAAACCCGCCAGGAGAGAGATTGGCAGTATGTCTCCGGGACCAACCTCCGTCTCCGGCTTCTTCGGGAGACAGATGACCTTTGACATCTTCCAGGTAGACGGAAAATATGAAATCCCGACGCAACCGTTGTAAACGGCGGCCAGGAATTCAACTGCTGCGACAGGAAGCTGTCGCAGGACGATGTTTGGGATAGTATCATCCCTAGGAGCCCTCCTCAGTCCAAGGCGACGGATCGTAGCAGCGATCTCGCACACCTCGAAGTGAGGGAGCTCCGCAGCGTCGAGCAATGGGCCGCGATCAAGCGTCCCGTTTTCTCGTGCGATGTCCTCTTCGACCGCGTCCGACTCTGCTCTGGCCGGGTTTGGGCAGAATACCCTCCTCCAGATATTTCGGAGTCCTAGCAACGGAGTCCCCCTGGATGATCAGGGGGTCCCGCTGCTGGGCAACGCAAAGCCTCCTACAGGTTTTCCAGATGGACTGGTCCTCCGGAGAAAGCGTGGAAAGGTGAAGTTCCCACGCGTCCGAGCGCAAGTCTTTGAACATGTCTCGGACCCTCCTGTTGAGGGAGTCCAACTGGAGCCTGAGGTCCAACGTACGGTGGCGCTGCCACCTCCGCCGCACGCTGCTGCGCAACGTGATCGTCTGTTTGACGACATGAGGCAAAGCAATGCGTATACCCCCGGCTACGACCACCTTAGGGATCGCAGCATCCATGGCCTGCTGGACGGTGGTGGTGAGGAGGTCGACCATTCGGTTTGCCTCCTCACGCGTCCTGGGCGGTGTTGGGTCGACCGGCAGCGTCTCCGCGATGAACTCGCGGAAGTGCTGCCAGTCGGCATGAGCTAGGTATGGACGCTGCGAAGGTAGTACAAGCACTGGCAAGTTCCCCAGAAGTAGCAGGGTCAGATTATGGTCAGAGGACATATCGCATATGGCATGCATACTCAGGGACGCCCTGACGTTGTTGATGACGGCAACATCGAGGACGTCCCTTGACGGAAGGAAGGTAGGCTCAGTGGGCGCGAGCACCGTGAGCCCCTCTTCATCGGCAAGATCTTTAAGCCGCAGGCCCCTCGGGTTGGAGACTCCGCCGGGAGGAGATGCGTCTCGTTAACGGCGGCGACGATGGCGTGCTTCTTCTGAAGGAACGCCCGAAGTTCTTCCGTTTTCTCCTTGACACCTCGGGAATTCCATTTCACCAGGACGCTGTATCCTCTAGTCCTCATTATTGGGGGCTGGGATGCACTCCTTGACCAACTCCTCCAGGAGAGAGAGGAGGAGTTGGCCGGACGTCGAGGAGATGTACTTCCTCAGCGTTCTTAGTATTGGGTCTTAGTAGGGGTACCGCGGGTGTGACCCCGCTGGCGCCTACTGAGGCTTTAGTTGTCGGGCCCTGAGCCGAAGTAGAGGGGAGGGCCTCGACGGCAACCGGAGCAGCAGCATCCGGTGCCTTCTTGGCGCACAACGCCCTGTATTCCGCCGGTCCAAAAAAGAGTCACTGGACAGCGACGACGACCGGGAGCGAGCGGACACGAGTTGTAGGCTCCCTTCTGCAAGGGCAGCCGTCATAACAGACCCTTTCGGGTCACATTTGACAAGAGGAGTGGTCCTCTCCATCACTAGAATTTCTGGGCCCTTTTCAGGGCCAAGAAAAATTTATTTTGAACCGCTTAACAAGTCCCCGAAGTTTTCGGAGGTATTTCTATATCACCCTGTTTGTATATATATATATATATATATATATATATATATATATATATATATCTCAACAAGTTGTTGAGATAAGAAAGCCCAGTGAGCACTCACCAATAAGATGACTTCAAGGCGAGCTGCTGGGGGTGTCGAAGTGACACACGTAAAACAAAAAACACAGAAGCTTTCGAGGATGATCCCTTCGTCAGCACAGGAGAGAGAGAGTTGTCTCGGAAAATAAACGTCGATTTAAAAAAAATAAACGTCGAATTCTACCAAGCCTAGTTATTAGTGTAACATATAAAGTATAGCGAAATTATTACGAAAATAGCGGTTAACGACCCATTTATTGAATTATTATTTTTAACAGGAATGTAATTAAATTCTCATTGTGTTTCAAACGGTTTATGCAAATCTTTCTCTCTCTTACAAATACACACACACCTCTCCCCCTCTCTCAATTTCGCCCTAATAAAGTCGTTTGTCTGTCTGTCTGTCTCTTTCCCCTCCTCCTCTCTCCCTTCCTCACTCTTCACCAGTGGCGGCTCGTGTATAGGCACTGCGGAACTGCAGCACCCCCTATTTCCACTTGATATTATCGATAACATTTAATGAGTCCTTTTTTCTTTAATTCTTTCTTTATTTTTGTAGTACAATATATATTCCTTAAGCTTAATGTCAGTACTTCAGTAGCCATCCCCCAGTTTATGAAAAAGATACAAAAATCTTTGTATGGAACTGTGCACTTCACAGTGCCAGCGACGTGGTGTTTGACTGTTGTGCGCATGCGCACATAGGAGGGAGGGTGGGGAGGAAGGCGGGACTGCCAGGTAGAGAGAGCACTGTTGCTCTCGCAGTGCCGGCTCTGGCGTGATGGTGGAAGGAAGTTTTATTTTTCTCAGCGTGTGTTGTGCTTAAAAACCGTGTACCATATTCTTGAATGTGATAAAGTGTAGAAGAGTGTAGAATTAGATTATTATTCTGCTTCCAGCTATTCTATTTGATTCATTTTTTTCGGTTCTTTTATTTAACAGAAAACTTTAACCATGGCCTTGCATCCCCAAGAAATAAGTTCTGTGACTGTAAGTGAACTTCAATAGCTTAAGTTTTCACAGCTATCTCTCCATGAGAAAGTTACAGTTAAGAAAAGAGGTCGTTCAACACCTGATATTCTAATATCTCAGCCAGGCAAAAGCAACAACAAGAAATATATTCGTAGCTTTAATTCTGAATGGTAACAACGGAAAAGTTGGCTTTGCGGCTGTGAAGTAAAAAATGCACTGTTTTGATTCCCGTGTTTGCTGTTTGGAGGTGATGTACCGTGGACAAAAGATGGTTTTAGAAATATAAACAAAATGAAAGAAAAAACTGAAAAGCATGAGAAGTTAAAGAAGCACGTTGATAATGTTGTTTCACTGTCACTTTTAGGAACCGTAAGTATTAAGGAGAAACTTAGTGAGGCATACAGACTTTCAATCAATGAGCATAATATAAAAGTTAAAAAGAACCGTGAAATTTTGTCCAAAATAATAGACTGCATTTACTTTTGTGGAAACTTTGAAACTCCCTTACGTGGACATGATGAAAAAGACTATTCAGTAAATCCAGGGGTATTTAGAGGATTAGTAAATTTTGCATCTAAATTAGATTCAGATTTGAAGAATCACTTAGAAACCAGTGTAGTCTTCAAAGGTGTTTCTAAGACCATTCAGAATGAGATACTTGACTGCCTGCTACAAATATACCATGAGGAGATAAGGACGGAAATTAGAAAAGCTTCCTTTGTAGCTGTCATGGCTGATGACACAACAGATGTTTCGGAACACACTCAAATGGTCCTTGTTCTACGGTACGTATTGAATGAAGAAATATTTGAGCGTTTTTGGGGATTCTTTATTCCAGAAAATCAAACTGCAGATGGCATATCAAAACGTATTTTAGAACAATTGGACATAATCCTTCAAGGAAATGGACAAAAACTGATAGCTCAGACATTTGATGGTGCAAATGTCATGAAAGGCAAAAAAGCAGGAGTTCAAGCAAAAATAAAAGCAGTTTATAGTAATGCACATTTCATTCACTGTTATGCACATCAACTTAATTTAATAATGAGAAATGCAGCAAGTATTACACGAAACGCAAGAATATTTTTCTCTAACATTCTGGCTATTCCAACATTCTTCTCAAGATCACCACAACGTGTGTCCATTCTCAAGAAACATATGGACGTCAGCATTCAACGTCCATCCTCTACAAGGTGGAATTTCAACATACGGACCATAAACAGAGTTCATGAAAATTTGCAACCTTTAAAAAACTGCCTTACTGAAATTCAGTCAACATCAAATGCAGATCAAACCATTGCAGAAGCAACAGGAATTTTAAAATACCTGAATGATGATAATTTCAAGTTTTGGTTAGAGCTTTTTCATCAGATTATGCCTCATGTTGAAATAATTTACAACCAAATGCAATCTCGAGAAATTAGTGTGTTTGAAATTAATGAATATATAACAAATTTCAAAACTGCTATTTTAGAATTGAGAAGCTCAAAGTACTGTGAGAATCCTTCAAAGACACTCATGGCAGAAACTAAGGAAGTGTGTGACTATATATGTGTTGATATAATGGACAGATATTCTTCCACTAAACACTTAGTAGCTGCTAAATTGTTCAACAAGAAATGCTTCACTATATTTAAGAATGAACATCCCACAAAAGAGATAGTACTGACCACTGAAGCTTATCCCATGATTGACAAAGAAAAGCTTGAAACTGAACTAAAAGTATTCTATTGTAGTACTGATATTCATGAATATTGCAAATTAATTGAGCTGCTGAAATTTATCTTGGAAAATAATCTAGATGATGTTTTTAGTGAAATTACAAAACTGATAAAAATCCTCTTGATAATTCCCATGACTACATCAGAAGCAGAGCGCTGCTTTTCAACATTGAAAAGAATTAAAACTTTTTTAAGAAGCACTATGAATTCGCAAAGACTAAATGCGCTTGCAGTACTTTCAATGGAGAAAAATTTCCTCAATTGTCATCCAAAGATCAAGGAGAAAATTATTGAACTTTTTGCGCAAATTAAAACATGAAGAATGGATTTCATTTTTAAATGAATAGATCAAGCTTGAACTGGAACAATTTAAGTTAAAGTAGGTAAAAAATGTTTGGTTTTTTTGTTAAGATTTTATCAAGTTCCTGAATAAATTTTCTTTTTATACATGTTTTTTTCCTTTTACACAATTTTAAAACAAAGGCTAAAAATTTTCTGGAGCAGCACCCCCACTAATTTTAGCTACGAGCCGCCACTGTTCTTAACTATTCCCTCCCCCTCTATCTCACCGCTCTCATTCCTCTCTCCCTCTCACTTTTTCCCT
This sequence comes from Tanypteryx hageni, assembly GCA_028673005.1. NCBI lineage: Eukaryota > Metazoa > Arthropoda > Insecta > Odonata > Petaluridae > Tanypteryx > Tanypteryx hageni. The sequence continues at coordinate 199,601,968 of CM054115.1, forward strand.
TCCTCTCTCCCTCTCTTTCCCCACTTCCCCTACCTCTCTTTTCCCTCCTCTCTCCCTTCCTCCCTCCCTTTTCGCCACTTCCTCTCTCTCTCACACCCCTTCCCCTCGATCTCTTTTCCCCACAATCAAACATATCTCCATCTCTTTTCATTTTCAAAAATGCTAACTTGGCATTGTATTTATGTATCACTTTATTTTATGCAATCTTTTATTTTATTTTTATTCTTTCTTAATTTCTTCCTGTTTGCAATTGACATTGGGTTGGATCAGTGGTTCTCAACTGGGGTGACATCACACACCAGGGTGACGCGAGAGTTATTGAGGGCTGACACAAATATTTGATAAATTCGCACTGTGTCATATTCTGGCTTATAAGAATAAACAAAACCAGAAGAATACCTTCCTCTGCCTCTTTAAATGGAAAAATTTTTATCTTTGTGTGGTAGATAAAGCCCTATTTATATTTAAAGGTGACTTGAAGGAAATGGAACTAAATGGGGTTAAGGCTGTTCGATCGGATGGATTTTAATCCAAATCCGTATAGCCATTTTTGAGTAAATCGAATTTTGTTTCAAAATATCCAGGAATAAAGTACCCTTAATTGTTGCGCAATGTCGTTCATCTCTTCAGAGTGTCTACTATGAATGATATTATCCACAAATATGACACATCATTCGATTTAGTTTAACCGTCTAGGACAGGGCTCACCGAACTTTTTACTGAAAAGGCGACATGAGGCTTCATGATCGACTGTGCGGGCCACGCACGGCATTTCAAATGACCGATCGGGCCGTGTGAAAATTTCAAAGAGCAAGTTTTGAGAATTTTTTTCGACTCTGTAATAGGTAATTCGCTGATATTAAAAGTAGATTTCACCCAAGTACTCGGAAAATGTCGTTTAGATATCATTAATGATGAGTTTTGATTAGATATCATTAATGATATCTAATCAAAACTCTTGCTAATAATTATATGAGATAAGATCAAAATGTTATATGTTGCATAAATGCGAGTTATAATTCGATTTTATTTATGCATTTGGGCCTTAGAACAGCGAACAGACCGACAGGCAGACGGCATGGCGAAAACCACTTTAATGGACACGAAAAACGTGTATTTCCATCAAAATCTCGAAGTTGAATTTTTTCACGATTACAATACTTTCGCTATACACTTGCTAAACATAGACTTCGAAATTTTGTCAGAAACATATATTTTAGGTGTCCCTTCGTCCAAAAAAGTGTTTTTCGCCATGCCGTCTGTCCGTCCGTCGACTAAATCAAAATATATTTCTTATTTAGGAATACTACCAACCAGTGTAAAAACTATAAAGAGATGAGCGATATAGCGCCACAATGGAGGATAGTTTATTCTTGTTCATTTCCATAAAATGTCGATTTCGCTTCAAAAATGACTGCAACTATTTTGACTAAAATTCACTCAGTTATAGAAATCGGAGCCATAAATAAGAAAGCATAAGCCATATTCCAGTTGAGAACCAGTGGGTTATATGGTAGAAGAGACTGCTTAGACTCAATCTCGCCCAAATTAAGACGGATACCTCTCTATCTTGCCTCTCTTCCTCTCCTCACTCTACCCCTCTCTTTTTCCTCTCTCCCCCTCTCTTCTTCTCTTCCCCTCTCTTTTTCTCTTCCCCTCTCTCCCCCTCCCTCTCCACCTCTCTTCTCCTCCACCTCTCCTCTCTAACCCTTTTCCCCCTCCCCCCTCCCTCTTTCCACTCTCCTCTCTTCCCCTTTTTCCACTCTCCTCTCTTCCACTCTTTCCACTCCCCCCCTCTTCCCCCTCTCCTCTCTTACCCTCCCCTCCTCTCTCTTTCCACTCTACTCTTCCCCCTCTCCTCTCTTCCACTCTTACCCTCTTTTCCCCTCATCCCTCTTTCCACTCTCATCTCTTCCCCTCCTAATCTTATGCAAACACTACAGCCCTAAGAAGGGAAAACACGGGTGACGTACTTCGGGAGATTACGGAAACTCCTTTCGTTAGAATGACACGATGGAAAGAGGAGAAGGCCGTTAACGTCGGGAAAATGTCCGTCCTTGTGACCTCAAATTGAGTTGCTTTGTTTCCTTAACAAGCCGTGCTCTGTGAAGGCGGAAGGGTTTGCCGCTGCAGAGGTGAAGCAACAACGTCCTCCGTTGGCCTAGGAAGAATGTGGAAACGAATCCGATGCTCGAGATCTCTCGGTCCTTATCTTCTCGGATCGTGAAAAAAGGAATAATTCACTCGAAAATACTTTCTCCCTTTTCAACAGTCGAACCGGATCGATCGGCTAGATACCAAACTAATAGTTATAATACAGCCAAAAAATCGAGGCAATCGGAGATATGTATTTTCGCCATGATAGTTGCGAAAGAAAATCCCCTCCCTCTTCCCCTCCCTTCCACTTCCCCTCCCTCCCTCAATCTTCCCCTCCCTCCCTAACATACTCTCCCACTCTTCCCTCCCACTCCTATCTTCACTAACATAAGATCACTCCGGCGGGGTGGTGGCGGGGCGGGGAGGTGGCGGGGGGGAGATGGCGGGGCGGGGAGGTGGCGGGCAGGTGGTGGCGGGGGGGGAGGTTGCGGGGAGGTGGCGGGGCGGGAGAGGGCGAGGCGGGTATGCAATGGGATTGGCCAGAAGACGCAGTGGCGGATTTTCGCCTCCTGGGGCTCCTGGCGATAAACATTTGAGATCTCCTGGCGCTAAGAAGTCGGGGGCCGTGCAGTCCAAATATATATATATATATATATATATATATATATATATATATATATATATATATATATATATATATAGTGAAACCGCTCCTAGCGGCTACTCCTCCTTTGTGGCACCTCTTAACGATCTTTTTCCTATGAAATCCTGAGAGGTTCCACTGATTTTTAAATTGACACGTTTAATATTTCTGAGATTGTAAACACGAACATATTTTCGGGGCTCCTTACTTCAAGGGGCCGAAAAGAGATTGACCGAATGAAAGGAAAGGCGAGGCTGGATTCGGAAAGAGTGAAAGAGACCCAAGTGACCCCAAACGATGTTCGTTCGGCTAAAGCAGAGGTTCTCAACCAGGGGGGAATTTTAGGGTTTCAGGGGGGGGATTGGGACCACAGACTCAAACTGTTGGAATATTGATCTTTCTACAAACTACAATTCTACAGATTGTACATAATCTACAGGATCATTTGCTTCTTTGCCACACAAATGTTTGATGGCTTTCAAGAGGAAATGTAACTGAGCGAGTATTTGAGCTCAGACATGAGCTCGAATTATTTTTTGAAGTTCCGGGTAAGATGGAATTTTTTGCCTGGTGGGATGAGGAATGGATGATGCGCCTTGCCTATTTGGTTGACATTGTTGAGCAGCTGAATAAACTGAATCTTCAGATGCAAAGAAGGAATACAAACATCATAAAATTCATTGATTCCTTGAAAGCTTTCATGAGCAAGCTGCAAAATTGGAAGAGAAAATAAAAAATGTTGCAATGTTTGAGAGACTGTCATCAGTTCTTGTTGCTGGTGGTGATGACCAAGTGCTTCCAGAATTTGCAAAAAATGAAATTTTGCAGCATTTGACAGCACTGGAAAAAGAATTCAGCCGATATTTTCCTGAACTCAGTGATGAGGAGTTGGATTTAGTGCAAAATCCATTCAAATTGTCAGTTGAAAAAGTTCCTGATGATTGTCAAGATGAATTTCTGGAGCTGAAGACTGATTCGGGAGCAAGAGATATGTTCGATGAGAAATCAATCACAGAATTTTGGCCCTTGATGTGCGATTCCTACCCAAAAGTGGCACAAAGAGCTATCCATGCATTGCTTTCATTTGTGTCGACATATCTTTGTGAGTCAGGCTTTTCATTTCTGTTTCAAGTGAAAATGAAGCATTGTAGTAGATTGGAGGTTGAAAATGACCTGCGTTGTGCCCTTTCAAGCACTCCTCCGCGTATCCAAGAATTGGCGAAGAAAAAACACTCGCAGGTTTCTCATTGACTGTAATCTTCATCTGGATAAACTGAATACAATACCCTGGCATTCTATTGAAATTTTTGTTTATTGAAGTATGCTTCAGTTTAGTCTTTTAAGTAATTAGTTATGAATATAAAAAACTACTTTTACTTAAGTTTTAAAATCCATCAACATTTTCTATTGCTATTAAATTTGTAAAACTCCACTATAAAAATAATCCAAGTAAATGTATATTTACCAATATAGAAAAAATAAAAGATTTTCAATATTATATGGATATTATTTGGAATGCACCTTTTGAGTCAGACAATCTTGGAAAGGGAGGGATGACATTCTGACATATGGTGAAAAGGGTGCATGGGGCAAAAAAGTTGAGAACCACTGGGCTAAAGGCATTTATGCATTTAAAAAATATTTCCGCGGAAAAATTTCTGCATGAAAATGAGCAAGTATTATTTCAACATTAGAACGTCATCCAGACAAAATGTAAAAGTAATTGTACAAACATTTTTCCTGATAACTATCCGTTCGATATTATATCGATATTCTTTACCAGCGAAGCGGTAATAACGGGACGCCTCAGTCCGTCCTTCCGCATGTCAAATCTCTGAAACTAATGGACAGATTTTAATTAAATTAATTATTAGTGATTTTCATTAAAGTTTGTCGCCTAATTATGATTTTGAACTGCATTCTCCAATTAGACCTTCCACTTTATATACGTAAGCACTTAAACTTATCTCGTATCTCGTTAAATGGCATCCGTCAAGCAACAATTAAGTACCATATTTATCGCTCTCATACTCTTATATCGATTAAAAAATTTATTCTGATAGAGGACAACATTTCCCACAACAAAGTCCACGGGACAACATGATTACGACTTTTAGATTTGATTAGAAAAAGTCAAGAACCGCTCCATCTTTCGATGCTGTTTTACACACATTTCTTATAAAGATCATAAAGATCGCCTATGAAATCTCTGCGTATTCCATTTATGTTGTACACTTTTATATCTTTCAATAAAAAATCAATAATTCTGATGAGTTTTTTGGCCCTGCATCTGAATAAAAAGCTTTAATGTCAAGAATGTTGTTGTGTTTGGAGTACTTATTCTGTATATATTTATGTCTAGTGGTCATTTCACTCCATTTCACTGGCACAAAAATTTTACTCTAACACTTAGCAGGCAGCAGTTCGTGCATAAGGACGCATAGCTTTGGCTGTCTTGATCCTTGAGTGGTTTTTCACCTTTCACGAGTGCTTAAAACAGAGGAAGACGTTACAAACGCCGACGTTTTGCATTCCTTGTGGTAAGTTTTTTCGTCGAACATATCACCGAGGAAGAAAGGAAGGAAATCATTTTGTCTGATATCATCATTCACAATGAACAACGGTATGCCTTGATGCGATAGCCATTCTAATGAGTATGTACGACTGCTAAATGCTCAAATTTGCAAGGCACTTCTGCACCGTTTATCACGCCTGCGAGAACATGGCTATGCAGAGACATAAGTCTTTTTATCTTACTCCAAGAAGTGGAACTGAAATATTCAGGTGAGCAATTAAGTGTCATCAAACGAAATTTATGATTTGTATTTGATTTTCGCATCGCCGAAAAAGATCCCAGGTCAGGCAATTCCAGCGTTGTCCTCTATTTCTTCCCACGAAAAATGGTATATTTAGCAGGACGACTATGGCTCGACCAATAGTATTACTTTGTGATGGTAAAAGAAAGAAACCTCCCCGCCCTCCCCTGTTAGAGAATAGGTTTATGTGCAAACATTCAACCAATTAAGTGAATAGCACAAGCTGCAAAAGAAGCCAAGCTTCAATTACACTGGCAAAAAAAAATACTGGAGGCATTGGAAAGGGGTATTTTTTTCAAAAACAAGACTTACAGAAAAATATAAAATTCCGAAATCGACAATATCCAATGTTGTGAAAAATAAATAAACGATCGACCACCTGCGGCGTCGACAACGAAAAGAAAAAACCTACGTGATTTATATTTAGAAAAAGCAAGTTAATGCAGGGCCGTGCAAAGGGGAGGTGAATTGGGGGCGTTGCCCTCGCGAGTGAAGGGGACCCTTTTGAAGTCTTCGTTCCAGTATGTGAACCATGGACTAAGAATTTAAGGGCGATTAAGGTACTTGTTATATTGGTATAGCATTGAAAAATATTTTCATTTTTACGAAAATATTGTAAGTGAAGTATTTTTACCTACACAAGTATAGGTATGCATTGAAGTGATGAATAAATTTGTTTAGGGAAGGTCAGTTGGTTCAATAATGTGAGTTTAATAGATCGTTATTTCTGGCACCGCTTTTGCTTTCCAAAAGGTATCTAAACAATGAGCTATACGATCAATTTGTGTTGGACACTTCGCTTGGAAGTCAGATATTACAGTCGAGATGTGTGTGGGGTAGAACTGCATTAATGTTTGGCGCCTGAGAAATTGACTAAATCAAGGTGTTCATTATTCCCATTACTATAATCGCGAATTTTCTCACTTAAATTTCTGGGTTTATTAATTACGAATGGAATAACGTTTTGTTAACATGTTACGGTGACCTATTTTTGGTTATTTATGTGATTGCAGATCATCAGCGTAATGTTATTTGTTAGAGAGCATTAAATTACAATATATAGCTAGATTGTGTGGTAATATTTTGTGCGCGCTAGTAATTACTTTTATCCCCAGTTTTAAACTTATTAATAATTAATTATATTATTTTTTAATCGGATTTAGCAGTACGACCAGTATGCCTCAAAAACGAACATACCTTTCGGGAACAACCAAGAGGAAACTTAAAAAAGAAACAGGTGAAAGAGGGAAAAAAGAAGAGACTGATGTATGGAACTGGTTAAAAACAGAAGATGGGCAGAATGGTACACAAGGGGAAGTGGATACTAACAATTTACTTGCGGATTTTGCATCCGCCGTTCCCGAGGGTGAAAATAAAGGAAATGATACCTCTACGATTACGGCAAAATCGCAAAATTGTGATGAACTCATATCCGATGATGGCAATACAGGTTATCGTGATAAAACAATAATTAGTGATGATCTAGCCACGTGGCCAAAAGTCATATGCGATGACTTAAGGATAAAGTTGGTAAACCAAGGACCACAGCAAATAACATGTTGATTTTCCTAAAAATGATGCTAGTAACAGGAGATTCTCCGCTTGTTACTGTAAACAGACTTTAACAAACGGGGAAACAATGCAACGAAAATGGTTACTTTATTCAGTTAGCACAGACAGCGTTTATTGCTTCTGTTGCGTGCTGTTTAAAAGTTCCAACAATGTTAATATTCAAAATAACAGATTTCTAAAGTGTTATAACAATTGGAAAAAACTTAATATTGCACTTAAAGAACATGAACTTGAAATTAGCTATATAAACTCTTACCGTCAGTGGCAAGAACTGCACAAAAGATTAGATTTAGAAAAAACAACAGATATTAGTGCTTTAAAATTGTTAAACAAATAAAAAGAAAAGTTAATATTGTTGTATGAACGAATAATTTCTCTATTATTTCAATGCAGTAGAAATTTAGCATTCAGGGGAAGTGATGATCATCTTGGGTCTAATAGTAATGTGATTTTTTTAGGATTACTTGAACTACTGGCAAAATATGATGTCTTTCTGGCAGACTGTTTATCTAATATTTGATAAAGTAAAGCACGCATTCAGCATCATCTTTCTAATAGATCTCAAAATAGGTTTTTACAAGACCTTATCGAAGAAGTATTGAAAACAATTTTAAGCAATGTTAGAATTGCGAAATATTACAGTTTGCAAATGGACTGTACACCAGATGTTTCACACAAAGAACAAATGTCAATAATACTCAGACATGTTCATATTGATAAGAACTCCAGTGAGGTAAAAATTCTTGAAAACTTTATAGCAGTATACATTCTATGTGTAGGTCATTCTTTTAATCTTTTACTGTGTGGTGCAGCTGCAAATTGTATTGCATGCAAACTTTTCTTTGGTACAATCCGTTAATATGCAATATTTTCTGCATCAACCATTCGGTGGGATATATTATGCAGACATTTAAGAATAACATTAAAGCCATTGACACTCGATGGGAAGCAAGAATAGAATCAGTTAAAGCCATTCGCTTTCAGTTAAAAGTAACGTACCAGGCTTTAGAAGAACTAATGCATTCAGCAAAGGATAATGCAACTGTATCAGAAGCCAGAAGTTTACTAAAGTAGGTTTCAGAAACTGCCCTTTATCATTTCTATAACTGTATGGTATGATATTCTCAATGATGTGAATAAGATTAATAAATATATGCAATCATCTGAAGTGACATTGGACTGTGCACAAACTCTAATTCAAGTGCTAAAAGAGAAGTTCTGTGAAAAAAGGAGCAAATTCAATGATAAGTATATTGGAATTGTCAAAATCTGAGGGAATAAGTACAGAATTTACAGATACTCATATTAGGAAAAATAAAAGCTATTTTGATGAAACTCGTGAGTATTAATCATAACTAATGCAGAGGAAAACTTTAAAGTCTCATTTTACTTAATGTTAGTCAACACTGTAATAAGTGAGTTAGAACGTTTTGATAATCTCCATAAGATAATTGACAAATATGATTTTTTGCTAAAGATTAAAACTGCTAGTGCTACAGATTTAGTAAAGAGTGTAAAAGAATTCCACTATGAATATTCTAATGATGTCTCTTCTGAAATCTGCTCAGATCCTCCAAGATATGTTAAAAAGTTACATACGTACGTTACATAATAAGAAATAACTTGGAGAAATATTTCCAAATATGGTAATAGCTATTAGAATATTTTTATCCCTTCCTGTAACAGTGGCAAAAGCTGAGCGATCATTCAGTAAATTAAAGTTAATAAAGACATATCTGCATTCAACCATTTCTCAGGAAAGATTAAATGCCTGTGCCATATTATCGATTAAAAGAAAAACGGTTGAAACATGTTCTTTTCAAAATGTAATTGAGAAATGGGTAGATTCTTCTTTAAGTAAATAAACAAGAATATTAGTGAGTAAGCTTGCCTGTGATTCGAAATAAGGTACATAATTATATTGCATTCAAATTGAATTAATTTATATATAAAGTCTAATAACAATGTACTCATATTTTATTGTGAACTTCCGGTTTTCTTGCAATAATTCAAAATAAGAATTTATAAGTACAGATGATTCTAATTTTAATTTCATTTTTGAACAATAATAATATATTTTATTGAGATTGGATTGTTGTCATTTGCTCCTACTCGGTTTTAGACATTAACCACGGTGGTGTCCCCTCCCTCCACAAGGCGTTCGAATGCCTTCTCCAGGGTTAAATGTAAGGGACTACATAGTCTCAATTTCGCCCTAATAAAGTCGTTTGTCTGTCTGTCCTCTCTTTTGCGATTCTCGAAGCCCCTTTCAGTCTGAAGTCAAGGGATATGCTCTCCGGGGTTCTTTTCAAGACAATCGATAGGATGTACGCCTCGATGTTCATGTCTATGCCAAGTTTCCTTTTATAGGAGTCGTGATATTATGTTACAATACTGTTGCATGTCAACACATATGGGACAATCCTAGTTTTACATTTGTATAAGAGTAAGAGCTCCTTTGCTAAAAGATCATATTTTTTATATTTTTCAGATTCTACCTCATTGAGCCATTCCTGTGAGGTTATACCTATTCAATGAGAGTAATCTCACATTTTCTTTTGTCGTATATAAAAATGTCTGGTTTGTTGTGTTTTACTCGAATGTCAGTGTCTATTCTCGTGTCCACTCTTATTTCTGCTTCCTCGTTCTCACATATTTATTGGGTTTTAATACGCAACAATTTTTTAAATCCAAACTTTTTACACATTGATAAGTGGAGACACCATACAACATCATTGTGTCTTAGGGATAATAATGATAATAATTTTTTTATTATTTAATAATAATAATAATATAGACATGTTAAATTAAATGAGCAATAGGGTCCCACAGAGCTATTGGCTTGTCTGCAGGTGCCTCTGACATATACAGTACAGTGGTAAGACTTTAACCCATTGTCCGCACATCTCCATAAATAGATTCAATCTCAATAACAAAAATTTTAACTTCCACTTACATCTGAACTCCAAAATATGTTTATGTGCACATTTCCCTTTGTTTGACAAAGAGATACAGATAAACCAATCAAATCTATACAAGCACACCTGTAGTACTTAATCCAGATACATTGCTTTTTACATTATCTGACATTATCTGACATGCCATTGCCATGCCAGCAGTTACATAAATTGTGCACACCATTAACACTTCTATAGGAGCACAAATAGATAGATAAAATAAACATACAAATATACAAAACTAAAAACACCCATGAATTAATTGTTTAACACCATTTATATACTGATGCTAAAACTAGCGAGTCATTTCTATACAGAAGGTTGCGTATTACATAATTCAAATATTATACAGTATACAGCACTTTACATCATAACCGTGTTATGCAAACAACTTTAAGAATTGTACAACCATAGCTTTATTTTTCTTTTTACCTCCAATATTCTACTTATTTTTTAAAGTCATCTGGAATTGAATAAAACAGTATTGGGATTTTCACTTTAAATTGACTTTGTCCATTTAAGTTATAATAATTTGGTATTATAAATATTATTTTTCTCCTCTTTACTATATCACGTGTTGTTGGTACTTTGTTTTTATAATTATTACTGAAGTAATTGCCGGTTACTAATATGCACCCAATCCAATATGGCCGCCAGTCAGGGCAAGCGTATTTGTAGTTCCTGTTTAATCAGTTTTAAAAGTTGCGAGACCCCGGTTTTCTGCAGTATTTGTTGTGCACCGCACCATATTAAGTGCGTAAATTTAAATTAAATTGCGATTAAAGCACTGAGGGAGTTTCCCTCACTTCTTTGGGCTTGCATAAATTGTGTCCTTGATTGGTCGTCTATGCTGACAAAAATGGCGGCCGATATTGCATCCCTGAAGGCAGAAGTTAAGCATTTATCCCAAGATGCCGGTAGATCTTGATCCAATCCTTCTACCGTGGATCCAATTAAGGTGAGGTCTTCGATGAATACTCTGGTGAAGGAGTCATCATTCACATTTTTTGGTGATACACCATTCTCCAAGTTGGATGTCAGTGTGCCATGCTTCGAATTCATCATAATTAAATCGTCCACTGAAGCTACAAAGGTTTCAGATGATGTCAAAGTCAATGCCGAGGAGTGTTCTGATCCTGAATTATGCTCTGCTGGCGATGGTTTCACGGCCATGGTCGGCAAACGTCGTAGAAGAAGAGTAATAAATGGTTTTGCCAATTCATCTGATTGTGAAATTTTCAGTATACCAAAGATGACACATTTGCATGTATGGCGTCTGGAAAAAGAAACTACAACTGATGCCCTTTGAGATTACATAATGAAGAAAATATCTGCTTCTGTTGTAATAAAAAAATTAGAAGCTAAAGACGATTATGCCTCATTTCGTGTTTCGGCTGACAACAGTCATTTTAAGAAACTTACCGATCCCTCCATATGGCTTAGGAATGTTTCGGTGAACATATTTCGTTTTCCTAAGTGAAATTGAGTGAACCCCCACTCTACATCGTCCCCCCTTTTGTCCTTGATCCCAGAGCAATCAATCCCGAGGTGGAGCAAAAAGTCATATCCCCAAATGTAAACCCTAGTGTATCCCCATGTCTGCCCCCAGTTTTGACCAAATCAGTCACCAAGGCTGAGAGTTGTCTCCCAATGTTGGTGATTGTGAGCTATCTTTTTCTCATACCCACCAGATTTTCAGGAGAGACCGCACCTCTAAGGGTGGCAGAGTGTTACTTGCAGTTAAGTCGAGTTTTCCAGCTAAGCGCCGCTTGGACTTGCAAACAAATTGTGTGGAATGAAGTCTGAATTGGCCGCTCCAAACGTTATGTTAAAAATAGAATTTTTGTGGGATGTTTTCATAGCCCACCATCTAGTGACCTTTTAGTGCTTGAAAACCGTTTTTCATTTATTTTAAATGATTTATCACATCGCGTAACTCTTGGATTAACCTTTTCTCTTCGCGAACCACTTCAGTTACAACAGTTTTGGCGGCTAAGTGTAAATTTTGTAAAAAAATCTTTTTGAATGCGTTTAATTTATGAAAAATGATAGGTTTATATAGCATTTACTATGAAAACATTTACAATAAAATCAGAATCTCAGATATTGTCATCAGTGTCTAGTTAGTACCCTGTAAAGTTTAAATACAATTCTTGAAGCATAAGGAAAAATTGAAAATAAAACCATGCAACTAATTTGAATTAAATTAAAATAATGGTGAGAATCGTAGAACCAAGAAAGTGAAAATACGCCATTACCAAATTTTTCTCGTGAATCCCTCAGATTTATTTTGCGAGCTCCTAGGGCAGAGCTTTCCAACCACGGGGTCGCGACCCCATTCTGGGTCGCGAAGATCATTCTTGGAGTCGCGAACTCATCTGAGATACATTTACTTTCCTCTTCAAGTTATGTAATCATCAATCGTAAATGTGAAAGTGTAAGTAAAATGTTAATATTCCATATTAAATCCACTGGCTCATGATACCGTCCGGACTCTCTGAACTGGCGTGATGTTTATGGCGTGTGATAAACATCTCTCCTGACGGAAGACTAAACAACGTAAGGATCCAATTATCATAGAGTGATTTTGTTTAACACTTGAAAGGAAGGCTAAGTGGAGCCCCAGTTCACGGGAATGCTTCTCTTTTGTTTCTCTCTCTCTCTTGGTAACTTCACACTAATAAGTTTAATGTAAAGGACTTTACATGCAAAAAGTTACATTCAGGACAAAGTAGCTCGTCATTTAAGATAAGTGCGAATTTCTCATTGTTAAGTGAACTGAAAAAAGTGATAACTGGCCCATCGGTGTGCGAATAAGCCGATTTATCCCATCCAGACAAAATCCCAGGGAAGGTGCTGCTTCCACACACTCCACTGAGGACCCGAAGCTATCTGGACTCAAGCCAACTTCCACCCTGGCGATCCCAGCCCAACCCTCAACAGGAGTCACAACGAGAAGCAAGAATCAGAAGTGATTAGGCAACAGCGGAATTGCTCCTAACGTTAATCCCAGGATGGAAAATACTTATACTTATGAAATTGAAGTATGTCACCTTAATGTTCAATCGCTGCGGAATAAATTGGAAGAAGTGGATTTATTTGTGAAAACAGATAATTTTAGTATTTTATGTTTTTGTGAGCATTGGTTAACAGATTTAGTTATTGATTTATATCCTCTAAGTTGTAATCGTTTAGCCAGCTGATACTGCAGAAAAAGTGCTAAATATGGTAGTGTGATGATTTACGCAGTTAACGGTTTAAAATTTCAATGTATTGACATTAGCAAGTTCTGTATTGATTTTAATTTTGAAGCTTGTTCTGTAAATTTTATCGATCTGTCTGTAATTGTTATATCGTCTTATCGGTCTCCCAATGGTAATTTTGAGGTATTTATTGAGCAACTGGAAAAGCTAGTTAGATTTCTTGACAAATTTAATTCTAATATTTTAATATGTTCTGACTTAAATCTGGATATTAGGTTAAAGTCCAATGATACCATTAAGTTTAACAATATTCTCCGTTCTTAGCATTTATTCTGTACAAATTTTGAGCCTACCAGACTTTCAGCATGTCTCGATAATATAATAACCAATTTAGACAAGTGGCAGTACAATGTCAATATCCTTGACCCATGCTTGTCCGATCACTCAGCTGTTATTTTAAAATTTTTGCCAGTGCAATCTAATGCTTTTGTTGGACATACAAGCGATTATATAACATATAGATTTTGCAATGATGAGGCAATTTTTTGTTTAGGAGTCTACTGAGTGAGGTTGACTGGAGGTCTCATACAGCGTCCTTTCAGTCAGACTTTAATTTTGACATTTTTTTGCTTCCTTCACACAATTATTTGATTTTTGCTTTCCTATTAAAATAAGAAAGAAGAAAAAAATGCCAAAGAAATCCTTTTGTGTAAAATGGTTTTCACCTAAACTTAGTTGCATGAGGACTGATCTGATTGATTTACATAAGTCTTTTAAATGCTCTAATGATGAACATGATAAAAAGCTATACAAAGACTTTTAAAAAAGATATAAATTTCATATTCTCAATGCAGAAAAAATTGCCATTGAACAATATATTAGTAATTCTCCTAATAAGTGTAAAGCTGCCTGGAGTATCATAAAGAAGGAATCTGGAAATAATAGGTCCTCAGTAAACTGTTCCATTTCTCCAAAGGAATTTAATGACTTCTTTGTTGACTCAGTCAGACTGATCAAAAATTCAGTCCTGAAATCTACTGCGAGAGCTGAAGATTATCTCTCTAATTATAATTTTTTTCCTGGCACTGTGTTTCATCACTTGAGATTTTAAAAATTGTTCAGAGACTAAAAAGTTCTGATTGTAAGGATGCTTATGGCCTGTCCAACGACCTTCTTAAACAGGTTATTGATTTACTTGTTGACCATCTCGCAGTATTATTTAATGAATTACTTCAAACAGGTATTTTTCCAGAGTCTTTTAAACTATCTAAAGTAGTTCCGATTTTTAAAAAAGGTGACTGCATTGATATTTGCAACTACCGTCCTGTGTCAATAATCTCAACTCTCTCTAAAGTTCTTGAAACTATAATGTTTAATCAATTACATAAATTCCTGAAATGTAACTCTATCCTTTCGCCTATGCAGTTTGGCTTTTGATCAGGAATGTCTACTACTTCTGCAGTTGAATCTCTTCTAAACAACATTATATCTTCTTTTGAAGATAAGGAATTTACAACAGTTACTTTCTGTGATCTCACAAAAACTTTCGATTGTATATCACACAAAATTTTATTGTCTAAACTTGATTACTATGGTATTAGGGGTAATTCCCTTTTTTTTCAGTCTTATCTAACCAATAGGAAACAGTATGTATCTTTCAATAACCAGGAATCCAATATTTTGGAAATTCAATCTGGCGTTCCTCAAGGCTCTGTCCTGGAGCCTTTGGTGTTCCTTCTTGCTACTAATGACCTTCCATATAATGTTACTTTTAATATTTTGTTATATGCAGATGATACTACTTTAATTGATCACAATAAAGATGTAAATATTTCTCTATCAAATTCACTGCAAACTCTGGACACCGTTGTAGCCTGTTTTTCTGCAAATGAGCTACTACTCGTAAAACTCAACGTATTATATTTTCCTTACATGACCTGCCCTGTGATTATGGCACAGTTAATACAGCTAAACTTTTGAGATTTATGCTTGATTCTAAGTTGACATGGAGTGACCACATTGACATGATTAATAAGAAACTAGCACGTGTGTTGTATATGTTAAGAAAATTGAAGCCATTTATATCTAATCAGTATCTTAGAGTTGTTTACTTTGCTTTTTTCCACTGCCACATAATGTATGGAGTTCGTCTATGGGGGCATGTCTCATTTGTTAAATCAGTTTTTACTTTTCAAAAAAAGGCCTTAAGGATATTATCAGGTGTCTCTTCTAGAGATCACTGCAGACCCTTATTTACTAAACCTGGAATTTTAACAGTGTTCAGCTGATATATTTATGAAAACCTAATTTATGTTAAAGAAAATCTTGAATCTTTCTCTACCCAATCTGATGTTCATTTTCATAATACAAGATGTAAAGATAAATGAATAATTCCCCGTGTTAGGCTGGAAGCCACACTAAGGTATTATAACTCCTCTTCAGTACGTTTTTTTAATAGACTTCCAGATTCTGCCAGCAAGATTTCTCTGGCTAAATTTAGAAAAGCTACTCACAGATGGCTTGTGGACAAAGCTCTTTATCCTGTAAGTGAATTTTTTGAACATCCAATTGATATTATATTTTAGAGTATATAATGAATACATTCACTTGTGTATCTATATTTTTTTGTACTTTCATTTAATATTATTAATGACACCTATTTGAAATACTTGTATTTT
Organism: Tanypteryx hageni; assembly: GCA_028673005.1. Classification (NCBI taxonomy): domain Eukaryota; kingdom Metazoa; phylum Arthropoda; class Insecta; order Odonata; family Petaluridae; genus Tanypteryx; species Tanypteryx hageni. Next base: position 199,617,934 of record CM054115.1, read on the forward strand.
GTTAATGGTGGAATAAAATATTATGAATTATTATGATGCCTCTCGATTATGTAAAAAATCCTGTTGTCTCCGTGTCTCATTCGTGTTATTTACTTTTCTTTTTATTTCGCCACGTGGTATTATGATGTTCCTTTGTCGATATAATTTAGTTGTCGGCCAGCGTCTGTCTTGTGTGTTAGCGAGTTATAGTTCCTTAGAAAGTGATTTTGTTACTCCACACCTTTACGTGACAATAGTTCACACCCTTGAGAAGTGGATCGTTTCTTACAAAAGTAATATGATCGTATTCTTCTAAGCAAGCCAAGGACAAAGGTAAGGCAGAAAATGAAACGAAGACCGTGCGCGAAAACGAATTAGAAAGTACGGTGAGGTCTTCTTTCAGTTTGGATTTACAAGTGTAGAAGTGGAGAGTGAACAATGACCTCAATGTGTGTTGTGTCAGGTAGTATTGTCCTCCGAGAGCATAAAACCTAATAAACTAAAACGACATTTTGAAAAGAACCGCAAGGAGCATATGGGGAAGCCTATAACATTCTTCCAGCACCGCAAGGAAGAGCTTACGCGACAGAAACTACACTTTGAAAAAAGTCTTTCGTTTTCTGACCAAGCTGTGAGAGCTTCATTCGAAGTCAACTATCGAATTGCTCGATGCAAGAAATCGCACACCATCGGGGAGACATTAATTTTAACTGCTGCCATCGACATGGTTAGGATTATATGTGGAGATGATGATGCCAAAAAACTGAAAAAATTCCCTTTCAAACAACATGGTTAAGTGAAGGATTGAAGCGATTGCCTCAGATCAGGAGGGCACTCTCACCGACCTCTGTGACAGTCCGAGGCATTTGCTGTTCAGGTTGATGTCAGCACCGAAGGACATACCAACTCCTCATTTCTTAGTTTTCGTGCGATATGTATGGGAGATTACAGTTTTTGAAGATAAGTATGTTATTTTGTCTGCCTCTCAAAGATTACGAGCAATGTTCGATGTCCTTCAAGGATTCTTGCAGAAGGGAAACCCGTGGGAAAAATTGGTTGATTTTGCAGTGATGGAGCTCCGTCTATGGCAGGGCACAAAGGTGGTTTGCAAGCCTTAGTGAAGAATGTGGCTCCATCCGCAGTGTGGACACACTGCATGATCCACAGAGAACAGCTGGCAGCCAAGTCACTTAGACCCCAGTTAAATGAAGTAGGACAAACCATTTTCTCAGCTGCGAACTTCATCAAGAAGCAGCCTCTGCGCTCTCTCCTATTCCCTCAGCTTTGCCAGGAAGAAGTCTCTGAGCAGAATGTTTTGCTGTACCACACAGAGGCATGATGGCTATTCAAGGGTAAGGAACTAGAGCGCTTCTTCAAACTTAAGCGGCACTTACCTATTATGCAGAATGTAAAAAGAGAGAATTTGTGGATTTTCAGGGTGACTTTTGCCAGTTGTATCTTCTTGCCTACCTTGATGATATATTTCTGAAGCTGAATGAGCTAAATGCAAGGGCAAGGATGCACACGTTATTCTGCTAAATGACCGGAGAAATGGTTTTATAAAAAATTGGTTTTTGGAAGACAAGCCTCAAGGCAAAGAAATTTGAAGTTTTTCCAAACCTTTCATCTATAATTACAGAGGACAACGACGTCCTGTATGTGACGAAAATCACGGTTGCACATCTCTGTCGTCTAGAGGCTGGCTTTGGTTCCTTCTTCTTAGATCTCTATTCGTCCAAGCTTCACTGGATTCGAAACCCATTTGAATGTCGTTCTGAAGAGGCAGATTTGCCAGGAAGAGAAATTGAACAGATTATAGAACTCTCCACAGACAAAAGTCATTTGGCTACATTTCCTCAGTTGCCAATAGACAGATTCTGGTTATGTCAGATCAGAATATAAAGATCTTTCATGCCGCGCCATTAAATGGCTTGTAACCTTTGCTGCAATGCGGGATTCTGTGTATTAGTGGCCACTAAGTCCCGATATCGATCTTCCTTGGATCTATCCTCATAAATGCGCTGCGTACTTTCAACCACATTACCAAACTTTGATCGACTGTATAACGAGAGACAAGCGCAAGTTTCGCATTAATTAAAGTAAATAATGCAAGTGTCGTATAGTGGAGGCAGCACTTTTGCTAGCTGGCCACCTGCCTTTTGCTGCGTTATGTTATCTCGGCTACGTGATACTTCCTGCCTCGGATCGGTTAACACCGGGAGCCGCAAGTGTGGGAATTGCTGCCGTAGTCACGCCACTCGAGGTAGCCAATGGGAAGGGCTGTCGGCGGTCATGTGATGACGCCGAAGAACGGCAAGGAGTAGTTGGAGAGACGCAGTGAAAACGCGGGCGGAAAGACATAAGGTTGTATTGGGAGGATGAGCGGAAATAAAGCCTTTGTGGAAGATCACCCGTGTGTTTACTGACTCCGTTCCCTTTTCGGGCCACGCGGGACCCGGCAGAGTTTACAATAATACTTCTAATTCTCAATATAACATTGTTCCTGTCATCGGTGTGCTACTATGTCGATATTTGATCGGTGTAATTTTTAGGGGTCGCTAAGTGTGTTAGATTGATTTTCGGAGTCGCGTGTAGAAAAGGTTGGGAAGCACTGCCCTAGGAATACGCGAAGCACCCGTTGGGAAACGGGTCGCTCATCTATTAGAGGATACCAGCACGGTTACCGAAAAGGCTGATCATGTGAAACGCAGCTCGATCTTTTCGTGAATGATTTTTTGCAATGCGGAGAGGAAAGCATTCAGGCCGATGATATTTTCATTGACTTCAGAAAGGCGTTTGATAAGGTCCTTCATCGAAAATTAATAATAAAGCTCGTAAAATACGGTACCAATCCCAAAATTGTGAAGTGGATGAGAGACTTTCTCTGGAATAGAGAACAGATAGTGGCATCGAAGGAATGCACCCGTTTAGGTGGCGTCAGTTGTTCATCAGCGAAGTGTATTGGGCTATCTACCACCTAAATTTCATTATCATCACAGGTAGTCTGTCCGTAGACAGGTACGTGATTATTCATGGTTAAACCTGATTCTCCATATATTCCTATTTTCCGCTGTCCTCTTCATATCTTGATAACTCTATTTCCCTTTCAAATCGTCTATCAGCTGAAACTTTTTCCTACCTCTTTCCCTTTTTTCATTTAGTTTTCCCTCTGACACGTCTTTAATCATACTCTCTCTCCTCAGGTAACGTCCAACCCAGTTTGCCTTCCTCTTTCTAATAGTCTGTATAATCATTCGCTTCTCTCCTTCTCTTCGTAGCACTTCATCGTATTTCATCCTATTCGTCCATTTTATCTTCAGCATTCTCCTCCAAGTCTACATTTCAAAGCTTTCCAAGTATTTGATGTCATTTTTCCTTAGCGTTCATGTTTCTGCCCCGTACAAAACTATTCTCCATACATAGTATTTTATGATCTTCTTGCGGATATCTTCCCTTATATTACCCGTAAGCAGGTGTTTCCTTCTTCTGAAAGCCACTTTTGCTTTTCCTATTCTGGTCCGTACATTTTGCTTCTCTTGTTATAATGTTTCCAAGGTATTTATAATCTGAAACTTGTTCTAAAGGCTTTCCATCAATACTTATGTTCAGATTCTCTTCTTTGTCCGATATTCGAATGAACTTGGATTTTTCTGTATTTATTTCCATACCGTATTTTCTACCAGTTATTACTAGTCTATGTATCATTTTCTGGAGTTCCTCTTCCTTTCTTGCTAGAAGTAGTTGATCATCCGCGCACTTTACTGTTCTTATAATCCTTCCTCCAATTTTGATATCTCCTGTGCATTCTAACGCTTCTTGCATTACACATTCTCCGTATATATATTGAATATGGTCGGCGATAGGTAGTAGTCCTGTATTACTCCTCCACCGATATATACTCCGCAGGTGTCCGCATTCTCCAACCTGACCTTTACAACTTGATTCACATATAGATTCCTGATCAGTCTCCTGTCTTTCCAGTGTACACCTATATCCTTTAATATCTTCATCAACAATACCCAATTTACTCTATCCAAGGCCTTCTGCCAGTCTACGAAACGTATATATCTTGACTGTATCTATTGCCCTTTCTGATATGATTCTAACTACCCCTATAGCATATCTAGTTTCTCGTCCTTTTCTGAAACCGAACTGATCTTCCTCTAGCATTTATTCTGCCTTTTTCTCCAGCCTGTTATGAACACTTTCGTTGCGAAACAAAATCTAAGGAATTATCGCAAACTAGTGTAACTTTCGGACTAAAAAAAACCATATAGATTTGTTTTTTTAAATTTATAATGTATTTTTATGTAAAATTAGTCGAATTTTTTTTAATTAAAAAAATTACGACGACATCATATGATGTCGTCCGCCCCGCGGATAGTCCCAAGATAAGCTAACCCTTTTATTGCATCTAAAATATCACCAAAGCAAAATATTCCGAATACTGTTTGTAGGTATCAAGATATGTAAATTAGAAAAAAAAGTTGCGACTTATATTCAAATAAATTCTTATAAACTTATTTATTTATAATGAAATATTTATATTATTTCTTTCGCAATTAATTATTATTATTATTATTCTTACTATAATTGACAATAATATTTACAATAATGGTTTCAATTCACAATAAAAGTTACAATTTACAATAATATTTACAATTTACGTTATAACTAACTGTTTCGAGAAATACAATTATTGGTTATTACTATTATCTTTTATATATAATTAATGAATGTCCGTCCGTCCCGCTTTTATCTCTTGAACAGTTTGTCATAGAGAAATGCTGTATACGCCATTTTGTGTCTGCAAACTAGGAGACATCGAGAAAACTATTTTCGTTTAGATAAGTGTCCCAGGTTCGACTCCAGGAGATGATTATATTTTCCCATATGTTTACACAGGAGTTTCGACTTTTCAATGGGTAGGGTTTTTTCCATCATTCGTTAAAATACTTCTATATGAACCGAATTTCTCCGTTTTTGATTTATTCAACGGCGAAATCTATAAATATCTTATTCTTGCTATGTTTAGATATTATACGAAAGTATTTGTCAGAAATACGCATTTATTTTCGAAATTTTATGGATTTTCAAATTCTTTCCGGGTGGTTCTTCTGATTGAATGAGCGTCTATTGAGCCTTAAAATGGATGAGAAAACTGCGCAATTCGCTTCGCTACATTTAAATAACGAAGTAAGTAAAAAAACCAAAGTGTATAAAAAATAATATAGCTTAAATGAAATTTCCTACAAACAATTCAAAAACTGGTTTTCGACTAGAAAACGAAGCACGCCGTTCGAAAGCCCACAAGGCACTGAGTCTTAACACCCATGCGGCCTTTTTCCCAAAGTCGAATCCTCGCCACAGGAGAGAGAGAAGTGAGGAAGAAAAACATTTGAGAGAGAGCATCATATGATATCGTCCGCAACGAAAGTGTTAAGAATCTTCGAATTGTGTGACAGAAGGCTTATCGTTCTGTAGTCTTTACACTGCATTGCTTTTGGCTTCTTCTTTAGAGGGATCATTGTTACTTCTAGGAAATCCCGAGGTCACTCTCCCGTGTCGTAAATCTTATTCATTAATTTAGTGATCACTTTTAGTCCTTCTGATCCCATGATTTTAAGTACCTCAGCCGGTACTCCTTTGCTGCCTGTGGTTTTCCCTTTCTTTAGTTCCACTATCGCTTTTTCTACTTCGCTCTCCATAATACTTGGTCCTAAGTTGTCTTCTTCAATTTTTTTCCTTATCTTCCAGTTCTATTTTTGCCGATCCTGCCTGCTTGCTGTATAGTTCCTTAATGCATGCTTCCCATATGTGTGCTACATTCTTTGTTTCTGAGACTTCTCATCCGTATTCATAATTCCTTACCACGAATTCCATTAGACTTTTTATCTTCTAATTCAAGTGCTCTAGCGTACATCATATCGTACCGTCCTAACTTCTCCATTTGTTGTATTTCATCACATTTTTCTTTTATCCAATTTTCTCTAGCTTTACTTGGTACCTTTCTCAACTCATTGTTTATACGTCTGTAGATGGCTCTACCTTCTTCACTGTTAACCTTTTTCCATTTTGGTCTCATCCATTTTCTCCAGCATTTCCTTAGTGATCCATGGTTTTCCGATTTTCTTCTTTTGTTTTCCAATCTCTTTATTCTACGTATCCTTGATACTGGTTTTAATTTCTTCCCATTCTATATCCACGGTCTTTGGTTTGTTTTACAAATTTCTTAAGCGATCCTCCAACTTCATGCTGACTACATCCTGCCTTTCTTTCAGTTTTTCTAGGTTTGTCTTTCTCTTCTCGTTTTTCTTATCTATTTCAGCTTTGTACTTACGTCAACTATGAAAATGCTGTGATCTAAATCAATTTATACTCTTGGTGATGCCTTGGCAGTCTTTATGCTGTTTCATAATCTTTGTTTTACTTAGATGCAATCTATTTGCATCTCATTCTATCTCTTGAGCTTTTCCATGTGTATAACCTTTGTTTATGGTTTTTGAACCATGCATTAGTCACTACAAGATCATTATTGATGCAGAATTCTACCAGTTTTCCCCTCCTCAGTTTCTCTTCCCAAGTCCGTATTGCCGGACAACATTTTCTTCCTGTCCTTCGACTATGCTGTTTCAATCTCCCATTATTATGCAGGTTACCATTCCTCTTCCGCTTCTTTGTAAATGCCATTAATTTGCTAATAAATCTCATTGATTTCCTCATCTTCATGAGCTGACGTTGGTATATATACCTGGATTATCAGCATGTGCACTGGGACAGCATTTTGGTTATTGATATCAGTCTATCGTTCGCCACGCTATTCATCATATCTTTTCTAAGTACCAGAGCTCCCCTTTCCCCACTATTTCCTCCAGAGTAAACTATCATGAATTATTTCGAGTAGAATCGTCCTTCTCCTTCCTGCCTAGTTTCGCTCAGTCCTATAATGTCAACTCTATTTCTTCTGTCAAGTTCTGTAGCTTCCCTGCCTTTCTCATAGTTCTTACGTTCCAAGTGCCTATTCGTAAATTACTTTCGACAAATGTTTTCCTCAAGGCAGTCCCAGCCCGGAAATCCGATTGGGGTGCAATTTTACTTCCGGATTGTTTTACCTCGAGAGAACTCATATTGCCCAACCATATAATCTTTACTAGGGATTGTAATGTGGTAGCTTCCCTCTTGCTTTCCAAATCGCAGTACTATAGCCGTTCAAATCGTCCCGATCACGCCTAAAGCTGTATTGTACATATACCCAGCCAACATCATTTGTTTTCGACTCTATATATGATAGTTTTTTAAAAATAAAATCTCCATTCGCGGGGTTTGAACAGCGAAACTTTGTAACGGAAAGCCTACACTCTAACCACTACACAACCAGCACATAAATCTAAACTTATGTAAATGATATTTGTTCTGTAGTAGATAGTAAAATTAGACGTTTTGCAGATGACACCGTCATATATAAGGAGATACTCAACCATCAGTCGCTGCAGGAAGATTTAAAAATTCCCTGTGGTGTAAGGGAGCGGTTCCTAGCCGTTTTCTCGTCGCGAACCCCTTGGATTAACCTTTTATATTCGCAAACCCCTTCAGCTGTAACAGTTTTGGCGGCAAACCCCATATAATGGCGGGTAAAATTTGTAAAAAAAAATATTTTTGAATGCGTTAAATTCATTAAAAATAAAAAGTTTATGTAGCAAAATAGCACATAGTATGTAAACATTTACAATAAAATCAGAATATCTGATATTGTCATCAGTTTCTAGTCAGTACTTTGTAATAATCAAGTATAATTCTTGAATCATAAGAAAAAATTGGAAAAACAATGAAAGATTTATCGCAACATAAATCGATACATCTACATACATTTGTTCGGTAACCAAGATGTCGTTTATTATTTACGTTTTGGCTAATAGTATAGACATAATCCACATAATTTTATTGCTGCTTTAAAGACTTCGGTACATCTATCCATGTGAATATTAAGTAAGACGTTAATGCGTAATTATATTAATGGTAAAACTTTACAATACAATATATAAAATAGTAAATGTTAATGTAAACATCGTAGCAATTCCTATTTTAATAACACTGCTCGATTACGGCAAATATTCTTGGAAAAGTAGTCGGCCTTGATTATATGATGGACTTGCCATTGAGATACACCCTCAAGCACAAGCCTGACTAAAATTTTTCAATGGTTTCTTTAGGTGGTAGTTAAAATCCTGTATGAACCTCTTCTCCGAATAACACATTTGAGAAATTTGGGGGCACCGACAGTGCGGGGCCCTGAGCAATTAAAATCGTTTGCTGCTTAAAAGAATCCGGGCGTTTCAGCTATAGTGCTTTTCATTCGAGATGACGAGTCAGATTTCGGCCGTACTCGAGACCGCTCGTATATCTCCGCTGCTAAGAGGTGGGGTAGTGCCTCCTAGCAGAAGCTCATGCTAGACGTTGCCGACTCTACACCGGAACACACGTAACGTTTGGCAGGCATTTAGAGAGAATTCGCGAATGTGGCAACACAGCACACTCGGACACGATGTTACCGCTAGGGAGACTCGATGGAGAATGGGCTATCGAATGCTTAGGTTCCCCCTCCTCCTTTCCTATTGGTTCATTCAATGTCTCCCCCCCCCCGTCTACTTTCTCTTTTAGTTCCCCCTTACTCACCATCTCATCTGAAAAGCACTATAGTGTAAAATATTTATGAATTACCATTTGTCGTGATCCTCCGTGGGACATGCAAATTTGTCGAGTTCATAGGCAAAATAGTGCGGAATAGTACAGAGAAAGTACGCGAAGCGTGATATTTTTCACTAGTTAGACCGCAGGTGGAATATACCTCCAGTATATGGGATCCGTATGAGAATATCCATATAATTCAGTTAGAAAAAGTACAGTGCAGGGCAGCCGGATTCTTTAAACAAAAGTGCAAACATATGGAAAGCGTCTCATCATTATTGAAGGACTTAAAATTGAGATCTCTGGAAGACCGTAGCAAGAGCTCGAGGTTAAGGAATCACAATGTCTAGCAGATGATATATTGCGACTAATTGAGACTCCAACGTATCTTATCGTCATGATCGTTTCTAAATATGTATAAACGGTTACGACGATAAGATACGTGAGATCGAATTTAGGAAGGGGCGTTGTAGAGGCTCATTATTTCCGAAAATAAGGCGAGAACATAACAGAAAAGTTAAATCTACGAGTAACAACTGTTAGTTACACCTCGGTCCAATGGCCCGTTGGCCACCCACCAGATTGGTGAATTGCAGAGTAACATGCAGATGTAGACCAGTCATTTGAAAGGTCATACTATGTGGCCTGCACAGTGGTATATGAAGCCTCATGTGGCCCTTTCGGTAAAATTTTCGGCGATATCTGATTTTGTGTATTTAAATAATAGATCAGATCGATTCGCCATAACTTTTAAACACTGACAGAGTTTTGTGCTCGACGAATCCACCTCTCTGTCTACGGAACTGACGGTTTTCAAGAAAAGGAACTGTTTTCGTTCGCGAAGTCGCTTTCTGTCAAACGGAGCCCATCCGATGGATCCGCCAAATATTCCCGAGAATCTCTCTCGCGTTGCGTTCGCCATTCTTCCTTTCGGGCGCATTACTTTCTCACGGCACACGGATCGCTGCGGTGAGAGCATTTCAAACATAGTCGCAGTTTATGGACGAGCAGTCGGTCCATGCACCACACTCCCCCTCTCTCTGGTGCTGGGCCTCGTGCGCTCTCTCACGCGCTCCAATTCTCTCGGGTTATGTGCCTCAGAGCGTGTCTCGTTAGGCGGGGGGTGAGGGAAGGGGATGGGAGGAGGAGGGGGGAAGGGAGAGGGGGTAGAGAGCGACGCAACTCGTGGAGAATGTTCATTCCCTTGCTTCCCCGAGACACAGGCGCTTTTCGCACGGTTTTGTCACGACCCTTATCATGATGGAATAATATGACTTGCCACCAACACGCAATTTCTGCAACAGGCGCAAAGAGACTGCGTGCGTATGACTGAATTTTATTGCGGTAAGAGTGAGACCTAAATTTAAATAGATGTGGACGATTTTGCGACGAATAGTGCCTGTAATGCAGTGGTTGTCTGAGAAAAATTCGTCGTGGCCACATCTACGGCCACTTGCCATGTTGTGGTGGCCGCATTGTCAAATTTAAGGCCTAAATGATATTTGTTATTCCACGTAAGGCACCTTAGAAGTTTAACGAGATAAAATAACAATAGCAAATATTAATTATAAAAATTTGACACCGCAGTCTTCGTCGCAGTCTGCGTATTAATTATTGCTATGTTTAAAACATAATTTTGCTTGTTGCTGCATTAAGAGTTTCTTGTGGCCGCACTTGAGAACCAGGCCTAATGGACAAGCGCTCCGAACAGAATTATTGTTTGTAAAGTTTAATCAACTAGCATAACGACCAGTGAAATCATTTCGTTCGTGTGCCTGCTTTAGTGGTAGGGAAACGCGATATGTATTTTGTCTGCACTCTTGTTGTCGATGAGGTGTAAGTGGCAAATCTTCTTTTTCTCTCTTATTCTTTTCAATTTCATAGGAATCTGAGCTCCAATTGTGACGTTAGAAACATTAAATTGTATTTTTATGCTGCAGAAGAGAGGAACGATCGATTCACGCTAAAAAAGCAATTTTATCATTAAAAGATTGCATACACGAGGGTGCAACGGGGTGTCCTTATTCTCACGCTATATTTCCTTTGCCTTGCGATTGATCACTTTGCGCACACATTCTTTAAATGCACTTGAATTGACTTGTAAGAATATTATCTTGAAAGAACATTAATTTTTTAGAGAGATATTTCATCATGAGAAATATTTCTTTAATTCTTAAGATTTCTCCTCTGGACGGGTTTTCGTTTTTTCATTATGGAACAATAATGGTGTAAAACAAACACTAATTTTTAAATTCTCGAAATATTATACTTTTTCCACATTGAGTTAATAATGCCACACATTTCTGCCAAATTTTAAATTTATAGTACAATTAGAATTTAAATAACATTTATGTAATTGTTTAAATTTTAATAATTTTTAACGGCCGCAATAACAATTTTATGGATATATTGAAATGTTTATACGTTTATATAGATTAAAATCTAAATAATTTAAAAATTTCAGCTCCCTAACTTGCGGCGTAGTGTCTAAGCATCTACCTATTTGTTTAAACTTGAAGAATTTTTAACTGCTAAACAAATAAAAATCTCAAAATTTGTAAAATCCCTATTTCGTTTTTTTAAGAATTCTACTTATAAAAAAATTTCTACTCCGTAGCACATTTGGAAATACATAAACCATGAAAATTTGATTAAACAATTGCGAATTTTTAGCGGCCGCATTGTTACACTTTTTCAAGATATTCGTTTTTTTTTGTCGGTTTTGCACAAAATCCTACATAAGAAAAAAATTTCGAATGTCCAACACATCTGGAAGTGCCTAAACATTAGTATTCTCCTATCATTATACATCGACGTTTCTTACAGAGGAGGAGGAGGAGGATATAACATACATATAACATACTAGTAGTTGGTGCATGCATACTTCAAGCATTTCATATCACCTTGAGAAAACATTCAATTTTCAGATAGACATTTCATCATTACAAATATTCTTTCAATTCTAAAGATTTTACCTCCTCAGCGATTTCCGTTTTTCCCACATGTAAAAATAATAGCTTAAAAAAATCCCCACATGCTGCAATTTTAAAATTTTTACACTTTCTTTATTATAAGGTACTAATGCTACACATTTTAGCCAAATTTTAAAGTTGTAGCACTTCTTTAAGTAAAATAATATTTTTCTAATTTTTTAAAATTAAATAATTTTTAACGGCCGCCGCAGTTCATATATGGTAAAACTGAAATGTAAATTTGTGCAAATTCACTACTCTGTAAATAATTTGAAAATTTCAGCTTCCTTGCTCATCCCGTAGTACCTAAACAGTTATCTATTTGTTTAAACTTTAAGAATTTTTAACTTCCGAACAAATATAAATATCAAAATTTGTATAATCCTCATATCGTTTTTTTAAGAATTCTACTTATAAAAAAAAATTTCAGGTCCGTAGCATATTCGGAAATTCCTAAGCCCTGAATATTTGTTTAAACAATTGCGAAATTTTAACGGATGCATTGTTAAACTTTTTCATGATATTCGTTTTGGCTAGTCGGTTTTGCACATTATCCTGCCTAAGAAAAAAATTTCGAATCTCCAGCACATCTGGAAGTGCCTAAACATTAGTATCCTCCTGTTATCTATCATATATCGACGACTCTTATAGAGGAGGATATAACATACTAATAGTTGGTGCTTGCATACTGCAAGCATTTCATCTCACCTTGAAAAAACATTAATTTTTCATACAGATATTTCATCATTACAAATATTTTATTAATTCTAAAGATTTCACCTCCACAGCGATTTTCGTTTTTCCCACATGTAAAAATAATAGTTTAAAACAATCCCCAAATGTTGCAATTTTAAACATTTTACACTTTCTCCATTATTTGGTACTAATGCTACACATTTCAGCCAAATTTTAAAGTTGTAGCACTTCTAGAAGTAAAATAAAATTTTTCTAATTGTTTAAAATTTAAACATTTTTAACGGTTGCTGCAATATATATGGAGAGATTGAAATGTTTATTTGTGCAAATGCACTGTTCTGTAAATAATTTGAAAATTGCAGCTTCCTAGCTCATCCCCTAGTACCTAAAAAATTATTAAACTTTAATGTTCAAATGGGGTTATAACAACCCCTAAAATTTACAATTTTAAATATTTCGATTTTTATAGTTGGTTACGAGAAAGGATCTATAATCCTGCAAAATTTCAGCTTCCTAAACTTATTAGATTGGTCTACACACTGGATTGCGTTTTCCCATGCTAGCTTATGGGAGATATTCCGGGGTCTCTGGAGTCGAATCCAAGACACTGTAGGACAAAATGAAAATAATGCCTAATAGACGTTACGGCCATCTAGCGACACTGAAAATTTTATTTTTCTAGCTTACCGGCAAGTTCCCATAATTAATTTACAAAAATGGCGCAATGCTTTTCTTATGGGAAAAAAACGCAACTTTCGGAATTTCTGGAGTCGAATTCATGCCTCTTAGGTTAGAAGTCTCATTTTATCTAAAGGTTTCTCCATCATATCTACAAAAATTAAAACTTTCATCTCTTTAGCTCTTGTAGTTTGGGCTGGGCATTAGTATTCTCCTAACATTATATATCGACGACTCTTACAGAGGAGGAGGATATTACATTTAGGAGGATACTAATGTTTAGGCACTTCCAGATGTGCTGGAGATTCGAAATTTTTTCATAGGTAGGATTTTGTGCAAAATCGACTAAAAAAACGAAAATCATGAAAAGTGCCGCTAAAAATTCGCAATTGTTTAAAGAAATTTTCTAGGTTTATGTATTTTCAAAATGGCTACGGAGCTGCAATTATTTATGAGGTAGGATTTATAAAAAAACGAAACAGGGATTATACAAATTTTGATATTTTAATTTGTTTGGCAGTTAAAAATTCTTAAACTTTAAACAAATAGATAACTGAGAAAAAAGTTCCGTCCCAACCAAGGAAATGTCCGCGTTCAGAAACGATAGTTCAGAGGTAGAATATCCGCCAGGCAAGTGGAAGACCCGGGTTCGATTCCCGGTCATAGCAGACTTTTTTGTCTCGTTTCAAAATTATTCCCACCTTTACAGCTTATGCCTGTCTGCATAGGATCTTCGGATCATATTATTCCATCAGTTTCTTGTTTGGCAATCTCACCATTTGAGAGGGAGGAGTTTTCTTCGATGTATCTCTTAGAGGACATCTGTTGGGGCAGTTTGATACTAGCTTGGCTAGTTCCGTCCCAACCAAGGAAACATCCGTGTTCAGAAACGAGAAAAAGTGTTCTACTACGATAGTTCAGAGGTAGAATATCCGCCCGGCAAGTGGAAAACCCGGGTTCGATTCCCGGTCAGAGCAGATTTTTTTCTCGTTTCAAAATTATTCCCACAAATAGATAACTGTTTAGACATTACGGGATGAGCTAGGAAGCTGAAATTTTCAAGTTATATACAGAGTGATGCATTTGCACAAATAAACATTTGAATCTCTCCATAAACATATTGCCGTTAAAATGTTTAAAATTTAAACAATTGGAAAAATATTAATTCACTTCTAGAAGTACTGCAACTTTAAAATTTGGCAGAAATGTGTACCATTAGTACCCCATAAAGGAGAAAGTATAAAATTCTTAAAATTGCAAAGTTTTGGGATTGTTTTAATCTATTATTTTTACATAAGGAAAATACGAAAATCGCTCCGGAAGTGAAATATTAATATTAAAAAAATATTTGCAATGATGAAATATGAAAAATGAATGGTTTTTTATGCTGAGATGATATGATTACCGAATACAAGCACTAGTATATATAAAGTGCAAGCACCTTCTACTAGTCACATATACAGGGTGTCCGGTGACTTTATGTCATAACTTCGGGATTTTATTCCTTAAGTGATTTTGAGTAAAAAATGTCATATGAACATGGGTCTGATTCTCATTTGTTACAGAGCTATGGGCATTTGAAATTATCTCGTACTTTGATTTTTACAACTTAATGGCTGAAAAATGCATTGTTTAAATAATTATTCGCATACATTAATTGTTGAAAAATGAACTATTTAAATAATCATTCGTTTACATTGATACTTAATACATTGTTACAACAATTGTTCAAAATGGCCGTCTTCAGCTTGGATGCACAATCTGGCCCGTTTGAGTAGGGAACGTGAAACAACACGAAGAACTGCAGCGTTATTAACGCGCCTCGCAGCATCAAAACTTAGCTGAATAAGTTCTTCCTTCATGCGCCCTTTGGCTTCATACACAATGTTTTTCATTTGCTCCCATACATGGAAACCCAACGGAGTGAGCTCCGGAAACCTCGGTGGCCAATCCTGCGCACCGCCACGACCGATCCATCGGTTAGGGAACTTCTTGTTAAGATACAGCGTACCGTTCCTACTAAAATGGGGGGTTCCCCGTCATGCTGGTAGTACATCTGAAGTCGTGTTTGCAGAGAAATGTCTTCTAAGAGACCCGGCATTTCATTTTCCAAAACATCAGCATAAATGGCACCTGTCAGGCGTGGCGGGAAGAAGTATGGTCCAACCAGCTGGTTCCCAATGACACCACACCACACGTTCACAGAAAAACGGAGTAGGAAGTAACTTTCAACTGTTCAGTGAGAATTTTCGCGAGCCCATAATGGTAGTTTCTCGTGTTGTTTATTCCATCACGAGTAAACTGTGCCTCGTCCGTGAACAAGATGTAACGGTTCAGGCGGGGGTGTGCATTTAACCAACGGCAGAATTTCAACCGACTAGCCATATCCCCAGGTTGAAGATCCCGAACTTGCTGGATATGGTATGGATAAAGTCCCTCATCGTGTAATGTTTGCCAGATTCTCGTTCGCGGAACGTTGAGGCGGGCGAACATTCCTCATGTACTAAGACGTGGACTTTGCTGAACCATTTGAATAATGTTTTCCTCTTCATCCACATTAACTTGTACTTGACGTTCAGCTCTCAAAGACACGGAAATGAGCCATTTTCTCGTAAATGTCGGTGAACTTGAATAAAAGTACGTCGATCTGGTGTTCTTTGTGGAAATCGTCGTCAATATTCGTAAACGGCAGAAACGGAGTTTCCATCGCAAAACCCGTACACGAAGTACATATCCGCATACTCTTCATTTGAAAATGTTAACGACATTATTGAAATTTAATGATACCACACGTGTCACAGCGCACTACACTGAACGCTAGCTTACGTTCTACTGACATGCTGCCTGCGAGCTTGCAAATTACGTCCACGTCTGTTGTGCAAGCGTCATGCTTCTCACTGTTGTAACAATGGATTAAGTATCAATGTAAACGGATGATTAATTAAATAATACATTTTTCAACAATTAAAAATGTATACTAATAATTATTTAAACAATGCATTTTTTCAGCCATTGAGTTGTACAAATCAAAGGACAAGATAATTTCAATTGCCTGTAACTCGGTAACAAATGAGAATCGGACCCATGTTTATATGACATTTTTTACTCAAAATCACTTAAGGAATAAGATACCGAAGTTATGACATAAAGTCGCCGGACCCTGTATATAACATATGATAACATATAGGAGGATACTAATATTTAGTCACTTCCAGATGAGCTGGAGACTCGTTTTTTTCATATGTAGGATTCTGTGCTGAACCAACTAGAAAAAAAGAAAATCTTGAAATAGTGAAACAATGCGGCCGCTAAAAATTCGCAATTGTTTAAACAAATTTTCAAGGTTTATGAATTTCCGAATGTGCTACGGAGCTGACATTTTCTTATAGGTAGGATTTCTAAAAAAAACGAAATAGGGATTATACAAATTTTGATATTTTAATTTGTTTGGAAGTTTATAATTCTTAAAGTTTAAAAAATTGGTAAATGTTTAGACACTACGCGGCCAGTTAGGGAGCTGAAATTTCTGCATTATTTAGAGTTCAGTTTATATAAACGAATATAAATATTTCAAAGTATCCATGAAATCGTTATTGCAGCCGTTAAAAGTTATTTAAATTTAAACAATTAGATAAATGTTATTTCACTTCTAATTGTGCTATAAATTTAATATTTGCAGAAACCTAATGTGGAAAAAGTATAATATTTCCAAAATTCGTGATTGTTTTACACCATTATTGTTCCATAATGAAAAAACGAAAACTGGTCAAGAGGGAAAATATTTAGAATTAAAGAAATATTACTAACGATGAAATATCTCGCTGAAAAATTAATGTTTCTTCAAGGTGAGATGAAATGCTTGCAGTATGCAAGCACCTTCTACTAGTGTATATGTGTATATATATATATATATATATATATATATATATATATATATATATATATATATATATATATATAGGGGTGCCGGTGGTGTAGTGGTTAGGACGCTGGCTGTTACTCGCCCGATGCTTGAAAAAGTCATCGGGTACGAATCCCGCGCAAATTCAGCTGTTCCGTCCTTCGGAAGGGACGTTAAGCCGTTGGCCCCCCTGGTGTTCTTCGCAAGAGCAGGCAAATGCCGGCACCGGGTTTCCCTCCTCCCTTCTGTGTGTGTGTCCGGTGTGGAAGGCAACGGGAAACCACCACACCGTGTATGTATATTCCCTAGTCAAAAACCAATTAATTAATTAATTGGTAGGACCTGTCGTAAGACAGAACACGAATGAATGAATATATATATATATATATATATATGCGTGAATTAAGTATTAAGTAAAAATAAAATTGAAACAAAATATTAATGAAACTAACTTTTATATGGGCTAAAAGTTATCAATGGATATAAAACTCACAAAATTGAGTGTTCCAGAGAGTAAAAATAGTTTTCGGCTATTAGAAATTTTATGATAAAGAAATGCATTACGCTCCGTGCCGGATTAAGACCCTCCGGGGCACCAAGGCACAGACATTTTGGACCCCCTCCCCTCATATATTGTAATTGTATTAAAAAACTGTAATATACAGAAAATGTTTTATTCATAAAATAGGAGCAGCGAAAGGCACTAATATAATTCTTACAAGTTTACTTTTCTGACCTTTGAGGGAGCTAATTTTTGTATAATCAAAGAAAAATCTAATTGTTTAACAAAATCATTTTCAATACATAATAAGCTCGATGCATTCAGGCGATCCTGGCGCATTGTTGTCCTTTTTTCGTTTTTAATGGATGAAAGTTTTGAAAACGATCTCTCGCCTTCACATACCAAACAAGGCATTGTTAAATAAATTCTGAAGGAAATAGCGACATTGGGAAAACATTTCTCTAATAAAATTCGTATCATATCCATATCCATTACCCTTAAAGAATTTACTTCATTTTCCTCTATTTCTCGGACTTCACTCATCACATGTTTGTGGAAATGGATTGATTCGTTCTCAAACTCTTCTCCTACGTCATATTGGTATTGCTCAATGAACTTTTATGAAGCTTTTCTTTTGCCTTCAATATCTCCACTCATGTAGTCAAACAGGAAAGAGAACACATTATGTACCCGTTCATATGCACCATAGCGCTTTCTCATTTCTTTGATCAGATTGTCGCATATTGCTAAAAATGTTTGCGTCTTGAATTTTTCTTTAGGTGGGTATATGTGGTCGGATACAGAAGTGCCATGTTCATCAACTTGCTTTATACGCTTTACCATTTGTAGTCCGATTGTGAGGCTCATTGTCTGATTCCGCTTGAATCTTCGCTGTCATCGGTTTAGCTTGTTCCTCAAAGTGATTAAACTCATTGCGAATATTCATAAGAAATTCTATTAAAGAATTCATATGCTCTACAACACTTTAGTATAAGTTCCTCAGTTTGCAGCAGTAGATTAACTTTGTGTATTCGTTCCAAAACATCAGTCCAGAACAGACAAAGAAAGACTGTTTCCAGTTCACACAATTTAGCTGAAATATTTTTAGCTTCTGTTTGAGTGTCACGATTTTGATCGGCATCATCATGTAAAATGTTCGGTGTCTCAATTATACCAATATAATTTGTTTTGAGTGCCTTCACGGCGTCGTATCTTCCAGACCATCTTGTGTCCGAGAGTGCCTTTACTAGAATCACTTCCTTACTTTTGAATTGTGATTTTAAGATATATTTCAAAAGATTCCATCTTTATGTAGAACCTGACATAAATTTATACACCCTTTCAATGATTCCGAAGAATGAGACAGCTTCCTCACAAGTACGGGCTGACGTTTGACCGACAAGATTAAGTGAACGAGCACTGCAGTCAGGCCTGGACATAGAGACCCAGGGCCTCTAGGCAGTTAACAGAGTCGGGGCCCCCTTTTTGGTAATTTAGCAAAAAACAAACTTTACTTTTATTTTTTATTTATTTAACGTACCTTGACTTTAGAAAATAGACAAGCAGATTTAGAAATGAAATAGACAAGTACCAACTATACTTTTTTACACATTATAATTTTTACATTTAAATATAATTACAAGATTACATTGCCACCCGACGAACTTTCTTCTCTGCAAAGGAACGGATGACCACACTATAGTCCACAGACTGCTTTATTTCTGACTCTATGTACAGCACAGAGAGTGAATTAAGGCTGTTCTCTTTTGTGTTAGATCTTAAATAATTCTTTACTCTCTTTAGCGCTGTAAACGACCGTTCTGCCGAACAGTTTGACCCTGGTGTACACAACAGCATCCGGAGCGCTATTCCCACGTTTGGATAAATGTCCAAAAAGCCTTTTTCCAGGATGTACTTGTATAGCTCCAGTGACGATAACCCTTTTCCCCCTTTAGCCTCAGCGGACAACAAATGAGCTCGCAGGTGCAGACACTCGTTTTCCAAAGTACCGTCCAAATCCCCCGGATAGAAGGCTTCCAGGTTCCGTGCTCCGTCACGGACGTCTTGAGATTCCAAACTATGTAGCTTCGTGAGAAAGTCAAACTTTTTACTTAACGTCTCGTAAGCAGAGCCACGTCTCTGTAGTTCTGCAATCAACCTGTCGATAACGACGTTGATGACGGTAACTCTGAATCTGTCCCTGCCGGAGAGTTCGACCTCGTTTTCCTTTACTTCGTCAAACTGGACCTTTCGCTTACGTTTCCTCTTCATATCGTATGCGTAGTTCTGTTCACCGCTTGTTTCCACAGCTTTCGACTCATAATGATCAAAGGTACCGACTTTCCTTATATCTTCTAGGTATGTTACCAAGGACCGATAAAATTCAGCGATCGTACCCAGTTCAATGTTCACAGATTGCAGAGATTTGCTCACTTTGTTAAATCTTTCCAGGATATCATTCCATAGCAGGGTCAGGAAGCACATTTCCAGGGAGACAATTGAATTAAAAAGACCTGAAGCCTCAGAACGCGTAGATGGTTTTTCACTTGTGTCACTGGCGATTATCTAAAGAGCTGCCATGATCTCATTCCAGGAGCAACAGAGACTTCGGCAGGCGTCACCCCGAGCAGACCATCTTGTCTGAGAAAGGCTCTTCACAACTGATGAATTTGGCTTCAGTTGAGATAACAAAACTTCCCATCTGTGTGTTGAGACCGAGAAAAAATTGTACAATTCCTGTAAAATACCGAAGAAAGGTATAGCAGCCTCACAACACTCAGCAGCACATGATCCGACAAGATTCAGTGAATGAGCCGAACAGGGGACGAAAACTACCAGAGGATTCACTTGTTTTATTATCGCTTGAAGACCGGAATATACACCCGACGTGTTGCTTGCGTTGTCATAAGACTGTCCGCGACAGTTGGCGATATCCAAGTCGTGATTTTTCAAGGTTTCGAGAACGACGTTAGCCAGGTCTTCTGCTATATGGCCACAATTTGGTATGAATCTTATAAATCGTTCGACAGGACATCCCTCTGCAGACACATGTCGTACTATGAATGAAAGTTGATCCACGTGGGAGATGTCAGGAGTCGAGTCGACAGAGGTGGGAAAATACTTGGCGTGCTTTATCTCAGTCACGATCGTGCTTATGACCTTTTCTGCCATGATGTTGATGATTTCTTCGCATATTATAGACGAGAGGTATGATTTTGTGCCGCATCCATTGTTTCCGTGGCGTTTTATGTGCGTGTCCAGAAAAGGATCGAACTCAGCCAAGAGTTCTAGGGTCATGACATAGTTCCCACTGTTTCTCGATCCAAATCTCTCCTGTGAACCTCTAAACGGCTATCCGCATGCAGACAGTGACCTCACAACAGCCACAATACGCCTCAAAACCTCATGCCAGTATTTTAATTCTTCTTCCGCTTGAAGAACAAGACTCTTGTCAACTCTACCGCCAACGTTCTTCCTCGCTCACAGCGTCGCACATGCTGACCTGTGATCGTCTGAATTTTCATGTTCCTTCATCCTCTGACCTGCATTTTTCCAGTCGTTGTACCCTTCATCATTAGCTAGCGACCCCGATTTTTCAAACATCTTACAAGGGGCGCAGAACACGGTACCTTTGCTATTCGAAAATACTAGCCAAGGCCGAGGTCGTTTTTCACCATTAGGCAATGTTCGGCTAAAGAGTGAAAGGGATAGATACCTGGTTGTATCTGCGTACTGGCGCTTCAAAGAAGATAAATCTGCATCCATATTTTGTTTCAGGCCATTTTGTACGAAGTGTTCGAGTGTGGTATCGGCATCGTCCAGTATCCACTCGGCAGGATCGTCACTAACAGATGGAAATGATGGAATCGCAAAACATGTGTTCGCATGCGATTCAGGATGTTCACCAGAATCTTCTCCAATGACTGCTGCGGGGATTTCGGAAATCAAGTTTTGAAGAATTTGAGGTAGCTCGTCACAGTCAGACACGCTTGCCGGTTGACGGCCGTCTCTGCAATCGCCAGAGGCTGATGCATTGGTACTAGTACTAGATCTGGAAGAGGCGAAGAACGAGGCCAACTTAGGAACATTACGAAGAAGCTCTTTTTCCTTCTGCAATTTCTCCTTATTCCTTTCTCTTTTCTGGAACCCGCTCAGTTTTTTGTTGACGTCAGACATCGGTAATTTCTAAAAAAAATAGGAGGATAATGAGTAATATTCACGTGATCATTTAGCTTAAATAGTAACTCACACACAACTCTTTAACACTCTACGAGAATCAAGTTTCACTATCGCAGGTCGCTGTGATTTCTTTTCGCTTGATCTCTTCTCTTGATCTTACTTTAAACTGTGTCCTTGCGGGCTGAGCCCTCTGCTTATATAGTCCCAGGATAGTGGAAGTTGGTGGGGGTTCGACCAATCAGAATACATGGTAGTATCTACAATATTCCAGAACGTTCCCTAATCAAACATTCAAGAATACAGGTCCATGACATTCTAGAACATTCTTGAATGTTCCATAGTCTTCCACAGAGTTCTAGAACATTCGCCACTTTTCCAGAGTTTTCCAGGACTTTCGAGAACTTTCAATACGCATACAATATCGAAATATCTAGAACCTTCGAGAATGTTCCTGTACTACCATTCACTAATCATTCCTGGAATATTCTATCTTACGGGATTATTCTATAAAATCTTAAGACACTATACACTACAAAATTCTATCACATTCTTTAGCTTCCGTCGCCAACACTACTCGTATCGTAACCTTAACTAACCTCAGCAAATTCGCGTGGAAGATAAAACCTTTGAGCCGCAAAACTGAAATTGATACAACTTTCTAACACACACTTTCAACGCGAACTGACAAGTAGTGACAAGTTATAGAATGAAGTCAGGTGCGATGCAAAACAAACAAAGAACACAAACACAGTGTTGCCACATGACTTGTCAAAAAATTAACTATGGTCAATTATTTTCTATTTCGTTCGGAAAATCGACATTATTTTTCGTGTCCTGTGTCCTCAATGTGTACCATTTCGGCCCCTGGTCGGGGCCCCCGCCGAGGTTGGGGCCCTGGCAGCTGCCTAGTTTGCCTAGGTAGAAGTTCGCCGCTGAGTGTACTACGGAATATATATATATATATATATGTGTGTGTGTGTGTGTGTGTGTGTGTCCGTGCACTTTCCACCTATCTGGACATGTTAATCACCACAACATTCGGATATGCGGTACCGAAAACCCACGACATTCGTGATAGCCCAAAGTTAAACGTTTGGTGTGGCTTCATGCACGATAGGGTGATAGGTCCATTTTTCTTTGCGGAGAAGAGCATCACAGGAGGCATTTATTTCGACATGCTGGAGCTGTACCTGATCCCTCACCTTGAGGAGTTGCAACCACTCCTCATTTTTCAACAAGATGGCGTGCCCCCACACTGGAGCACGAATGTTCGGAATTTTCTGGACGAAAAATTTCCTGGCAGATGGATGAGCCGTGATGGGTCAATCACCTGGCCCCCATGCTCCCCTGACATCACGCCCTTAGACTTATTCCTATGGAGGTACGTCAAGGATTTTGTGTACGTTAATGAGATTGCAACCCTTCGCGCAAGGATAACTGAAGCAATCAAAACTGTGAGTGTTGATATGCTGACCCGTACATGGCAAGAAGTGGAATATCGCCTTGATGTGCTAAGAGCCACTAGGGGTGCACATGTTGAGGTGTATTGAATGGTGTATTGAAGCACATAAACTTTTTGAGTTTTATAATAATTTGCATAAGACCGTACTGCTCAATTTCTTTTGGTTGTGATATAATTAATTTTTAAAATAGGAACAGGACATGGACTCCCTTTGCATATATCCGCACGTAATATCACGCAAGCGCCTCCTCCCACCACATGACGAATAATATAACATTGTATTAATTCCCTTCTTACATTTTTCGTTATTCAATTTGTAAACGGCTCCTTTTATACGACTCCGTCTAATATTGTTCTATAAGAATTTAAAAAACGTTTTCCTTTTTAGCGCGTACAAAAGGTATTAAAAATTTTATTTATTTTTAGTGTTTAATTTGATATAAAACCGTTGTTATTCTATCAAAAGTCAAGATTTGTTTAATTTTACAATTCCAATATTCCAGATTTCAATATAATCAGATACTCTAAATATCATAATCAATTTACTCCAACAGTACATATGCACGTACTTGAACAGGTATAATAACATCAATTCATATTTGAATGTAGAATGTAATTCATAGAGAGTTGTTCAAAGAAGAGCTATTTAACTATTTTTAAATTGAATAATGTAGATGTTAATATTACAAATACCATTCTATATATAATTACAGAAATTTTCTTACAATGACAAATATGTACACAGTAATATTTAACAGAAATAAGAATACCGCAAAAACACGACTGAGGACCGATCCTTTCTGGGTAAGTTTTAGAGAAAGACTACCAGAATATAGGGTTTGAATGCATACGGAGAAGGGATGGAAGTTTATGGGAAAAATAACCTCGAACTTTAAGCAAAATCCAAAATTAAGAATCGTGAAACATTTTTACCCGGAACACTTCACGGGCTCAGGGGGTGGGTACCAGGAGGAATAGCGGCTGTCTTCAAAGCACCACTAAGGCCCCTCACACACGGTCGATTCTGCCTTCAGGCCCACTGACAGTCCAGGACTGAACAGTTCGGCCTTAAGGCGAATTTCCTCACACACGGTTCCGTTTTGCCTTCAGGTCAGCCTCGAGTCATTTGCTCAGTTTCATCGAGTTGTCGGTGTGAATGGTTCGTAATTGCAAACCTTGATGAATTATTGTGTTACGCTGCCATCGCATATGCTGTGGGAAAAAGGAAATCAAAACGGAAAAAGCGGACGAAGGAATGGCTTTTAAAACGGAATCTATTTTCGCATGTCAATTTATTTTTCTGCTGCTGTATTTATTTCGATTTTTACCTTTCGTAATTCGTACAAACTTTAGTTTAGTTTACACACATACACAGACATCATGGAGAAAATGGTCAAAACGTGTTCAGGGAACCTCAAAACGTGTCTTTCCGTTGAAGTCTCGAAGTCGATTTTTTTCATGAATACACTCTCTCTCTCTCTCTCTCTCTCTCTCTCTCTCTCTCTCTCTCTCTCTCTCTTGTTGGCTTGGTAAGTAGTTTTACCACAAATATAGGCCGTCCTAATCCTTTCCTCTATCTATATACTGGGTATGGAGAATGTAAAAATCAATGTTTTCATGATGTAATTTTCTTTTCTGCTTAACCCTGGAAAGGAATCTTCGAACCTTAATGGGGAACTGAGTTCCCCAATTGGATAATGTTCATTGGACTAAAAATAAACTTCCACTTTTATCCCAGGTTAAATAAATTGATTATATTACAAATTTTAATTTTATAACAAATAAGAAAAATTATATTCTTTAAAAATTTCACAGAACAGTGTAATACAATACAATTAAGGCTCATATTAACAGTATTACGCTTACATAAAACAAGAAAATGCAATTTTTCCCTCATTTTTCAAACAGTAAAATTATTGGTACTTGACAAATCCTTACAAATAAACATTTTATCATAATTTGAAATAAGAAAAATTTATCTATTCCACATTTTCACAAGCTGGACAAATAACTACTTGGTGTTCATTTTTTTGCAGCCAATACTTCCTAAAAATGATGCCCATATTAAAACAGGGAGATAAAATAGAAAACTATTTCTTTATGTTAAACAAAACTTGAAGGAAATGTCACCTGCTGAGCGAAGAAAGGCATAAATGAAGTCACTATCTATCTATTTCTCACAGACAGCTTTATACTGCTTTGTCCAGAGCGAAAAACAATGACACCATTAAAGTTTATGTAAAACACACTCCCACTCAAGGTGGGCCTATGAATGACGATAGATTTTTTACTTTAAACGTTGTTTATAATGGAATTTTTGAATGAGATGTTAAATTGTTTTTGTTATTTCTTTCATAATATAATACTTTAAAAATTATTGAATAAAACAATATTTTAATTCAAATTATGCGATTATTATTATTTTCATTGTTAGTAATTGTTTCATTTCAACATGTTGAAAAACTAAAACCGATCCCTAGGAGAAATCTTTAGAATTAAAGAAATATTCCTCATGATGAAATATCTCTTTGAAAAATTAATGTTTTTTCATGGTGAGATGAAATGCTTGCAGTGTGCAAGCACCTTCTACTAGTCATTATATTTCGACGTTTCTTACAGAGGAGGATATAACAGCTAACATATATATAGTATGATACTAATGTTTAGGCACTTCCAGATGTGCTGGAGATTCAAAATTTTTTTGTTAGGTAGGAATTTGTGCGAAACCGACTTAGAAATAACGAAAATCTTGAAAAGTGCAACAATGCGGCCGCTAAAAATTCGCAATTGTTTAAACTAATTTTCAAGGTTTATGTATTTCCGAGTGTGCTAAGGAGCTGAAATTTTTTTGAGGTATGATTTGTAAAATAACAAAATAGGAATTATAGAAATTTTGATATTTTTATTTGTTTGGTAGTTAAAAATTCTTAAAATTTTAACAAATTGGTAGATGCTTAGACACTACGCCGCAAGTTAGGGAGCTGAAATTTTTAAATTATTAAGAGATTAGCCTATGTAAACGAATAAACATTTCAATTTATCTATATAATCGTTATTTTGGCCGTTAAAAATATTTAAATTTAAACAATTTGATAAATGTTATTTCACTTCTAAATGAAATTGATGGAATGATATGATCCGAAGATCCTATGCAGACAGGCATAAGCTGTGCTAAATGTGCTACAAATTTAAAATTTGGCAGAAATGTGTAACATTATTATCCCAATGTGGAAAAAGTATAATATTCCTAAAATTGCCTAAATTAGCGATTGTTTTACTCAATTATTGATCCATAACGAAAAAACCAAAATTGGTCCCGAGGAGAAATCTTTTGAATTAGGAAATATTTCCAATGATGAAATATCTTTCTGAAAATTTAATGTTTTTTCAAGGTGAGACAAAATGTTTGCAGTATGCAAACCTTCTACTAGTATGTTATATCCTCCTCCTCCTCTGTAAGAAACGTAGATAGATGTAGATAGTAAATTATTTACCTTTTTAAATTTTATAATGAAAACTAGAAAACTATTAATTTATCAAATCCGTACCATATGGTGTTGTTTTTGCCGAGAAATATTCTTTTAAAAAATAATTTGCGAGATAAGCGTAAAGGATTTTAGACATTCGTTGATGCCAATTAAGGAAAAAGCATTAACGATATAATTATCACAATAATATGTTAGATGTCAAAAAAGAACTATCTAATAGTTTGTATCATTTAATAAATTTCATCACTGCACTACACATTCTCTTTATTTAACATAAAATATATAGTGAGGAAAATTAGACTATTATTTAGCGCTCGATCTACAATCTTACCTCAAATCCCGATTAAAATGTGTTTTTCCAATCGGCATAATATTTTACAATAAATATCAAGTAAATATTAACATTTAATCCCTCTTCCATTTTCAGTAGCGATTGCTAATTTATGTACACCTTTTTTAAACCATTATATATAAATTGAAATTTACTAACCTGTAGTAAGAGACGAAGGAGCCAAAAGCACGAGAGAGGAACGATCCTTCCTGGATGACTTTAAGAAAAAAAACTGCCAAAAGATTGTGTTGTGCATAGGGAGAACGGGTGAAAGTGCATACAAGGTCATCCATAGGAAAAACCCAAGAAATGATCGAGAAACATTTGATTCCGGAATACACTCCACGGGGTTGATGAGTGGAAGGGGTAGAAAACGACCACCGAAATTCCTTTCTTCTGAACCTTGTTTAACAGGAGTCGAGGCATTCTCAGCAGGACATATTCATGACCTTATCTGTATATAGAGGCTGGTGGAATATCCCACCATTAGGTCGGCAAATATAATCCCAAAAATCTCAAAAGGGCTAAGAGACACGTGTTCTCAAAACTACCCTAGGGCCTTGCGGCTACCTGATTGTCCAGAGTTGAAGCGTGAGCTTTTCGGCGTCCTCAGGTCAGATGACCTGACGACAACGCAGGCGAAACGTCATCTTAAAACAGTCAAACAACGCGGTGAAACCGAAAGCCATGCAGACTAATCACCTTTTTTTGTTTTCATGAAAAAAATCGATTTCGAGATTTCAACGGAAATAATAGTCTTGAGGTCCCCTGAACACGTTTTGACCATTTTCTCGATGATGTCTGTGTATGTGTGTGACAGCTTTTTTGTGGGTGCTCTAGCTCAAAAACTATTAATCAGATCAACGCGAACTTTTATATTTATCATTTTTATGACAGTCACAAGAAATGATTAGTTTTTGGTAAAGATCAGTCATGCGGTAGTGGGTGTTTACTATTGTCACTTCTCCGTATTTTTGAAATATTTGCTTTAATATTTGATCAATGTGACAAATATTGGAATAAAATTTTATATTTCACAATTAAAGGGACGAGTTGTTTAGTTTGTGGTTAAAAACAGTCAAACGGAAGTGGGTCTTTACTCTGGTAACATCTGTTTTTTTAATATTTGCTTTAATACTTGAACAGTGTAAAACAATATTGGAATAACAGTTGTAGGAAATTTAATTTTCTACAGCCTTTGTCAGAAATATTTCCCCATATGATGCATTGTTGAAGAGATATTTTTAAAACTAAATTTTTAGCTGCCACGACTACACCACCTACCGGCGACTATTGTAAACACTTTACACTCCTTTTTATTAATGCTTTTCGTCAATGCTGAAGAGCACTATTATCTTCGTGATGTCCATCAGTCCGTCCATCCGTACGCATATATCAGGGAAGAATTGGCTGAAACTGATTTCAACAAAATTTGGTACCTAGAATACTCACATAAATTAATAACCAACGTGACATATTTGGATCGGATCCATTACGCAGGGGTGCCACAAATGCAAATTTAAACTTTTCAGTAATTATGAATTTGGAAGGTATTGGTTTAACCGATTTCAACGAAATTTTGTACGAAGGAGGCATGTAACATAAAAAAGCAACATCAAGATTTATAGCATACATATAGAAAGCAGGGCTGCAACAGTAAAATAATTAAAATAATTCTTTTAACACGTATTTGTGTCTGCATCAATTTTAACCAAATTTTACACTTATAATATACATATATATCAAAAACCATATTATTATATTTAGACCGAATCAGATAAACAGGGATGCCACAATTACAAATAAACATCTTTCAGTAATTAAGGATTTGGAAGGAAATGGCTGAATGAATTTCAATTAAATTTTTTATAAGATTTGTACAGCATACAATAATTAAATCAATATGCTTAATGCGCAGTTAAGAGCAGGGCTACCACAATGAAAAGTAAAATAATATTTCTTTTACAAGAATTTCTCGAGAACTGACACAATGGATTTTAACCAAATGTGGTATAAATAATCTTCATATAAATAGATAATCAAAATAGCATATTTCAACCGGCTCGACTAAAGAGGCCTACCACAACATCAAGGTTAGAATTTTTCTGTAGCTATGAATTTGGAAGGTATTGCCAGAACTGATTTAAAAGAAATTTCGTTTTTGTGCGAGTATACATTGGAAAATGAAATAAATATGTTCAAAACGGATCAAAAAGCAGGGTTAGCACAATATGTGAAAAAATATTTCCTGATTTAAAGCAAATACATTAGTATACGATAATACTACGGCGAATTTGACGAATTGCACTTATGTACCACGGGAAACCCGTGTACATCCCTACTTGTTTTCTTAATTGTTGGAGCTTCGGGGCTATATCCAATATCAGAAGGCTATGGTTTTAGTTTATTTCTGTTCTTTTTAAAGTCTTTAAATTTTTCTCGCAGTTCCTTAAAATATTTATCATCATTTAACCTATTTGGAATTCGTAGAAATATAACAACAGGTATGGAGATAGTAATGTGCTGGCCACATCAGATTTATTATATTGTCATTCAATAGAAGAACGCACACAAATACGAGTGATATCCTGACATGACACAAATGCTGGAAATGAAAAATAAGTCGGCATCTAGGCTAACCCTCTTTGACGCTGCCCTTGGATCTGTCGCCACGGCCGACTTGCCAGTTGGAATAACTTCACTTCATAATTTTATCAATAATAGGATTTAGAATCAACTATTTAAGGCTAAAGCCTATTGCCCCAAAAACTATTTCCAACACACAAGCTATACGGTTACAGATATCTCTATGCAGTTTTCGCAATTGTAAACTTTTATCTTTTATAATTTTTCTTATCTTTTTATATTTTTAATATAACAAATTTAAAGCCATTCAAATTCCTAAATATGATGATTAAAATGCTTTCCGAAAAAAGTAAAAAAAATAGAAAGAAAATAGAGATAATAAGAATCCATTATCAAGTTAAAGAAAAATATTTTTTCCAACAGTTAATAAGTTATGCTGGAAATAAATAGTGCATTGTTCGCCCCCGGCTATAAGCGATCCTGGCGGCGAAGGGAGAAAACGGAAGAGTTGTGCCAGTGAAGTCCTGCGTCCATCCGCGATGACTCACGATGAGAGTGAAGAGGGGAACTAGGGGAGGTGAATGTGACGTGAGAGAGGAGTAGAGCTTCGTAAGGAGGCGTATCGCCGGCAAGCGGCAATTTGATCTCGGTTGAAAGGAGGTGATTCTGTTTGAGGTGTCGTCCAGGTTCATCGTTGCTCACACTTGTCGCTTTACGTTTGTTTATATATATATATATATATATATATATATATATATATATATATATATATACAGGCAGTTTTATAAATGTGTATTAGATGTATTCTACAAATATCTATTCAAATTATAAATATTTATTCTCAAATGAGAAATATAATGAAATGTCAAAAAATCGTACATTATGATCCTCCAGCAGATTAGCTTAGGATGACCCTCCCCGCTCTGGTTGGGTCACCGTTCGAGTTGTTGACCGATGTCTTTTGCAGGGCGGCAGCTTTCCCCATCTCCAGGCATGTGTTTACGATACCACGTCTGTCGAATGCTATTTTTCGTGACCCACCTTATACAAAACTGTAGCGTGTTGTTTTTCTGTTTTGGTTGCACCGCATCCCAACCAGATGTGTAGGCGGGCAGGGAAAATCCATGCGAAATTTGAGTGAATTAGAGTATTTTACCCATACACGCAAGCAGCTATAAACTCTCTAATTGTTTTCATTTTTATTTGCCGACGTCCTTTCTCCTTTCTCATCGGCCGCCCCATTCCCTCCTCTACCATTTCCCTTATTACCCTTAGAAATTCTGAAATAGCGAGCATTTTTGATTTGGCTTTTGCACGAGTGAGTTCCCAATCTATTCGGAAAATTGTATTCTAGAAATTTTTTTGAAGATTTTCAACTGATCACAGCGGTACTTCAGTGTATCTATGACATTCGCATTTTGAAAAAGACATTATTGAAATATATCGTTTTATTACGTGTAGAGAAGTTGAATTTATGCATCCTATTCGAAAATACATTTTCAAATTCAGTATTTTATAGAATGTTATATTTGTATTCTACAAAAAATGCCAATTTAGACATCGCTTTTATAGCGTATCATAGTGTATAATTAAATTACGTATGTTTTATAAACAATTGAATTTTCATCATTTTTGCACAATTTTTTATTTTGATTATATTTCTATCTAATAAAAACAAAATGTGTAATGTTATCACGTTTTACTGAACCGGAATAAAACTTGTTCCAAAAGTGCGTTGAGTTATTTATTTAACCTTGTTAGAGTTATAAGTTTTACGTATTTTTTTATCAAAAAAACCATGCACAGTAACCAACGCTACATCTGTGGGCGTATATAAAGATCAGAATCCTTCCTGAGGGTCGTACGAGCAAGAAAACTTCATTCTTAACTAAGAGGACGTGACCCACCGGTGTAACACGGCGGCTGCGGGCCCGATCGCCGGTGACCCACCGGTGGGTCTCGACCCTTATGAGGAGAGACAAGCGTGACTTACCGGTTGGTTCACGCCGTCGTGAACGTGTTAAAAATATTTTTCATTCTGTCAGTGAAAGCTTGTGTGTTTTGAATTAGGAAGTAATGTTTCATAAGAGGGGAAAATTGTATAAAAACTAATCTAAATGTCCACATTTATTTTCGGAAAACCGGCCAGTTACTGACTAACAACACAAGTAACTACGCAGAAAATTTTATGGCTTTAGTAGCAAAATTTGTTGGTGGAAAGCAGGTTAACAGATCAAAAAAGGATCATACCAGCACAGGACTTACGGTGCTGGCCTCGATTTTCAGCTGGGACCCATGTGGAGTTATGCGGCATGGAAAATTCTTGCGGGAAAAAGTCCCCATAAATCTCTGCGATCAACATACCAACGCAAGTTGAAACGTCTACAGGCAGTAAAGAAGTGCCTAGACAGAAGGCAAAAGGGCAAACCCAAGAAGCGGATAAATTTCGAGGATGGCGCAAAGGATTACGGGGAAATGTTCCAAAAGTTGGGCATGGACAACGACGAATTCGAGAAAGAGGCGTCTTTGTTTATTGAAAACTTGAAAGTGAATCAAGACTCAAGAGATGCCTTGCAGAGAGCCACGCAAGGTCAAGCTGCCAACGATAGGTGGTTTGAAGAAAGAAAAAACAGACTGACTTCTTCCAACTTTGGCCTTGTCTGCAAACGGAGAAAGACATCAAAGTGGAGCCCCCTTGTGAAGCGCCAATTGTACTCGATGCATTTTGAGAATGGAACGACGCGGTATGGGCAGCTCCGAGAGAAAGATGCAATTAGGGAGTACGAGGCGATCACTGGGAGACGAGTATTCCCTTCAGGGCTCTACGTGGACCTGGAGCACTCTTTCTTTGCTGCTTCACCAGACGGCTTGACTGACGACGGAGGCATTGTGGAAATAAAGTGCCCGAAATCGGCCGAAACAATAACAATAAATTGTGTCTCAGAAAATTTAAAGTGCTTTTGCCTAGACAAAGACCTTCAACTTTAAAAAAAAGCACAATTACTATTGCCAAGTTCAGGGTCAGCTCCATGTGACAGGCCTTCCCTTCTGTGATTTTGTGGTTTGGACTACAAAAGACTGCGTCGTGCGACGAATACTAAAAGACGATCTTTTTTGGAAAGAGAAGATGGAAAAAAACTAGTGTTCATTTACACCAAAGTTCCTCTTCCGGAAATCGTCGACCCCAGAATGTGCAGGTCAATGGAAATACGTGAACCTGGAGATAAGCAGGAGTAATGTACATTTCATACGTTTCCTGAGAGCAGGTCCTTAACTAGGGCGGGGCAAGCGGGGCTTCTGCCCCGGGCGCAACTTTCTGTATTTATATTAAGTATGTAATCATTATGTATATAATTAATGAGGTCAGGCTCAACTTTGTGTTTAACAAGTTTTTGTAATTTTTGTAACAGTTTGCTACTATGTTGCTTTCGCCTTCCTTTCCCACCCCCTTCTTTTCCCAACCACTCATCCAATTACCTCCCATTCGTTTTCTTTGTAACCCCTACTGTCTCCCTCTCCCCCCTCATTTTACCCTTATATATGGAACAATTTATATTTTTTTCACCTGATGATACTACGATCGTAGTGAAACCGGTCGTGTTATATTAAAAGTTGTGGAAACTACAAAGTTATCCTTACATTAATCATTATGTATTTAAATTATGTATGTATGTAATCATTATGTATTTAAATTAAGTAAATTTATAGTGAAAAATTATATATTATTATAGGCTAGGTTTTGGGGAAAAAAGGTGTGGCGGATTCGCACCTAAAGGTGCGGTGAGTGCAATCGCCGATGTCTCCGCCCGAAATCTAATCCTTTGTTATCATATACGGTCAGCCTACTCACGGCAGAGCTAGAGGGGAGGATGAGGTTGACAGGCGCATTCAATCGCCAGAGAATATTTTCCCCGTGTGCCATTGTGCCGGGCACTTACCCTCCTTTGCTGATTAGGTCGGGGAAGGAAGAGGGTAACATCTTGGTTCTGCCCCACCCGTTCCACCTTCTTTTGGTTACGTCATTGGTGCGACAGGACTAATCCCTACGTCCAAAATTCGAACTACTAGTGCACGAAATCCGAGTGACCGCGGTGGCACCTTGCGTCCGAGATTCACATTATGACTCAGTAGGCTTTACCCTTAATAACGCAAAATCTATTATTATAATTTTATATCTCAAGAATCTCTTCTCTAGAGCGCGGAGCCCCTTAAAGAGCGGGGCCCATTAAAGCGCGGGGCCCAGGGCACGTGCTCTTATTGCACTGGGGTTAACATACCCCTGCCCGGTTCGTATGTTTGGCGGAAGATGGCATCACTGTGTAACTTGCGTTTTATATTGTAGTGACGTGGCCTAAAAATTATGTAATGCCCTTCCGTAGGACAAATATTATGTATAGATATTTTAAGCCACCAATGTAAATACTTTCATAATAATTAGAGTATTGTATAAAATACGTACTACGTAATATATTATATCGCGCGCGCTCTCTTTTCCCCTCCAACCTTTGACATGGTTTTCAATAATTTGATTTTTGCATTCGTTTAGCCCGATTTCGCGCAACAAGGCCCTTTTTCATATCTGTAGAATATGGATTTTTCGGGTTTTACCCGATTTTTACCCTCCGATTGCTTTTTTAAAATTTCGGGTAAAACCCGAAAAAACCGAAATTATTAGTTTTCTTTAAACAATTTTTTTAGATATGGTCACAGAATTTCTATTCTGGCGCTTGTAGGCACCTCAGCACTTGAGTGCTGTCCGAGATGTTCGTGATCAGTTGGTTTATTCTCTTATTTTTACACTGGTTTCCAAATGAAACATAGCCTTATGAAATGGCCCTGTGTGTGCGTGTGTGTGCGCGCGGGTGTGTGTTCCCTACTAACAACTTTTGCACCAATGGACCAATTATCATGAAACTTGGCATGAGGCTCGTGTTGTCAAAGTCCACCTCCGGGCTATATTTTATTTGGCGAAGATTGAAGTCCCGGATTCTATTCCAGAAACATTTTCTCATTATTTGTTTTACATTGAAAATCTCAAATCCAATGTGCAGAGATGTATTCCTTAATAAATTAAAATATCTTAAAACTGTGATATCGGAATGAGGTTTGCACTGTTCTATCGAACTCGGCTTGAGCATAGACGAGTGAGCAAATGGGTTATTTTATTTTCCGCTCCACTACTCGTTTATTCGTTTATTTAAAAATATATGAAAAATATAATGTCAAAAAGAGAATTCGGAAGGAAAGAAAAAGGAAAGGGGAGCGGGGATTATGATGAGAAAAGAGATAGCTGAAAGAATTAGCAAGGTAGTGACAGTTAATGATAGATGAATAGCCGTAAAACTTAAGATGGAGCCAGTGGAAATGCTTACAATTCAAGTGTATATGCCAACAACTAATGCTGGTGATGACGAAGTAGATGAAATGTATGAACAGAATACGGAGATATTGGAGGAGGAGGAGGGAAAAGGAAGGATCGCCACCATAGTAATGGGAGACTGGAACAGTGTGGTCGGAGAGGGACAGGGAGATAACATAGTGGAAAAATATGGACTAGGGAAGAGAAATGAAAGGGGGGGAAACTTGTGGAATTCTGCCATAGAAATAGATTGATTGTAACTAATACATGGTTTAAGCATCACCAGCGGAGACTTTACACATGGAGAAGCCCAGGAGACCAGAGACGATACCAGATAGATTACATACTAGTCAATGAAAGATTTAGAAATAGCATTGAAAATGTGAAAACACAACCAGGGGCAGATATCGATTCCGACCACAACTTTTGGTGGCAAATACACAATGTAGACCGAAGAGTGTTAAGAGAAACATAACAGTTAACAAGAAATGGAACTTAGAGGAACTCCTTAAGAACAAGGAGGCTATCATGACTGAGCTGGAGGAAAGGTTGGGGGAGAGAGCTGAAGAAAATAGGAACAATGTAGATGATGAGTGGAGATACGTCCATAGCAACATTAAAGATGTAATGAAAAAGAAGGTAGGAAAGATAACGGGTGAAAGAAACAAAAAAAACCTGGGTCACAGCAGCCATGCTGCAAAAAATGGAAGAGAGGAGAAAGTGGAAGAACATAAACACTGAAGTAGGCCAAAGAAAGTACAAGGAGTTAAATAGTGCTTTAAGAAGGGAAACAGATAAAGCCAGAGAACAGTGGATAAATAAGAAATGCGAGGAGATTGTCGAGTGTGAAAGAATTTGTAGAAGAGACCTCATGCATAGAAAAGCAAGGGAACTATTCAAGAAAAAGACTAGAAAGATAGGACGTAAAGGAATCATGAACAAAAGTGGTAAAATAACCTCGGAGTCAGACAATGTAAAGAATGTCTGGATGGAATACATTGAGGTGCTGTATGACAAAGAAGGAAAGCCAAGAAATATTGAATTAAATGAAAAAGAGGATGTGGAAAAAGACCAGCTAGGACCAAGTATTCTCGAGTCTGAAGTTAAAAGAGCAATAGATGACATGAAAGGAAAGAAGGCTGTTGGGAGTGATGATATACCAGTGGACATTCTTAAGGTTTTGGGGTCGAAAGCAGTTAAGCAACTAACAAAATTCTTTAACCAAGTATATGATACTGGCATATGGCCTGAAGATTTTTTAGATGTTGTTATGGTACCACTGGAGAAAAAGAACAATGCAAAATGTTGTAAGGATTACAGAACTATTAGTTTAATTTCTCATACAGCTAAAGTTATAACCAGAATAATAACCAAAAGAATTGAAGGTAAAATAAAAGAGGAGCTGCAAGATAATCAGTTTGGATTCAGAAGAGGATGAGGGACTAGAGATGCTATAGGGTGTATGAGGATGATGATAGTAAAAGCGCTAGAAGTCAATAAAGGTATGTATTTTTGTTTTGTAGGTTGGGAGAAAGCTTTTGACCGAGTGAAAAGGGATAAAATGTTGGGTATTTGAAATTAAATAGGAATACATTGGAAAGATAAAAGACTGCTTATAAACCTTTACTTTGATCAAAAGATTAGAGTCAGGGTTGAAGGAGAAAAAACAGAAAGTACTTCAATAGGGAGGGGAGTGAGACAGGGATGTCCTATTTCACCAGCGATATTTAATATGTATGCAGAAACAATAACAGAAGAAGCGTTGATGGAAGAGAAAGGATTTAAGATAGGAGGTGAAAGTATTACCACCATTAAATACGCAGATGATCAGGGCTTAATAGCAGAAGGCGAGAAAGAGCTTCAGAGGATGACAGACAGACTAGTTGAGGTTGGCTAACAATATGGAATGAAGATCAATACAGAAAAAACGAAAGTCATGGTGGTTTCAAAGGAACATAAAGAATTAAATATAATGGTAAATGGCAAAAAATTGGAACAAGTAAGTAGTTTCAAATATCTCGGCAGTATTTTAGCACAGGATGGAAGTAGTACACAGGACATCAGAAGTAGGATTGCAATGGCAAAAGCAGCATTTAACGAGAAGAAGGAGCTTCTCACAAGCAAGAAAATAAATCTAGAAACAAGGAAGAAATTAGCAAAATGCTACATATGGAGCATAGCTCTTTATGGTGCAGAGACGTGGACGGTAAGGAGAAAGGAGGAAAAATATTTAGAAAGTTTTGAGATGTGGGTATGGAGGAGGATGATGAAAGTGAAATGGACAGGGAGGAAGAGAAACGAAGAAGCATTAGAAATGGTGGAAGAAGAAAGGATGCTAATAAAAACAATCAGGAAAAGGAAAGCAAATTTGATAGGGCACATATTGAGAAGACAGTGTTTACAAAGGACGATCTTAGAAGGCAAAATTAGCGGAAGAAGAGGAAGAGGGAGAAAAAGAATAGGAATATTAGAGAAAATACAGCAGGAATATAGTACTTATAGAGGTATAAAAGAGGCTTCTAGGGTGAGAGAGAAATGGAGGCAGCGATTCAGCTAAAACCTGTCTTCGGACAGCAGCATGATGATGATGATGAATATCTGGTCTGTTTTCAATAGAAGTTGAACGGTAAGCAAGATATTTGTGCAGTCTGCGAGGTGTTTCTCTCCACCTGGAGGCGTTTAACAAGATAACGCACTCTCAACCTACTTAACGCATAGGCAATAGTTTTGATTTTGATATAACTTTTAAAATTTTAAACAAGATTTTTATTTAAAAATCATTTTATCCGAATTACAAAATAATGAAACCCGAAAATTATCCGATATTGAACATTTTTTAAAACTTTCAAAAATCTTTAACTTATTTATACGCGATTTAAAACCGAATGAAGAGGAAAATAATAAATATAACCCGATATTTAACCTCCGAATGAAATTTTATTTTAAACCCAACCCAACCCAACCCATACCCTACCTATCTGTCGCGCTTACCCGTGATTTTAATCCAATTAGGAACGCATCTCTTTTTTATGGCATTACTCTTATGTAAAAATGTGTTTCGCAATACGCGGATTCGCGATACGCTCTGTTGTTTTGGAATAATTAAGCCAAATTCCTCTAAACTTTTATGTGATTTGATTTTTCCTGTAAATTCTCGAGTGATTTTTTTATTCCTAACCTTAAACCCGAGCAACGTTGGATTTATGGTTAGAGAGACAGAGAGAGAGAGAGCGGGACAAAATTAAATGTTCCATTAATTAAAAATAATTTTTATTGTATAAGAATTGTATAGCGTAATACATTTTTTTGTTATACAATTTCTATTCACCCAAAACTATTTTTACTCTCTGTAACACTCAATTATGTGAATTTTATATTTATTTCTTACTTTTTAGTGCATTAAAAAGTTGGTTTCAATAATTTTTGTTTCAATTTTATCTTAATATTTCATTAACGCATACCCGTCATATTTGACGGGCAATTACGCTAGTATGACAATAAAAATAAACAATTTTAAAGCATTAATAACATAAAACTGAAAATATTTGCTGTGTTATTTTCCTCTGTAAGATGACTTTTTACAATTCAGATTTCTGACTATTAACAATTTTTTTTTACTGGCTCCACTAATCAACTAAAATTACACTTGGGATGATCGAGATGTATGGTAATGGCATTCTTCATCTTTATTTATTTAAATTACGATTTCGTTTTATTTGGTTATTTTTAAAATTTCATTATTTTGACATTAGTTATCACATTATCTCTTTTATATAACCGTAGCGATCCTCTTCAGAATTTATATTGTAGAAGCGAATATAGACAAATTATCTATATTCATCCTTCGTAGCAACGTGTATGAAAAATCTATTCTCATTGTTCGTAGCAAAGAGTATAAACAAATTTCGTTTACTTCTATGTGAATTTGTATTAATGAGACCGTTCCTACGTTTCTTGAAGAGATATTATTATTAATAATAGCAAGTTGTTATTTATCGTAATTATTTATAAGAGTAAGTTTTTTATCGTAAAATCGTATTTATATATTTATTCCTTTACGCAATACGATTGGATAAATCAGTATTTTCATTAATGAGCCATACAACTTCTTACTACTTATATTCCGAACGTTCCCACGTTTACCGCTGAGTTGCCTACTTACGCTTTGGCTCACTATTTTAAAATTTGCTTTTGTAGTCATTTTGGATCACAGTAATTAATATCTTTTTATGACATCCTTTCTTATGTGAAAGTGGTTTTCGTTTGCCGTTTCTTTTTTTTGAGCAACGGGGTATTCTTCATACCTCATATTCACATCTGTATTTCCAACAGTAAGTACTAGTTATACTTTTCCATGTATATTATCGTATTTATATATGAATATTTGAGCCGGGGACCATCAGATAGATAACAATTAACGCATTATAATATAGTTCGTAAAAGATATTGATGTTCGCATAACGACGTTTCGCCTAACGCGTCTTCGTTGAACGAATTGACGTCGTTATGCGAACAATGTCTGTCATTTCTTCTTACGTTCACCTATTTCATTATGTACCTATTACATAAAATTGATATGAGTTAATATTTTAAAGAGATACTATAGAAGAATTTTAGGTTTGTGGGTTGAAAGCAAACTGCGTATCAGCCTTGTTTAACTCAGAAAAAATCCCATTTTATGAATTTATTTCTCGTTTAAAGAATATAATAGATCAGTTGCTATAATGCATATTCGTCCAATACGCGAGTACATTGAATGGCGACTGCTTCCTATACACGAGTGCGTCCTATACACGAGTTCGTCCTTTACACGCAGTATCTTTCCATGACAAATGAAATAAGATAAAGTGCGCAAATAAGTGAGCGGGCAGCACATGTGGAAACACTTGAAGTTCTGGATTCGTGAAAATACTGGTGTTTACGCCCGAGGATGGGACTCGACTAGCCCAAGGATCTGATGCGGCACGGGAATTTGCTTCTGTGACTTTAAAATTGACTTATCTTAACAAAATAATCCTCTCTTTTGTCCCGAAAGCATCTTCCCGTCGCTTTATAATTTTGCATTCTCGAAAATTTTCCCAAATAGGTAATGATATAATATGAGCACGAGCCCCAACAGGGCGCTCGGGTCGCGGAAAAACATTTGCCGAGCGAACGTGCTATTTGGCGTCGGATGTACTTTCTAATAGCATTGTAAAGCGACCGGATGTCGAGGTTTTTTGAGTCGAGGACATCCCTTCGCGACTCCACCCCTCCCCAACCTCCTTCTGTCCTCCCCCCCTCCCACCGCTTCCTCTCTTCATTCCTCTCTCTTTTTGTAGACAACATTTGGCCTCACTCCCTCGCCACCACAATGCCGGAGTAAGGGATCGAGATGGCCCTCCAGATACTAGTAATCTCTTTCTGTGTCGATTACGTCGGCCTCTCTCCTTCTCCGCTGGAAAAGAGGGAGAAGGGGAGAAAGAGGGGATGGGGAGAAGGGAGGAGGGGGAAAAGGGGGATGGGGAGAAGGGAGGAGGGGGAGAAGGGGGATGGAGAAAAGGGGAGGAGGGGAGAATGGCGGAGGGGTGAAGAGGGGAGGGATGAAGGGGAGAGGGATGAAGGGGGGGAGGGGGAGAAGCGCGGGAGAATTAGAGGGGGTCCCAATAGAGTCGCCGGAGCACGCACAATCCCCACAGTGAAAACATTCCAATAAAGTTAGAATGGTAATCTCACGGAAATCTTGCCGTGGGAGAACCTGGAACCTATATATGCCAGTCGTTGGTGGGATCTCGAACTCAGAAGGTTTTTTAGCGCCGCCCATGCAAACTGGAAGAAATCGGTTGTCGACATTTTTCTTTTCCTGTATACATACATGCGTATATATAGAATATATGTGAATTCATATTTCCCGCAAACGGAATGAAGGTATTGCCGGCGCATTATATAAAGTGATTGATATTCCGTGTGTTTTAATCGTCGATTTTTTGGTGTTGATGGATTTTTTCGGTTTGATCGTGAAGCAGTTTTCCTAATTACTTGGATTCGCCATGGAGCTCGGATCGTTTCAGGTGAGATTCTTTTCCTTTTCATGTAATGTATAGAAGAACAGTCGGATCTAGTTTGCTCAACGTACTGCAAATGCTTATTATTAGTTTTTTCAGAAATGTCTCTTAATATGATGGATGAAAGAAAATAATTATTTTTCCCGGTGATTACGGAGATTATGATAATAATTATTATAATCCGTTAACTCATATACCTTATTTGTCAAGCTTTCGAAAGTAAGGGCAAATTAATTAGAGAAATTGATTCTTCATTGCATCTAAAATATACCTAAATAAAAATCCAGGAATTCCGGCAAGTGCGGCACTTTTAATAAATTAATAGCACGGTGCTAGTATATGGAGGCATCGGTTACGAAAAACGAATGGAAGAGTCCTAGCTTACAACCGGTGAACCTAAGAATAGAACAGGTTTTTAAAAATTTAATTTCATTGGAATTTAAAATGTGCATCATGCTTGTTAGAGCAGGATTAAGACATAATGAAGCTCTAATCAATGTCAAGGGTACAAGAATCCATACCATATGAAATTAATTTATTATTTACACGGAATGGAATACATGGAAACAAAGGCTTTCTATTCGCTTTTACACAAGTGGGAAAAATTGAGAAATAATTAAGTTACAGAGATGTTGAAAATACATATTGTGCATAATCGCATAAAGCTGAAACTAAATTTAGACATTATTGCGAAGGCTTCCGCGGTGTTTCCGTACTCGTTCCATGTTTTCCGGATTTCTACCGCGTGTTGAATCATTTAATGACGACTGTTTCGCAACCATTCCAGGTTGCACCTACAGGTCAAGACCTAAATATGCAACCTGGAATGGTTGCGAAACAGTCCTCATTAAAAGATTCAACACGCGGCAGAAACCCGGAAAACATGGAATAAGTTTAGACATTTTAGAACAAGAAAAATTCTGTGCTTGAACCCGGGTCTCCCCACTTGCCGGATAGGTGCTTAACCAACTAAGCTATCATGCGAGCCTAAAATGTCTAAACTTGAGAAATAATCTATGAAACACGTATTGCAATATATATGTTTGCATTATAAAAAAGGTCCTCATTAAAATATTTCCGCCTATTATATATTAATTATAATATATGCAAACATACAAGAGTAAATACCCACATCCGGTTGACCGATTTTTACCAAAAACTAATTACTTCTTGTGACCGTCATAAAAATGTCAAATAATAATTTAGCATTAACCTGATTAACAGTTTGTGAGTTAGAGCACCCACAAAAAAGCTGTCACATACACACACATCATTGAGAAAATGGTCAAAACGTGTTCAGGGGACCTCAAAATGTGTTGAAATCTCGGAATCGATTTATTTCATGAAAACAATACTTTCCCCTATACTACGTATGGAGAAAGTAAAAACTATAGGCATTCGACTCGAAGTTATTTTACATGTACACGAAGTTTGGTAAAAATCAGACAACCGAGACGTAGAACAAACAGACAAAATGCACATGGACTCAACAGGAGAGACTGGCACAACCAAGAAAATCCCCTTTCTGAAACGGTAGAATTAGTCTGCTACTAAATTTCAATGATTGAATATCCGCCCGGCAAGTGGAAGATCCGGGTTTGACTCGCGGTCATTGCAGTTTCTCACCCGTTTCCAAATTATTCCCTACCATACAGCGTATGCCTATGAGCACAGAGATCTTTGGATCAACACTTTCCATCAATTTATACAGCGGTTTCCAAACATTACGAAGCCGCGCCCCCCTCACCTAAGGAAACTGTCTTATCGCCCCCCCCCCCCTCTATACCATGTTCAATTACAGTTCATAAGCAATACCTACTGGACATACAATAACAATTAATAAAACCATCTTAAGGTAAAACACTGACGCAAACGACACATCCTGGCCAATTCGGGGCTAGAATTCGGCTGCTGCACATTGTAGGTCTCGAGATTCGGATCCTTAAAGGGGCAGTGAATATATGAGAAATCATTTCCGCCCTCCCCCTCCCCCCGACCCGCCTCAAGGGGGGCGCGCGCCCCATGATCTGGAAACCTCTGAATTAACACAATTTTTTGCTGATTCGATCATTAAATCGGCTCTGTGACAAATATTTAAAAATAATCTAATAATATTAAATATTATGCATCAACTCTATAATTACATTTAAAATACTATTATATTGCATTAAAATATTTACAAACCTGTTAATTTTTTTGTTAATCGGGATTTCGGGATTCATGTCTTTTTTTATCTGACAACCCTATAAAATCCGCGAAATTAATTTTTGCGGTCCATCTATATTGATTTAAGATACCTAAAATATTACGCAAAAATCACTGCCAAATCTCATAAAGCGAGAAACGTTTCAGCTATCTGAGCATGCACGACCGAATAGCATTTCAACCGTTGGTTGCGGCTTAGCGATTGACAAATACAATGTAATAAACGATTCAGTACGCCAACATGAAACATAACCTTGTTCAATGGTAGTGGTATGGAATTTCGTCAAAATGTTGTTAAACATTAGGCCTTATCGCGTTGCATCACAGCACAAATTGTTGCCTGAAACTACGTCGTTCGCCATTTTTTTTTTCTTGTTCGAATAAAAGTGTCTGCATTTTGACGGAATTTTCGTTTTCCCATACCTCCTTTATCCCAGCAACCGATTTTGATAATATTTTAAACGGAGTCTTATTTTTTAGAGGCCCCTAATACTGTGGGCCCCTAAGCTGTGGCTTAATAAGCTTATACCTTAATCCGGCCCAGCACCGTGCCTCTTATAGATTTCCAGAGCAGTGGGGAAAATCACCGATCCTCGTTCTCAGTGGCTTCTGTTACAATTTAAAAATCGACGAGGACATCTCTCGCTTGGGGCTTCCAGTCAGAGGCTGATCATGACAAGTTGCGATGTAGCGAGGGAGAGAGCATTGGAAAGGTATCCTCTTATTGTTAGTCAGATTAATGCGGCGATTTCACAAACTCACACGCTGCAACTGATATATGAATGTGTGGCCTCCTTAAATGTCACGGTATTCGAAGGAAAAAGTCAGAAGAGTTCCTCGGAATAGGCAATCAGTGTTTATTTCTCTATAGTTCGGTCAATTTCCACCAAAAAATGAGCAATTTCTGATGAGACAGGCTTGCTACAAATAATTATCAACTGAAAATAATTGCTCTATGTATGGAATCTTTGCATTTCCAAAGGCAATGTTTTCTCCTGGCATACAAAAAATAGTTCTCACATAGAATCATGAATGTGGTGCCAAGACACATTCTTTCAAGCC
Source organism: Tanypteryx hageni (assembly GCA_028673005.1). NCBI lineage: Eukaryota > Metazoa > Arthropoda > Insecta > Odonata > Petaluridae > Tanypteryx > Tanypteryx hageni. Next base: position 199,662,063 of record CM054115.1, read on the forward strand.
ATGTCGATGAACATTTTATTTAGAACAAAGTGATGTGAGCCCTTGAGAAGGCATTGGCCTGGTTCACCCACACCCAAGTTCTGTGATACAGTCGTGAAATGCACAAGAGACCAACCCTCGCTGCAACACATCTCTTGATTTAATGGTGTTCCATCTACCCAAATTAATTATCTATTTAACTCACTCGCTTTTTAGTGAATTGACATTTTTGCAGTTAGTCTACAATTTCCATTAAAGTAACATTATTTTATTGTTATCAGTATGGATGGAGGTCAGTGGTTATAGGTTGGGTGAGTTCCTCTGCACAATCCTCTCCTCCAAATTCTCTTCATTTTTTGATAACTCTACAAGTTGTGTGTCAGTTGAATTTCTTCCCTCCAAGCTCTCCTTCAGTCCTTTCTTGGTGAATGCCTCATCCAGTTTGCCTTCCTCTTTCCTACTGGTTATGTATAATATTGCTCTTTACACAAGTATTCCATTTAAAACTTCCCGCTCATTATTATATTCACTCATTTTATTTTCAGTATTCTTCTTCGTGGGCACATTTGAAAGATTTGTAAGTACAGAAGAACCCCAATTATTCGACCTTCGATTATCTGACATTCCGTTTATCTGACATGGTGAATATAAGAATTTTTAAGAATGAATATTAAAAAAACCACGGGTCTTCAAAAATATAGCTCCTACAGCACTGCCAGTTTGCTATTACAGCCAAAAAATGCACGGTTAAGCTCGGAATTTTTTCAAAGCTGGTTTTTTAGTAAAGTAACAAATGCCAATCATTCACTACTTTATAAAATGAACTGTTTTATTCAAAAAATTATTATAAATCATATTTTTGTGTGTGATGTAGTTTTGTATTTGATGGTCGTATTGTGTATTCGTTGGAATTAGTAATAAACTGAGTTTATCCCTTTCGCTCTCACGGCATTTGCCTTTTTTAATCCCAGAAAGCTCGCGCCTAATTTTTGAAAATTTCAAGTGTTTTTAAATATTTTTTGCGAGCCTAATTTTTGGTCTAGGATATCGAAATTTTTAATGGGTTTTGAAAACAAATTGCACTTTAAAGCAAAAAAGTTTTATATGAGACAAAGCAATATTTATTCTTATAAAAAAAGTTTGAACAAATAACGTTTTTATGAAAAATAAAATAATTTTCAAACTTCATAACCTCGACATTTATCATAGATTTGCACATTTATTATAAAATATTGCATTATGCACTCTAACATATCCAAATTTGACTCAATATTCCCTTTTTATTCATGAGATATAAAACATAATGTGAAAAAGTACATTTCACCACATCAGCATTTGTGTTTGACCAAACACTCCCCATGTAAGCCTTTGCTACATCTAATTCAAACAGTTTGGGATCTTTTTCTTCTATTCTTAGCGCTGCAAACACAGCAATTAGCCTCATTTTTCCATCAAGTTTTTGAACACCCCCTTTAGCTGTCTTTTCTCTCATTGAAAACCACTCATTACCTAAATGCTCAATTATATTTACTACATATGTTAGCCTCGATTGCAGTTTCCCAGGTCCTTTGATATTTTCTTTATATAGAATATAGCTATTCAAAACCATACTTAAAATTATATTGAACGCAACTTTTTCCAATATTTTACACTCTTTCTTTCATCCATGTAAGTATACAGCATCATATCAGAAGTGTCAATCCCCCCCATAAATTTATTGTAACTGCAAATTATTTCCGGTTTCAGCGTAATTTTTTCTTTCACATTTATGGTAGACTTTATTTCCTTATCCAATGCAGTTGCTTTACTAGAGAGAAGCCATTATGGGTTCCAGAAATTATAGAAATTTATATCAGCTCCAGGTAGCACAATATATTACACCGATAAAAAGTCTCTGAAGCACTCAAAAAGAAATCTCTGACAACAGAATACGGATTCACCAAATAAAATACACACGAGGAATACAACGCGTCCTTTGGGTAACCATCTACACAACCAACTGAAGGAAATAGTCTCAACCGCAAGGGGGAATGAAGGAAAATGCATGAACAGAAAAAACTATGACAATGTGATAGAATATATCAAATGAATATACGATGAAAAATACTCTACAAAGTTGCTCCGTGTCATATTACCAGTGAGCGAAACTCAAGAGACCTCCGACAAAGTTGAGTCGTAGGTTACGTTACCAGAGAGCGAGAATGATAATAAAGAGAAAAAATAAAAGAAAAAAATCCTCAGAAAATTTCGGTAAGCATTTCGTCTCATATGACGTATCAGCTTTTGGATTATAACATTGTGATGAAAATGCAACGGCAGGCACGCTTATGAAAGAACGGAGAAAGACAGCGTGCGTAATCTACCGCCATGAAGGACAAAAAATATTTTGGATGATGACTCACTGCGAATTAGCTGCGTCAGACGGATGGGGAAAAAGACAATTACTATTGTTTATGTAAAATACTAAAATCGTAAAGAGGGATACCATTTCAAAAGTAAATATAAACATTTATATCATCTTCAGTTTGGTAGTAAATATAACTCAATCTATAAAGATTTTTAAACGGGGTTAAAGCTAGAGCCGATATATCGACACCTTGAGTGTATTAAGACGACCAGGGGAAGCCGATATATCGGCACCTTGAGCGTCTAAGGCAGGGGTAGGCGACCTTTTCACCTACGAGGGCGCAATTTATATTACTGAGGACGTGAAGGGCGCATAAACAAGATCAGTTGATATCTCTCTGTATCAGTGGTCGGCAACCTCTTTATCTATGAGGGCGCAACTTTAATTATTGGGGGCGTGAAGTGAAGTAACAATAGTAGATGTGTACCAATATTTATTAAAATGATATTTTTGTGTATATAAGAGAAAAAATATTAAAGAATTTATTATAAAACATGAAAAATAAAACTTGGGACTGCATATCTTCAGCCAACTTGTTATAATTTGGCACATAACTCGAGATACCTGATCTAAGGCAGTCGTCTAAATTGTAATCGGTGAGTCTCGATCGGTACTTGGATTTCAAGTGTTTCATGCTTGAAAAAATGGACTCGCAATTGTATGTTGAAGCACAGTAAGAATATATTTTTAGGGCACATTTTCTTAATAATGGATAGCGATTTTCGTCAACTAAATTCCAAAAGTTTTCATCATTTCTATGTGACCTTAAAATAATATCATTCTGCATATATATTATTTTCATTTCTAAGTCCTCGGTGTTAACGATATTAAAGTTAAGTTCCAATATTAACAGACATATCATTGTCCATAAAATTGAACGGATTAGCAAAGAATGTTATTATGGGTTCTACTTCGGAAAACTGACGAAACCTAAAATTAAATTCCTTCAGGAGAGTTTCAATGTGTTGTGAAAAAGGTTCAGCGGTAACATTTTTATCAGTCAGACTCAATAATACATTTTAAATTCGGGAAATGTGATAGTGAATTTCTCTCTAGGTGAGACTTCCACAATGCCAATTTACAATTGAATGCATCTACTGCACTTATCATTTTTGCAATGTGTTGAGTTTTCCCTTGCATCTCCATATTCAGTTCATTCAATTTTATAGTTATATCAACAAGAAATCCGAAATCCAACCAAGCTTTGTCATCCAACTGTGATTAATTCCTTTACCTCCTTTATGAGATTTATAAACCTCACAAGTATTTTGCCTCTGCTGAGCCATCTAACTTCGGTATGTAAAAGGAGATCATCGAATTCGGCATCTTCACCTTGTAAATGCAGTTTAAACAATCGGTGTTGCATTGTACGGCTCTTATGGAATTCATTATTTTTGTTACTGTTTTTCATGACATGTTGAAAATGAAGAACTTTTGCGCATAACATTTCTTGGTGTATAATGCAGTGATATGAAATAAATTTTGCTTTACATAGCGCAATAAATCCATTTTTACAACCTGTCATCTGTAGTAATTGCGGTCAAATTTATTAATGGTATATTACTTTCTTGGACATTTTTAAAAGCTGAAAAATTGTATTCACCTCTTGTTCGTCCCTTTAATGGAAGAATTTTAAGAAAATCTTCATTTCCTGAAAAATCATTAAACACCATCTTCACAACCATAACCAATTGAGAAGTGTCTGATATGTCTGTTGACTTATCCAGTTGCAACGAGAAGCAAATGCATTTTTGTAAATCATTTGCCAACTCTTTCTCCATATTGATTGCAATAACTTCAATTCTTCTTGTAACTGTTCTTGCTGATAACTGAATCGTGTTGATTGCTGGGGTGATTTCATTTTTATTTTTTAAATCTTCGAAAAGTGAGTCGGCAATTACTAGCATGGCTTCTTATACAATCTCGACATCTTCAAAAGGCTTTTTTCTCTTGGCCAACAAATGCGAAATTTTAAGTGATGCAATCGTTGCTCTTTTTGATTGCTGCACTGGTCTGGTAAAAATGCTCGGCTGTTTAGTTAAAAGAGATTTCATATCAGAAATTTTCTTTTTCCTGATCTCCGAGTTTAACGGATAACTAGCATTAAAATTTCCGTGGACCGTATTCAAATGTCTTTCAACATTACTTTTCTTTGAAAGTGCGACACAAGCATTGCACAATAAACAAACACGCTTTCCTTTCAAATCAATAAAACAGAATTGTTCTTCCCAAGCAACATTGAAGTAATATGTCCTTTGCTTCTTATTACTCATAATGGGGATGAAATTTTCTACAAATGAATTAATAAACACAACACACTGAATATCGGGAAAATATCAGAAATATTGTGAACTGCTGGTCAATTTAAATTGATTTGTTTAACCAATGAAGAGGGAAATGAGCTATCACTGGCTGATATTGTAAGAGACGAAGAAAAATCTCCCAAACCCTGTACTTTGTATACTAAGCGAAGAACGGAACTCCGAAACCAACGACTCACGACAATAACTCGAGCCAAGTTATGCTACAAGACGGAGGACAGAACTCCGAAACCAACGACTTTTGACAGGAACTTGGGAGTTTCACGCGACATAGGGAAAAAGGTTTCCCGTATCGAGCGCTTACCTCCGAATAGCCTGAACCGGCTAACGGAGCTATAGTACACGACGGGTTGAGAACAAGGATCTCAGTTAGCCTTGCATAGCGATTGAAGGCGACAGGGCACCTTCACCTAGCATAAACTAGGGGCTGAGAATTCCCTATCTTTTCGTACAGTTCGTACGAGAACGTTTGTATGAATTGTCAGCACGGGCACGGCAATCACCCAAACACGATAGCGGCTTCTCGCTCCGTTACGGAGGAGTCATGAAAAGAACTCTGATAATGACAACAATGTCTTTATCCAACAATGTATGTCCCCATTCTGTTCGCTTATAAGTCCTCACCTTGGCGATGTTATTTTGTAACAGACATACGATTCGGCTCGGTGTGATGTAAGATTAAGATGTTGGTTACAAAGTTCTATTCTTCATCTTGTTCCGCAACTTATTGGTCTTCTGAGAGTTTTACGCAATTGTTTAACTTGAGTTCTCTTTTTGGCTGGCGGGCGACACGCAAATGTCTTGCGGGCGCCATGACGCCCGCCGCGTTGCCGACCTCTGGTCTAAGGGTTATAGATATTTGTACCTGTTTTTTCATTAATATTCCTTATTAACTGACATTTCCATTATCTGACCATCCATCAATCAGGGTTCTACATACCGTATACTCAATGGTGTCATTCAGCTGGTTTACACCAGTTCAGTCAAACCAGATGTAATTAATGCAATAAAATACAGAACTGCTTCTTCAAAATATTTTTTCTAATAAGATACATAAAAATTAACTTTAACCCTAGAAATGATATTGAATTTGGGCAGTTATATGCTTTAATTGTGGAGATATTTAAAAATGTTACAAATATAAAATACGAATAATAAAATAAAATTACAAATATGATGAGATGGTACTAGCTGCTATAATGTTATTCGAGACTTGTGTTTCTGAAAATTAGTATATACAGTGATTCCTTCAACTTAATCCTCCATTGTATGCAAGGTAGACATCGCAAAATCATTGATCACCTGCACCCAGAACTTCAGATGTATTTTTTGCAATGGTTTGACTTACAATTAGTAAGGGTGTAAGTGTAATTTTTAAATAATTACATAAACATATACTATCCAATTAATGCCCACTGTCATATTTATAGGACAATTATATTGCTTAACAAAATATTAAACAAAACATTTCATTTTTTTTATAATTTCATATTTATACATTTAAGTAATAATATTCAACATTTATTAAGTATATTCTTTCTTCTTTCTCCTATTATATTATTTAATTAATTTTGAACTTTGTGTACACAGTGTTGGTATTTTTCAAATATTTAAAAAACTTCTTTGTATAACTTGATTTTCTATGCTGAAATAGAAAAGGATATCTTCCTTCAATGGTATACATTATCCAATTGTACTTTTTTCTATACATTCTATTTGAATTATGTAACACAATGTATTGTCCTATATATAGGATACTGGTCTCATCATACCTATCAGTAGATTAAGAGGAATGCTTACAGTGAAGCCATCTTTTAGTGAGTGCAAAGTCAGAAGATCTTTAGTGTAAAAAGTAAGTTTTAAGTTAAATTAAAAGGAGAGAAACACTTAGTAAAATAATTCCACTTTATTTAATAGAACCAATTCGACCGGTTTCGACTAAGATCTAGTCTAGACCTTATGATGACTAATCTTAGTCTAAACCGATCAGGTTGGTTCTATTAAATAAGGTGGAATTATTTTACCAAGTGTTTCTCTCCTTTTAATTTATTATGGAGTTCCACAAAGTAAAGGCTTCATCTGTCGAGTTTTAAGTTATTTTATCAGTTTTATATGTATTATAATATAAAATGTATATTGGAGAGTTATACAAATGTAATATCAGTATGTAAAATGTTAGCGATGGTTTGAATATTTTAGTACAATTATTTTATTGATAGCTTTTTACAACCTTGTCATTAGATTACAGAATCCAGAAAAACTCTGACATTAGCAGAAATGGAAGAGATATCAAATGATCCATATTTCTTCAAAGATGATCCCAAAGCTGTACATTTGACAGCATTACCACCAAAGCCTGATTATGTTATTGACAAAGCAGATGATGACCACCATGACTGGCTAGCGGAAAAGTATGGCATTAAAATTCAGGGTAAAAACGGTATTGGCCAATATTAGGCGAATTTTGGATATGGCAGTAACAAATGCCTAGATCTTACACCGTACTATAAATGGCCACAATTCAATCAATGCTTTGGAGTTTCACCAAATGATAGCAGTGTCGTACATGAAATTACAACCAAAAGGTCTAAAAAGAAGAGCAGGTAATGTACCATTTCTGGACATCCATTCATGATGGCAGAGATTACCTGATCCAAAGGCGGAATAAACAATGGCCATGCTAAAGCAGTAACTGTCCACATAAACCTTAAACATATTCTATAAAATGTAATGTAACATTATGTAAACAATGTTTTCTGCCTTATCATGTCAAATAAATTTAAATATGTATTTATGATATTGAAATTTTGTAAAAAAATTCATGTGTTATTTGACCAGTGTCCTATAAATATGTCAGTATTTTGTTATTATACTATAAGCAAAACATTCAAAGTTACCATCTAAATTTCTTTTTTACTTCATAAAAATTCAGCAATTATACAGAAAGCATATAATAAATAAGTATTTTCATCTTGGGTGTTAATGAATTAAAATATTACTGAATAATCCAAAGAAATCTATATTAACCTTTTGTGCTTGTATGTTGAGTGTCACTCGACAGCAGCTTGCAAGTTGAGTGTAACTTGATATGTGTTTTGGAGAGAGAAAAACACGGGATTTGTAAATATTTTTCTGTGGCCTTCTTGCGATTGCAGTTTCTAACACCTCAGGAGCCTCCTAACCATAAAAAAGTTGACTTATCAGTTTATCCTAAAGATAAATAGGTGAAAATAGTGAAAAAGGAAAAAATATTCCGAGTGCTAAGGGTTAATAAAATATGGTGTGTGTGTGCAGACAGCATATCTCTAAAACCAAGAAATTTAGACTTAAAACTTGGTATACTTACTAATGGGACCATGAGGATGTGCACCTCGGGGCCAGAATTTTGATTTTTGCAGGTAGGGGGGAATTGGAGGGAGGTGCCATTTCCCATATAACACGTATATATTATAAATTATTATTATAAATAAATTTTTCAACTTACAGGCAAATTAAATGAAATTAAATTAAAATTAGAAAAAAAATGACCAAAGATCTTCGTACAAAGAATGTTTTCAAGAAAAATAATAATATCATCACATTTTGCCTTCTATACAAAATCGCCCAAGTTCTACATTTAAACCATATTTATTAGAAAATTTTAAGCTTTTTAATCATATGTTAACTCGCTGACCATGTCAATGTTCAACCTCAAGATTGTATTGTCACCTTTATCCTTATACTATATGCATAAGGAATGCATGCTTTGAATGCTTTAATATGAGAAAGAGGAAGAAAGGAAGAAGGAGAGAGACAGAGGAGGAGTGAGAGACAAAATTAAATGTTCCATAAATTAAAAATAATTTTGGGTGTATAAGAATGGTATAGCGTCATGCATTTCTTTGTCAAACAATTTCTATTCACCCAAAACTATTTTTACTCTGGAACACTGAATTATGCGAATTTTATATTTATTGTTTACTTTTTAGTGCATTTAAAAGTTGGTTCCATTAATTTTTATTTGTTTTAACTTAATACTTAATTCACGCATACCTGTCATATTTGATGGGCAATTATGCTAATAATTCATATCAACTACTTATTCCTGAGTAAAACAGGTATAACTTCAATATTATATATTAAAATAGCCAATAGTCATAATTTTAAATCTAAGTAATTGGTGATTGAAGTGAACTTGTTGCTAATAAAATGAAATGACACCACTGAGTATATTACATCGAATTTCCAGTGTCTATATTTCCAGCTTACATAAGATGACACATCCCATTAGACCAACTTCTTTAGATCTTACAATTTTTTGGTCAACCAAACTTCCTTTCTACCAAAAGTAGTTTTTGCCAATATTATTTATGTTCTGGTATCATTTGCACATTTTGCATCTCTTCCTATATTGCTTTTAAAGTAACCCATATTGTTCATAAAATGTCTATAATTTTCTACAAAGGAAATTTGGCTTGATCAAATAATGGCATCATGAAAACATTTATAGTGCATGGAGGAAGTAGTTTACATTAAAACTATTAGAGTTATAATTTCACTTATAAATTAAGAGCAGATGTTTCCCAATTTCATAAGTTGAGTGTGATAAGTTGACAAAGATCCCAAATATAAAATGGAATGCTGTTCTTAAGTATTGTAATGTTCCTGCACAATTGGTGTTCAGTCATGATGAGTGTGGATTAAATTTATGAGGAGCATGATATACTTTTAAGTGAAATGTTATTTATGGCAATATTATTTCATTCTCAGAGGATAGATATGCACCAGCATTTTCATTTAAAAACACTCTATTAAGGAGGCTGTTAATTAGATTTTATCTTAGAGATATTTTTATGGGTTTGTACATATAAAGATAGTTTATTCTGCAGCCTTTGTGATTACAGTTTCAGGATTATTTTTTTTTAATATTTTGCTCTGAGGTTGAAAAAGGAGATACAGTCATGTATTTCAAAGTCACCTCATTAATTGATAGCTTTGTGGGGTATCGATTTTTGTAACAATCAATAACTTTGAATGTTAAGTAAAACTTTTAGTGTTTTAGTTTCATTTGAAACACATACACATAACCCTGATTTGAAGGAAGAAGAAAATAACAAGGATTGCAGTAGAAGATCGAAAAGAGAAAAAGGTACTATATATCACCATCTTTCCAAAAGCTTTGTCTTCCCATTATTATTATTCTTCATAATTTGCCACATACATCTGGGGCATTTTCTCAACTATATAATGTAAAAATAAAGAGACTTATTGTAATTCCACATAAATTTTATTCAAAACGACCTAGGTTTCATTGCAATGCAACATCATCATGTGAAAAATTGTCATTGCATTGCAACGAAACCTAGGTCGTTTTGAATAAAATTTATGTGGAGTTACAATAAGTCTCTTTATTTTTACATTATGAAGAAATTCCACCAAGTGATGCCTGAAACCATTAACTATCTCAACTTTAACCTTCTGATAGTGAAAATTTGAAAGCAAGCACTTTTATTTTTATAATGCCATGCAATTATCAAGTACTTAATTTCAAAGCTAATTTTTGTCATCTAAGATATAGATATTAAGCCAAGTTAGAAATATATTTGTTAATAATACAACCAAAAACCATCACATGCGAACTTTCATATCCTCTCAAGAATTAATAGTAGGAAGTGATAGAAACATAGGGATAATATTTTCTGAAAGAAAGAAATTTTTTTATAATGATAAAAATACACTAATATATCAATAAATGGGTAAATAACAGGAATACGTTGCGGTACAATCGACTCTTAAAGCAAAATGAAATGATGTATTGAGTGGCAGTTGATGGTGTCAAATGCACTCTAAACCTTACATTCAGTTGAAATGTTGTTTACAAATATCAATATGAAATGTAATTTTTTCAAAAATTTCTGGACAATGCTGCAAATTCATGTTTCCGCAAATCTTAGTTTTAACTTTTCTTAAGTGGTTATAAAGCTTAGCTGAAGACATTCATCAAGTGAAAATATAACTTATTTTGAAAATTTTATAATCATCAAAAAGGCGAAATAGTTTTATAGAAAGAATTTGAGAAAAGAAAGGAATGTCAACAATTACTATACATTTTTGAACTACATATAGTACAATGATATAATTATTATGACAATATCATTAATTTTCATGATGTAAACTGCCAACAGTGGACTATGGAGATAAAGAAAAGGAAATTCACAATCTTACCTCGATGAACCCCAATTGAAGTTCCCAATTCCATTTGTCCAGCAATGGCTGGTATCAATGAAAAAAGACCTGTGATTAACACCATGGAAAAGCTACACATTTTAATTTTTTTAGTGATGATTACCATGATACTCATTTTTATGACTATTTCTGCTCTAAAGTTAAATGTTGCCAGAACCTTATTTTCCAGTTTTAAAAATAAAAGAACTAACGTAATTAAATAAATACAAAGAAAATAACATTTTCTTTATGACATGGCACAATCATAATCTAAATGATTTAACATCAAAGTTGCCAAAATAAATACTATAAGGAAAATTTTGAAACATCAATAATGAAATATTCTTTATAATAAGGTAATACGAGGGTGAATCGAAAGGTTCCAGAATTATCATATAAAAACAAAAGAAACTCAAAAAAGAACCATTTATTTTGGAGTTTTTTCAACATATTTGCCATTTAACTCTAAAAACTTTTCCATTCAATCTTGCCATCGTTCTAACCCATTTCTGTAGAAATTTTGATCTTTTGAATGAAACCAGTTCAAAACTGCTTGTTTAGCCTCAGATATTGATTCCCAGCGATTTCCCTTGATGTGCTCCTTTAATTTAGGAAATGGAAAAAAGTCCAAAGGAGCCAAGTCTGGACTGTAGGGTGGGTGAGACAACGTTTCCCAGTGTAATTCTCGAAGCACAGCTCTTGATACTGTAGATGAATGTGCTGGAGCATTGCCATGGTGAAACAGAATTCGCCGATGCAGTTTCACAAGTCTTTTTTTATAAGCGCAGCGTTCAGTTTTTTTAAAACTTGTTTGTAATAACCTCCTGTTACTGTCCGTTGCCCCACAAGAAAATCGACCATGATTACGCATTTGCTATCCCAAAAAACAATTGCCATAACCTTCTTGATTGATTGTTCAGCTTTGAACTTTATTGGTCCACTTGACCCCCTTGGTAACCATTGTTTAGATTGAATTTTGCTTTCCGGATCGTACTGGTAGATCCATATTTCATCATGTCACTATTCGGCGAAAGAAATCTTCTGGGTCTGCATCAAATTGGTTGAGGAACTCAACTGCATGGTCAGCTCTCCGAGTCTTGTGTTCAAGGTGCAACGCTTTTGGTACCCATCTAGCAGAAAGCTTGCTTAATCCTAAACTATCTTTGAGGATTGGCTATCATTTGCACTAAAACTCGTCTATCTTCTTCCATAATTGATTGGACGGCGATCATGGTTTCTTCGTTGATCGACGTTGATGGTCTTCCACTTTGATAGTCAACTTTAATGTCTTCTGGTCCAAGCTTAAACCGTTTAATCCATTCATAAACTGCAGTTTTCTTAGATGCATCATCCCCGTAAACTTTCTGCAAAGCCTGAATAATGGCATTTGATTTCCAGCAAAGTTTTGTCAAAAACTTTGTTTACTCGAATCTCAAACTTTAACTTTTCCAAAATCATGAATTAATGGGTTAGAAAAACTGCTTTTATATTTTAACAAATGAATGAATTGTTACGAAATATTGAATTGTTATGGCTAAGATAATGCTAGTTTTAGGCAACAATGCTTTGTTATTATTTGGAATGCATGAACATTGTTACTGAAACTTTCCGGGAACTTTTTGATTCACCCTTGTATTTGTGAAATCTCAATACTTCTTCCATTATTCTGACACAAAATGTGTTAAACAATTGGGAAATACTTTTAGTCAATAACCTGACAGTTTCTTGGTGCATCATAAGATTTTATGTAACTACAACTGTTTAAAATATTCTTCCTCTGGACATTATTAGAGTATTAGACAAATATTCAGAATTTAACAGATAATCAGGTGGTTATTTTGAAGGTTAGAGACATATGAAATAATGTTGACAGAAAGTTATTTTTATCATAATTTTCAAATTATATGAATGAGCAGCAGTAACACAATATTGTCTTATAAAGTAGTAAACCTTAATTATTTCTGCTATTTAAATTGTTCTCATTTATATTGTTGCAGTGTGCTAGAATTTTTAAAAGCAATAGCTATTATAATTTTCTTAAATATCTTGATATTCCTCATTAAATCATTGTGTGGCTCCTGGCAATCAAAGTTAAACAAAGAATCAGAGAAATTACTCTTTAAGAAATTACCTTTGAAAATTGTTGACTATTTTAATACTTATAGCAATGTTGTTGAATCTAGAGGTAATGAAATGTTGAGATGAAGTAAGAAAATGAAAAGAAAGACTAGAGGATAAATTCTTTGGTGATCTGAAAATATAATTGCAGGGCAGAACTGAAACAAACTGTATCCACAAGGATCTAATTATGATTTAATATCCTCTTTTAGGTGGCATTTTTGGTACTATCGATCAGCCTCATTCAACCTTCATATGCCTTGGCTGCCATTGAGAGTGAAGACGGTACTAGTATAGTGCCTGAAAGATTCCTTCCCCCTCGGCACTTCAACCATCACCCATACACAGACGTACCACAAGAGACATATACCCTCAGTAGGAGAGAACAGGAAAGGTAAAACTTGAAATTGAAGGACTCCCCAATATGATACATTCTGATCGTTAGCAGACCTACAAAAAGGCCAAAGTAGGTAATGGCCATAGGGGCAGCAAGGTTTCAAGGTGGCAAAAAACAAAAAAAAACGGTATTTCAGGGCAGAAATGAAAGAACTTAATATTATGCAGACTTTTGATGAGTTCGAATATTGTGATCCACAGTCATATATATGAACGATTCTTTTATGAAGAAAATGCCAAAAGGGGAGCATAAAAATAATTAGGCCTAGGGATGGTAGATTTCAAAATCCGCCACTGGTTCTAATCTATAATGATTACATAATAATTTGTTATGGAGATTGTACCCCTTTACCTCTAAAGAAGGCATATTAAATTTAGTTTCAGCTTGTGTTACATTTTACTTGGATAAAATGATTTGAGATATTGACATTTTTTTGTTTTAAAATCTATTTATTCTCCTAATCTAAATTGGGAATTCTTAAATAATCTATGCTTTAAATTCCTAATTCTTACCTGTTATAGCTTAAATGTGATTCAAAGTTACACAAACCCTCACAAAAACATCATTCATTAGTTCATTTTTCATAAAATAATGTTAGTTAAAAATGAGTAATCTTCAGTTACTAGTTATGTATGAGCCACCATCCATACATGGAATTCAGCAAAACTTATATCTCATTTGGAAGTGATTTTAATCATTTTCCAATGTTTGTAGAACCATTCATTCATTTTTTTAGGAAGAATGCTGAAATTGCATCAAATAATCTTACTGACTGAATGAAGAATGATTGAGACTATAGTAGTAATAGCATACAATGAAAAGATATTGTTTGGCTTTTATATAAATACCACTCATTTTTGGAGCAGAATTTTATATGATTAAATAGAATGGTGTAACTTCTCTATTTCAAGCCATTAGTAAAACATTTTAGAAACATCAAAACAGAACCTGATTAACAGAAGTTCTCTAAGTGCCTTAAATCAGAATTTCTCAACTTGTGACCCACGGACTTGGTGATGGTGATCAGTGTTCATGATTTATCAACAAAATTAAAAGCTAGATAAATGAAGGAATGCATCTCTAATATAAAAAAGTCAATTACTAGGACCCAATAATAGATCCCTGCAACAGAAAAATGTATGATGGTGGTCGGTGGATGACAAAGGTAGGGAACACCTGCCAGAGAGTATTTACTGAAATTATGTGCTTCATTGCGAAACATAAAACTATGCATTTTAGAAATTAGATGGTATTTATACGAAGATAATTTTATAGCAATATCTATTAATATATTGATCATTTTAAGGAATACCAGTCATCTTGGCTAAAAAGAATTGTATAGCGATCGTGACTTTTGAGTCTTTAAAAATTAGTCAGTGTTGACTGGAAATGACTTTCAATGGATTTAAAGCAGAAATGTATTATTCAGTAGATTACAAGCATAGCTATGAAAATTGAATATGAAAATTCCTACACAGAACTAATTTGAGGAGTTCCAAATATCCTTAACATAGCATAACTAATTTTACACAACTCTATGTTCAACTAAAGTACCATTTGAGTGGCATTATATTAACGTTACAGTAATCTAAACATGTGCATTTTCAGCTAAAGCAAGACATTCTCTCTGCTTTAGCCTTCACCACTGTTTTTGGAAAATGTTTCTGCATAATGGCATTTGATTACTTCATTATTGGCTATAAGTAAGATTATGAAACATGCTTATTAAATTTACACACTAAATATCATCAATTTATAATTCCTCAAAAATACGAAAGATATCTCAACGCTTACATAGCCTTATTCTTTAAGACATGGTAGTTAAATGTCCATTCTCTCATCAGCCAATTGGATTTTTTTGGCATTTAAATTACCTAGCAACTTGCACTGAGCCAGTTGGTCAGTGTTTCTCAAACTGTGGGCAGCAGCCCCCCCCCCAGGGGGATGCAAAATTATTTTGGATGCAAGGTGAAATGTCGAAAAATATAGTTATCACGAATAATAAAATTTTATCAGGGAATTTTGGAAAATGATATGATAAAAATTATTAATAGTTACATAAAATGAAGAAAGTCAAGTTTTTTTATTTTTACTATTTTCAATCCAAAGGGGGGCACATGATATTCAAGGGGGCTGAGACAGTTGAAAGTTTAGTACCACTGAGCTAGATAATATCTGTGCCAACTCAAGTTCTGTGTCATCTGCAATTTAAAGGTTAAAAGTTGAGATATTTTAATTAAATTAAATAGTTATATAAATCTATGACTATAGTTTCATAATATAAAACCTTCCATTTAGTTTAAAGTGAAGTAATTTCTTTTACGACTCTTGTATACTGCTTTGTCTTAATATTTTATGCAATGTTGTAAATGACTCTTGTATTATTCTTGACTTGCCATGTAAATTTGATGGTAAATAAACATGATTATGCTTAAACCTAAGATTTAAAAGGACATTTCATATGATATTACTTGTCATTTCTATTCAAGGACCATACAATTAGGAAGTGGGTTCAAAGGAAATCCCTTATATAACACACGACCAATTCTTTTTAGTCAAAAGGCCAAGAAATTGGCTATTTCCAGATCATCTGATGATCATGATGAACATGTAAGTTACAAGATATTGCTTTTGCATAATTTTTAAGTTTCTGTATCTATACAAATATCTTGATCGGTTACTATTTAATTGGACACAATGATGAAATAGCTAAACAATATTTACAACTACATTGCCAAGCTACAACAATTTATTCTTTTCATAGTAATATCAATAAATTTTGAAGACATGAGTTACAGAGTCAATGCTTGAATTCTGCACCTTTCAATTGAGCAAGTTGCAATGAAATATCTATGACTAATTGTATTATTGAGTAACTGCTTGCAACAAAACTTAATAAAGAATATATTTAAGAAAGGTCATAACTGTTCATTTATTTTTCTATGATTATAAATCAATTTGTCATTCTTCAGGTGCCTAAAAGGTATATGTTCCACTATGTCGTTCATGATGCTGGAGGTTCTGGAGACGACTTTTCACATGCTCAAGTACACGAGAGTGGTGCCACTACTGGTGAATACAGAGTGAGACTGCCAGATGGGCGATTGCAGGTTGGTTTTTAGTGAGAGACTATACATTTTTATAGAATGCTGAAATTGATCCGAAATGAATCAGCGAGCACCTTGCCACTTCAAAAACAAATAAATGTGCCATAAAACTTACTAGATATCAAATGCCAATGAGATCACAATAACGCTTCTCCTTTCACCACTTCCATTATGAAACATCTTGAGAAAGATTCTTGTAACACAAAAACTCAGATTCAGACTTTCTTGAAGCAATCTATATCATTTACATAAAAGTATTTTATAAAAGTAATAGTTAAATGAATGACATAAAAGAATATATCACTTGAAAGTAAAATATCTGCATTAAAATTCTAAATATTGAATAATGTGTCATAATGAATTCTCTGACCTGTATTGGAGAGGTTTGGCATTAATGAGCTTCAGGGAAAAATTATGTAAAATTAAGTTTAAAATAAATTATGTGATTTATATTTGATAACTAAATTTATAGCAAAGAAACTATTACTTAAGCTAGGCATTTCATTTAAAAATTAAACAAAATGTTTAGCTGAAATTGTGCAGCTTTGACTTGTTTTCTTATTTTAATAAATGAGCTGAAATAAAATAATAGTGGTACCAATTATTACAGAAATTATGCTAAAGCAATTCCTAGGAAACATTTGGGAGATCACTGTTAACATCCACTTTTTATCACTTAATATGTTTTTTTAATGATGGATTAGTGATAATTATAAAAAGAAACAACACAGATACAGTTTCTTTTCTAGACTTGGAACAACAAATATACTTAATTACATACCTAATGTATATGCTTAGAGAAAGAACCAATGATTCCTGATTATATTATTTTGGGCATTTGTCAGGTTGTTAAATACACAGCTGACAGCAATGGTTATAAGGCAAAAGTGGTGTACCACAATGAGGACTCCATTGGTCACAGTCAACAAAGTGTTAAACCTGTCAAGATTCATCATCAACCAGCAACTCACTCCTCTCAGTTAGAGAGAAACCAAGTGTATTACAGCCATGAGAGAGGCTACATACAGCAAGCTAATGGCCCATCTACATACCTCAATGAACACCAGAATATTTTTCCTGATCACCATGGTGAATTTATTTACTTAATTCAAGACAGAAGACTATCATCAATTCCAATTTGAAAATATTAACAATTTTATTCAATAAATTGCTTTAGTGAAACAAGTTTATCTGCTTTGTGCATAAAATGCTTTAAAACTTTTTTTCAAAAATTCTTATTGTTTCATTCAGATAACGCATCTTAAATGAAGTCATGTATATATTTCTTTATTAACATAATGATTTTCTTAAATATATTCAGCATTATAGGTTTTCTGAAGTTTTGAGCATCATCTTCAAAATCATAATTATATTTCAATAACAATTTTCATATAATTTTAATGGTGTAAAATTAAAATAAAAAAATTGAAAATCTTTATATAAATTGACTTCACTAATTTCTAACTATAGAATGAATTATGAGGCTGAAAAACATCAACACTTCAGCGCCTTATTGTGCCAATCATGTGAAATGTTCATACAATTCTATCAACCACAAATTTAACAGGAAAATGAGGGCATTTTGAGCTTAACTGATTACCCAAACAAACAATTCTTCATACAAGAAAAAGAACAGAAATGTTACATAGAAGATGTATAAATTAATATTTGTAACACAAATGCTAATAATTGAATATATTAATGCATTGAAATTTGTTATAAATATATTTTCACATATTGTTTTTAAACTTTATTGCTTCGTTTTTCATTTATGCCAGGAACTGGCTGAATCTGTTCCATCACAATGGAACAGTAGTTGAACATTAATTATATTGTTGTTATATATAAGATACCAAGTTACATGACCACAGACATGAGACAAACAGATAAATGGACACAACATATGTTGTTTAGTAAAACAGCTATTATCCAGCCAATGCAATTAGATGTAAATTAAGATGGATCTGATTTCAGCCAGGTTAATATCAAGTAATTTAAACAAAATAATATGAAAGGAATATTGAAATTAATGACAAAATTAAACTCCAAATTATTTTTCATTTTGTTATAAACATACTACTTGAAGATGCAAACATAAATGGTGCCACAGCATTAACTTGCATGAATATTTCAAAAGAATTTAAATTGTATTAAAATAAAGGTATAATTAACATATTTAATTGCTTTACTCTGGATAATTCAATAATGAATGGCATAATATTGTGCTAAATGAGTTTTATCATCCTGAAAATGTTTGATTAATGAAACAAGAGCTTGAAAAAAAATTCACTCAAAATTTGGTCTTCAATCTTAAAAAGATCATGAAATGAAGTGCTAAACTTTTACCATTTGTTATCTGTATTTCAAATGTTGCTATGAAATTTTGAGGATAGATTTTGAAATTCATTTCACAGAGAATAATACTTGGGTGTTGTACAGTCATCCCAAAGTCTGAATTTACTATAGTATTACCGATTTTAGTTATTTTAGACACTGAATCGATGTTCTAATGTTATGAATAAAATGTTAAGGAAAAAGAAAAATTAATGTTTTCATTGAGTAATTCTGTGGCTCATTTTTCAAGAAGTTAACATGAGTAAACTGATAACAAAGACTGTCCCAGTTTAAAGATGACTAGAGATAATCACTTCGAACTTAATTTTTTAAAGACCTTTCATGCTTGATATCTGATTAATATGGTAATTTTGCAATAAAATATGAAAAAGTTTTATAATGTGCAATAACTTTTTAAACTTGCTTTTTTTAATGCTCTATGAGAATTATTTATATAATAATAGATGCATTTCTAAATTAGAAAAAGTCCAAGAGAAATCATGATTGGTCTTTAATATATATATATATATTTGTAAGTCCTGTTTTTCTGGAATAGTGAGGTGATTAAATGTGGGCCTTTAAAAGATTTAAGACATAGTTCAATTGCGTGACTGTTCCTTGACCTATAAAAAGACTCTAAAGATGTTGAATACCGCCATGAAACAAGTGCTTTACATATTCAGAGCTTCAAAGATGTTATTCTAAAGTATAGAAACATGCCTGATATCACACACTAGAGGAAAACAAGTTCTGATAAAATGATCTATTAAAACTAACCTAAGAAACAAACATTTATAAGAACAGAAATTTGGTTTGAAAAATAAATACCAAACTAAACTTGAAATTTATGATCATAATAAAAATAAAGTTCATTGAAGAAAAAATATGGTTTTCCTACCAGCTTTAAGAGAACTATAATACGATTTTGTAATATAATCTTTAAGTTAGCATGCATTTCCTAATAAAATAAAAAATTCTATTTAATATAACAAACAGCTCTTTCATAAAAAAGAGGAATGTAAGCACTTATCGAATTGTGGACTAACATCTTGCCTTAATGCAGCAGCACTAACAGTAAACATGCAAAAATATAATTTAAAAAATTAGTATATAAGCCACAGTAAATATTGTTGATTTTATCTTGAATACTGTTCAACAACAACAACTCATGAAACACTGGATAATTCGATTTACTCGGATTTTAAAATATTTTAAATTTGTCAAATAGACAATTCCTATGGATCTATACTCTTCCTACAGAAAAGTTAATAACTTAAAGTGGTCTCAATACTAATTTGGACAATTAGAATTTATTTTTGATTCTATGCAGGCAATAAGAGGCTGTATGAGCTGAGAGAGATTTATCTAGCCATTTTTGCCAAGGATCAGTCATAGACAGAGAGAGATTTTAAAAAGTCCTCAAGTTTAAAGATGAGCTTATAGAATTAATTTTAAGTGCAAGTTTGTAGCACAACTGATGTTAATTAACATAAATATGGCTGTATATCACATGATACATAAAAATATATGCTATAGTGAGTCACCTTTAATACAAATGTAGATTATTATGGATACATCAGCATTTTTATAGAACAAAATGGCTTTTTATAAACATGTAGCTACAATTTGAAGGTTCTTGTACTTACTCTTTATGAAGAGAATTTGGTATTAGGTAAAACCAAGGAAACTCAAATGCTATAATATGATGACTGTAAAATATGTAAGCAACAGATTTTTTCAAGCTCTGTGTGTAAAATAAAAATTCAGACAGGGATGATTGTTACCCTTTTAAATTCAGAGCTGCAGTTTTTACAAAAATGAATGAATAGACATGTCATGTACAAGTCATGGGAAAATATCCAATTACACTTCAGTTGCACACATGCACGCAAAAACAATCACTCATGCATGCATAAAGGCATCAGTCACCGGAAACAAAGGTGAAGTTTCCTTCATCTGAGGTTTACAGGTGGTCACACAAAAATTCAAACATAAAGTGAAGGTTTCTCAAATTACACCGCATTCTATTATAGCAAGTCATCCATCATAAGAAAATCTCAAATTTGTACTGAGTGCATCAGCTTCATACATATATCATATCCATTAGGGTTTCTTTTGATCACCAATTCAACTATATATATATATATATATATATATATATATATATATATATATATATATATATATAAAATAAAATAATATATATAATGAACTATAAACACTGTAATAAACTTAAAGACAGAATGATCAAACAAGACCAAAAATTCCCAAAAATTGGGAACCAGAGTCTACATTAAAAATTGGTGATCATAACAGATAAGAATAATTTTCAAAGAATGGACATTGAAAAATGCTATTTTTTACCAGGAAAGGGTTTATGACAAAACATGTCAAGTTACAACTCCAAAATAAGTCTTAATACTTTCAACTCTGCCATATAAATGCTGAGAACAGCAGTTTTTCTTGAAATTATCTTTACAAAATATAATTAGTATAAAATGCTATCACGTATTTAATTCTTTAATCTATTTGCCTACACTTAAATCTACATTTGGCATTGAAGCAGAAGTGTATATCTTCCTTTTTTATATCTCTGCCAAGAGAAAATTTCCAAATTGTTATGTTTTGTGTACTATGTACATTAAAAAATTCACAAGTATTACTTATTATAGATTAATTATAACATACATTAAATTGGGTAAAATCCAATTTTGAGCACATTCAATAAGGTTGTGCTGTAATCAGTACAAAATAATTCATCACATTCACTCTACCAAATAATATTTGTAGTCGCTTGAAATAACAGGATGTGGAATAAATTTATGGTTACAATGAAACACGCAAGTATCAATGTCACACTTAATAAGTTCAATAATCATTTTAAGGGAAGAGCCTTTACTCCTATATTACCCAGAAAAAATACTGACCACACTAAACTCTTTTCAATTACTTCCACAAAAACTATGTATACCTGTGGGAACATCAACACCATTGAACCTTTCAACGCTTTCATAACAACACTACAACTTGCATGGTACTCTTCCAACGACGGACATATTCCCTCAAAAGTTACCTGATTGAAACAGGGCTTTTTAAACCCCTTGGCTATTTTATCGATGAATCTCTTTAAGGAAGAGCGTGTCATTAGGATTAACATACAAAATGTGGATATACCCTTCTCTCACATCCTTACCTCAAGAGTTTTAAATTCTCTATTGGAAATATGCACCAAACCTATCTTTTGGAGAAATCTCACGAGAAACAAGAAAAGATTTATCTCCAAATTACCTTTAGATATTTTAAAGATGTCAAAAATTTAGATGATGCGGTGGGTTTAATATGGCACAGTAATGATTTATGGGCAGTAAGATTTATCTGTTTATATAAAATTTAATCACACAGCATGACTAGCACTTCTTAAGAGGTAGGGATTCAAATGTTTTTAAGTGTAACAATTTGTTATTTTTAAACATTGTAATGTACCTCAATATTATCTTACTAAACTGTGATCCTTAAATAGAATAATATTTTTAAAGTTTTTAAATATATAATCATGCTGATGTGAGTTGAATAGGATAGCTTCATTTTTAATTGAATTTATGTCAAGCTAACATTAAAACAGCAAATTTCATAAAATAATTAACGATTATCATGGTATTGCAGGGAATAGAACACAACTGAATGTTGAACTCTAAAAACTACTATGTATCTGCTCAGATATGAATTATTAATGTGAAACTTATGTGAAAACTAGCTGATAAAAATAATAGGGAAGGTTCATCTAAGTTAAGCCATCAAAGCTCATGAAATACCGACTCATAAAAGGAAAGCATTGTTCAAAAACGATTAAATCAAAGACAAAAGACATTAAATTTGACAACTAAATAACATTACAATGCGGCATTCATATCATTAAAATGCTATGATCAAAATGCATTCAATTACAATGGACCCACTTAGTAATTATAAATCAAAAAAACTGGAGAATAAATTAGGAAAAGCATCCTACGGCTTGATTCTAAAGGAACATAAAATGAGATACATACAATAGGATTAACAATTTCATCACCCATTCCCTTCCACAATAGCACCCAAGGGAATGAAGCCATAGCCTTACACTGACTTGCATAAACTTCTAATCAAACCAATGTTTGGATGCAAAATTTACACTGGGAAAATCACAACATTCCAAGGTTTTAATTCCATACTACACAACCCTACCTCACGTTGATCCAACGTATTACCAATGGCATAGCAACACCAAGCACCAATAAACCAATCCTCACTATTTGTTACTAACAATAGAACTTTGTGACCAAGACTAGGCACAGTTTTGCTGCAATGGGACTTTTAAACAAGACAGATGGCAAATTGAGCCCGCATCAATGGGTTGCATCCTCTCGAGTAGGCCTTAGATTAGCAGCGTAAGAAGGGCTAATGGGGGCGATGGGAGAGATGCATCGTTTATCCCGACCCACCGTCTCCACAGCAACTACAATGAGGATTCAGGGGTGGAGGGGCTCGACGCTCCCTCACCTTGGTGGGAGCTGATCGAATGCTGGAGGGCTACGGGAGTGAGCCACTCCTTCGGAAGGCAGCGCTGGAGAAAAGGCACGCAAGAGCTGAAGTAGGCCAGACGATTCACCCACGAGGGGATGTCCTCTCCGCATAGGATCTGGAATTAGATATATATGCGAGTGTTAATGTAATTTTGCTTATTTGTGCACTCGTATTTCTTTGAGAATGTTGAAATGGGCTCTCGGCTGCACCAATGCTCATTGTTGAATCCTGACTCTCACTAGTTACCCATCCGTGGAGAGTCCAGGAAATTTAAGGCAAGTTTCTTAGGTACCTGCTCTATCTATAGTATTGGCAATTAAGTCGAGATAAATTTCAGCATTAATGCCAAATTTTCAGTTTTATTTCTTTCATATAATGAGCTGCTGCAGAATGCATTGACAATAATTTGTACGTAATTTGGTGAGAATCAATTATCACGTTTTCACTGTATTATTGGAAATAAATTGTTAAATGTTTTGGGACTGATACCTGAGTGAAACTTCCAGAAAAATGATTGCAGTTTTTGTTCATCAGATGGTAACGATCCCCACGGAAATTTTTGCCAAGTTCTGCAAGAATCCTTTTAACTTCATCCTCTGTAAAATCTGTATGGCCAACATGGATGGACTGCCTGTTGTATGTGAGAATTGCTTTAAAAAGCATTTCGCATGACAGAGCTTAAGTAAAGATACATTAAAAAGCGGAAAATAATTCAGTTTGTATATCACTTAAGATGAATGAATAACAAACTTCAAAAAAATGAAAAATAACTTAGGAAGTTACAGAATATATTTTGAGAGAGGCTTACCTAAAGCGAAACTGATCGCCAAGATCTTCTGCATCTCTAGGAGCTATCTCAAATATCCCAGGGAAAGGGTATGGATGACCGCCATAAGCATATTCTATAAAAATGATAACTTTTGTTAGGCCTGCACAATAAAAACTCATAAATATGAACAATTTTCCACTTAAAGGCTTACCAGTTCCGTATATTTCAACTCCTGAGTGGAAGACTCCTAAACCTAGAGATGTTGTATATTCGTTGATCCAGTACTGCAACATTAAGAAAGTTAGTAACGAAACGAATCCCTTCTAATGAAAAAGTAATACACTAAAACATCACAATACATTACCATGTCATATACATTTAAAATGACTGGTTCTCTAGCCATTTTAGTGATAAGCTCTTCAGATTCTGGTGGGTATCCAAGGCAGCTGGGGAACGGAATGTTACAACTTATTCCTGAAGAAAACATTCATATGACAGATCTGACAGCATTCCCATTGAACAATTAATCCTAAAACCCACAAAACGTTTCAAGTTAAGTTGCGAACGTGGTTAGTAAGAGCTTCCAGAAGTACATAATAAGACGCTACCAAAATGAAGGACAATGGAACTAAAATTTTCATATCTATTCCATTTAAAATCACGAAAAGAACAAGTACCGTGCCGCAACCGAGGAATATTTCCTCCAATAATTTACGTTACGAATCCATGCATAGCTGAAAGGGTTCCAATTACGATACCATAAATAGCATCAAAAAGTGATTTCTATACGCAAATAAACAATTTCTGTAACGTCGACAGGATATCAACACCTGATAGAAACAACTGCTAGCCGTTATCCGTTCCGCTGTCAATACTGTTGGCGGTACATGTTTTCTTAATATTAGATGATAGTTATTTTCTGTAAATGTAGATTAAAGATAAGGAAATATTTGTGAAAAATCTTTATAGCTTCCAATGAAACTTTTGGAAAATATTTACCTAATAGTTACATTACAAAGAGATGGACGAACGTGTCTTATCGGTCTTATGACGACAATTCGCAAAATTTTATGCGTGTAATGACATTGGATTCATGTCTACCTGTCTTTCTAGCAAGGTCATTTTTTATCTGTAATATAAAACTTAAATATATCTTTGAAAAATGAAAAATACTACATAGAATTCCTTGCAGAGATGGATGTGCTTGTGTTATTGTTCCAGCGTAGCAATTAAGAGTAAATTAGAGAATGAAAAGTCTTAATATGGGTGAACGAGGAGTTTTTAGATCTTTGAGAGAATGGACACCTATGACACACTTGCTGCAACAGATTCCTTTGAAAGCACAAAGAGGACTTTTTACGCATCAGCTTAACTTGACTTGCGTCGACTGCCTTTCAGATTATCTCGTCCTAGGTACGAATCTAGGTCTTGTTTATTGGTATGATCGACGAAAAGATGTGCTTCAGAGATTAAGATGCGAGGTGAGTTTCATTATGTAAATGGAATATATTTTGATTTTGTCATCGATTTCTGATTCTAGAACAGGTCGCCTAAGGGGGTTGTCATTTCTTAAAATGTTATTTAAACCGTTTTGTGCCATGTATTCTTTTTTATAAAGAACTCTTCATCAGCAATTGTGTGTGTGAGAGTGGTATCTACCTTGGACTACATGATAGCTGCTGGTAGTGAAGATGGGAATGTTACTGTATTTCAAATTCCTCGGCCATCTCCTGACACAGTATCGAATAGCCTGAAGTCTCAGCAAAATCGGCAGGTATGTCTACACTTTTATTTTTCGTTATATTGAATATTTATTTACCAGTGATTTATGAAATATTTTTAGATTGAGAGATTCACCATCAATGGATTGCATTTGGGTCCTGTCACTGCTCTTGAATGGAGTCCAAATGGAATGAATCTTTTTAGCGGTGATCGACTGGGTATAATTGTGCTTACAGAGATTGACTTCTATACGGTAAGTTGGTGAAATATGTTCTCATAATGAGTGGAACCAGCTCAACTGGTCGTAATTATTCAGTGGAGATATACTTTTGCTGACATTTATACTTTCATAAGGGAAGTTAAAACTTGAACGTTCAAGAGCATTTAAATTGCATTTATTTTGGCTAAAATTATTTTTTTCTTATTACACAGCATTTGAGCAAGTCACGAGAGGTTTTAAACGAGAAATATGAGGTGGTGCAACTAAGTTATCATAGTGGCACAGGAATCCCTCAGGGTAAACTACTTCTAGTGTCCACAGTGTACAGAACGACTTTGTGCTCATGGCGTCAGGAAGATCGATCCTGGAAGGTTTCTCAGCTGGGACAGCGTGAAAGAAAGACGTAAGAAGCTCTCTATTTTTCATTATTACTCATATTGGTACTTTGGTATTAATGGTACGACCTTTCTGCAGCTTTCCAAGGAGCGAGATATGGAACTACAAGGCGGTAAAAGTGGTGAGATTTGGAATTATGTGGAGCACTACTCCATTGTGTTAATACACCCCCTGCCACACCCTTGCGGTGGCTTGCAGGGTAAACTGTAGATGTAGATTGGAACTCGGCTGGACCAGGGAAGGGAAATTTGAACATGAAGGAACATTTTACTCGGCCCCACCGAGAACGTGAGGAGGAACCAAAAACACTTCAACTAACTTACCCAACCCGGTGGGGCCGAGTAAAATGTTCCTTCATGTCCAAATTTTCCTTCTCTGGTCCAGCTGAGTTCCAATGGAGTAGTGCTCCACGTAATTCTAAATCTTGCCACTTTCACCGCCTTGTAGTTACATATCTCACCCCTTGGGGTGCTGCAGAAAAATCGTCCCGTTAATACCAAAGTACCCTCATATTTAACAGAGAACTATCAAGCTCATCTTATGGCTGAAAAAAAAATTCAAGAACATTCAAAATTTTCAAACTTTTTATTTCAGCCCGAACCGAGTCGAGTTTTATTTTAAAACTTGACTCGGTTCGAAATTTTGAGCAGTTCACACATCTCTAATTATATTATGTTATGTTTTGTTAATGTTATGTTGTTATATTTATTATATTACTGTATTTATCCAAGTAACACCGGCACCCCAATTTTTGGGAAGGCAATTTAATTTTAAAAAAACAAATATCATTAAATTTTCAATTTAATTATCCCAAATATGAAAGGTTAATGTTATTACAAGTATCTTTTGGGAAGGCAAATTTAAAATAAACAAATATCATTAAATTTTGAATTTAATGAGTCCAAATATAAGAGATAATATTATTACAAGTATCTTTTTGCATTACCGTATCTGCCCGAATATAAGCCGATGTTTTTTGTCAAAATCTATCATGAAAAAACCATCCCTCGGCTTAAATGCGAGTTCGAGAAGAAATTTGGGGTTAGGGTTGTCTCGTAGTCACTCATAGATGGCAGCACATCTCTCATTGCCGTCGCGTTCAAATGATAGTACTATATTTTTCATAAAGTAAATATTTGAACTACGATGAATATTAATGAATAAATATTAAAGCTAGAATATTGAATTTAGCAGTACCCGTGTTTTGTTGCCGTTGTTACCTGTTCTTTCGTTTCTAAATGTTATTGGATGTTTTCTTTCGTTACTCAGGGCTATGCATATGTAACATTAACAATAGTTAGCAATTTGTATTATTTTTCACTATCCTTTAAAAGAAGTTCCTATTAGTTTTACTTGGCTATTTTAGTTATTGTTATAGCCAATGTAATGTTTATATGCATGTTAAAACCTCATTCATGGAATCTATTAAAATTTTGTATGTTGACTACGCAGATGAATGCGCCAAACGCGATGACGGCTTTTGATGCTCAACTGTTTGAATTACGGTAAAACGTGTGAGACTTGAATTAAAAATTATCTTTGCGAGGTCGCTATTGCTTTATCTGATCTTGTGTGAATATGAATGAAATCATCACAACCATAGTACTACTATACCAGGTAGGCGAGCGTCGCTTCAAGCGTGTGACGTCACGTGGTACATAGATTGCGCTTGCCGCCTATGATTTAGCATTGACTGTGGTCGCCGGTTTGGAAAATTATTATGTTTTCTCTTGAACTGTGGCTTTCTCAGTGAAATGACATCTTGTGCGGTAATTGGTTGTAATAACAGTTACAAAAATTGTAATGGTAGGGTGAGATTTTTTCGATTTCCCCAAGAAAAGTCCATTCAAGAAACATGGATTCGAGCATGCCGGAGAAGAGACAACATAAATCACTGTGGATGAGTTGCTCTTTGTGTTCCCAAATTTCATAAATTAGCGTTATAAAATATTAAAAATACATTCGAGCAAAAAACTAAATTGATCATGTGTATTTTTGTGGCAAAACTAGACTATATCAAATCTGAGTCCAACAATAGTCATTGCAACAGCTATACTCTTAATCTATAGATATTAATAAAAGGCAATGTGTGTGTGTGTGGACAGCATATCTCAAAAACCAAGAATCTTAGAGACTTAAAACTTGATACTTATTAATGGGATCATTAGGATGTGCACCTAGGGGCCAGAATTTTTATTTTTGGTGGAAAAAGTGTGCCATTTTCCATAAGATAACACACAAAAATCGATTTTTCGATTTAAAGACTTTCACTCCTTTGTAAATTAAAATTAGAAAGAACTTCGGATCTAGACCAATTTAAAGAAAATAAATAACGAGATTGTATAGATGCCTTAATCCTAATATGTACTATATACAGTAAGGAATGCATGTGAATGCTTTAATACGAGAGAGAGGAAGAAATAAAGAAGGAGGGACACAAAATTAAAAGTTCCATACATTAAAAATAATTTTGGATGTAAAAGAATTGTGTACCGTAATGTATTTCTTTGTCGTGCAATTTCTATTCGCCCATAACTATTTTTAATCTCTGGAACACTCAATTATGTGAATTTTATATTTATTGTTTACTTTGTAGTGCATCTAAAAATTAGTTTCATTAATTTTTTATTTCAATTTCAACTTAATTCACGCATACCTGTCATATATGAAGGGCAGTTACGTTAGTGAGTGATAAAAACGGCAGTATTTACGCGAAATTCTAAGAAATCAATTATGAGAACTAAAAAGTTAACTTGGGAATAATCGGCCTTTGAATGAGAATCATACGGGAAATGAATGAGTTCGGGACCTTCCTTAGAAGTCTTTTCTTTTCGTCAAAGTTCACTTGATGCCGAATGTTCTTAACAAACTTGAACTTTTTCCAATTCCGGTAATTCGTTAAAAAATCATTGTACAAATGAACGTCCCGAGATTTCATAACATGACTTATAAATGTATTATTTATAATAAGGAAGGGTGAAGAAATAAAAAGACCGATATCAGCAGCCGATTTACGTTAATTTTTATACAAATTTTAAGCTTACACATTTGTATTAAAATACACGGCAACAATGAATACTCAACATAAGTTTTCTCAAAACTAGAGAGGCTGAATGCAAAGCCCATAGCGCTAAGGTATCTTCAGTGGGCCGGAAGGCATGGTTGATGTTCGTATAGTCAAGAGTAATTGTAACTAAAATTAAAAATACATAAAAATAGATAAAATAGTGCAATGCGTTCAGCAATAATTTAATTTAATGAAAAATACATCTTCATCCACATCGTCGTATTTAATACCGTATCATACAGCAATATTTTCTCTGATATGAAATCCTCAAATAAGATACACCCTGATTTTCTAAAAATAGTTTTGAAGAAAAGGTGTTGTTGGATAAATATGGTATATTACATTATATTTTACAGGTTTCCCTCTCTTTATGCGGGGGTTGTGTTCCAGAAAAGTGACGCATAAAGCGAATTTGCATAAACAGAATCCATATTTATATGTAAAAGTTAGGGATACATTCTGCAAGCAATCCTATCTCCCCTCCAAGATGCTCTTCTTTTACTCCATAATGACTTCTGATGCGCGCAAAATACAAAATTAAAACAATTAACACTGTAAATTATACTCGTCAATAAAAGGAAGCAGATGAGCACAAGTGGTGCCTGTTGTGAGTGACATAATAGTGGAGGTTTAAAGTGTTGGAGGGTTTTCTTGGCCCAATGCAAGTTCTGCAGGCAAGGAGACAAAACCTCTCAAATGTGCTCAAACAGTATCACAAGAAATCTCCATCTCATCTCCACTGTACAACATCCTCTCCACTCTAATCTCTTTAACTGTGGTACTGATACTCAAAGCATAAGAGACAATGAGAGACTGAATGGCCGCCTTGTGGTGTAGTGAAGAACTTTCTTGCATTTGTATTGCACTAGCCACGTAACTGCATAAGAGTGAATCAAAGGTGCATAAAAAGAAATTCCGGTAGCAATAAGTTGGTCGCATAATAGCAAATTCGCATAAAGCAAACCTGCATAAAGAGAGGGAAACCTGTGTATATTCTTGAAAATCTCTACATTGAATGAAACAACGTTAAATGAATCAATATTTCCCATAAGAACCCATATTATACAATATAATTGGTTCCAAAACCTTGGGTTTCAAAACTCTCTAGACACAAAAAGACATTATATACTGTATTTTATGGAGATATATGGTGCTATGTATGATATGAATGGCATTAGAATGTAAATAAATCAATAAAACCACACATTAACATATAAATGACATAAAATAAACAAATACATCTACAGTTTACATCTACAGTTTACCCTGCAAGCCACCGCAAGGGTGTGTGGCAGGGGGTGTATTAACACCAAGGGGAAAACTCCAAAATTAGGCCTTGGTTTACGCCCCTACGCGAGGTTACTTTTGATCGCAAGTTTTATTCTGCTCAGCTATCGTTCTAGGGAAAAATGAGCCTTTGTATCTCTCTGTCCTACAGGTTATCTCTCTTATTTTACGAGGATGGTCCATTCTACCGATATAGGTAGGAGTTCTTATTATTTCTTTGACGTCGCTGGAGAAAGTACTCATTCTAAATCTTTCAAGAAGTTTTAACCTAGCACGTGATCGGCGCTCAGCTAGTGATTCCCATCCTAAGTCCTGTATCAAGCCTGTAACACTTTTATTTCTATCATAACAATTTTTGACGAATCGAGCAGCTTTTCGCTGCACTTTCTCTAACTCGGCGATTAAGCCTTTCTCGTACGGATCCCATATGCTCGATGCATACTCTAGCAGCGGTCTAACTAAAGAAAAGTAACATGTCTCTTTGACTTTTTCTTCGCTTTTACCTACTTTTACCTTTACTTTTACCTTACTTTTACCTGAAAAACCAAAGAAGTATGGGGAAGGGCTCTTGCTCTGGTGCCGTGATCGACTTGAAGTGTCACTCTTGCAAGCGAAAACTGAGAAATGGTGCACAGTGCTCAAAATGCAATATGTGGTTTCACTTCGATTGCACCAAGGATAAGTTGGAGGAGTGCGTAAAGGAGAATTGGCGGTGCAGCAGTTGCGTCGAAGGGGACCAAAAGGTATCACTAAATACCGCGGAGAAGATTATATCATCGTTAAAGGAAGATCTAATGGAGGCTAAGAGTGTGATAGAGAAATTAGAAAGAGAGAACAGTGCGCTTAAGAAAGAACTTCAAGTTGTTTCCTTCAGGGACAGATGTGATGAAGGGAAGAATAATATCCATAAAAATCATGACAATAAAATCCCAGAGGCCCAGCTGCCCAAGGTGAGAATATTAGGTGATTCTATGTTACGGTTTGCCGGAGAGAAGTGTAAAAAGGTTGGTGTTTTAGTGAACTGTTTTCCGGGAATTAAAACCGAGCAAATGGAAAAGAAAATTATGGATCTGAGTGAGGAGAGGGAGGAAGAAGTGATCGTAATCCACGTAGGAACAAATGATATAAAAAGTGCTCGGACTGAAGACCACGCCATCAGATTGATTTGGGATATTTGTGCAAGAGTGAAGAAAAAGTTTAAGAAAGCAAATATAGTAGTGAGCGGAATAATTAGAAGGAGGGACGTTGCAAATAAAAGAGTGGATTATATCAATGAAGGCATTGATTGGGTGTGTGCTAAACAAAACTTGTGTTTCGTGGATCCGAACTGCTGGTTAAGTGATAAGGACTTGGGTCAGGACGGTTTACATTTAAATAGAAGAGGTAGCGAAAAATTCGGGAGTTTGCTGGAAAATGTAATACAACACGCCAAGCAGGGAAACTAGAAGAGGACCACGGAGGTCCTGACAACACGAAGAAGACGATGAAAGACGTTGAAGACGGGGGCCATATATCGTATAATAAAGAAGTCAAAAATCCAGGTAAGGGAATAAGAATTCTTCAGGTAAATTGTAGGAGTATCTTAAATAAATGTAAAGAGTTTGCAACCCTAGTTGAGGCAACAGAAGCAGATGTAATTGTCGGTACCGAGTCGTGGTTAAAAAATGATATTGATTCTAAAGAAATCTTTCCAGGCGGGTTCACTACTTATAGAAGGGATCGAAACCAGAGAGGTGGAGGTGTATTTATATGCGTAAAAGATGAAATTCTCAGTAATTTAATATGGGTTGATGAACATAGTGAACTTTTGTGCGTAAAAATATACGGAAGAAAGAGTAATAAAGCCTTAAATATCATAAGTGGATACAGAAAACCAGGGGAAAATTTTGACATTCTAGAGACCCGAAAGAGTAATAAAGCCTTAAATATCATAGGTGGATACAGAAAACCAGGGGAAAATTTTGACATTCTAGAGACCCGAAAGAGTAATAAAGCCTTAAATATCATAGGTGGATACAGAAAACCAGGGGAAAATTTTGACATTCTAGAGACCCGAAAGAGTAATAAAGCCTTAAATATCATAGGTGGATACAGAAAACCAGGGGAAAATTTTGACATTCTAGAGACCCTTTATAACCACGTAAATGAAAGAACGGTTAGCAACGGAGTAGTAATTGCAGGAGATTTAAATCTCCCCAAGGTCAACTGGGACGGGCCATCTATGGAAGGAGGTAAAGCGCAGGAACTGGTAAACAACCTAATACGCGATGGGGGGCTTAAGCAGGTAATCAATATCCCAACAAGAGGGGAAAATATTTTAGACATTTTTCTTCTAAGACCGTCTGACTCATTCATGAGTTGTGAAACCTTCCAAGGCATTAGTGATCACAAGGCGGTTTTAGCTGAGTTGGAGTTCGAAACTGACCGCGTGAAAAGGGATCGTAAGCAAGTCATTTGGAGATATCACAGAGCGGACAGGCTAGGCTTCCAAAATTACCTTAGGGAAAATTTCATAAGATGGGTAAAAAGCGGAATAAACGTAAATGATATTTGGGATGCATTCAAAATAATAATTTTTGAAGCTACTGAGAAGTATGTTCCAAAAAAATGTATTCAAAACAATCCCGATCCTGAATTTTACAATAAGAAAACTAGGAGGTTGAAGAGGAAAGTAAGAGATGCGCACAGGAAGCTAAACACTGGCGGATGTTCACGAGATTCATATACTCAGTTGTTAAAAGAATTAAATAAAGAAAAAATGGTCGCGCATGATAGATGCTTACTAAATATATTAAACTCAAAAGATAGCAACAACTTCTATAAGTATTTACGGAGAAGGAAGGATACCAAAGACAAGATTAAAAATATAAAAAATAATGAAGGGGCATTAATCATAAGCGACTTAGAAAAGGCAAACGAATTTAATAAATGGTACTCCAAAGTGTTCCAAGTGAAAACTTATGCTTTAGGCAAAGTAAGATTACCAAATGAAAGTGGACCGAGAATTGAGTTTAGCTTTAATACTATTAATAAAAAGGTAAAGAGTCTGCGCTGGCATTAGTCGTCAGGACCTCATAATATTGCATCAGGAGCATTAAAATTAGGGAGCGAAGCGATTATACCGTACCTAAATCACATCTTTACTGTTACCTTAGCAAACAGTTGTATCCCATTAGAATGGAAATCAGCCACTGTTATACCTATTTATAAAGACGGAAATAAGACAGAAGTTGCAAATTATAGACCAGTAAGCCTAACGACCATTGTTTGCAAATTAATGGAAAAATGTCTGGCGGACTATATAGAAAAGTTTTTAGATTGTAGATTGTATGATATTTGAAGGTCAGGCCGGGTTCAGAAAGGGTCATTCCTGCGAGCTCCAGTTGCTAGGGTTATGTGAAGATATTGCAGAAACATTAGACAATAGCCAGGAAGCGGAAGGTGATAGATCTAACGAAAGCATTTGATGTAGTACCTCATGATTTACTCTTGACTAAGGTTAACGCACTAGGAATAGATATGAGGGTAGTGCGATGGATAGAAGTCTTTCTAGCAGATAGAAAACAAAGGGTTAGAATAGGGGATAGTTTATCCGATGAAATAGATGTCACTTCAGGTGTCCCTCAGGAAAGCGTTTTAGGACCGTTATTATTCTTAATCTACATAAATGATTTACCAAGTCAAATATCCTCAAAAGTGAGACTTTTCGCAGATGACTGCATCATTTATAGAGTCATTAAAGATGAAAATGACAGAGGTTTACTGCAGACGGACATAGATAAGCTGATGTCTTGGGTATGTTCAAATAAAATGAAAATAAACGTTAAGAAAAGCAAGCATATTCTATTCTCTATGAAAAGGGAAAAGAGTAATTTTCCTTACTATATGGAAGGGATACAAATACCGAAGGTTGATAATATAAAATATCTTGGAATACATATTACGAAAGATTTAGCATGGGGTCTTCAGGCAGAATGTATAGTTTCAAAGGGTTTCAAGGCACTTAACTTTGTTATGAGAAATTTAAAACATAGTAGTAGGAAAGCTAAAGAATTAGCATACAAAACAATAGTAAGGCCTATATTGGAATATTCTTCAGGAGTCTGGGATCCTCATGACAGAATACATATTAATAAATTGGAAAAGGTCAGCGAAAGGCAGCCAGGTTTGTTATGGGTCGTTTTGGAAGAGAGGATAGTGTAACAGATATGTTAAAGGAACTTGGGTGGGAAACTTTAGAAAAGAGGAGGAAAGTGAAAAAGTTAGTTTGTTTCTATCGAATGTATACCGGTAAACCGGCCTGTAAAGAACTAAAACTTAAGATTAAAACCCCGACATTTAAAGGTAAAAATGATCACTCGTGTAAAGTTCGTACAAACGTTCGAAGAAAAGATGTTGGTAAATATTCATTTTTCAATAGAACAGCATTGGACTGGAATGAATTACCTGAAGAACTTCTTATGCCCTTTCCGCAAACCGAGAAAGCATTTAAAAGTAAAATTGTTAAAAACTTTAGTATTTAATATTTAATATGAGTATTTGTAGGTTAATATTTTATTTAGTTTTTTTATAGGACTTGCGCCACCAAGCGGCGTTAATTATTGTAAATAAACATAGTAGGGTTATAATTTAATCACAATACTCCAAATAACTATCTAATGTCAAATTATGGTCGAATTTTTTTTTATTCATGAAGATTATTTACTTATTCTAAATTTTTGTAGTTGTATGGACAAATAACAAATGAAACATGTTGTAGTTTGTAGCTAAGCTGTTGTGACGAGAGTTCCTATGACTTGAAGTCAAGAAGTTGTATATAGTGTATAGGAACTACTATCAAAAAAGGTTCTATTTTTGTATTAAGTACATTCAATTGTTATTATGTAATTTGGGCATTATGTATTGAGTGATACCTAAGTTGTTGTGACGGGAGTTCCTGTGACTTGAAGTTAAGAAGTAGTATATAGTGTATAGGAAATGGTATCAAAAAGCTTATATTTTTGTATTAAGTAAACCCAATTTTTATTATGTAATTTGGGTATTATGCATTGAGTTGTGATGGGGACCCGCTGCCACCGGGACCTGCTCCCAATTGTAGCATTTATGTAAATAATAATAATAATAACTATCTGTTTGATGAATCCTAGTTTCTGCTTAGCTTTCCCGGATATATTTCATATGTGTGTGTCCCACGAGAGGTTACTTGTTAAAATGACACCTAAGTATTTGACGGATTCAGCTAATTTTAGATGTACGCCTTCTATACTGTAATTCATCGCCTCAATTTCTTTGTTTCTCCAGAATCTCATGATGGAACACTTACCTAAGTTCAGCTCTAATTGCCACTCTTTACACCATTCAAGAGTTGCGTGTAGGTCGTTAGAAAGTAATGCTTGATCAGCAGGACTGTTAATCTCTCTGTAAACTACCGTATCATCCGCGAATAACTTGATTTTACTTGTAATAACATTATCTAAGTCATTTATGTATATAAGGAATAATAGGGGACCGATGACACTTCCCTGTGGAACGCCGGAGGACACGCTGACCGAATCTGATTTAAATCCATCTGTGACTACCATTTGTTCCCGATCATTGAGAAAGTCCCTGATCCACTCTATCTTTCGATTTATTCCACACACAGGCTTGTAATTTTTTCAATAACTTAATATGAGGGACTTTATCAAATGCCTTCTTGAAGTCAAGAAAAACCGCGTCTAGCTGGGTCTTTTGATCACCGGATCGTAGTATATCATGTGCAAACAGAGCGAGCTGAGTTTCACAAGATCTTGCCTTCCTAAAACCGTGCAGATATTTACTGAGCAAGTCCTGGCTATCTAAGAAGTCCATCACAGAACTCACGATGATGTGCTCTAGAATCTTGCAAGATATTGAGTTTAGTGAAATCGGCCTGTAGTTTTCTCGGTCGTATTTTTTCCCGCCTCTATGTAGCGGAGTTATAAACGCTAATTTCCATTCCTTAGGTATAACGCCATGACTAAGTGACTTACTGAAAACTGTTTCGAGATAAGGTGCTATTTCTAACGCTGATTCCTTTAATACTCTAGCTGGTATCTCTTCCGGTCCCGGGGATTTATTTGCATTGATGATTTTGAGCTGTTCTGCTATACCTTTCGCTGATATAAGTATATCGTTCATCTTCTCTTCGCTTGGTTCGGGTGGATCGACCTTCCTTTTCTCCACTTCGGTCGTAAATACGCTTTGAAAAAATGAGTTTAACAAGTTTCCTTTATCAATGCTATCGTAAACTACCTCTCCTTTGTCGTTTCTTAATGGTGCTACGGTTGGGCGTCGATCTTGAACTTCTCTAACATAATTGATAGTAGCTCAATAACTTTGGCCAAGACTAACAAAGTTGAAATACTCCTTTAGCCCTCTAGTTGTTTTGGCTAAAGGAGTATTTCACCTTTGTTTCTCTAACATAAGACCAAAGATTTTGGGATTTTCGTTTAGATGTTCACAGAGAATCTTTTTCTTAAAGTTCATTAATGCCTTGCGCATCTTTTTAGTCCAAGTCCGACAATTTCTGTACTTGTTTGAAATTGTATTTATTTCCTCCTGTGACAGATTATTTTTGGCGCATTTAAGTTTCGAGTGTAGCTTTCTTTGTCGCCTGAGAGCACATCTAACCTGCCGATTATACCACCTAGGTTCCCCATTATCGATAATATATTTACTTGGTATCTACGTATTTATACCTGCTCTAATAACTGATAAGAAAACTTTCCAAGTTTCTTCAACGTTTGCAAAGCAAAGTTAGCATTTTTAAATATGTACACTTTTCGCTTAGGCTTGCGATACCTTACGAATGCTATATTCAAGAGAACTCGGACTACTCGGTGATCGCTGATTCCTTCTTCAATAACTACTTCAGAAACTCGTTCAGGGATATTAAGTGCTATTAAGTCTAATATATTGTCCTCTCTCGTGGGTTCTCTGACTACCTGAATAAGGGAATGTTTATTGAAGATGTCTATTAGTGCTTCGCATGACTCATGATTTCTACTGGGTGATGTGAAGCTGCAACTGCGCCAATTTATCGAGGGTAGATTGAAGTCTCCCCCTACTATAGTAAGACTTTTGCTATTTTTCATCTGTATTGAGTTGATTTGGGCCTCTAGCTCATAAATTTCTTCTGCGTCTGCACCTGGCGGCCTATAGCATGCACATACGTGGATGTTTCCTAAACCTTCCCTGCTGATTGTACACCAAATGCTTTCTATTCTGTTTTCCGTATACTCAATTGGCGAACTGATAAGCATGTCCTTCACCGCTATAAAAACCCCACCTCTGTTCCTATTTACCCTATCTTGTCTGTGAATATTATATCTTAAGGGGTAAATTTCTCGGTCGTGTATATCCGAAGTTAGCCAGCTCTCTGTGTCTATCACTATATCTGCCTCAGTTTCCTCTAATAAATTGTGAAATTCTGCTGTATTATTCCTGATACTACGGCAGTTTATATTTAAAATTGTTAATGAGTCGCTTTCGGGCCGCTTCTGAATTTTTTCTGTGTTATGGATGGTGCGACTTCTAAGAGCGGCGTTATCATTGCTATTGTTAGCGCAGAGTTTATTGAATCCCAACGTCAACCTAGGTATTGACCTACTATCGGAGTTAATGAAGTTATTCTGATAATTAGTGCAGTTATTTGATGACCCCGAGATTGACCTACGGACTGGCCTACTCCCT
This sequence comes from Tanypteryx hageni, assembly GCA_028673005.1. Taxonomy (NCBI): domain Eukaryota; kingdom Metazoa; phylum Arthropoda; class Insecta; order Odonata; family Petaluridae; genus Tanypteryx; species Tanypteryx hageni. Next base: position 199,700,664 of record CM054115.1, read on the forward strand.
AATCTAAAAAAGCTCTACAATGCTCGTAGATTCTACCACCTACCTTCTGGGCTGCCACAGCAGTATAGTGAACTCCCGATCGGTTCAGGGGCACCCTACACGATTCGAGAACCGGCCCGAGTTTCACGAAACCTACTCCCATGCTCTCGCAAAACTTCCAGAGTCTCCGATTCAAGCCGATCACTCGGCTCCAAACCGTCGAACCCCGGTCGGTCCGCGGGACCATGCTGCATATGGTCAGGCGCATGTCGATACCCATGACCCGTCGGAGTCGGTGAACCTCAGAGCACAGATCCCCGAAGGAATCCAATATCTCCTCAGAACCCCGATCCTCAGCGTCATTGGTGCCTACATGCACCACTATCCGCAGCTTGGAGCATCCCGTGCCACTTGCCGCCACCCGAACCGCCTTCGTCACCTGTGGCACTGTTCGGCCTGGAATACACCAGGAGAACACCCGCTCATCTCCCTCCCGGCGGGCCCTTTCCCTCAACGGTGCCACTAAATGCCGGACGTTTGAGCTACCTATCACTAAGATTTCCCCCCTCCCAACCTGGCCTCCCCCAGGTGCGGTATCCCTCGAATCGGGGGGAGCGGATGCGGCCACAGAATTCGTCGTACCATCCTCCGATAGCGCTTCGAATCTGTTTTTGACGGGGATAGAGTCAGCTTCCACCTTCCCGTCTCCCCGCCATGGCCGCCCTACTCTCCCGCGACCTTTGGTAGCCACCTTCCACCCATCGGGCTCGGAAGATGAAACCACCCTTTCCGGGTTAGTGTCGGCTACGGCTCTCTCTTCGATGACCCAGCCAGCCTTCGCTCTCGAGCTAGCTCGAGGTACCACCTTGGTACGGCAAGGCGACTCGGAGGTCCCCCGCATCTTCACCCCCCTTCGGAGCAGCATCCAACTCCCTAACCTAAGTAGACTAAAAATAAAGTAAAATTCGTTAAAAATAAACTAAAATAAACTAAATAGGGAGCACTTAGAGCTAAGGAGGCTGCACTATTGGGAAATTCACTGCTAAGGATGCAAACTTAAATGATAAAGGTAGACTATGGAAATTTACGTAAAGTTTGTAATTAAAACGAAATAATGATAATCTAAGAACACAATAATATTAGAATAATACAATAACTATAAATAACTAAGGGTACTTATCGCTACAGCTACTCTTAAAAACTAATGGTCAGCCAAAGGCAGCTATACTACGGGATACAGCAGGTAGGAGTGAAGCAGCGGGAGCAAAAGTGAAAGCACGTCTGCTCTCGTCGGAGTCCAGCCACTGAAATGATACTGTGATATGACTACATTTTAAGGCGCCCAGAATTAGAAGAGGCTACATTTCACAATATCACCTTTAGTGACAAGAAATAGTAACTGCATAATACTAATTCAGTGTACTTGTATGAACGATAGAGAATGGCAGGTTTTTACTAGTAAGTTAACAGAGAGCCACGATCTCTTCTTCTGTAAATTCAAGTTCATCAGTTGACATTGCTAGAAAATAACTTCAACAAACAAATTATTTCTTGCAGCAATTAATATAAAATTAATTGAATTATACAGTAATAGAGGTAAATTAAACATTTATTTTGTAGTTTTCATTTAACTGCGAGTTTCATTAGGCCCAAAAAAGGATAACCCCTCCTTCGCCAAGCCACAACTGTTACAAATGTAAATAAAATCGGGAGATGTTAAAATCAAGTTATCCCAATAGTAAAGAATAATTTAAAGTTTATATATAAGGCACTCAACAGATCTTTCTTTTTGTACAACTCACAAAGCTTGTAAGGTTTCTATTAATCAGGGTATTAAGAGGATTTTAATGACTGCTGGTAGGGAGACTTTGAGGAGGCCAAAACTACCACACTTAGGATTCATTGCTACAAAATATCACCATGCAAATTTAATTGCATCCACTTGCTCTCCACAGCCATATGCATCTACCAAGTCCAGCATTTGGGCTTTGCAAGAGCAATCCTTTCTGAAATGCATGTTGGCATTCATTTAACCACCTGTTTTTCTCCCAAAAGTCGCCTATCATTCTCTCCACTACTTGAACCTCGTGACACTCATCAAGCTGATTGGTTTTTTGCTCATAATTTATCACTGCCCTTATGAATAGGAATTACCAGAGTTTTTTATGGTCCAAAATGCGTCATAATTTTTACTTTCTCCATACGTGGTATAGGGCTTTTCATGAAAAAAAATCAATTTCAAGTTTTTAATGGAAATACACATTTTGAGGTCCCCTGAAAATGTTTTGGCCATTTTTTCAATGATGTCTTTGTGTATGCGATAGGATTTTTGTGGGTGCTCTAACTCAAAAACCATTAATCATATCATCACAAAATTTTATATTTGACAATTAAAGGGACAAGAGTTGTTTAGTTTGTGGTTAAAATCAGTCAATCGGAAGTGGGTCTTTACTCTGGTAACATCCGTTTTTTTTTCAAATATTTGCTTCAATACTTTATCAGTGTAAAACATTATTGGAATAAAGGTTGTAGATAATTTAATTTTCTACAACCTTTGTTCAAAACATTTCCCCATATAATGTACTGTTTAAGAGATATTTTTAAAACTAATTTTTTTAGCTGCCACCACCTACTGGCGGCTATTGTTAACAATTGACACTTAGTTAGGTCTTAGTAACACTCCTTTTTATTTTTTTAATTGTTGGAGATTCCTGGCTATATCATTCAGTTTTTTTTAATGGATTATTAAAAATTTTATTCAACAGAAAAATATGATTTTACAGTCAAAATTTGTGTTTTTGCGAGATTAGTTGAAAAAGTAAACTAGTAATTAATAAGTTTGAGTAAAAAAATGCAATTACATCTAGTATACATTTGCAAACAGATTTTGAAACAAAAAACTTAATTAAATTTAGAAGATATGAATTTCATTTATAGTTTTGTTGTAAAAATTAAAAAGTTATCATCTTAAAAATAAAAGATCTGGTAGTAAAAGTCATATTTAACAAAAATCTTATAACATAATTAATATATAGATAACATATACTTTTACATTAAAATGTTTGCACTGGTGTGATATAAATGGAAACGGCACAACACATAATGGTACATTGCAAATCAGACAGTATTACTGACTTTCCTTTCTTCTCACTCTCACCCCCTGCTGTCACTCTGCCGACCAAAAAATGTACATTGCCAGGTTGGGTTCTGCTTCTTCTCAGTCAAAGATATAAATTCAGGGAATTGGCTACCTGAGAGACAAGTGGGATGGAGCTGCGCCGATGGTTGTCTTATCCTAGGTGGCACAATTTTGGGGCGATATTTCTCTATTGCCTCTTCAATGAGGATCATTCAGTAACCTAAATGAACTTTGTTCCCTCCTGTTCTCTTATATAGTATATAAGAGATCCAAGTTGCCAATTCATGGAGGTAGGATAACATCTTCTTCCCTCTAGTAAAATCTTCCAAGTTCTTGCTGTCTTCCTCTTGACATTCCATTTAGGGGCACATAATTGAATGAGTTAATTTAAAAATAACCAAAAATTGTAATAAAAACAAACAAAAGCTGTAAGGAAGCAGTAATGCAGTAGTAGGTGTTGTATTCACTCAAGAGCTTGATAAACAACTGACATTAAAAGCTCTATGGTCCTTGATGGGGAAAGGGTTCCACAACATCTGGTGATGAAAGGGCTTCCACATCATTTGGTCAAGTACAGTTACTACACAGGTGCTGCACAGAGTGTCTGAAAAAATATTCCTGGAATTAGTATGCAAACTTCTAGGAAGGATCCAAGTGTGAATGCCTTGGATGAGAAAGTATATTGGTACAACAAAATAAATTGGGGGATGAAAGTAAAGCTGCGAAGTTGTAAAGAAAAACATCCACATTTTGGACTGTACAAATGCATTCCACTGGGTTTAACCCTTTGACCGCATAACGTGACACTAGTTACTGGCATCTTTTTTTACCATTCACTACGTAAAGCAGCTTTGCCCCACAGCCATCAAAAATGTTGACCATGTGAGTGTCATACTTCTCCTTCCTTGATTCCACAGCCTAGCAATGTGTTTTTTTGGCCATGGAGCAAAGTCCCTGTACATGGTGAATGGTAAAAAAAAGGTGCCAGTGACTAAAGTCACTTTATGCAGTCAAAGGGTTAATCCCTCTGTAAGGTTAACAATATGTCATATTTGGGGTTGAACGTATGTCATACAGTATGTCTTACGTCTACAGTATGCCTTATGCACTGGGACATCCCTACTACAAATTTTTTTTCAAGCCCCTCTATTGGGTTTTCAAATGAACAACAGAGCCTATTCTCTTCTAGAAGGACTCCCCTTTGTAAACGTCATGTAAAGGTACAAGATTTCTCACTCACAGAGCTAAAAAAAGTCAAACTTTTTTCTAACTCGTCTTCAAGCTGATCATAGCTGGCCTGCATGGTCATCACTTTGAGATGTTGTTTCATTTTCCCCTGGAGTATCTTTGACAGTCATCTGGCTTACATTACTCTTAATTAAATTCTGAGTCAGCTAGTATGCATTTCATGCCATATTGCATCCTAGTCCTTAGTCAAAAGATTTCTTTCGTGAGAAGAAGTCAAGGCACCCCTGTCTTTATAGTGCCTATCTGAAGAGCGATGGAATTTGGTACAAGTGATTCTTTTTTGAGTGCGAAAGAAATTCAACATCTTATTGAAAATGAAGGTGAAGATAGAGAATTGAGAATCGATTCCGGAAGTGACAACTCTAGTGAGGGAGAAGTTGATTTTTCTGCCCTATATCTTCCCGAAAACCCTGAGAGTGAAGACAAAAATGATGGTGGTTCATCAGGTATAGCTGAAGTTTTTCAATATCCATGGGTATGGACTGATATTGACGAAAAAAATGCTCTGAAAAAAATTCCTTTTACTGGTGAATGTGATCCAGCTATCCCTGTTATTAATGTTCTTCATGAATTTTTTGATACAGCACTTATTGAAATAATTGTTTTAGAAACTTACAGGTATGCTGAGAATATTTAAAAAACAAAAGTTTGGATTCCAGTTCTTGATTAAATAAGTGGAAATCTGTCGATCCACCTGAAAATTACGTTTATTTAGGTACCATAATGTTGATAGGTATAGTAAAAAAGCCAAAGATCCGTTCTTACTTTTCAAGAAACCCATTTTTAGAAACGAGTATTTTTCCCAAAACAATGTGCCAGGATAGGTTTGAAAGCATATCCAAATTCTTTCATTTTGCAGATAGTTCAAAAGTTGATAGTTGTACAGGAAACAAAAAACTTTTCAAAATTCAACCTATAATTGATTATCTAAAAATCACATTTCAAAGTATCTATTTGCCAAATATTACTGTAGATGAATCTCGTACACTTTGGAAGGGGCATCTGTCATTCAGGCAATATGTTGCTTTAAAATCTCTGCATCAAAGCCTTGGAGCTTTGCGAATCTGACAATTGTGGCACAGTATCTGCCAATGCCGATTGTCCACTTATTTTAACATTATGTAAAGCATATATTATTTTAAATTTCTCCAACCATCTCTCACTTGCTGTAAATGATTTGGTGCTGCTTCCTTCAGCCGATGTTGCCCTTAAGCACTCATATTAGCGAAGCGCTTTTTCGCATGTCATCTGGTTACTCAGTGGGACTCTTTTTTGCATTTGATCTTCAATTCAAATATTTAGGGTATTTTCCATCTTCTCGATGACATGGTCACGAGCATAGCAGAACACTTTGGCACTTTTAGGCACACTTTCACTTACACTAGCCCGTATACTTGCCTCCTTTTTCTTTATGTATCTCACAGTGGATTCGCTGATGTTATATGTCCTACCAATGAATGCTACACTTTCGCCTTGTGACACTTTTCTAACAATTTAACCTTTTCGCTTAATAGCATAACTTTTCTTGCTCTTCTCACTCTTTTATCGGCACTCATTTCACTTCCTTTGTGTTTTGGGACTATGATATAAAATACTGGGTGCAAGCACAAAAAGATTTTTAAAACTACAGATTCTTTAAAGGCCAGTATTAAACAGCAATAGTAACTCTCTGTGCCTGGGCATTTAAAAGCGCATCATTCCACGGTACTAATTCTATTAGAGAGAATGTCAGTCTGCTAACAAAATGACTCACAGCTCCGAACTGAATGCAGAAGATACTCTCAAACGATATCTTTAGGAAATAGGGACTCCTGGGATGAATGACCACAGTTAATTTAGGGTTGCCAATCGTTCCTACTTGGAAATAAAACCCAGGGTCTCGCCTTTTGATAAGCAGGACAGCAAATATCCTGATTTTTTTTCATTTCACTTTTACTTTGTGTGATGTTCGATATCTTTTGTGTAATCCATCTAAAAATTCCCTTCCCTTTCTCTTTTCTTCCTCCCATTCTAACCTACCTATTCCCTTTTCAAGTGGGTAAAAACTAAGCTTGCTTCGTTCTCACTTGGGTGGGATAAATATCTTCTTAGTCACTTGAATTACAGATAGCCAAGCAGAGAACAGCTGAGTCAACACTCCATGGAATCTTGATCATAACATGTCATTTTATCTCTTGTTTGCACATTATTTCAAAGGAAAGATGTATTTCCAGTAAGTACCTATAAAGAATTTGGATGATGTTTGGAGTGAATAAATGCATATATGGGCTATTACTGTGTCACCTTTTATGCAGCATTTTTGCCACATGACATTGCATCGCATGGTGTTTTAAGGTAGGCGACCATGAATAAGTGAAATTTACCTCCCGCAAATATTGAAACTTGCTACAATGATTTCTGCGTGAATATACGAAACCGTGAATATGAAACTAGCGAATATGGAGTGATGAATTACTGTAGTCCCACTCATTTCAATCTTCCATTCCAATAGTTTTTGGGAAAAAGATGGTAAATTTAAACCCGTTTGCATTTTAGAATATAATAAAGCAATGGGAGGAGTGGATTTTAATGATCAAAAACTTCAGCCCTATCTGTTAGAACATAAAAAAATGAAAATGGTGCATTAAATTATTTAGATGCCTATTGAATGTTTCGGTGCATAATGCATTGATAACATTCAATAGTTGCCCGAGTAAGATGGATCATCTGACTTTTCATCTACTTCTAATAAAGCAACTGCTCAAAAAAATATGAGCCAGATGACCACCCATAAATCTGCCACCAAACCATTTAGTTGAGAGCCACTTTGTAGAAAAGTTACCTCCTACAGGAAAGAAATCTAAACCTCAAAGAAGATGTACAGTGTGCTCATCAAAAGGAAAGAGAAGGGACACAGTATATTGGTGCCTCGACTGTGATATAGGCTTACGTTTAGAAGACTACTTCAAAATTTACCACACACAACAAAATTTTTATAATTTAATCATATTCAGAGAAATGTATATCGGATAATACACAGAATTTACAGTAGGTAAAATATTTTTCTTATTTTATAAACATTTTTCTATAAGCTGCCAAATTTTTATAAAACTTAATATGTATTTAATGAAGATATAAAGTATTCCTTTTGGTATGACACATGTAGTAGTTTTTGCCAAATTTACTACCGTGGATAGAGCCTGTGCATGCAAAAATGCTGACTGGCTGGAGGGGTTAAGAATTCCCTGCCAAGAGGAGCTGAAGCTGACTCTGCTTCTGGCATCCAGCGGTCAAACCATAAATGGAATTAAGAAAACTTGGCTGTAGCACTTACGAAAACAAATAAATGGTCTAGCCTGATTATACTACTCAGTGTAATCAGGGAAGCTGTTAATGCAATAGTAATGAGAAGCTGCTCTTGACAACTGCCTTCTTAACAATAATTATCGGCAATTACACTTGTGAATAATTTTTAAACACGTCGAATAATTTTTATAGTGAAAAATACTTTGAATCACTTTTCACTTTGACAAAACAGTAAGTAAAATTGTTATTTGTTGCTATGGATAACATAATATTGATGCACGATCAAAATTACTGTTGGTGGTGCTGGGATCATTGTCAATATTTAAAAAAATTGTTTACAAAATAAGACACTAGGTGGCATTGGGATAATTTTTATCGCAATTAACATTACCCTTGGCAGCATAGGGATCACTACAACAATTAGAAAATGTTATCATAACAATGGAAGCAAAGGTATCACTTAGCAACATACTTAAGTAATTCAGACAAATAATCAAAATATCTCTACAACAATTCATTTTATAAAAAAATGTTTTAAACAAAACTTGTAGAAAATTATATTGTATACAACTTTGTTAATAACAAATGTTTACATAAATTAAATCCTAAAGGAGATATTTGAATAAAAAATATTGAAAATATACTCGGGGGACCTTAAAACATGCGCACTTTGCACTGGGCTCTGTAAATTTCCTAGCCAGATCTGACTGCAAAGCATGTCGCAGGCTCTCCAGTCATATAATATTATAGTTCAATTCCTTGCAGCTAGAGGCAGAGCCGCTGTTCCTTGGCAACTGATCAAAATGCTAAGCTTGGCCATGCAGCAGCAAGCATTAAGGTATTATAAAGATAATTGAAATATCTCCTCAACAATCCATTTTATGAAAAACTGTTGCAAACAAATTTTTTTACATGACTTCATCCATGCTTTTAGTATTCTTATTTAAAGTGTGATCACATCAAATATCTCCTATGTACTGTACTGAAAACGAATATTGATAAGTTTTTAAGACTATATCTGAACTACTTCTTATGGCTATGTATGAAATAGTAAAATAGTATGGAATAGTAAAATTTGCAACTATTTATACTAAGATGGATGAAATCAGTTAAGAAAAGAACAAAGAAAGATGAAACAAAGACAAAGAAGACAATAAACACACGCAATCAACAAAAAAAATGGCACATGAATACAGAAGAGGAAATTGTTTCAACAAACCAGTAATGCTAGGCTTTCAAATGCTGAATTAACAGTCAGTAAACAAAATTGTTTCCTGTTGTCAAGGGTGACAAATTGTTAAAGCACAAGCTGTTGAAAAGATTATTTCTTTAAGATATATTCGCAAATGGAATTTTAAGCTAATATTTTTATTTTGTCTGATAAGTCGACTGTAATTCTTTTCATCGCCAGTTTTTTTAAAATATATATTTCAGGAATTTTCTGAAAGGTGGCATCCATGTGCACTGGTAAGTTACAATTAAATAAATATATCGAAATTACAGGTTTTACAAGAAATTGTTTCAAGCAAAAGTTATAGAGAATATTATTCTCTACAACAATGCTATTTACAAATATTACTTATAATGAAGTCTTAAGGAAGTTATTTGACAAAAGCCAAACAAATCATAATAATTCCTAAATGATGTATTCTAGGAAAAATAGTTTCAAACAAATGTACAGAATAACATTATCTACAGTATTTAAATTTAATGTTATTATAAATTATGAAGTTTTAATGGAGTAAATTAATAAAAATGAAAAAGAGACCAAGAGTAAAGTGTCACTTCCGGTTGACTGATTTTATCCAAAAACTAATCAACTCTTGTTTCTTTAATAAAAATGTCAAATATAAAATTTCGCATTGATCTGATTAATAGTTTTTGAGTGTGAGTGCCCACATAATTCCTATCACATACACACACAGACATCGAGAAAATAGTCAAAACATGTTCAGGGGACCTCAAAATGTGTATTTTTGTTGAAATCTTGAAATAAATTATTTTCATGGATACAATACTTTCTCCTGTATGGAGAAAGTAAAAAGAGTAAACCTCGACTTCTAACCAGTTTCAGCCAAAACTTTTTCAGACCTTGAATTACTAATAAAACTCTTAAATATAAAGTTTTGTGCTGATTTGATAATTAGTTTTTGAGTTAGAGTGCCTGCAATATTCCTATAACACACATACATAGACATCATTGAGAAAGTAATGGAAATGTACTCAGGAGATCTCAAAACATGTATTGCCATTGAAATCTCGAATTTGATTACTGCCACATGATCAAGTTCCTTTAAGGAGTTTGTAACTTGCAGTGATATCCCTTGATATACATGAACGATATTTTTTCCTCTAGTTGGACTATCAGAAATTTGCATAAATCCTTCCCCTCGTAATATCTTGTTTACTAAAATATATAGATGATCTGAAAAATGAATAACTTGCTTATGGTTTATCAAGAGTAGACTGTATAATTTATGTGTGTTTTTGTGAAAATGTCATGTTTAATTTTCACTTTTTCGTATTTGACTTTCAGTTTGGGTCAGTTTGGTGCTACATTCTATCACCCATCAGGAATAGGTGCAGCTAGCCATCGTGATATCATTTTTGCTAGTCGACCAGGATTGCGTCTTTGGCAAGCTGGTTTAGATGGTGTTGTTCAACAGACCCTCATCTTCAAGGTAAATGAGCATTACTATGTGATTCTTGAATCAAATTTTAACTCTTGGGGATGCTATTGTAAAATTACCACCATTTAATTATTTTTTCTCACAGGATGCGTTAATGTGTCCACATCCTTCTATTATGCTAGTCAACCCTGTACCTTCACGTTTCAAACTACACAAGTTAGTGAACAGGAAGAACAAAGATAGAACACCAGATAAGAATGTAAGTATAAATCATTATTTCCTTACATACTTGCACAAATTTGACCGGCCCAATATGCTGTACAGCCTAAGATGCTAAAATCTTGGGAGTGCTTTCTTGATAGCCTAGCCAGTATTGTTAATTGCAAGTATGTCTCATCTCATGTAAAGAATGCTTTGGAAGTCTTATGGTGCATGCTGTTATCACATAACTCCCTCAAGTAACTTGTATCAGACATTCACTTTCATTGACTCTGTGTGTGTGTTGGATGGCGAATCAGCCTCGTGGGCTATTATCGCAGTACCCTTACTATCACAACTTATTCCTTTTCAAAACCAGTCTATGTGCCACACAACAAAAATGATTGACTCTGTTATAAGGAATTATATAATTTTCTTCCCTTAAAATGGGAAATTTAATTAGCAATTGTAATCACAGTAAAACCTGTGCAAACAAACAAACCTCCCTTGATCGCTAACCTGTATTTTGCATTATTCCATTGGATGCGACTTGACATGATCGTCATAGTTATTTTACCTTTTGGTAGGTTTTAGCCTCACCCACCCAATATTTACTATGCAAAAGCTTCCTCTCTCCGTCTTCCCCTATCGTCCAATATTCCTTTCTTCTATTGGTGCCTCTTTGCCTGTCATTCCTCCTTCTATGACTCATATCTGTAGGCTGTTACTGCCTTTCAAAATTCGGCCCCTCCTTTTCTCCTTTCTCATCCTTGTCACTCTTATCACATTAAGCTCCTCCCTTCCACTCCAGTCTAAACTTCCTCTTTTATTTTTCTCCCAGTCCAACTTATTTTCTCCAGTCTAAACCACATCTCAAGTGCCTCTATTCTGCTCTTCTTCTCTCATAATTTTATTTATTTTATAAGTGTCATTTTTATCTACAATTTGACTTTTAAGCTATTCTTTCATAAGAAAGTGAGCTTCGTTTTTATGATATTTTCAAGCAACATTGTTAGAAGCTTACTTTGTATCAAACGTTTATTCCTGTCTGGGTCACTGTAGACCATTCGGAAAGAGACATCAAAATAAGCATGTGAAAGGTGTGGCATCAAATCAGATGATTTAGAATAGCATTGTTATAATTATACGTTCCAGTGTTATTACTTTTATGATTTTGCTTTCACTGTTTCCTAGCATTACTTTTGAGGTCCATATTTTAATGATTGAATTTTAACTGGATGACGTTATTTACATTAAAACTTTATTTGAATTTTGAATAACATATATTATCCATAGTGGAATTCCTTAGGTTTAATGATAAAATGTTTATAAAACATTAATAATTTGTTTTATTTTGTTAAACTGTAAATATTTTATACTTAAAACGGTTGGGTCCTTCGGGACCCAGCTCCGGAGTGCGTGTTATTACTATTAGGTCAGGCGTCCGAGTGTTAAAACAGAGGATGCATTGCTAAAGGGTTAATATAGAACTTGTTTTATATAATATTATTAATGTTGTTATCTTATGACTTATGGGTGGCATATAGTCAGAGTGCCGATATGTACAGTTTGAATGAGTAGACTGCCTTCCCTTCCCAGTATTTTGATTAATAAAATAGTTGCAGAGAGAAGAGGAATCAAAACAACCTCCAAACTGTAAGCAACGCTACCGAAATGTTTCTCACAGTGTTGAAATGTGAGACCAAACTGTGATAATAACTTGATATCCAATACACTACAGCTTTGCTGCAGGCCCCTGGTCATTCCAGTCACAATTATCAGCTAAAACTGAAAAATTATTAATAATAATATTTCTTTCCCATTTTTACAAAGTTATTATTATGACCGAATTCACAACAGAAAGGTTTCTGTAAATTTAACACTACAAAATGTATCACATTAGGTTTTCAATTTTTCGAGGGAACTGCTTCTTAGTAATAGTAGTATGTAGTAACATTTTAATGGAAAATATAGATTATTAATAAAGGCACACTTTTACATACAACTTTGTTGATTTTTAACAATTAATTCTTAATTGTTACAAATTAAAATAATTATAAATTGTAAAATAAATGTAAATAATTACACAAGTACTTCTTATTTCCAATGACTTGACTGAGAACTACGAACTGAAATCAAGGTGTGTAGCACCATTCTACTTGGAGCGAGCAGAGGCAGTGGTTGGCACACATAGCCTGTGGAAATGGTGAAAACACCTCGTAAAGCAAGGCATGGTATTAGGCACTGTAAGTGCCAGTGGTGGAGCTTCTATAGCAGTGGTGGCCAAGCCTGCCTACACTCAGAGCCGCATATGATAATCTTCCTAAGTTTGAGAGCTGCAAGAGACACATTCTGCACACAAATATGTATGAACAGTAACCATAACCTGTATTTAATGCAATACAGAGAGATTGCATGGCCATTAAGAATCCCCAAGAGGTCATACTCGCACAGCGTTATCGCATTCTGACGTGATAAGCCTTGATACATCCTTTACTGTAAATGAATAAGAGCCGCACGTTAAAGTTAAAAGAGCTGCATGTGGCTTGTGAGCCACGGTTTGGCCACCTCGGTAGTATTATAAAAGCTGATATATTGTCTCTTTCAAAAATATATTTTAATAATTTGACACATTTCATTCACTTGATGTACACCTCTAAATAAACAAGGAAAAAGTTAATCTGTAACTTTTGCTATCAACTGACAAGCATAGCTTGGGATCATATTCACCCCCTCAATCAATTACTTTAAAAAAGATATTTTGAAAAAATAATTTACCTAAAGTACATAATCACAATCAAACTGTGTCCTATAATGTAACCTCAGGGTTGGAGGAATTGGAAGTAAAACATTTCCCCTTTGTATCACCTGATGATGACGCTAAGCGTCAAAACCTAGGTCGTGTCCTAATAAAATAGTGGAAAATTACAAGATTTTTATTTAGTAATCAATATGGAATTTTTCCACCACATCACGCCTTCAACGGTTGTATTAATTCTCTTTACTAACTTTGCAATCTTGTATTTGTATACATTTTTTATGAAAATTTTTTAAATATCTAGGTGTATATGTTACATCACGTTGAATTAATTTTTAGCTCTCTTTCTCAGAATTAGAAATTATACATGATTTATTTAGGTAATATTTGTTGCCAGTAGGAAGATATAAGGCATAAAAGAGAAATTAGGTAAATTTACTGAACAAAATGTTTTACGTATTATATTCCATCAAGTTTTTATTTTAATATCATGAAAGTGATGCCTTTATACTGAAAGATATTGGTGATTTTTGTATAATATTCTGCTGAACTATTCTTGTTTGTTAAAATCATTTTTTTCAAGTTTAGCTTAAGTTTGAAGGCATTGCATGCTATGTTTAAATAAAAAGGATATATGTATCTGCCACTTAGCTGTTATGTTTTCATTTGACTTTCAGGAAGAATGTCCTGGTGTTGAGCCAGTTTATCAACACCAACTAGGATACCTTAATCCTTTTGGTGATGGACTTATTGTGACATATTGGAAAGGTGCTAGTGGCTCCCTTTTGGTGCTTGATCCAGAGGATACTGGTGTTGTAACTTCTGTGAAGACTGGTGCTGGAGGTCTACGTTCCATTATCTCAGTGGCCGTTACCCCAGTCATCACAAAACCACTTCAAAACTTGCCTTTTGATGATGATTCAGTTGAACAGGGACCAGAAATTTTTATTTTGGAAGGGAGTCGCAGTCTTATAAGGATTGCTTACCATCCAGACTACAATTACTCTAAAGGTGAGACTTTCTATTGAGGGAAATTGAAAGTAGATGCCTAACAATTAGAACTGAAGAAGACATCAATCGCCAAGGGTGGTGTATGGCCGGGAGGTTAGGGAGTGATGAATTGACGTGCGACAACTTTGTCTTGTGATATATTGACATGCGAAAAATTTTTCATGAGACGAATTGATGCACGATGAACTGACCATGACGAGTTGTCATGGAACCATAGGAAGTATGGTTATTTGTATAATTGATGTTTTTTTAAACAAATGAAACATAGTATAAAATAATTGTATCTACTAAGGATTTTCATTTCAAACTTTCGATCTGGATTTCAATTACTGTATTAGTCCAAATATAGTCCCTCCCTGAATATAGTCTCCCCGCAATTTCTGAAGCCTCAGTTTTGGAAAAAGGTTTGAACCCCATTACAGTCCTCACTTTTTAGCCTACTTTGGAGAATGGAAATAGGCTTATAGTTTTGTCGTCGTCTGTCTGTCCGTCCCCCCTATTAACTTTTAACCAATAAACCGATTTTCATGAAACTTGGGGGAAATCTCTTTTTGTTGTGAAGATTGAAGTCCCGGGTTCGATTCCAGGAAATATCCTTCCCATTTGATTTACATGAGAAATCTGAAATCCATCGTGCAGGGTAATTTTCTCTTGCACATAAAAATATCTTAGAATTGTAATATCAGAGTGAGTTTAGTACTATTCTCTGAGGAAAGGAATAAGATTCTAATTTTTATCGTAGAATTTTGCTTATCGATTGTATTTCTTAGAATTTTGCATAAATACTGGCGATGTTGCAGTTCTTATCACTCATTATGAGAGTGTTGCCATAGCAACTGTTGTTGGACTCAAATTTAGTATATGTATTCTAATACATGCACATGTTATTTTTGCCGCACAAATACGCATGATCAATTTAATATTTCGTTCGAATGTATTTGTAGTATTTTATAACGCTAAATTATGAAATTTGGGAACACAAAGAGCTACAATCCACGATGACTTTAAAGCTATTAAAGCCAATATAAGTATTAAATAAATGATTAAATGGAAAGTAGGCATCATAAGTTCTGTTTGGATCATCTTGTAATGTTCTAAAGAACGAGTTTTAATATGTATGAGCAATTTAGTTACATCTATCATTTTACAATGAAACAGTGACATCACATTTTGCATGTTATAGTTACAAGCATAATTTAAATTTATCAAGTGTTACTTGACTAAATTCGAAAATTTTTATTTATGAATGTTATTTAAATTCCATTCGTATCATTCAGATGCTGTTGACAATGGCTACTTGAATCGTGCCTGTATAAAAAATAGTTATCACCAGATTTGCAGTTAACATATTCTTTTCATGATTTATTTTACCCGTATTTTCGTTACTCCCGATATTTATGCCCTGGAATATCACATCAAGGAATGCATTCCATAGATAGTTGAAACACCTTCAACATCTGCGTCCCGTCTTACTCTCCCAATTCCATGGCAAATATGGGGTCTGTGAATGACCTCAGAAGTAAGTGGGCCATGGGTGACCCGTTCGGCATCTTCCAATACATTTTAAGGCAAACCAGTTGTCCTGTTCGGCAGATATAGGTTAACATATTTATGAAGCATATGTATGCATTCCTTGAACTTGCACCTATCTTTAGCACCCTATCTACTATTCTAACTGTTCTATTCAGCAACATGATTTTTCTAATGTAGAATTCTGGATCAGGAAAAATAACAGGTGCTCTAATTCTCACGTTTGTAGCCTCTAGCTTCTTTAATCTTGCTATCAAGTCTTCGTTATTTACCAGAAGTTTTTGTTACTGTACAATACCATACCTACTGCATTTCAGCCTTCTTGGACACAACTGTAATTTTCTTTTGTGCATTCAAAATGTTGACAGCTCTGCAAGAACTTCACTGAATGCCACTTCTCAACTTATTCCTGCAAAATTTTCAATTTACCACCAAGGAGAACAGCTAATATAATATAATAGGAGGTCTGTTCAAAAAGTATTGAGACTGAACATGTATCTGTGATACAAAGTGTTGTATGGGGTATGTCTGGGTAATCACTAGAGCAGTGTTACTCAACCGGTGGGACGCAAAGATCGTCTAGGTGAGAAGCAAAGTTGCAATGGTAATTTATGTATAGCTTTTTCTCAACAAAATTACTCCAATATTTAAGGTTTTAAAAATGTCCCTAAGAATTAGTATGATTCTGAAAAGCAGTTGACATAAAAATCCACTTCTTGGAATAGGTAGGGTTTGTTGTTTTCATTGTGGGGCCAAGGTCTTTCGACAAAATGGTTGGTGGGACCTAGGTTTTTGACGAATGGTAGGTGGGATGCAAGATGCAAAAGTTGAGAACCACTGCACTAGAGAATTATGGAGCTCATCTTACGACTGATAATATAATCAAGAATAGGCACCTGAAAGTAAAAAAATTGGAAAAAGTATGTATTTATCTTTGTTGTCTTCAGTAACCACGATGTTATGAAAAATCAAATGTGAATTTCAGCTATAAGGCAGCTCTCATCAGTGATAATTCACCAATAGTGAGTTCTAAATAGAATGTATCTGACATTACATGTTTGGATTAAAAAAGGATGATCATGGATCAAAATTGATGAGTGTTCAAAATGCACTTCAACATCACAAAATGATGGAAATGTGGCAATGGTTCACAGTTTGGGTTGAAATGATAGGCAGTTGCAAGTCCGAGAGATGGCAGAATAAGTTAGAATTTCTGTTGGTTCGTGCCGTTCAATCCTAACCAGAGATTTTAGAAAGAAATATCTCCGCAAAGTTTGTATTGCATATGTTGACTGATGATGAAGAAGAAATTTGTATGTTTGAAAAATCAAGAGTATCAAAAGGAGACAAAGTGTTGTTGACGATGAGAATTTATTGACAAGAGTAGTAACAGGTTATGAAATGTGACTGTACTGATATGATCCACAAACAAAGCAACTATCATCACAATGGAAATTTTTGTCACCATGACCTAAGAAGTCATGGCAAGTGCACAGCATAACAAAAGAGATGCTGATTGTTTCCTCTGAACAGGAAGGAATTGTTTACTACTAGCATGAACCACAAGAACAAACAACCAATCAAAACTTGAGAAGTTTTAAATGGATCAATGATGCAACCCAGAGGAAAAGACCAGAAAAGTGGGTACCTGACTCATGGATGCTTTACCACGACAATTGGCCTGTCTGCTCAGCACATCCTGTGAGGCCGTTTTTGTCGGGTATCATATCCCACATTTTTCACCTGATATGGCCCCATGCGACTTTTTTCTCTTCCCTCAGCTAAAAAAAATCTTAAAAAAGGAAGAAGATTTTGGGATGTGGAAAGCACAACTGCAACTGTGCAGCTTTTAGAGATTCCAAAAGTTGATTAACAAAAGTGCTTCCAACAATAGCAGAAACATTGGAAGAAGTGTGTGTCTGCGGGAGCATACTTTAAAGGAGATAAAACTGAAATGCCTTTATTAAAATCTTTTGTTTTCTAAAGAATCAGTCTCAGTACTTTTTGAATGGCCCTGGTATGATAGGAGATGATATGACAGGCAGCCCTCAGACTTACATCAGCATACATTCCTAGAAAAGGTGTGTAAGTCAAAATGACTGTCAAAAGTGATTTTACCATATAAACAATGATATAACAGGAGGTTATGTACGTCACTTATGTAGGCAAGCGTTCATCATAGCAACGAGATTAAACAAACTATTGTCATTGTTAATGCTGTAATCTTTTAATAGAAATCTCTTTATTTTAATTGGCATTGATACGAGCATTCCTACGTTTTTTGAAGGAATATTTCTGCTAATAATTGTGTTCTTATTTATCGTATTTGTTATTGATAGTAAGTTTTTATTTATTTTAAATACTTTTTGTCTTTATTCACTATTTAAGATAGGTAATACTGTTATAAAGGATGTTAATTTGAGCAAATTTAAATGAAACATTTTAAAGTGTTGTGTTGTAGCTTAGCAATTCTTCAGATAACTATATTTATACAGTGTTTTATATAGATGGTTGATGTGATGTTAGGAAAAGAACAATTTATTTTTTGTCATTTAAGTTAGGTGACTAAAATATGAAATATTCAACAATTTCACTCCTACTACTATCTAAAGCTGAATTACTCTGAACTAGCAGTATATTTTCGTTGATTTTAAGCAATATGAATGGATAAGTTAGTATTTTCATTAATGACACAAAAGATACTGTCAAACTACTTACTACTTATATACCAAATATTCTTATATTTACCACTGAATTCTCTACTTCTGTCTGCCATTCTCTCAACTGTAAAAAGGTTAAATAGAGAGACCCCCATATCACTCAACAGCTGGTAGACACTTTTGCAAATTTTTATGTTCATGCAAACAGAAAGGTTATCATAATTATATTATAAAGTTTATTCATATTAAAGTATTAATCATATAAAAGTTGGTTATAAAAATTCATTTTTATACCTTTACTTTTTCTAGGACAGTAATGGCTGAGTTAGCGTGATTTCGCAAAATTAGCAAAAATTACTCATTTTAAATTAAATAATGTGCAACGGCTCAAAATTGCAAATTTCTGCGAGATCAAGGTACTAGACTCCAAAATAGGTTTTTGTGTTGTGTCCATGTAATATAATGCCAATGGATTTGAATTTTTTGTGTTTACGTACGTTAAAAAAATATAAAAATCATATTTTGAAGTAATTTCTTAAATATTTGCTTGGTGCCATAATTATATCATCAAACTCGGCTTCTGATAGATTATTCAACCAATATTGCTGTAAAATATCAAAATTTGGAAGTGCAGACATGACACGAATTACAGTTTTTATTCCAGATTTTTAGCATTACCTGTGTGTGGGTATTAAACGAGTAAATACGGTATATGACAATTATTTTTAAACTATTATTTATTATGAACTCATTGGTGTACAGCAGCTGCAAAAAACTAATTCTTTATGATGGAAAATCACAATTTTCTAATAACATTTGCGATGAAAAAACGAATTATAAAATAAATGAGATCTACAAAATATCATAAGTATTTCTGTTACAGTGAAACTTCGATTTTACGTTATTGAAGGGACCGATTTGAAAAGACATAAAATCGGGGAAAACTTAAAATCGAGAAAAATAAAATTCTTAATTCTGAAGAAAAATGTTGCACTGTTTAGTGTATGTGAACTTTTATAATATTCTTAGGTAGCAACATAATGTAAAAATGGATCATTTAAATATGATAATTTAACAATATAATTAATAATTTATCACTTTAGGAATTAATTTACATAAGTCAAATGAATTATAAACTCTATAATTGGACATCATTTTGCAGAGAGGAACCAACCCTCTCAATACAGGAACTGAGAAATAAGCAGTTAAAGTTCAATCTCAATGAAAAATTTACAAATTAGTCTTGATAGCTAGTTCTAACTTAAGAAATACTCTCATAATAAGCGAAATTTTGTACCGAAATGTGAGTTGAAAACATTTATTTCATTGCACATTATTATTACACTGTCATTTGTAGTATCAAATCTTGACAAATATTTCCGTGCTGCTTCTATTCCAGGGAGTGCATCCAGAAATGTTGTAGGAGTAGACTCTTTCACAACTTCGATCACCTCTTCTTCCTCTTCAGATTGTCCTAACTGCTCATCTAACACCATTTCCACAGTTTTCACCTCGCACGTTTCAACAGCAATGTCACACGTTGCGTAATCCTCAAATTGCAACTCAGCTTTTTTCACGCGATTCCAATTGTCCTTTTCGCTGTCATTAAGGAGAACATTTAGATCTATGACGTCTTTATGATCTGAATTGATTTTAAACCCATATTTCTGAAAGCAGGTCTGCATTGTAGTAGAAGATATTAAGCGCCAGGCTTCTGTAAAATGTAGCGCATCTAACAGATTAAGCTTTAATTTTGAGGCATCTTGAAGTTCTCCTCCAGCTACTAGTACCACAATTTTCTGTAGTTGGATTTAAAAGCAAGAATTATACCCAGGTCTAGTGGCTAGAGATGACTAGTGCAATTTGGTGGTAAGAAAACAACTTTGATGTTTGCCAAATGACTTGTCTCTTGTGGGTGAGCGGAACATTGAACGATGAATAAAATTATCTTGCGGCTTTTAGCTCTCATTTGTGCATTGAGTGAAGTTAAGGAGTTTTCGAATATTTGAATAGTCATCCAAGACTTTTTATTAGCCACACTTAGTAGGCAGCTTTTTAACATTTTTAAAACATAGAGGATTTTTAAATTTACCGATAACCAAAGGTGGTAGCTTGTCACTCCCATCAGCATTGCATACAAGAAGAACTGTAATCCTTTCTTTAGACTTTGTATCTCCGTGGCATGTTTGTCCTCGTACGGTAAGAGTTCTGTTCGGTTGCAAATTGTAAAACAATCCAGTCTCATCTGAATTGTAAATATCACAGAGCGCATAACCCTTTATCTCTTCTAATAACTTCCCTTTTTTCCACGTTTCAACTGTTTCTATATTAACGCTCTTTCCCTCACCAGATATAGTTTTGTAGACTACATTATGGTGCCTCTTAAATTTGTCAATCCAGCCGTTGGACACAGTGAAATCGTCTATACCAAGCTTCGCAGCCAAATGCAATGCCTTCTCTTTCAAATGAGGACCACTAATGGCAGTGTTACTTGCACGTACAAATATTTACATTTAATAAAATAATAGAAAATTGATAAAAAAGAAATCCGGATGAAGTATGCAACTACAATTGTCAGATTTATTTAAGAGAATACAGAAAAAAGAATAAAAATAATTACCTCTTCGTTTCTGGATGAATTCACTTTACACAGATGTCCTGCACTAATTGAAAAATCTACTGTCGAATCAGTTGGATTTCTTCACACTAGCCAGTACATTCCGTTAATGATTTCATGAATCCAATCGCCAATACAACAATTGGAGCTGTCTTTAACACAGTAATTCAAAAGGAAAGGAAGGGAAGGGTATGGCTCCCATTATACAAAGGTGCAGCTGCAGATCAATTTCAGAAAGAAAGAGACAAGAACGGGAGACGGTGGATCTAGGAGCGGGGTTCTGAGGGAAATTTGAAAAGACAAATAAGGATGTAAAATCGGGTGGAAAATGTATCACTCGGACCTCAATTTTGAGTGGTACATTCGAGGAAAATGGAAAATTGAGGAATCGTATAATCCGTTGAATTTTAGCATTGTTCATATAAAAAAACACATCGGGACCAAAAGAAAAATATCGTAAAATCGAGGAAAACGTAGAATCGGAGATCATAAAATCGAAGTTTCACTGTATATACTTGGGGAAATATCAATATAGTGTATTACCTTGACATGCTCCTAAAATTCTGCATGAATACAGAGATCTTTGATGATGATTGGCTAGCGCAAAAATGAATACAAGTGATATTACGATTCAGCTGTGCCGGCACAGCTTCAGACACGTAACTATAGCATAGGTACCAACAACAAAATAACATCAGAATAACAAATGACTAACAATAGTTAAAGTCAAAGTTGTCGTGAACCTAATCTAACCAAATCTCAAGCAAAAACCCATTCCAAGTGAACCCATTCCTGCACATCTCAACAGTAACATTAACAACTTTAAAACTTCCGATGTCAGCTTTACTACAAAAGACTGGAATTGCAGCAAACAAATGTAAAAAACAATAAAAGTGAATGAGTGAAATATAAATAAAGTTAATAAACGTATAAATAACAAGAATTCATCTTTAATTAGAGTTGAATGACTATCACTGAACAGAGAGTGAAGTACGAATGAAGGTAATTGAGTAAAATGCTGGAACCATAATAAAGGACCGTAGCATTATTTTAAAAATTTTCAAAAATTAAAATTTTAGTCCCGAGATGCCAACAGTGCTATATTGAAAATGTGCTAAATGAGGCATACCTGTAATTCCCATTCCCTCACTAACAAAATAGGATTTTGGATGGTTTTTAGTATGTTTAATTCAAAATTTAGTTATTTTTAATTTGAATACAACACATGGTCCCATGAAATGCTCAGAACTCAGCTTTTAAAAATAAATTTTGTAAGTGGTATGTGTGGTGTATTTAGAGCAAAATCTGATTAGTTGATCCAGTTAACTGTCTGCTGTTCAATGAATTCGATTTTGATCTTTTATTTTTTTTATGCATTATTCATGTTTCATCTCGATTCTCTACAATAACAGAGAATATGAAATCATTAGGAAAGGCCTAACTGTAATTCTCTGAGAGGCAGCTGCTAAGCAGTTCTTGGAAGGTTAACTAATAGAACCATCATAAAATATACTCATGCATTAGGCTGGCCTTACCTAAACATTTCGCCAGTGAAAGGAACTGGTGGCTAAGATTGTGGAAATCGAACCATTCTCTACTCTATTGTTGCCTTCGCAAACATCTCTAAGAGGGCTCATGATAGCTATCACAATAAGGAAGGAGAGAGAGTGGGAGTCTTAAATGGGCATTGTGGCGGTAAATCTTAGCATCTTGTACAGTCACACACCTACATCTGCCATTAAAATTTTTGTTAAACTCTATTGCAGGGATCTCAAGCACATCTGTGTGTGGACCAGATGATTGCTCTCTGGCAAATCCATGGGCTGCATTAATGCACCATACCAAATCCACGGGCCGCATTCCATATTTTTCCAGTCCTCACACGTTTTAGTATTCTTTGGAGATTCACTCTGTCCTTCCATAAGGAGGGAAATTGCCTTATAACATGGTCTTAAACCCAATCTTAAAAAAATGCTAGATTCGGGGTCGAGAATTTGGTCTTTCAGATACTCAAGAAATGCATTGGAAGTGAGATGAACATTCTTCTCTAACCCAACAGAGAATAAACCGCAGATATTTAAAAAGTGGTGATTACACTTCATAGATCACAGTAAAACTCAGTATTTACATTATCGGAATAAACATTTTCCCGCTGTTTACAACATTTTCTGTGTCCCATCAATTTTCCAATGTAAGTAAAACCCTGTATTTATGTTATTTCATTTTAAGTTTTCCCGCTATTCACATCATTTTACGTTAGAATTTCCAATTTTTTAAAAAGAATTTTGCATGCAATTTCCAACAGTTTTTAACGTTTTTCGACTTAGCTTTGCCAAAAAATTCGAATTCTTTTGGACAAAGATTTTGAAAATGGTGGCAGAGTAGGAACAGCACCCCTAGAGGCAGAAATATGAACTTTCTTTTCGAAGCAGCACTAGCTTTAACAGATGCTACTCGGTAACAGCGTACTTATAGATGAAAATACGTATGAGCTAGTGATGGGTATTGTCGTTCTTTTTGTGGATTTGTTCCATTGGCGCACTTGTGAACTTGATTAAATGTAGGATTTCCTGTGATGAATGTTGGAAATTTGTTTGTTGTTATGATTTTTCGACTCCTCATTTTGTTCATAATAATTTTATTAATAACAAATTTGTTAATGGCAATACTAAACGACATGGGCGTGCCGTGAAGGGGGATATTGGGGTCAGAACCCCCAAAAATTTTCGAACGAAATTTAAAAAATCGACTAAGTAATATAAATCACTGCATTGGGTAATTGCTATGTAACTAAATTAAACTAGATGGTGTTTAGTTTCATTCTGAAAACTTCCCGAAAACATCTACGAAATTCCACTTCTTTTGCGCTCTATTTATTGGGAAGCTGAAAAATTACTGTTTCCAGCAAGGCCAAAGCAATTCTTTTCATCGCTGATATCCCTCCTATACTTCTCTCTCTCACGTTTCAAATGCTTAAAGCCTTTGGGGGAAGAATTTAAAAAATTTAAGAATAAAAATTAATTCTTAATAAATTATTATATTATTAAAATTAAGAAATTAAAGATTTTTTGTGGAAGAATGGTAAAAATCTTTGACGATATATTTTTCTCCGAAACAACAAAGTATTATAAAATTATTATGAATTATGTTGTTGCAAGTGTAGTTGTTTCTCGTCTATTAATATCCCATGTACCCTTAATATCCATTTATTCACAATCATTTCGAAGTACAGAAGTCAAATCTTGCAAACCCATCAACAATAAAAAACATTTTGTTGTGCTGCGAAAAGAACAGACACACATCACATCAGTATGAAATACACTTAGGGATATGAAATCGAAACGAAAGAATCGATACCTTACTCATATGATGTATCGAATGAAAAGTATCAATACCACAAAAGTATCGGGTCGGAAATACCGATATGAGTAAGTATCGAATCGGAACAATTAAAAATATTACATTAATTGAATATAAATAAAGGCACATACGTCTATGAGTAGTTATCGAATCAAAACAAGCAAAAAATTACATTTATTGAACATAAGGTAAGGCACATTCGTCTATGAGTAGGAATCAAATCAAAACAATTAAGAATATTATATTTATTGAAAAAATTAAGGCACATTCTTCAAAGTACATTAAAATCTACACCTCCCACTCCTCCTCTGTGCAATCTCCCAAAAACATGAGCTTTTCCAGGCGGCTTCCCGTTAACCAATTCCTGGCTTGCGTTACGGTTGCTCCCGCCTTAGAAAAGAGACGTTCTGCAGGCACCGATGTGGCAGGAATTGTCAAGTACGCTCGTGCGAACTTGTAAAGATTGGGGAAAACACACTTCATATCTTCCCAGGTCTTCAAAGGATCAGAGGAGAGAGGAGAAACTGGATTTCATAAATACACAGCTCATCTCTTTCCTCAATGGTATTTGTTTTCTTTTTTTGCTTGCCATGGGTCAATACTTTGCGGTGACTCCAAAAGTCATACTCGGATTTTGTATTCAGAGTAGAATCACTGACTGTGTCACTGCTTGATGCCTCACTTCTAATCAAGGAACGGATATTAGATTGAGCCTTTGCACAAGCCTTGATATCAATAAAATGTATGTTTTTAAATTGCGCATCTAATAAACTGGATATAGCTAACAGATGAGACTCCGCAATATGAGCGAATTTGTGATTAATTTCGCTCAGCAGTGTTTCTTTTACCTGTCTAACGACGTCATTTTCTGCAGTAATTCCAATAGATTGCAACTGTGCTTTTAAGCAATGGATAAGTGGAATCACTTTGTTCAGCATTACAAATTTTTTCCCCGCAATCTCCTTGGTAATGTAATCCAATGGTCGAAGCAACTTCAACATATGTTTCTCAGTGTCAAGCTCAACGGAAGTTAATGCTAATGGAGCCTTCGGGTTTTCAAGGAGAATCTGATGCACAAATTTTGACAAGGCAACGTATCTTTCTAACATGTAATACATAGAATTCCATCTTGTGCTTATCAAAAATCAACTTAAGAGGGGTTTTATTAACTTCTATCTGTTTAGCATGAAGCAAGTCACTATTTATTACACTTCTTCGGAAAAACTTCACAACCTGTCTTACCTGGCTAGTGATTTTTTGTACATTTTCCACAGATGTTACCTTTTCTACCACCACATGAAGCATGTGTGCAAAACAGGGAAGGTGTTTTCCCTTGCCAAGAAACATGTTAACTGCACCAACAATATTGGAAGCGTTATCAGTGACTGCACATATTACCTTACTTTTGGGGATAGAATACTTCGTGCAAACAGCTTCAAGTTGCTCACAAATGTTGACTGATGTATGCCTCTCTGTGAGCTCCTTGGTTGCAATGCATTTAGAAAAAATGATTGTGCCGTTCAAATGATGTGTTGTTATATCCAGGAAACTACGGCATGACATCATTTCAGTCCAAATGTCCAAAGTAATTGCAACATTTCCCACACTAGGATCACTTATTTTGTCAGAATAAACCTTTATCATGACCTCGTACAGCTCATAAGTCGTGATTTTAGTGTGTCAACGCTGGGGAGCTTGTAGGTGGGGCAAGTGCTTCAACAGTCGACGAAATCCTCGACCATTGACTGTTTCGAAGGGGCCGCTTATCAATGCAGATAAAATACAGCAAGCACTTTGTAATGAGCTCATGATGATTACCACCCTCTGAAAAATTGCACAAGTTATAACTTACATAAATAATAAATAGATCGAGCAATAAATATCCCTAATATCAACATAGTAAACGCAAATTACCGGAATATGAGCTAATTCTCTGAAAGGATGTAGCAATCGTCAATTGTGACTTTTTTGTGGGAGGTGGTAAGTACTGAGTTTCTGCCACGACCTCGTCAGATGCATCAGAATGAAATGGATCATTAACAGTGTCCTAAAAGGCATCGAAAACAAATAACACAAGATTAACGAAGTTATGTTGCAGAAAAAATGATCTCACATTAATAATAACTTCATCAATTCAATGAAATAGGTCATATTTTACTTACGCATACTCATAGTGGAAAATCCTTTGAAGTGGAAGCCACTGCATCAGACACCAATGTTTCATCTTGCTTCTTCTTGCCAGGAGGTAAATGCATCGCCCTATCAAAATAAGTAAAACACTAATTTTCAAGCAACATGAATTTCAGATGGTCAAGTGCATGTATGCACGAAGCGAGCCATATTGTAATATTTATTAGTATAGGCATAAAGCAAAAGCATCCATTGGCAGACACAGTGGGTGGTATGCATAAAAACGTAGCAAATGCTTTTCCTTCGGTTTTGTAGCAATTGCTACGATTCACATGCATAAAGTTTCATAGAAAAGGTTTTCCTTTTGCTGCTTTTTATGCATACCACCCAGTATGTCACATTATTCATTAAAATGGCGATTCAAAATGAATAAAGTTAAACGAATATTTATAACGTAACTGTAAACTTACTTTTGTTGGTGCTTATTCAAATGTTTCTTCATATTCAATGTATTTCCACAAGTTTTCAAAACTTTGAAACAAGTTTTACACGAAGCAGTGTCCTTGTTAATTCTATTGAAAAACTTCCAAATATTACTCTTTGGAGGTGCCATGGTAAACCTCGTGACGATTTGTACACTACACGAATAGTAGCACCTAGACGTGGACGATTTTACATCCCTCAATTGTGCCTCACTTTTGTTACTACATGTACTCATTTGATTCGATACTGAGGAAAATATATGCATATGAGTAGAAAATCGAAAGAAAAGAATCTAGTACAAAAGTACTTGGTATCAAAAGGAAATTATCGATATGAGTAAAGTATCTATACTTTCTTTGTATCCCTAAATACACTTCTGCGCATATCTAATTTCGTTCATCTAACTCCGGAACAAAATTCTCTGGCAAGGAGAGGCTGCGGACTGTAACTCATAGATTTGGTTCATCTTCTACCAGTGGAGAGTTTAGGTCAACATAAGAATACCTTTCGGAATTTCGGGACAATGGCTTTTAGTTGAAGAGAAATAATTATGAGTCCAAGGAACGAAATATCCGAATCCAAGTGGAGTCTGAGGAGCCATTGAGTCTGGAACGAAATACTCTGAGTTCGTCATTGTTCAAGTCCTAGGAACCATTGAGCCTGGAAGGTCCAGAATGAAACACTCCAAGGAACGAGATTTTTTGAAGCCCGTGGATTTGTACCGGCTGGTTCTGGCGCTGGATTCGTTCCGTTGGAGCGAATCCTTCCGGAACGACTGAACACTATTATGAACTCTTTTGGATGAAAACATGAAAACCTCATACGTAAATCACACTAGCAGAGCATAAACAGCGCACCTAGATACGGAAATACTATTTATGCTATTTACTCTTTGAACCAAATATGAATGTTATTGAAAAGATGTTAAAGTTTGGTGCTATCATGTTTGAACCCTTTCCACTCAAATTCTGCCCCTTGGTTCCCACAATTTGTAATTAAATTTAAATTAATTTGTAATTTGTTGTAATTTAAATAACCGTATTGTCCCGAATATAACGTGATGTTTTTTCCAAAAATTGAAATTTTAGAAGTAGCCCCCATGTTATATTTGAGTAATAGTAATTTTAAAAGCTTGTAAAATCATGTTTCGAAAAATCACCGTACATTCCGCACGTCTGTTGAGTGATACAAGATACTTGTTACATTGTAGACATATTAGGCATACATGTCACAATGTACTTGAAAAGCATTTGAGGTGAGAATAGATCGAATTCAGTTAGTGGCTGAACTCCTCATTAGTCATTGAATTGAAGCTATCAGTGTGTCGGCGTATTCTTTGTACCTACATTAGCGAGTTTTTGCCCATCCCTTATTTTAACAATGGGTGACAAAAAGGATGCTGATCATGTTGAGAAAAAGATTCTTCCAAATCCCAGGTTAACAGAGAAATCCGACGAAGTTATGACATGAATTTTAAAGTAGTCATAGTTCAAGAGGTGGAAAAAACAATATTCAAGCTTCGAGAAAGTATGATGTTCCTGAAGTAAATATACCTACGTCTATGTACAATTTTCCAGAAAAATGTAATGTGGGGAATGTAATGGAAACCCAAGCATACTATCAACATACTAGCATTTTAACTCGGCACATATTTTAATATTATTAATATTTAATAAGTGTGCTGGTTAAGTAAATGCATAAATAGATATACTCTTTATAAACTTAGCTCTTTTAAGACTGATTTTATTGTTAGTCTTACTGTAACAAATGAGTGAGTTTAAAAGGAAAACCAGTAGCGTTTTCCCTCAATTTGCACTTTCCCGCAATTTATACTTTTTTCTCAGGTGTGCCCTGGGGCCTCTTTTTGATTGTCCAGTGCCATAGGCTTCATCCTTATTTATTGGTATTGTAGTAAGAAGACGGTGTTATAACGGTACGGTATGAGTACCAAGTGTCAGTCAATCTCGTTTTGAGTTATCAAGTGTTGAAGTGTTTTTTGCCATTGATCTTCAATATTTTTATGTATTACATTAATCACATTCAAAGAATGTCTAAAAGAAGTATAATGCTTTAACGATTTCAGAGGTCAAAATTCTATGTGAAGTGAATAGAAAAGAAAATACAAAAATTGGAATCACTAAGGAGTTTGGCATTCCATTATCAACATTGTTGATATATGTAAACAAGATGATGAACTTATTATACTTAATTTCTACATAATTATTTAAAATTAAATGTGGTGAAGAAATTACCTATATTGACTTTAATAGCTTTAAAATCACAGCGAATTAGTTGCTCTTTGTTTCAAAATTTCATTGTTCATGTTATAAAATATTACAAATACATTAAAATGGAAAACTAAATTGTTCATGCGTATTTGTGTGACAAAAATAATGTGTGTGTACTAGAACAGTGTTTTCCAACCAGTGGTTCACGTACCCCTTGGGGTTTGCAAAATAAATCTGAGGGGTTTGCAAGGTAAATTTGATAATGGTGTCTTTTTCACTTTCTTGGTTCTACAATTCTCACCAATATTTTAATTTCCTTCAAATTAGTTGCATGGTTTTATTTTCAATTTTTCCTTATGCTTCAAGAATTATACTTGAATTTTACAAGGTACTAATTAGAAACTAATGACAATATCAGAGATACTGATTTTATTTTGAATGTTTACATACTAAATGTTATATGAACTTTTTATTTTTCATGAATTTAACGCGTTCAAAAAGATTTGTTTTTGCAAAATTTACTCTCTGCCAAAACTGTTGCAACTGCAACTGTTGCGAAGAGAAAATGTTAATTTAAGGGGTTCGCGACGAGAAATAGGTTAACTCAAGGGGTTTGCGAAGTGAAAAAGGTTGGGAACCGCTGTACTTGACTATACCTAATCTGAGTCTAACAATAGTTGTTGCAATGGTAACACTCTCATAATGAGTGATAAAAACTCCATAAATGCCAGTATTTATGCAAAATTCAAAGAAATACGATCGATAAGCAAAATTCTACAATAAAAATTAGAATCCCCAATCCTCTTTTCAGAGAATAGTACAAATCCCGCACCGATATTACAAGTATATATGAATATGCATACGAAACAGCCCTTTTGCCTCTACGGGATAGAGAAAATTGTGCTCAGTTAAAAGGGGTTACATTTCTTTTACAAGCTGTTAATGTCTTGCATAAGATTGA
This sequence comes from Tanypteryx hageni, assembly GCA_028673005.1. Lineage (NCBI taxonomy): Eukaryota > Metazoa > Arthropoda > Insecta > Odonata > Petaluridae > Tanypteryx > Tanypteryx hageni. The sequence continues at coordinate 199,730,881 of CM054115.1, forward strand.
AGAAAATGTATTTGCAATCATATAGCTTCCAGGCCTTATAAAAATAGTCATTGTTATCTGTTCAGACTGCACGCTATGTTCATAAATCTTCACAATATTCAATTTTGAACCAGTTACTGTCCAATAAGTGCAGTTATTTGATAAATATACACAAAATGACTCTATCACTACCAAGTCTTTTAGCATCATAAAAGTAGAAACTCCTCTGGTTGCACAGTCAATTATTGGTTTTTTTAGTTTTTCTTTTTAGATGAAACTTTTTCACTATTACCCAAGTTGAATGCATCATGCTCAAATTAATAACCACAATCTCATAACATTTTTCAAATTAATTTGAATATTCTTTTTTTAATTCTTAAGGAATTGGCTTAATGGATTTCAATTAAATTTTGTATATAAGATTTGCACATCATATCATAATGAAATCAAGATGTTTAAAGTGGAGCTAAGGAGCAGGGCTGCCACAGTAAAAAGTTAAGTAATATTTCTTTTACATGTATTTCTAGAGAACTGACCTATTGGATTTTAACCATAGTATATTTAATCTTCATATAAATAAATAATCAAAATATTTCAATGGGGTTGACTAAACAGGGCTACCACAATATCAAGGTTAGAATTTTCTGTAATTATGAATTTGGTAGGTATTGGCGGAACGGATTTCAAAGAAATTTCGTTTGTAGGGCGAGAATATAATGGCAAAACAAAATGACTATGTTTTGAATGACTCTAAAAAACCAGGGCAACCACAATATAAGGAAAAATAATTTTCTGATTTCAAAGCAAATACTGTATTTACCCAAAAGGAAGACGACCTTGAATTTAAGACAACCCCTAAAAAAATGTTCACTTACAAAAAACTTTTACATATATGTATAACAAGCCAACATTAAGAGGATGCATAAAAAAAGTAAATTTACTACTTACATCTCCCTCTCCTCTGTTTCCTTCCCTTATTCTTGCTGTCCTGTTCATTCATCACAAATTATTCAAATTTGAACAAGTCGTCTTCCATACCATCTATGGAATTTGATATACAGCATTTCTTGAACCCTCTTGAGATGCTATTGGGATCTATTTTTTCCATGCTGCAATGATCCAATTACAGAGAAGTGGTGTACTGGGCTTCTTAATTTTCCCTGTAGGAGTTAATGCATGGTCCCCTGCCAAAAGCCATTCTGAATAAAATGACTTTTTGTAATCCTTAAAGGGCTACATCACTACAACATCTAGCACTTGAATTTGTGATGTCATATCTCCTGGTATAACTACAAGGTCAGTATTCATACCATGAAGGGTATTTTGAACTTCCTCAGTAAGGTGACCTTTGAACGCATCTAAGACAAGCATTGCTCTCTGCCTTAAAAGTGCCCCAGGTTATCTATTCCATGCTATGCTTAGCCAGTCCTTCATTAAATCAGCTAACATCCATCCTTGGCCTTGACATTTAACAATTATTCCATTTGGTAGTACTTCCTTAAGCACTGTTTTGCATTTTAAAATAACATACGGCAGCAACTTCGTTCCGTCCGCTAATACAGCGAGCATTACAGTAATGCGCAGTTTTTCATTCCCGGAAGTTTTTATGATGACATTTTTTGCACCTTTTTCGTTGACTGTGTAATTGGATGGCATGTCGAAGTAAATGGGTGTCTCATCTGCATTACCCATTTGGCTCAGAAGGTAATTGTGACTTTTCCGCAACCAAATAACATGCCTCTGGAAAGTTATTAGTTTGTCCGTGAAATCGGAAGGTAGACGCTGGCAAAGTGAAGTTCTTCGTCGCAGGCTAAAACCATTATGACGCATCATACCCACACACCATCCATTACTAGCCTTAAATTCTTGGTGTGGAATGTTTTGCGATCGTGCTAATTCTTGGGCTTTCAATTTAATGATATCCCACGTCACTGGTTTACCGTCCATTCTTTGAATATGTACGAAGTTTGCAATTTCCTCTTCTAATGCATGAAATTGGCCTTGTTTTGGTCCACTAAATGATCTCCGTATTGAGTTAGCACCTTCAAGTTTCTCTTTTGCTTGCTTCCACCTTGGCACATTTGCTTCAGTCACATTGTATTTCCTCCCTGCCGCACAATTATTTGTTTCTTTAGCATAGCGCACCATCATTAACTTAAAGTTTCTGTCGTAACTTCTTCTAATTCCTTTTGATACATTCCCTCTTTCCACAGTTCCTTTTTTCTCTATGCGATTTGCCTTTTGTTTGGGGTATCTTATTTAAAAGTTATAAATAATAACTTGTCACTATTTCACTTTAAAACTCAGCAAAGTGTGTTACTCAAGTGGTCTTGTAAATTTTCTAAACTCTGAAACTCACGTCCACTTTACATCTGCCGTTGGCATACCAAACGCAAAGCATCATGTTTAAATTGTAGTATACGTTTAAATTGTATCAGTCTTGTTTACATTGTATTACTAGACACCTTAATTGGTGTCTACATGACTTTGTGTTTCATATTATGTATGGAACCGCCCAGCTGTAGTAATTTTTTTTCAACGTCATGCAATTACCTACCCAGCTCTAAACACTCTCCTACTGCTGAAGTGGAACCATTGGTCTGTGGGAGCAATTTCAAGAACTTTGACCTTAAATTTTTAAAGTATTGTAGTAATTAATTAAGTATGATGTATTACTTTATGCAATAATAAATATTTTAACAGACATATACTTGACATCTGGGTGTTTCATGGTGCATTTAAAATAGGGGTGTATTCTCACCTTAACCTTTTCGCTGCTATCGATACATATATGCGTCGAGGTAGCGCACAACCGCTACTGACGCATATATGCGGGCATGCAGAGCGGTGCTTTGACTGCTAACGACGCATATATGCGTTTCAAGCTTTCCGTTCGCTACTCAAAACGCATTTAGTCATATCGATACTAACGAAGTGCTGTGGATTTTTGTGGTACTAACAGATGTTTTAGGCACTCTGTAGATGCCGTAGACATATTTTCAAGCTGTTTTTAGTCTAACCTTGGATGATGAAAAAAGCTGCTTCTACTTCGTTTCCCCGGGCTTTTTGCACCCGCATAACACCTTTTTCGTCCCTTGGCCATCACTTTTCTCACCCCCTATGCCCTAAAAGGCCTAAAACAGACGGAAAAAAGCCAGAAATATCTTCAGTTCTGTGTCAACTTTCATGCGTAATACATCCCGTTCTCAAACCAAGTTTTCTTTAGCTGCATTTAGATTCTTTTGTTTTCTTTTGAACTTACATGAGAATGGAGGAGGATACACTTACCGATAAGGAGTTACTTGAAATTCTAAGGAGAAGTGACAGTGAGAAATATTTATTTTCCTCAGAAGAAGAATATTTTTCGAGTGACCTTCCCCAAAGAGACCAAGATGTAACTACTCCCCAGCCATCAACATGAACAGCCATCAACTTCAGGGCTTTTGCATACACGAATCACCCCATCTCCCATCTATTCCTCAGAATCTGAAGATGAAGATGATAGCCAAATTCAAAGGAAAAAGATAAAATATAGTGGCATTGTATACATTATTTTATTTATTCAGGAAAGTTTGTTTTAGGGTTGTCTAAAATCTATTAATAAAAAGAATAAACAAAAAAGATGAAAATATCTTTTCGAGATGGTTAATAATCAATATGAATGTAAACGATTGACAAAATAACTTGTAAAGTATAATGAGTCTAAATGACGAATGAATGAACGTAGATGCAGAGCTCCTAGAGAAAGTATTCAGCACAGGGGTGCCTTCAAGGTCACTGGACTCGGCGCAGGTGGCTGACGGAGAAGCTTAATGTCCATAGCAGCGAAAAGGTTAGATCCTCATACTCCATTCTAAGACGATACCTAATATTTTTAATGGCATTTTTGTGAAAAAACCTCGTCTTCCTTTCGGGTAAATACATACATTAGTATATGATTATACTATGGCGAATTTGATGAAAAGCACTTCTGTACCACGGGAAACATGTCTACACCCATACTTGTTTTATATTAAAATTATATTGAAAGGAAAGTAGGCTGATTAGTTCATTCCAGAACTACTTGTTCATTTATGACATTCTTTTTCCTAAAAATATTGATGCATAACTTTAACTAATTATTCATCATAATATGGATACTTACCTTCATTTCTTTAACCTAAATGGGTTAAATCAGATAGACTATCAATATTTGGCACATCCTTTGTTGCCTGACTTGATAGTTAAGCAATATATGAAAATGGTATATTAGAGAATTTTATAAACATCTGTTGCTAAGCAACATAGGATGTAATTTGTTTTTTTACATTGCATGTGCTGGATGACATTCGTGCAGGATCAGGTGAACAGGAAGAAGGGATAAGTTCAAGTGTTAGGTCTTTGTTTTCCAACTCCATCTTTCCACCTTCACTGCCCTCACCTCCACCACTACTCAAAGATTTAACTACAAGTTTGCTGGAACTTACCACTGGAGCAGGAATCAGTGGATCTAGAGCTGGAGACTGTTCTAGGAGTTCACAGAAGGGAGATGCTGCATCATCTGCAGATGCTCGAAACAATTCTTCCCCTTCTGTAAGTAATCACATAGTGTAAGAGTTATTCTTTAAAACATAATTAACATTGATGAAATAAAGCGATCTAAAGATCCTATGCAGACAGGCATAAGCTGTAATGTTGGGAATAATTTTTGAAACGAGAAAAAAGTCTGCTATGACCGGGAATCGAACCTGGGTCTTCCACTTGCCGGGCGGATATTCTACCACTGAACTATCGTAGCAGATCAATTTTCTTGTTTCTGAACGCAGATGTTTTCTTGGTTGGGACGGAACTAGCCAAGCTAGAATCAAACTACCCCAACGAATGTCCTCAAAGAGATACACCGAAGAAAACTCCTCCCTCTCAAATAGTGAGATTGCCAAGCAAGAAATTGATGGAATAAAGCGATCTAAAGATAAAGTATTTTGATACTAGCTTGGCTAGTTCCATCCCAACCAAGAAAACATCCGTGTTCAGAAACGAGAAAATTGATCTGCTACGATAGTTCAGTGGTAGAATATCCGCCCGGCAAGTGGAAGACCCGGGTTCGATTCCCGGTCATAGCAGACTTTTTTCTCGTTTCAAAAATTATTCCCATAATTAACATCTTAAGCAAGATCGATTCTGCAGATGTGTTCATTAACCAACTGATGGTTTAGAGTTAAGATTTTCCAACTTTTACTCTGTGGCCTATCAGAATAAGAAAATATAAATATTTACTTTTATATAATGTCTTTTTTCCAATTTTTTTTCTCCAGAAGAAGGACGCGGTTTATGTGAATAAAGTAAATAAGAATAATCCAAAAATGTGAGATAATTTTAAAATTTTGCTAGGATTTTGCAGTATTTGATGCACAAAAACATTGTATAATCATTGCAACAAATAAAAAAGATAAAATATGATTATTATTATTACTACCGTATTTACCCGAATCCAAGACGAGGTTTTTCCAAATTTCATCTTGCGAAAATCGAGGGTCGTCTTAAATTCGAGTATAAAGTGGTATACCATCAATACATCATGCATCAAATCATTACCAGTCAATTTGTCACATGTTAATACATCGCATGACAAACTCATCCCGCATCAATTCATCGCGAGACAATTTTGTCATGAAACATTTGTTGTGAGACAAAGTGGAAGGCGAGATATCATGATTGTTGTATGGGAGGGAGGGCAGGGAGCGATGTATTCACGCACAATGAATTTTTTGTGAGACGAATTGACACGCGATGAACTGACCGCAATGAGTTGTCATAGAACTGTAGGAAGTATGGTTATGCATTTAATTGATGTTTTTTAAACAAATGAAACATAAGATAAAATAATTATATCTACTAAAACTATTCATTTCAAACTTACAATCCAGATTTCAATTAATACAGTGTTAATTTTTTAAAACATTTTTTAAATTGTTTTTTCTCAAATAAAAATTTGTAACAAATCATTTCAATTAATTAATGAACTAGTATACCTTTACTGAATGTGTGTGTGTGTTTGAAATATACATCAAATACATTCAGTGAGAAATTAAGTCATAAAATCTTTTTTCTGTTTTGACAGTCTGCTAAAAGGGTCATCTTAGATTCAGGGTCGTCTTGGATTCAGGTATACGAGGTGCTACCCAAATGTTCCGGGAATTTGAATAGCGCACACGAACCACTTGTAGTACAGCCACTCGCCGCTAGGTAGTGCTGACAGTATCCTTGGTGAATAAGTGTGCAATGTGGCGGCTAGCTGAGTACACATGTTCGCAAGTTCTGTGCGTTTTTGTAATGTTGTGTTTGAGTGGTTCTGAGAGTTCGTTTCGAACTGAAATGGCTGATGTTAAGGAGCAAAGAATTTGCATAAAATTCTGCTTCAAACACGGCAAAACTGCAGCAGAAACACACAGAATGCTTAAACAAGCATTTGGTGATGATGCTTTAAGCCAAAGCAAAACGTTCCTTTGGTACAAACGTTTCAAGGACGGACAGACATCTGTCGACAACGATGAGCATTCTGGTCGATCGTCGACAAGCACAACTCCTGAAAATGTCTCAAAAGTGCATGAGGCTATCCTGGCAGACCGAAGGCGAACAATCCATGACATTTGTGACATTGTCGGACTGTTGTACGGGACATGTCAATGCATCTTGTCGGAGGATTTGAACATGAGAGGTATTGCTGCAAAATTTGTTCCGAGACTGCTGAACAACGACCAGAAAGACCATCGCGGTGCTGTCTGCAGAGAGCTTCAAAATGAAGTTAAAGATGACCCCAACTTCATCTCCAAGGTCATAACTGGTGATGAATCTTGGGTTTATGGTTATGACCCTGAGACAAAGCAGCAGTCGTCACAGTGGAAGTTGCCAAATTCACCGTTACTGAAAAAAGCGTGTCAAGTTCGCAGCAATGTTAAGTCCATGCTGATCATTTTTTTTTGACATCGACGGGATCATCCGCAAAGAATTCCCCCCATCCAGTCAAACTGTCAATGGAAAGTTTTACTGCGATGTTTTGAAGCGGCTAAGGGAGAACGTCCGACGCAAATGCCCAGACAAGTGGCACAACAATGACTGGGTGCTCCACCATGACAATGTGCCTGCCCACACATCACTCATTAGGCAGTTTCTGGCTTCCAAAAACATGACAGTCATCCCCCACCCCCTCTACTCTCCTGACCTTGCCCCCTGTGAATTTTTCCTGTTCCCCAAAATGAAACTCTGGCTGAAAGGGCGACGTTTTGACACGATTGAAGAGGTCTGGGCAGAATCGCAAGAGGTGCTTAACACGCTTACACATGCGGACTTCTAAGGATGCTTCGCATCATGGAAAAAATGCTGGGAACGCTGTATAAAAGCCCAAGGGGACTACTTTGAAGGGGACGGTGGAAATTAGGACTTAGCGTAAGTAATTTTTTTTATGCACAAATTCCCGGAACTTTTGGGTAGCACCTCGTATATGGCATTATTGATAGCTTAGTACATATAAACACAATTATTTGGTCTTTATTCTGCTTAAAACCAGCTGCACTAGATTTGCTTGTATCGCCTATTGTAGAGTTAGGTAAACATCACCACAATAGGCTGGTTTTGTCTGCTTTATGAACTTGGTCAGGAGATAGATACTAGTTAGTTCAGATACTTATTTCTGAAAACATTCACAATAATTTCCTCCAGCTTTGTACTTAGCCAAGAATGAAAGCAGTCCATCTGAAAATGTACAGGTTCAGTCAATTCCATTTGCTTATAAAAATCTTTCACCTTTTCAGTAAGCATATGGCTAGAGCAGTGTTTCTTAAACTTTAGTAATCTAAGGACCCCTTTCATGCAAATTTCTTTGCTGCGGGGATCCCCTGGACTACTGCTGGGAACTTCCAGGAACCCACAGACCCCAGTTTTAGAACCGCTGGGCTAGAGAACCACCCAGTTGTGTTAATGAGAAACATCTTACATAAAATGCTGATCAAATTTAGCCTTATGTATAGTACAGCATAGTTCATTAGCTTTACGTGTCTTGGGAGATTTCCCCTAAACCATTCATATGGTTTAGTAGTAATCTTTTACTATGTTATTATCTTCACTATAATCTTCACCAATATTTATTATTATGTCTTGGGACTGGAGATGAATTTGAGAACTTGTTCTTTCTGAGTCTTGCTGTTGACATTTTTCTTTGCCTGTGCAATTTTAACTATTCTTAGCATTGGTGTATTTTTCCGTGCATCACAAAGGACGAAAAAAGAATTTCCAAAGACATAAGAAGCAGGAATGAAAGTGTAGTGATGGCTGATGAGGCGTTGGAAATCCCTCCAATTGTGGGCATGCCGTTTGAGATGATTTCCACTCTCCAAATGACTGTCCCCGCCGAGGCGCCTTGCAAAATGAAGTCGGTGGAGAGGAGTGCTGCAGAAGAGGTTGTGAGCGATACAAGGCAGCAAATGTACGAGGAGGTCTTATATAAACCAAAGAAAAAGAAGGAGAAAAGGAAGAAATCTGCAATTAGGACACCAAGTCACTTAGAACCTGGTGAGGGTCCAAAATTGTTGACTCATTCACTGCTATGTTTTTGATAGAGAAGTATAGTTTTTATTCCACTGTTTTACATTTACACTCGCAAGTTTATTGATTTTTATTATTTTATACTTACATATATACGTACGAGCATGGTAAAATTGGTTATGTAAGCAACCAGCAAAAATAGGTGGTAATGAGAGAGCATAGCCCAATTATCTTTTTACATTATCATTATTGAAATGTGTAAAACTGTGAACTTTTCCATACTGTCTGAAGACTGATAGTATAAACTTGCCAATTTGTCATTTTTCAAGTAAACAAGGAACTAGGTTTTAACAAAAATAATCATGTTTTAGTATTGGTAAAACTAAACCCACCTATTCTGTGCAATATGTCTTGCCCATCTCTTTTGCTCTTTTGCCTCTGGTATTTTAAACCTGTTTTCCCTTCAAGTAAATATGTTAATAGAGGTTAATGCACAAGACTGAAAATGTGATATTGGAAGATTTAGAAGATTCGTTGTATTATTTCATCATCGATGATTATGTCTGTGATTGTGAAAGTGTCAACAATTTTATTGGAAACGGTCTCACCCTCCAAAGAGTTTAAATATACAGCCACTCGACCAGTCTTAAGCAGCTTGGCTTATAAGCAGAGGTGTGCAAACAGAACTTATTTTAAAATCTAGTTGAGTTCGAGTCAGGCGTCATTGAAAAGTTCAAGTTTTGAATCAAGTTCAAATTTATTATAAAAATAAGATATACTTGAACATTTTATTGGGTTTGATACAAATCTGTTAACATATCTTCACTATTTTTTATTTTGACTACAGAATACAAACGATTTAAAATATTAAACCTGATGCATCAAAGGATGTTTTAATAAAATTGTCCAAAATATGCAACAATAACTTAGAAAGGGTAATTTAGTAGTATTAAATGCAATATGTGCTTTCCAAAGCTTTTCTCTTCAAGTTCTCATTCACCCAATTCCTTCTGTTAATACATCTAATATCCCTTTCCTCTATTCCACCCTTTTTGCCTATTTCCTGACATTCTTCCTTCTTTGTCTTCTTTTAATAGACCATTTTTTCTTCAAATTTTTCTGTCTGTCTCTTATTACTCTAATTAAGCTCTTCTCCTACTCTATTCAAAACTTCCTCACTTGTCTTCCTCTCTCTCTCCAGCTAATTTTCTCTAGTCTATGCCATACCCACATCTCAAATGCCTTTATTTTTATCATATCTTCTTTCCCCATTGTCCATGTCTCGCACTCATGTAATGCTACAATCTGTATCAGGATTTTCACTTAACTCTTTTAATATAACCATTCATACTGCAGGTCAATAACTCTTGCCATCTCTTAAATGCCTCCTTTGCTCTCGCTATCCTTGTCCTTATCTCTTTCGTACTTCTTTAATCCTGTGACAGAATACTACCTAAATAACTTAAAAATTTCACCTGTTCCAGCCTTTTCTCATCCACTGTAACCCTGACCTGGGTATCCTCAACACCTCTATCTGCATAGGCCGTAAAACTCTGTCAGAGGCCTTTTAAAAATCTACAAAGCACACAAATACATCCCGCCATTCAATGTATCCTTCTACCATTGTCCTGATCATCCTTTCGAAACACAAACTGGTCTACACCTAGATAGTTATTAGCTATTGCTTCGAGCCTCGTGTTCAAAATCCTGAGAATAACTTATGTTGCATGTGAAATTAAGCTGATTGTTCTGCAATTCTGGCAATTGGACGATTTATACTTTTTCTTCAAGAGAATCAAAATTGATCTAGTGAAGTCCTTTGGCCATTCTCTCCGTCTTCCTATACTGTATTTACTCACACATAAGCCGCCGCTTCATATCAGTTGCACCCAGGGTTTTTCAACATCGAAAATGGAAAAAAGTTTTTAGAAAGTCAATTATCCTTTCTCAGCTGACTTTGCCTGGATCTAACTCAAGAAATCCGTAATTTTACTCCTCTTCCTCTCACCTGCTTCTAATAAGTAAGCAAGTGAAGAAAAATAAAGCAGAAAAAATACCATACCACATTGTGCCGAATGTAATGCAATGTTTTTTTCTGAAAAATGAAATTTTAAAAGTAGCCCCCACATTATATTCAAGTACTAGTGATTTTAAAAGATCGTAAAATCATGTTTTGAAAAATCACTCGTCTGTTTACGAGATACAAGATACTTGTTACATTGTAGACACATTAGGCGTACACTACATTGTACTTGAAATGCATTTGAGGCGAGAATAGATCTAGTTCAGTCAGCTAATGAACTCCCGGTAATTTATACCGTATTACTGTAAAAATACCGTTTACTCAGTAACACAGTAATTTGTGAGCGCTGAGTTGGATCTAACCAATCAAATACTTTGAGACTACATTGTAAGCTCCACAATAGTCTAGAAGTATTAATCAGACAAGGTGGCTACTTCAAACATTGTGAAAAGATACTATATATTGAAAATATCGCTCCACTTCAAGCGTTGAAAAGATACTATGTATTGAAAATATCGCTCCGATGTTGATTCTGTCCATACTGTATTCTAAAGAAAATCACGAGATCTATCCAACGGCTTGTAACCAAATATAACATAAAAGTGAAAATCGAAATATTATTTTCAGAATATCCTATTTTGAATTTTTTTTTGCTTTGTATTTGCGTATAAGCCGCACCTTCATTTTTCGAGTGAAAATTTTGGGAAAAAAGTGCAGTGAGTAAATATGGTATCTTATGACACAATTTATAAAAACTCTCTTTTCCCTCTTTTCCTAATTCCTTTAACACTTCTACAGGGAGGTCATCAATTCCTACTGCTTTCTTTGACTTCATATCTCGGAGAGCTTTTTCAATATCACCATTCAATATTCTCAGCCATTTATTGTCACAGTCTACATCTTCCTATCTTTGTATCTCAATAGATTTTGGCTTCAAATCTTTGGCGTGTAGCTCTTTAATATACTCTTTCCATCTATTCCTCATATCCTCAGGCTCAAACTACAGTATGCTGTTTTTGTCTTGAATTGTGGCCATTGTATTTCCTTTCTTGTTTCCCATTAACTCCTTCACTTTTCTGTGCAATAAGTGTATTCTTCCTTGTCTCTGCAGTTTCTTCATATCCTCACATTGTCCTTTCCACCACAACTCTCTCACTTTTGTATTAGTTTCCCTCCTAATATTAGTATTATTTAACTCTCCATACATTCTTCTTCCGCATAGCATGTTGACCTGCTTCCACCTTTTCCTCTCTTCCATCATTTTAATTATCTCCTCTTAATGCCCATGGCTTCCTTATCTTCCTTGACATGATTTTTTAAATTTTATTCACACTTTCTACGATACACGTTTTCATAATCCTCCAGTTGTCCTTGACCGTTATTTCCCTACCTGCATTTTGAATGGCTTGTGTAGCAGCCTCCTGATCAAACTTTCCTCTTTCTTCCCTCAAGCACTTCTAAATCCTATTTCTGTACTCTATTCTCTTCAACTATTTTTTTAATGAGACTTTGTTAACTCCAGATTGTGATCAGTGCCTGCACCTACCCTGGTAAACTATTCCAGTTCAATATACTATTGTTGTATCTTTGTATGACCATGTTATAATCAATATTATACATCTGTATGCCTCCTGGCATTTTCCAATTATGTCTTTGACTGTTGTGATGCATAAACTATTAATTTGTTTCTTTTTCAAAAATCTTTCATCCTCTTTGATTCCTCTTTCCTAGGCCAAAATCCCCAACCTCACTACTGTCCTTGTCTTGCCCCACTACAGCATTCCAATCTCCCATCACCAGGTTCTTTTTCGCCTTTTTTCAGCCATAAGACACGCTTCATAATTCTCTGATGAATTGTTTACAGCAGTTTTTACAAAGATTTTATATTTTATAACATACAACAATTTAAAAACCATATTTTCCTTTTACAAGATCTGTAATGTACCAATAAAAAAATATATTCTGATAGAGGATTTCATTTGCCACAAAAATGTCTGCTGGAACACATAACTACAATACAGTTGGCCCACCTATAATGCAGGGGATAATTTCCTGGTAATCACCATGTAATACGAAACCGCATTATAGGATACCTAAAGACTATGGGAAATTGTGGGATAGGGACTGTCTGACTAATTTTTGATATTAAAACTCCAAATAATATGGTAAAATATGGCATAACATAATAATAAATCGACATCATTATAAATAGCTACTTCTTATGTAACCATCGTCAATCAATCATCAGACTATCAGGGTCCGCCATGGGTTGGCTGAGGGAACGCGAAAGGGTGCGGGGAGAAAATCAAACATGGCCGTTCCTTGATGTTGCTTTATTCCAACCAACTGATGCCGCTCGTTGTTCCTCCGTTGTCTGGGCCGCATCACCCACGTTATCTAGCATGGCTTTCTCCCATTCGCCACTTCCTCTCAGGCCACATAGGGCAAAGGTAGCCCAGAGCCTGGGAACTGCAGAGTTGCAGTTGCAGGCACCGAGAGGAAGTGGGTGGTGGTGGGTCAGTGGATTCTCGCTGTCAGCAGCATTCCTCTGACACCCACAAGTTAGCACTGGGAGGGGACTTCCTGTGACTGCCCTCTTTTACTTACATATATAGGATATACAGTGAAGCGCCAGTATAACGAAGTCATGTGGATGACAAAAATATATTCGTTACAATGAAATGTAATTTTAAAATTCAGAAGAAGTGCTATATTTCCTCTCCCTGAGAGTAGCACCAAAAATGGTAACTCTGAGAAATGCATAGTGCTTAAGTCGTCATTGTAATCATAGTAGGAAAAGGAACTCTTAAAAATTTAGAAATAGTATGAGTAATATATTGATATAAAGTGAAGATGCAACTACAACAACCCAACCCAAATCCATCTTAACAGAAGGTTTTATTGGAATAAAAAGAAAGTTTTTCGATCTACAAACAGTATTTATTCATATCAGAACATATTACTGTAGGACATAGTTCTGTATTTGGCCATAGTCATTTGTGGTGCCACAGTCAAGGGTAATATATTGCACTTTAGCCAAAATGTCAGAATGATGGTTACATATAACAAAATAATTATAAAGAAAGAAACCATGAATTACTGTTTACTTCTTAAAAAAGTCTGTAATTTTTTTCTGAACAATCCGATAGAGAGAGAGAGTTTAAATCATTGCAGCATTGCCAGATGCTAAAAACCAAACCCAGTAAAGATCAAAAAGTGTACATCATATTGTTTAAGGAATTTCTTTTTATAAACTTTGTTATAATGATCGTATTTTTTCTTGTGACAGGATGAATTTTTATTGCACTAAACCGATATTTTTGTTGCAATGATATTCATTAAAATGAAACATCTTTATGTATTGTTATAGAGTGAATTGGCAGGGGACGGAAAATAATTTCGTTTTACTGAATATTTCATTACTCCGGCATTAGTTACACTGACATTTTACTGTATATAGGATATTTCATGTAAATCCTAAGGTACTTCTAGAATTGCTACAGAGCTTAAATTTGGCATGAAGATTGGTCATTGGGTACGACCTCGGAGAAAAATCCGAAATTCCAGAAAAAGATATATTTAAGGGGTGTTTTTAACCCCAAGTCCAATTTTAAATGCCCACAAGAAAAGCATTGAAAACGGTGCGGGGCTTTATAAAATTGCTTTTTTAAATTAATTAAAATTAAGATACAAAGTCGGGACATAAACCATAATGTGGATGAAAGAAAGAAGTTGATTTTCTTGAAGACAAAATTCAAATCAATGCTAAATTTGCATAAAAATTCGATTTTAATCATAAAATTATGAAAAGTTTTTCGGTTTTCAACAATGAAAAATACTATCATAGCAACAACTCCAATGCCTTTTAATGGGAATTGATTTTCCATACTTCAAGAGCATTGATTTAATGCTTTTAATGAGAATCAAAGGACTATATGACATAATATTGTTAATTAGGGATGGGATGGTTCCACTTTTTCCCGGTTCCGGTTATATTAATCTGATCCTGGTTTTCGGTTTCGGTTCTGTTAGGTTAGAAGTGGTATTTGATACACCATGGGAAATTATAGCTTTACAATAGTTGCTTATAATGTATTTGTTGTTTGTACTGTCAATTCTGAAGTTGTTCCAAATGTCCGACATGGCTTTATTGTTAGGGTTCACAATAAATCGGTTAAATTTAAAAATTATCCACGGGGTATCTATTCAAAATTATTACACAACAAAATAAAACATTTCTGTTAATACATTATAGTAACACTTCAAACTGATGGATTTGACTCAAAATATTGCTTATACTATCGTTTTTTAAACTGTTTCGTCGTCCTGATTTTTGTATGTGCTACAAAGCTCTTTTTCCTCATAAAATAAAGGAAATTCACACTTGCTCATCCTGTTTCAAACTGATAACACATCCAGCATAAAAATTTATTCTACGTCGTAGTTAACGAACAACTTCCATCATCGATATATGTATCGAAAATCGAATGTCGTTGTAGAAAAATATGGTGGAGTGAGGCGCTTTCTTTTTGTTTAGCATCTGCTTCCGAGACACAATCATTTTTAGGCTTTCTTTACAATAAATAAAAAAGAATGCCTTATGTTTAGGTCATGTCCATCCATCTGCCTGCATGTTTCATCACAGAAACTACTCGGTGGATGAAATTTGGTATTTAGGACAGGTTGACTAAGAAAATTATATAAATAGTTTGCATGACCTAATCTGGAGTGCCACTTTACAGGTGACAAAAAATGATCTTTTCTTTATATCTCATATAATATAACTTATAACGAAAAAGTCTTTAAAGAACTTCATAGAACTAATCAATAGCATATGTTTTGTTCTCTACATTTTTGTCAAAGGAGTAGCCGATTTCAAGAATCAAACAAGAAAGTCGTAATTCACTTGGGACCTGTGTTTTATTTGTTGTCAACGAAAACAATCTTCATGACGACTGATGTACACAATAACTGCTGTAAATACCTAATTAATTTAATTTTCTTTCGTGAGCATGCAACATTAGGAAAATGGATAATCTACAATGAAGAAATGAACGTAAATACATCTATTTTTTACATTTAAACAGCGTTTGCAAGTGAAATGAATGGGTAATTTATGATGAAGGAATGAACATGAACATAAAGAGTACATTCCTACTATTCCAGTGAGGTTAGTTTTAAATAATTGTCAATTGTTTTATTAATTACAATTGATTAGAAAATTAGTCGGTGAATCAAAAATTTGACATTTTCTTGGCGTCACTCTTGGCATTTCAGTTCATAGACATTATACTAAGCCATTAATATTTATCTTTTGTGACATGATTGTATAAATCGTAATGAACGCCTCTGCATCACGTGTATACACGCATGGTGTGTGCATCTTTCCATGCTTTTTATTGAGAGAACTGGCATAACCGAGGAACCAAAGAACCGATCGTCCCATCCCTATTGTTAATGTTAACCAGCTAGGTAAACATATGGTGACATCTTAATCATTTCATTTATTTCTATATTGCTATTCATTTTGGCAGGCCCTACGAGAGGGGGACCAGGTAGTCCATTTGGCCCGGGCCTCAAGCTCATGGGGGCCACAAATTTTGGCACTTATTCAGAGATGGATTTATTCACACGTGCATGAGGCTCAAGCTGGGAGCCTCGTAGAAAAGAGTGCCTCACCAAATGTCAATTTTAGCTTAAAACCTTATGTTCCTCTTCTTTTCCGAAAAGCTGAAGTGACATTGCACGTAACTTAGATTTTTCATCAATAATTAATAAATTTGCAGAAACAAAAGCTAGAAAAGCATTTCTTAAATAAAAAATTATTCAAATAATTTATTAGCTTATATATTTCTTTATTTATCTTTTTAACCATTGAAATACCAACAAAGAATCTTGAATAGGACATGCCATAAAGAAATATAAAATACGAATTTCGTACTTTGTTCCTGCAGGACGTTCAAGTATTACATAACCCAACTTCCCCAGTAACCCTCAATTAGATCCAACTCTCTACTCTTATGTAACACAGAATTTTTAATTTTGCACTCACTTTTTAAAAAAATTTCTCTAGATGGCCATTTCAATGTGGTCTGCATTATTGGCTGGGTAGAATGCACTTTAAGCAAAACATTTTTTCGGATTATATTTTTTCTTTAAGGGGCCAGAATATTTAATGAAAGAGTGCTATATAGTGCAAGCTTGAACCCCCTGCCTCAACATAACCCACTATAACCATTCAGCAAACCCCTACCACTAAATTGGGTTATGTAATGCTTAACCGCTTCCTTATGAGAATTTTTACTTCCTCATATACGTGTTATATTGAGAAAGTTGTGTAATCGTGAAAAAATTTGACTTCGAGATTTTGATGGAAATACACGTTTTAGGTGTCCCTGAGTCCATAAAAGTTGTTTTTGCCATGCAGTCTGTCTGTCGGCCTGTTCATGGATCTAAGTCCCAAATGCATAAAATTGAATGATATCTCATATTTATGCAATATATCGTCTTTTGCAGACCTTTTTTGATAAAAATGATATTACGCAAAAATAAAGGGTAGTTTATTCTTGCCGATTTTTAGAAAAATTTGATTTACTCAAAAATGGCTCCAGAGAATTTGATTAAAATTAATCCAATTGTAGAGCCTGATGTCGCAAATAATACTACGTAAGCCATATATATCTCTTAAAATCACTATATGGCATCCAGTGACATTAAAATGTATGCTAAGCTACCTTACCTAAGCCCTATGACATCACGCCTCCACTGTGATCCACTCGAAATCTTACTACAGCCTATATGGTTAAACTAAATCGAATGATATCTCATATTTGTTGATAATATCATTCATAAAAGGCATTCTGAAGATATGAACGATATTGCACAACAATTAAGGGCACTTTATTCTTGGATATTTTGAAACAAAATTCAATTTACTCAAAAACGGCTATAAGGATTTTGGTTAAAATCTATTCATTTGTACAGTCTGATGTCACAAATAATACTAACTAAGGTATATGTCCCAAAATATTACTATATATCGTCCAGTGGCATTATTCTTGTGCAAGACCCTCAATGCACGCATCAGAGGGGGAGGGGGAACCCGGGGATTCCCTAGTCTAAAATTCCTTACTTCTCTGTTAATGCCACACACTTATTAGTGAGAGGTGATAGATATGAGAGGCTGATGGTGTCAATCGCTTTGGTTCTGTTGCTACGCATTATTAACATAATTAGCAGTGAATTGCCAAGCACATAGTTAATTTCTGGGCAAAGAGTGTAGTGAGACCAAACGTATATGAGAAAGTTTGTGCAATGGGTATTGCACCGTTTATTTTATTTTTATTATGATCTCAAAATCTGGAAGTTGACCGGTCCTCTCTGAGTCTCTCGGAGGACCTGAATTTTGGTGTGATACATATTCATTATAAATAATTGGCTCTGGAGATTGCAATGGTTCATTTATGAGTTTAGATCTTGGTGTATGGTGATTTTTTAAAGCACTTGCAGTATGCAAGCACCGACAACTCTTATATTAAATTAGGGAACATATAAAAGGCATTGGACAATAAAAAAACATGCTAAAGTTACCTTTGAAAGAGTGTTGACGTCATTTAAGTGGGCCTGATGGACAAGAGTTTAAGGCCTTTAATGGGATGAAGGGACTGGAGAGTGGTGATCCTCTTCTGATGGACCAGAAGTTGATGCTGCTCAAGTAAAGAAGGTCATAATTTTCTGCTGCTTGGAAATCCTGATCAGGTCTTTGTAGAGTTCTTAGTGGCACACCCTCTTTAATTTTAACCTCCTTTCCATGATTGGATCCACTTCAGTGAGCTGCTAAAAGCTTTCCTGCTCATTTCATATCTCCCTCGATACCTTGGCAGTCACAAACTCAGGCTCCTCCTCTTTGCTGTCACTATTGCTAGATGCAGCCAGTTGTTCCAGCTCACATAAAAAACTTAGGGTCACAGCTTTCTCCTTCCTCCACTGTCACGTATTTGTATAGACTTAACGCTTTGGCCCTAATAGTGCCACCATTGACAATGGAACCCTTCTGGTTCAGCATCTCACTTATCTACAAAGTCAACATTTTTCTTCTTTTTCTAATTTAGGAATTCTTCCACTTCTAGCCACTTTCGAATGCACAGGAACAGAAGCTAATTTCACGCGTTCACGAATTTTTTCATCACTTTTTTTAACTGGACGCACAGTGGATTATTTAAGCCCTAGTTCACATGCTATGGAGGATACAGACTTTTGGGCTTGAAGATTGTCCAAAATATTGATTTTTTCGTAATGCTTAAGGACTTACACATCCTCCTACCACTGTCACTGCACTGAGGGGGAGCCATTATAAAAAAACAGTTATAGGACATGCAAAATGGAAAACATAATACTGAAGCACTGACATAAGAGTGTGAAACATCGAGATAAAATAGGGAAAGCCAGCTGACCAGGATTTAGAGCTCTGGGACTCGACTTTGTTTAGTCTTAAACTGAAGAGTGCAATAGTAAGTGCCCAAATACCATATCTGCCTGAATACAAGCTGATGTTTTTGGTCAAAATCTATTATGAAAAAATCACCCCTCGACTTAATTGTGAATCCAAGAAAAAATTTGAGGTTAGGGTTAAGTTTCATAGTCACCCATATAGGCAGCATGTCTATCATTGTCATTGCATTCAAATGATAATACTATATTTTTCATAAAGTAAATATTTGACTTACAGTGAATATTAATCTAACAAATCTAACAATAATAAAAGGCTACTTCTGTCCCTTGGTCCCTTTGTGGCTCCCTCTGTCACGCTATAAAAATGCGAATAACTCGCTAATGGAATGAGATTCATTTTTTATATTTGGCAGGAATGATCGATTCACATATTGTAAGATGATGAAGAAAAGAAATCTCGAAAAAAGTACTAGGTTCGACTCCAAGGTAGGCATTTACATTTCCCATATGATAACACATAAAAATCAACTTTTTGACTTGCAGGCTTTTATTCTTTTTGAGATCTAAATTACAAGGAATTCACCTATGATCTTCGGATTTAGCCCATTTTAAAGAAAAACTATGAAGTTTCTTATTCTGTTCATCTTTTCCCACCTACAGTTCAAAACTTCTCATGTTGAATGATTAATTCACATATTTGGGGGAAATCTTGCCATTTTGACGGGATGTTGCCATTCCAACCCATTACTTTGTTAAGCCTCGAAATGCTATTGTTAATTCAATCCTTGAAAGCGTGCTTTGAATGTGCTCTTACAATTAGTATGAGAGAGAAATTCTTTTCATAGCAACCAATGTAAACAACATTCATTGCATTATTTACGAGGAGTACATTTAAATGTAGAATATTAATCATTCTCATACTATAATTAGGTACTTAGAATCATCGTAGAAGTTCAAAACTTGAAACAATGAATGTCTAAAATAACGAAAGTTTGTCTTCTTGCCATCCAAAGAAAGTCAAGGTATATTTATTTGTTCATTTTTTATTTCACAAAAACCTTTCCCGTTGAATTTCAATGGGTATCGATATATATTTTTGAAATTTGACGGGAATGCTAGATTTACATATTTTAAGGTGATGACGAAAAAAAATCTCGAAAAAAGTCCTTGGTTCGACTCCAAGGAAGACATTTCCATTTCCCATAAGATAACACGTAAAAATCGACCTTTCGACGTGCAGGCTTTTATTCTTTTTGAGATCTAAATTAGAAAGAATTAGCCTACGATCTTCGGATCTGAACCATTTTAAAGAAATAATTATGAAATCTCTTATTCAGTTCATCTTTTTTAGCTTCCAGTTCGATATTCTTCATGTTAAACGTTTAATTCACATATTTTGGGGAAATCTTTCCATTTTAACGGTGTTTTTTTGCCAACCCATTGCATTGTTAAACCTCGAAATCCTATCGTTACTTGAAAGCATGCTTTGAATGCTTTTAATGTGAGAGAGTGAGAGAGTAGGAAGGAGAGGGAAATGATTTTCATAGCAACAAATGCAAACAAAATTCATTGTGTTATGTGCAAGAAGGAATACATTTGAATGTAAAACATTATTCATTCGCATATTAAAATTACTTGGAATCCTGGTAGGAGTTCAATGCTTGAAACTACAAATGCCTAAAAGAACAATAGTTTGTTTTCCTGTCATCGATTTTTTAATACGCATCGAATCGATCAACAGATCAGTTTTTAATATGAGAATTTGATGCATTCTTAGTGATTCACATTGCTGCCGGTTTCGTGTAATTGGGTACCATTGACTTGGTTAATAGCTTCGTGTCGCATCTATTCATGAAATTTCATAAAAAAAACTTTTCCATTGAATTTCAGTGGGCATCTCCCTAGTGAATAAATAATAAAGCTAGAATATTGAATTTAGCATTGCCTGTTTTTTACTTGTTCTTTCGTTTCTAAATGTTATTGGATATTTTCTTTTGTTTCTCATGGCTATGCATATGTATCATTAAGAATAGTTAACAATTTGTATTATTTTTCATTAGCCATTAAAAGAAATTTCTATTAGTTTTACTTGGCTATTATAGTTATTGGTATAGCCATTGTAATGTTTGCATGCATGTTAACACTCTATTCATAGAATCTATTAAAATTGTGTACAATTATGCAAAATGCGGTGATGGCTTTTGCTGCTCAACTGTTTGAATTTCAGTAAATAAAGAGACATCTACTCTGAAGGTATGAGCAACAGCATGAACTGCAAAACTCAGCTGACAATGAACAGTAAAACTTTACATGGAATGTCTATAATTATAAAAATGCAATTTCTTAAGGCAATGTAAACAACTAATTTCATTGAAATTAGACTTGGATGAAAAATTATCTTGGCAAAGTCGCTATTGCTTTATTTGATCTTTTGTGAAAATGAGTGAAATTATTGCCACTGAATGTGGAACTTTATTCAACAATGAAAAATTATTAATTGGAGTAATATTTCAAAATGTCAACAACTAAACCATTTCCCAATCTTTTCTTCAATCTCAAATAATGTATTCTAGTCCCTGCATGCATGCCTGGCACACTTCAGCATAAACTCTACGAAAGTTACTTTTTGCCAAAAAATTGCAGAAATATTTGTGGGGTCGGCTTAAATCTGGGGTCAGCTTCTATTCAGGCAATTATGGTATAGGAAAACCTTGTAACCTAATACAGAATCGGTTACCGCATTATATAGTTTTGGTGATAAAAGTTCGAGAAAGTTCTGAGACTTTCACTTGCAAATCCCATAAGCAAAAATAAAATTGCAGCTGGCCATGATTTTGGTATTTTGAAGAACATTCCTCTTTTTCCTTCATCTCGAAAAGACAAGCATTTGGTAAATGCTGTGAATGCATGTACAATTTATTCCTGATTACTAACAGACACAACAAAATAATATATAGTAGATAGTGAATTTGATATTTCCAACATCAATAAATAGAAACAAATAACTTTTTCTGCTGTTGGTGGTATTTTAAAAAATGAAACACATTTTTGAACGTTAAAAATTATTTGAACTTTTATTTCAGAACGAACAGAGTCAAGTTTTTAAAACTCAACTTGGTTCGAATTTTGAACTGTTCGCACATCCCTACTTATAAATTATTACAATGCAGTAGAAGATTTAATCACTCGTTTTCTAAATTCTTGGAATTTTGAAAATTGGAAATGATGCACAATCTGGTGTTATGCATAGTTATGGTCCTATCTGATAACAGTATCACAGGAGAAACTGATTTAACATTTAGAAGCAAACTTCAATTTAGATTTTTTTAAGTTCTAAAAATTCTCCATATTTCTTGACCTCAGGAGGGCCATGTTCAGAAGGTAGCAGCTCTCGTTCAACAGGTTCAGAAGAGGATTCCTCACACATTGTGCCCGAGTATGGAGAAAAGGCTTCCGCTGCAGAGGGGAAGACGGTTGACGGGCCGCTGCACTATAGTTGGCCACCTCCTGCTGATTCCAAAAGGAGAAAAGAGAAGGATTTGAAGACTCCTCATAAGCTGCCTCTCGATAAAAAAGAAGACATGTCTCGGAGGAGGAAGTCAGAAATGGTTGCAAATGTTAATCTGAGGTCCTCCATGGTCGAGGAGGGACACGTTGGAGGCGTGGAAGCATGGCTGCTATCAATGCCTTTGGCTCCAGACTTGAGGAGCCCTACTTCCATAAGGCAGGATGTGGAAAGCAAAGGAGAGCTTCTCGCCAAACTGCTCGACTTGAAACCCATCCTGCCACAGCACCTGCCACAGGTGGGTGTGTTACCACATCATCTATTTACATACAAAATGTTACATTTACTAACACCCATGCCATTCAGTATTTTTATTACACAGTTGCAGAGCTTTTTTCGGCTGGTACGAGCTGTTACGTGTACTGGCTAACACAACAAGCATACCAGCAAACATCTTAAATTTCATACTAACTGGTATGCTAATTTGATTCATAAACGAGTGCCTAGAAAAGTGAATCGGGTGGATGAATAATTTTTATTTGTGACAGACGAGTACGACAGCGCATTATAGTCTGTACAGGCAGCCAATAGGAGTAGAGTGGAGGCAAGAAGTTGCATGTGCTGTGCTGCAAACGTGCTGATGTCCAGTGACCTTCATGAGAAAAACATGGAAATTTCTGCAGTCACATTTTCCCGGTTTAATTTTGTCCTTACATCAAAATGAACCAAAAAATAACATCTTATTTTCAATTGCAGTCCCCAAAATATTTAAAGCCAAACAATGTTGAAAACAATTACGATGTGGCCGGAGAATGAATCAATGAAGACAATAAATGTGTGAATCATTCTGACGGTGAATGTAGCTCCAAATCTGCAAATAAGTTAGAACCGAATGAAGTTGAAAACACTAATTGTGATGTGGCTGGATAACATAACCATGAAGACTATGAATGTGTAAGTTCTGGCAGTGAATGTAGCAGTAGCACCAGTGCAACTTCAATTTACCCTGAAAATGAAGTCCTGCCTGACTGTTGGGATCTAGAAAATAGAATAATTTTGCTCAAAAAACAAATGGCTTGTAGTGAAAAATAAGAAGCTGGGATGTAAAACCCATAAAATAGTTGGGTCACTCGTACCTGAGAAGAAATCACATGATATGACATTATCGAAATGGTGGTTGGAAGTGCAAATAACATATTTTGGATCGGATAAGAAGCAGCATTGCAAAAAAAATCCATGACCGTAAAATCAACTTAGCGCATAAAGCAGCTGAAAATGCACTATCCTATGCTGAGAAAAAAACTTTATAAACTGCAAAAGCATTTGACAAAGACAAAGAGATGACAGAAAAAATCTTTCGCACTGCTTACAAGGTAGCTATAAAGAATCAGTCTTTTAACGATTTTGAAAGCAAAATAGACGTACAAGAGGTTAACAGTATTAATATGGGATTGATCCTCCATTCAAGAAATGCCTGCATTACTATAGTCAATCATATAGCACGAGAAATGAGAAAAACCCTCATTTGAAAAATTATTTACCGCCAGTGTAAAATTTCTTTGTTAATTGATGAGAGCACAACAATCAGTCAAATCTCCATGTTGATCATCTACATCTGCACTGTTTTGATGCATTCAGATCTCGAACCAGTAAATGTGATGGCTCAAGACATATTCCAAACACTTGCCCATTACCTCAATTTTTCTGGTTTTACAGATAACATCTTGATTGAAAATTTAATCACTTTAGCATGTGATGGTGCAGCTGTTGTGTTAGGTCAGCAAAACAGTGTCTCAGCTTTATTTCAAAGAAAATTTCTGTCAATTTTAATATTGCACTGTGCAAACCATTGACTTGAGCTTTCTGTGGGTGATACTATAGAAAAAGATTTCAAGTCTTCAATCAATAATTTCTAATCATTTATTGATAAATTTTATGTCACATACTACCAATCTTCACAAAATGCAATAGAATTAAATATGTGCTGAACAGCTCGAAATTTCAATTTTGAAGATAGAAAGAGTTCTTTGAACAAGGTGGGTAGCTTCAAATTTCCGATCTGTTATGGCAGTGTGGCAGAGTTATGAGGCTCTGCTCAAACATTTCACCAAACCCAAAGAAGGCAAACGACACTGTGATAACTCAGAGAGAGCAATGTATGAGGAATTGCTGGAAAAAATTACTTCTGCTAACTTTATTCTTGATCTCAGTTTATTGTGTGATGCATTGCAAGAATTATCGGAATTCAGTCTCGAACTTCAAAACTGAGGAATCACCTTTTTTACTTTTAAACTCACTCTTTTGTTACAGTAAGACTAACAATAAAATCAGTCTTAAAAGAGCTAAGTTTATAAGGAGTATATCTATTTATTCATTTACTTAACCAGCACACTTTTTAATAATACATAGTAATATTAAAATATATGCCAAGTTAAAATGCTAGCATAGTATGCTTGGGTTTCCATTACATTTCCATATTACATTTGTCTGTAAAATTGTACAGAAAATTCTACATAGACATATATAGGTATATTTACTTCAGGAACATCATACTTTTTTGAAGCTTGAATAGTGTTCGTTTTTTCCACCTCTTGAGCTACGACTATTTAAAAATTCATGTTATAACTTCATCGGATTCCTCTGTTAAC
The DNA here is from genome assembly GCA_028673005.1 of Tanypteryx hageni. Lineage (NCBI taxonomy): Eukaryota > Metazoa > Arthropoda > Insecta > Odonata > Petaluridae > Tanypteryx > Tanypteryx hageni. The sequence continues at coordinate 199,756,007 of CM054115.1, forward strand.
CTGGAATTTGGAAGAACCTTTTTTCTCAACATGATCAACATCCTTTTTGTCACCCATTGTTAAAATAAGGGATGGATAAAAACTCGCTAAGGTAGGTACAAAGAATACGCCGACGCACTGATAACTTCAATTCAACCACCGACTGAACTTGATCTATTTTTGCCTCAGATGCATTTCAAGTACGTTGTAATATGTACACCTGATGTGTTTACAATGTAAAGTATCTTATATCACTTAACAGACGTGTGGTATGTACGGTGATTTTTGGAAACACGATTTTACAATCTTTTAAAATTACTATTACTCGAGTATAACATAAAATTTAATTTTTTGGAAAAAACATCACGTTATATTCGGGACAATACGGTTATTTAAATTACAACAAATTACAAATTAATTTAAATTCAATTACAAACTGTGGGAGCCAAGGGACAGAATTTGAGTAGAAAGGGTTAAAACATGATAGCGCCAAACTTTAACATCTTTTCAATAGCATTCATACTTGGATCAAATAGTAAATAGCATAAATAGTATTTCCATATCTAGGTGCGCTGTTTATGCTCTGCTAGTGTGATTTACGTATGAGGTTTTTAAGTTTTCACCCAAAAGAGTTCATATTTCCGTCTCTAATTACGCTGTTCCTGAGTAGCAACTAGGGATGGGTAGGTCATGAATGAATCGATCTAAATGAATCGTTCAGAGCACTGAATCGAGATAATCAATTCACCTCTGTCCAACTGAACGCTGCGCCATGTTTAGATGTTTAGTTCTAGAGTGTGTTATATTATTCTTAAATTTATTCAACCACTAACCTATTTTGTTTTAATGATAATGACTCTTGTGAAAATCAGTAGGGCTTAATTATTTCAAAAAATTAGTAAAAGTTTATTGTAAATTCCTTTAGGAAAATTGTTTAAAAATTAATAAATTATGTTCTTATGATATTTGAACATGTAATGAAGGAAATGGAATCAAATAAACTGAAACTAAAGTAGTGATACAATTTTGTATAGCAAGTTTTAATTTTTATACATTTGGCAAATTAACTAAAAATATAAAGCAATAACAAACTATAAATAATTCCTCCAGATAGGATTACCATATTTTTAATCTTACTTCCCGGACAACAGAACACAAAAACAAGTAAAGGTATAAAAATGAATTTTTATAACCAACTGTTATATGGCTAATACTTTAATATGAATAAACTCTATAATATAATTATGATAATCTTTTTGCTTGCATGGGCATAAAAAATTGCAAAAGTGTCTACCAGCTGTTGAGTGATGTGCGGGTCTCTCTATTTAAACTTTAATCTTTTTACAGTTGTGAGAATGACGGGCTCCAAAACATCATTATATATAGACGTTTCTTACAGAGGAGGAGTATATAACATACTAGTAGTTGGTGCTTGCATTCTGCAAGCATATCATCTCACCTTGAAAAGGCATTCATTTCTCAGACAGATATTTCATCATTACACATATTTTTTTATTTCTAAAGATTTCACCTCCGCAGCGATTTTCGTTTTTCCCACATGTTAAAATAATAGTTTAAAACTCCCCAAATGTTGCAATATTAAAAATATTACACTTTCTCCATTATGGGGTACTAATGTTACACATTTCAGCCAAATTTTAAAGTTGTAACACTTCTAGAATTAAAATAATATTTTTCTAATTGTTTAAATTTAAATAATTTTTAACGGCCGCCGCAATTCATTAATGGTAAAATTGAAATGTTAATTTGTGCAAATTTACTACTCTGTAAATAATTTGAAAATTTCAGCTTCCTAGCTCATCCCGTAGTACCTAAATAATTATTAAACTTTAATGTTCAAATGGGGCTAAAATAACCCCTAAAAATTAACAATTTTAAAATTTTCGATTTTCATAGTTCGTTATGAGATAAGTTCTATACTTCTGCAAAATTTCAGCTTTCTAAACTTCATAGATTGGTCTACACACTGGATTGCGTTTTCCCATGCTAACTTATGGGAGATATTCCGGGGTCTCGGGAGTCGAACCCAAGACACTGTAAGCAAAAGTGACAATAATTCCTAATGGATATTGCGGCCATCTAGCAACACTGAAAACTTCATTTTCCTGGCTTACCGGCAAGTGCCCATAATTAATTTACAAAAATGGCGCAATGCTTTTCTTATGGGAAAAACTCAACTTTCGGAATTTCTGGAGTCGAACTCATGTCACTTAGGTAAAAAGTCTCATTTTATCTGATGGTTTTTCCATCTTATCTACAAAAACTAAAACTTTCAGCTCTCTAACTGTTGTAGTTTGGGCTGGACATTAGTATCCTCCTATCATTATATATCGACGACTCTTACAGAGGAGGAGTATATAACATACTAGTAGTTGGTGCTTGCATTCTGCAAGCATATCATCTCACCTTGAAAAGGCATTCATTTCTCAGACAGATATTTCATCATTACACATATTTTTTTATTTCTAAAGATTTCACCTCCGCAGCGATTTTCGTTTTTCCCACATGTTAAAATAATAGTTTAAAACTGCCCAAATGTTGCAATTTTAAAAATTTTACACTTTCTTCATTATAAGATTCTAATGCTACACATTTTAGCCAAATTTTAAAGTTGAAGCACTTCTAGAAGTAAAATAATATTTTTCTAATTGTTTAAAATTTAAACATTTTTAACGGTTGCCGCAATATTTATATGGAGAGATTGAAATCTTTATTTGTGCAAATGCACTGTTCTGTAAATAATTTGAAAATTGCAGCTTCCCAGCTCATCCCGTAGTACATAAAAAATTATTAAAATTTAATGTTCGAATGGGGTTAAAACAACCCCTAAAATTTACAATTCTAAAATTTTTGACTTTTATAATTGGGTATGACAAATTTTCTATAAGCCTGCAAAATTTCAGCTTCCTTAACCTATTAGATTGGTCTACACCCTGGAAAAACCTTTTCCCATGCTAACTTATGGGAGATATTCCGGGGTCTCGGGCGTCGAACCCAAGACACTGTAAGCAAAAGTGACAATAATTCCTAATAGATTTTGCGGCCATCTAGCAACACTGAAAATTTCATCTTTTTAGCTTACCGGAAAGTGCCCATAATTAATTTACAAAAATGGCGCAATGCTTTTCTTATGGGAAAAAACGCAACTTTCGGAATTTCTGGAGTCGAACTCTGTCAGTTAGGTAAAAAGTCTCATTTATCTGATGGTTTTTCCATCATATCTACAAAAACTAAAACTTTCAGCTCTCTAACTGTTGTAGTTTGGGCTGGACATTAGTATCCTCCTATCATTATATATCGACGACTCTTACAGAGGAGGAGTATATAACATACTAGTAGTTGGTGCTTGCATTCTGCAAGCATATCATCTCACCTTGAAAAGGCATTCATTTCTCAGACAGATATTTCATCATTACACATATTTTTTTATTTCTAAAGATTTCACCTCCGCAGCGATTTTCGTTTTTCCCACATGTTAAAATAATAGTTTAAAACTCCCCAAATGTTGCAATTTTAAAAATATTACACTTTCTCCATTATGGGGTACTAATGTTACACATTTCAGCCAAATTTTAAAGTTGTAACACTTCTAGAATTAAAATAATATTTTTCTAATTGTTTAAATTTAAATAATTTTTAACGGCCGCCGCAATTCATTAATGGTAAAATTGAAATGTTAATTTGTGCAAATTTACTACTCTGTAAATAATTTGAAAATTTCAGCTTCCTAGCTCATCCCGTAGTACCTAAATAATTATTAAACTTTAATGTTCAAATGGGGCTAAAATAACCCCTAAAAATTAACAATTTTAAAATTTTCGATTTTCATAGTTCGTTATGAGATAAGTTCTATACTTCTGCAAAATTTCAGCATTCTAAACTTCATAGATTGGTCTACACACTGGATTGCGTTTTCCCATGCTAACTTATGGGAGATATTCCGGGGTCTCGGGAGTCGAACCCAAGACACTGTAAGCAAAAGTGACAATAATTCCTAATGGATATTGCGGCCATCTAGCAACACTGAAAACTTCATTTTCCTGGCTTACCGGCAAGTGCCCATAATTAATTTACAAAAATGGCGCAATGCTTTTCTTATGGGAAAAACTCAACTTTCGGAATTTCTGGAGTCGAACTCATGTCACTTAGGTAAAAAGTCTCATTTTATCTGATGGTTTTTCCATCTTATCTACAAAAACTAAAACTTTCAGCTCTCTAGCTGTTGTAGTTTGGGCTGGACATTAGTATCCTCCTATCATTATATATCGACAACTCTTACAGAGGAGGATATAACATACTAGTAGTTGGTGCTTGCCTACTGCAAGCATTTCATCTCACATTAAAAGAACATTCATTTTTCAGACAGAAATTTCAACATTACAAATAGTCTTTTCATTCTAAAGATTTCATTTCTGCAGCGATTTTCGTTTTTCCCACATGTAAGAATAATAGTTTAAACAATCTCCAAATGTTGCAATTTTAAAAATTTTACACTTTCTTCATTATAAGATTCTAATGCTACACATTTTAGCCAAATTTTAAAGTTGAAGCACTTCTAGAAGTAAAATAATATTTTTCTAATTGTTTAAAATTTAAACATTTTTAACGGTTGCCGCAATATTTATATGGAGAGATTGAAATCTTTATTTGTGCAAATGCACTGTTCTGTAAATAATTTGAAAATTGCAGCTTCCCAGCTCATCCCGTAGTACATAAAAAATTATTAAAATTTAATGTTCGAATGGGGTTAAAACAACCCCTAAAATTTACAATTCTAAAATTTTTGACTTTTATAATTGGGTATGACAAATTTTCTATAAGCCTGCAAAATTTCAGCTTCCTTAACCTATTAGATTGGTCTACACCCTGGAAAAACCTTTTCCCATGCTAACTTATGGGAGATATTCCGGGGTCTCGGGCGTCGAACCCAAGACACTGTAAGCAAAAGTGACAATAATTCCTAATAGATATTGCGGCCATCTAGCAACACTGAAAATTTCATCTTTCTAGCTTACCGGAAAGTGCCCATAATTAATTTACAAAAATGGCGCAATGCTTTTCTTATGGGAAAAAACGCAACTTTCGGAATTTCTGGAGTCGAACTCTGTCAGTTAGGTAAAAAGTCTCATTTATCTGATGGTTTTTCCATCATATCTACAAAAACTAAAACTTTCAGCTCTCTAACTGTTGTAGTTTGGGCTGGACATTAGTATCCTCCTATCATTATATATCGACGACTCTTACAGAGGAGGAGTATATAACATACTAGTAGTTGGTGCTTGCATTCTGCAAGCATATCATCTCACCTTGAAAAGGCATTCATTTCTCAGACAGATATTTCATCATTACACATATTTTTTTATTTCTAAAGATTTCACCTCCGCAGCGATTTTCGTTTTTCCCACATGTTAAAATAATAGTTTAAAACTCCCCAAATGTTGCAATATTAAAAATATTACACTTTCTCCATTATGGGGTACTAATGTTACACATTTCAGCCAAATTTTAAAGTTGTAACACTTCTAGAATTAAAATAATATTTTTCTAATTGTTTAAATTTAAATAATTTTTAACGGCCGCCGCAATTCATTAATGGTAAAATTGAAATGTTAATTTGTGCAAATTTACTACTCTGTAAATAATTTGAAAATTTCAGCTTCCTAGCTCATCCCGTAGTACCTAAATAATTATTAAACTTTAATGTTCAAATGGGGCTAAAATAACCCCTAAAAATTAACAATTTTAAAATTTTCGATTTTCATAGTTCGTTATGAGATAAGTTCTATACTTCTGCAAAATTTCAGCTTTCTAAACTTCATAGATTGGTCTACACACTGGATTGCGTTTTCCCATGCTAACTTATGGGAGATATTCCGGGGTCTCGGGAGTCGAACCCAAGACACTGTAAGCAAAAGTGACAATAATTCCTAATGGATATTGCGGCCATCTAGCAACACTGAAAACTTCATTTTCCTGGCTTACCGGCAAGTGCCCATAATTAATTTACAAAAATGGCGCAATGCTTTTCTTATGGGAAAAACTCAACTTTCGGAATTTCTGGAGTCGAACTCATGTCACTTAGGTAAAAAGTCTCATTTTATCTGATGGTTTTTCCATCTTATCTACAAAAACTAAAACTTTCAGCTCTCTAGCTGTTGTAGTTTGGGCTGGACATTAGTATCCTCCTATCATTATATATCGACGACTCTTACAGAGGAGGATATAACATACTAGTAGTTGGTGCTTGCCTACTGCAAGCATTTCATCTCACATTAAAAGAACATTCATTTTTCAGACAGAAATTTCAACATTACAAATAGTCTTTTCATTCTAAAGATTTCATTTCTGCAGCGATTTTCGTTTTTCCCACATGTTAAAATAATAGTTTAAAACTCCCCAAATGTTGCAATTTTAAAAATATTACACTTTCTCCATTATGGGGTACTAATGTTACACATTTCAGCCAAATTTTAAAGTTGTAACACTTCTAGAATTAAAATAATATTTTTCTAATTGTTTAAATTTAAATAATTTTTAACGGCCGCCGCAATTCATTAATGGTAAAATTGAAATGTTAATTTGTGCAAATTTACTACTCTGTAAATAATTTGAAAATTTCAGCTTCCTAGCTCATCCCGTAGTACCTAAATAATTATTAAACTTTAATGTTCAAATGGGGCTAAAATAACCCCTAAAAATTAACAATTTTAAAATTTTCGATTTTCATAGTTCGTTATGAGATAAGTTCTATACTTCTGCAAAATTTCAGCTTTCTAAACTTCATAGATTGGTCTACACACTGGATTGCGTTTTCCCATGCTAACTTATGGGAGATATTCCGGGGTCTCGGGAGTCGAACCCAAGACACTGTAAGCAAAAGTGACAATAATTCCTAATGGATATTGCGGCCATCTAGCAACACTGAAAACTTCATTTTCCTGGCTTACCGGCAACTGCCCATAATTAATTTACAGAAATGGCGCAATGCTTTTCTTATGGGAAAAACTCAACTTTCGGAATTTCTGGAGTCGAACTCATGTCACTTAGGTAAAAAGTCTCATTTTATCTGATGGTTTTTCCATCTTATCTACAAAAACTAAAACTTTCAGCTCTCTAACTGTTGTAGTTTGGGCTGGACATTAGTATCCTCCTATCATTATATATCGACGACTCTTACAGAGGAGGATATAACATACTAGTAGTTGGTGCTTGCCTACTGCAAGCATTTCATCTCACATTAAAAGAACATTCATTTTTCAGACAGAAATTTCAACATTACAAATAGTCTTTTCATTCTAAAGATTTCATTTCTGCAGCGATTTTCGTTTTTCCCACATGTAAGAATAATAGTTTAAACAATCTCCAAATGTTGCAATTTTAAAAATTTTACACTTTCTTCATTATAAGATTCTAATGCTACACATTTTAGCCAAATTTTAAAGTTGAAGCACTTCTAGAAGTAAAATAATATTTTTCTAATTGTTTAAAATTTAAACATTTTTAACGGTTGCCGCAATATTTATATGGAGAGATTGAAATCTTTATTTGTGCAAATGCACTGTTCTGTAAATAATTTGAAAATTGCAGCTTCCCAGCTCATCCCGTAGTACATAAAAAATTATTAAAATTTAATGTTCGAATGGGGTTAAAACAACCCCTAAAATTTACAATTCTAAAATTTTTGACTTTTATAATTGGGTATGACAAATTTTCTATAAGCCTGCAAAATTTCAGCTTCCTTAACCTATTAGATTGGTCTACACCCTGGAAAAACCTTTTCCCATGCTAACTTATGGGAGATATTCCGGGGTCTCGGGCGTCGAACCCAAGACACTGTAAGCAAAAGTGACAATAATTCCTAATAGATATTGCGGCCATCTAGCAACACTGAAAATTTCATCTTTCTAGCTTACCGGAAAGTGCCCATAATTAATTTACAAAAATGGCGCAATGCTTTTCTTATGGGAAAAAACGCAACTTTCGGAATTTCTGGAGTCGAACTCTGTCAGTTAGGTAAAAAGTCTCATTTATCTGATGGTTTTTCCATCATATCTACAAAAACTAAAACTTTCAGCTCTCTAACTGTTGTAGTTTGGGCTGGACATTAGTATCCTCCTATCATTATATATCGACGACTCTTACAGAGGAGGAGTATATAACATACTAGTAGTTGGTGCTTGCATTCTGCAAGCATATCATCTCACCTTGAAAAGGCATTCATTTCTCAGACAGATATTTCATCATTACACATATTTTTTTATTTCTAAAGATTTCACCTCTGCAGCGATTTTCGTTTTTCCCACATGTTAAAATAATAGTTTAAAACTCCCCAAATGTTGCAATTTTAAAAATATTACACTTTCTCCATTATGGGGTACTAATGTTACACATTTCAGCCAAATTTTAAAGTTGTAACACTTCTAGAATTAAAATAATATTTTTCTAATTGTTTAAATTTAAATAATTTTTAACGGCCGCCGCAATTCATTAATGGTAAAATTGAAATGTTAATTTGTGCAAATTTACTACTCTGTAAATAATTTGAAAATTTCAGCTTCCTAGCTCATCCCGTAGTACCTAAATAATTATTAAACTTTAATGTTCAAATGGGGCTAAAATAACCCCTAAAAATTAACAATTTTAAAATTTTCGATTTTCATAGTTCGTTATGAGATAAGTTCTATACTTCTGCAAAATTTCAGCTTTCTAAACTTCATAGATTGGTCTACACACTGGATTGCGTTTTCCCATGCTAACTTATGGGAGATATTCCGGGGTCTCGGGAGTCGAACCCAAGACACTGTAAGCAAAAGTGACAATAATTCCTAATGGATATTGCGGCCATCTAGCAACACTGAAAACTTCATTTTCCTGGCTTACCGGCAACTGCCCATAATTAATTTACAGAAATGGCGCAATGCTTTTCTTATGGGAAAAACTCAACTTTCGGAATTTCTGGAGTCGAACTCATGTCACTTAGGTAAAAAGTCTCATTTTATCTGATGGTTTTTCCATCTTATCTACAAAAACTAAAACTTTCAGCTCTCTAACTGTTGTAGTTTGGGCTGGACATTAGTATCCTCCTATCATTATATATCGACGACTCTTACAGAGGAGGATATAACATACTAGTAGTTGGTGCTTGCCTACTGCAAGCATTTCATCTCACATTAAAAGAACATTCATTTTTCAGACAGAAATTTCAACATTACAAATAGTCTTTTCATTCTAAAGATTTCATTTCTGCAGCGATTTTCGTTTTTCCCACATGTAAGAATAATAGTTTAAACAATCTCCAAATGTTGCAATTTTAAAAATTTTACACTTTCTTCATTATAAGATTCTAATGCTACACATTTTAGCCAAATTTTAAAGTTGAAGCACTTCTAGAAGTAAAATAATATTTTTCTAATTGTTTAAAATTTAAACATTTTTAACGGTTGCCGCAATATTTATATGGAGAGATTGAAATCTTTATTTGTGCAAATGCACTGTTCTGTAAATAATTTGAAAATTGCAGCTTCCCAGCTCATCCCGTAGTACATAAAAAATTATTAAAATTTAATGTTCGAATGGGGTTAAAACAACCCCTAAAATTTACAATTCTAAAATTTTTGACTTTTATAATTGGGTATGACAAATTTTCTATAAGCCTGCAAAATTTCAGCTTCCTTAACCTATTAGATTGGTCTACACCCTGGAAAAACCTTTTCCCATGCTAACTTATGGGAGATATTCCGGGGTCTCGGGCGTCGAACCCAAGACACTGTAAGCAAAAGTGACAATAATTCCTAATAGATATTGCGGCCATCTAGCAACACTGAAAATTTCATCTTTCTAGCTTACCGGAAAGTGCCCATAATTAATTTACAAAAATGGCGCAATGCTTTTCTTATGGGAAAAAACGCAACTTTCGGAATTTCTGGAGTCGAACTCTGTCAGTTAGGTAAAAAGTCTCATTTATCTGATGGTTTTTCCATCATATCTACAAAAACTAAAACTTTCAGCTCTCTAACTGTTGTAGTTTGGGCTGGACATTAGTATCCTCCTATCATTATATATCGACGACTCTTACAGAGGAGGAGTATATAACATACTAGTAGTTGGTGCTTGCATTCTGCAAGCATATCATCTCACCTTGAAAAGGCATTCATTTCTCAGACAGATATTTCATCATTACACATATTTTTTTATTTCTAAAGATTTCACCTCCGCAGCGATTTTCGTTTTTCCCACATGTTAAAATAATAGTTTAAAACTCCCCAAATGTTGCAATTTTAAAAATATTACACTTTCTCCATTATGGGGTACTAATGTTACACATTTCAGCCAAATTTTAAAGTTGTAACACTTCTAGAATTAAAATAATATTTTTCTAATTGTTTAAATTTAAATAATTTTTAACGGCCGCCGCAATTCATTAATGGTAAAATTGAAATGTTAATTTGTGCAAATTTACTACTCTGTAAATAATTTGAAAATTTCAGCTTCCTAGCTCATCCCGTAGTACCTAAATAATTATTAAACTTTAATGTTCAAATGGGGCTAAAATAACCCCTAAAAATTAACAATTTTAAAATTTTCGATTTTCATAGTTCGTTATGAGATAAGTTCTATACTTCTGCAAAATTTCAGCTTTCTAAACTTCATAGATTGGTCTACACACTGGATTGCGTTTTCCCATGCTAACTTATGGGAGATATTCCGGGGTCTCGGGAGTCGAACCCAAGACACTGTAAGCAAAAGTGACAATAATTCCTAATGGATATTGCGGCCATCTAGCAACACTGAAAACTTCATTTTCCTGGCTTACCGGCAAGTGCCCATAATTAATTTACAAAAATGGCGCAATGCTTTTCTTATGGGAAAAACTCAACTTTCGGAATTTCTGGAGTCGAACTCATGTCACTTAGGTAAAAAGTCTCATTTTATCTGATGGTTTTTCCATCTTATCTACAAAAACTAAAACTTTCAGCTCTCTAGCTGTTGTAGTTTGGGCTGGACATTAGTATCCTCCTATCATTATATATCGACGACTCTTACAGAGGAGGATATAACATACTAGTAGTTGGTGCTTGCCTACTGCAAGCATTTCATCTCACATTAAAAGAACATTCATTTTTCAGACAGAAATTTCAACATTACAAATAGTCTTTTCATTCTAAAGATTTCATTTCTGCAGCGATTTTCGTTTTTCCCACATGTAAGAATAATAGTTTAAACAATCTCCAAATGTTGCAATTTTAAAAATTTTACACTTTCTTCATTATAAGATTCTAATGCTACACATTTTAGCCAAATTTTAAAGTTGAAGCACTTCTAGAAGTAAAATAATATTTTTCTAATTGTTTAAAATTTAAACATTTTTAACGGTTGCCGCAATATTTATATGGAGAGATTGAAATCTTTATTTGTGCAAATGCACTGTTCTGTAAATAATTTGAAAATTGCAGCTTCCCAGCTCATCCCGTAGTACATAAAAAATTATTAAAATTTAATGTTCGAATGGGGTTAAAACAACCCCTAAAATTTACAATTCTAAAATTTTTGACTTTTATAATTGGGTATGACAAATTTTCTATAAGCCTGCAAAATTTCAGCTTCCTTAACCTATTAGATTGGTCTACACCCTGGAAAAACCTTTTCCCATGCTAACTTATGGGAGATATTCCGGGGTCTCGGGCGTCGAACCCAAGACACTGTAAGCAAAAGTGACAATAATTCCTAATAGATATTGCGGCCATCTAGCAACACTGAAAATTTCATCTTTCTAGCTTACCGGAAAGTGCCCATAATTAATTTACAAAAATGGCGCAATGCTTTTCTTATGGGAAAAAACGCAACTTTCGGAATTTCTGGAGTCGAACTCTGTCAGTTAGGTAAAAAGTCTCATTTATCTGATGGTTTTTCCATCATATCTACAAAAACTAAAACTTTCAGCTCTCTAACTGTTGTAGTTTGGGCTGGACATTAGTATCCTCCTATCATTATATATCGACGACTCTTACAGAGGAGGAGTATATAACATACTAGTAGTTGGTGCTTGCATTCTGCAAGCATATCATCTCACCTTGAAAAGGCATTCATTTCTCAGACAGATATTTCATCATTACACATATTTTTTTATTTCTAAAGATTTCACCTCCGCAGCGATTTTCGTTTTTCCCACATGTTAAAATAATAGTTTAAAACTCCCCAAATGTTGCAATTTTAAAAATATTACACTTTCTCCATTATGGGGTACTAATGTTACACATTTCAGCCAAATTTTAAAGTTGTAACACTTCTAGAATTAAAATAATATTTTTCTAATTGTTTAAATTTAAATAATTTTTAACGGCCGCCGCAATTCATTAATGGTAAAATTGAAATGTTAATTTGTGCAAATTTACTACTCTGTAAATAATTTGAAAATTTCAGCTTCCTAGCTCATCCCGTAGTACCTAAATAATTATTAAACTTTAATGTTCAAATGGGGCTAAAATAACCCCTAAAAATTAACAATTTTAAAATTTTCGATTTTCATAGTTCGTTATGAGATAAGTTCTATACTTCTGCAAAATTTCAGCTTTCTAAACTTCATAGATTGGTCTACACACTGGATTGCGTTTTCCCATGCTAACTTATGGGAGATATTCCGGGGTCTCGGGAGTCGAACCCAAGACACTGTAAGCAAAAGTGACAATAATTCCTAATGGATATTGCGGCCATCTAGCAACACTGAAAACTTCATTTTCCTGGCTTACCGGCAAGTGCCCATAATTAATTTACAGAAATGGCGCAATGCTTTTCTTATGGGAAAAACTCAACTTTCGGAATTTCTGGAGTCGAACTCATGTCACTTAGGTAAAAAGTCTCATTTTATCTGATGGTTTTTCCATCTTATCTACAAAAACTAAAACTTTCAGCTCTCTAACTGTTGTAGTTTGGGCTGGACATTAGTATCCTCCTATCATTATATATCGACGACTCTTACAGAGGAGGATATAACATACTAGTAGTTGGTGCTTGCCTACTGCAAGCATTTCATCTCACATTAAAAGAACATTCATTTTTCAGACAGAAATTTCAACATTACAAATAGTCTTTTCATTCTAAAGATTTCATTTCTGCAGCGATTTTCGTTTTTCCCACATGTAAGAATAATAGTTTAAACAATCTCCAAATGTTGCAATTTTAAAAATTTTACACTTTCTTCATTATAAGATTCTAATGCTACACATTTTAGCCAAATTTTAAAGTTGAAGCACTTCTAGAAGTAAAATAATATTTTTCTAATTGTTTAAAATTTAAACATTTTTAACGGTTGCCGCAATATTTATATGGAGAGATTGAAATCTTTATTTGTGCAAATGCACTGTTCTGTAAATAATTTGAAAATTGCAGCTTCCCAGCTCATCCCGTAGTACATAAAAAATTATTAAAATTTAATGTTCGAATGGGGTTAAAACAACCCCTAAAATTTACAATTCTAAAATTTTTGACTTTTATAATTGGGTATGACAAATTTTCTATAAGCCTGCAAAATTTCAGCTTCCTTAACCTATTAGATTGGTCTACACCCTGGAAAAACCTTTTCCCATGCTAACTTATGGGAGATATTCCGGGGTCTCGGGCGTCGAACCCAAGACACTGTAAGCAAAAGTGACAATAATTCCTAATAGATATTGCGGCCATCTAGCAACACTGAAAATTTCATCTTTCTAGCTTACCGGAAAGTGCCCATAATTAATTTACAAAAATGGCGCAATGCTTTTCTTATGGGAAAAAACGCAACTTTCGGAATTTCTGGAGTCGAACTCTGTCAGTTAGGTAAAAAGTCTCATTTATCTGATGGTTTTTCCATCATATCTACAAAAACTAAAACTTTCAGCTCTCTAACTGTTGTAGTTTGGGCTGGACATTAGTATCCTCCTATCATTATATATCGACGACTCTTACAGAGGAGGAGTATATAACATACTAGTAGTTGGTGCTTGCATTCTGCAAGCATATCATCTCACCTTGAAAAGGCATTCATTTCTCAGACAGATATTTCATCATTACACATATTTTTTTATTTCTAAAGATTTCACCTCCGCAGCGATTTTCGTTTTTCCCACATGTTAAAATAATAGTTTAAAACTCCCCAAATGTTGCAATTTTAAAAATATTACACTTTCTCCATTATGGGGTACTAATGTTACACATTTCAGCCAAATTTTAAAGTTGTAACACTTCTAGAATTAAAATAATATTTTTCTAATTGTTTAAATTTAAATAATTTTTAACGGCCGCCGCAATTCATTAATGGTAAAATTGAAATGTTAATTTGTGCAAATTTACTACTCTGTAAATAATTTGAAAATTTCAGCTTCCTAGCTCATCCCGTAGTACCTAAATAATTATTAAACTTTAATGTTCAAATGGGGCTAAAATAACCCCTAAAAATTAACAATTTTAAAATTTTCGATTTTCATAGTTCGTTATGAGATAAGTTCTATACTTCTGCAAAATTTCAGCTTTCTAAACTTCATAGATTGGTCTACACACTGGATTGCGTTTTCCCATGCTAACTTATGGGAGATATTCCGGGGTCTCGGGAGTCGAACCCAAGACACTGTAAGCAAAAGTGACAATAATTCCTAATGGATATTGCGGCCATCTAGCAACACTGAAAACTTCATTTTCCTGGCTTACCGGCAACTGCCCATAATTAATTTACAGAAATGGCGCAATGCTTTTCTTATGGGAAAAACTCAACTTTCGGAATTTCTGGAGTCGAACTCATGTCACTTAGGTAAAAAGTCTCATTTTATCTGATGGTTTTTCCATCTTATCTACAAAAACTAAAACTTTCAGCTCTCTAACTGTTGTAGTTTGGGCTGGACATTAGTATCCTCCTATCATTATATATCGACGACTCTTACAGAGGAGGATATAACATACTAGTAGTTGGTGCTTGCCTACTGCAAGCATTTCATCTCACATTAAAAGAACATTCATTTTTCAGACAGAAATTTCAACATTACAAATAGTCTTTTCATTCTAAAGATTTCATTTCTGCAGCGATTTTCGTTTTTCCCACATGTAAGAATAATAGTTTAAACAATCTCCAAATGTTGCAATTTTAAAAATTTTACACTTTCTTCATTATAAGATTCTAATGCTACACATTTTAGCCAAATTTTAAAGTTGAAGCACTTCTAGAAGTAAAATAATATTTTTCTAATTGTTTAAAATTTAAACATTTTTAACGGTTGCCGCAATATTTATATGGAGAGATTGAAATCTTTATTTGTGCAAATGCACTGTTCTGTAAATAATTTGAAAATTGCAGCTTCCCAGCTCATCCCGTAGTACATAAAAAATTATTAAAATTTAATGTTCGAATGGGGTTAAAACAACCCCTAAAATTTACAATTCTAAAATTTTTGACTTTTATAATTGGGTATGACAAATTTTCTATAAGCCTGCAAAATTTCAGCTTCCTTAACCTATTAGATTGGTCTACACCCTGGAAAAACCTTTTCCCATGCTAACTTATGGGAGATATTCCGGGGTCTCGGGCGTCGAACCCAAGACACTGTAAGCAAAAGTGACAATAATTCCTAATAGATATTGCGGCCATCTAGCAACACTGAAAATTTCATCTTTCTAGCTTACCGGAAAGTGCCCATAATTAATTTACAAAAATGGCGCAATGCTTTTCTTATGGGAAAAAACGCAACTTTCGGAATTTCTGGAGTCGAACTCTGTCAGTTAGGTAAAAAGTCTCATTTATCTGATGGTTTTTCCATCATATCTACAAAAACTAAAACTTTCAGCTCTCTAACTGTTGTAGTTTGGGCTGGACATTAGTATCCTCCTATCATTATATATCGACGACTCTTACAGAGGAGGAGTATATAACATACTAGTAGTTGGTGCTTGCATTCTGCAAGCATATCATCTCACCTTGAAAAGGCATTCATTTCTCAGACAGATATTTCATCATTACACATATTTTTTTATTTCTAAAGATTTCACCTCCGCAGCGATTTTCGTTTTTCCCACATGTTAAAATAATAGTTTAAAACTCCCCAAATGTTGCAATTTTAAAAATATTACACTTTCTCCATTATGGGGTACTAATGTTACACATTTCAGCCAAATTTTAAAGTTGTAACACTTCTAGAATTAAAATAATATTTTTCTAATTGTTTAAATTTAAATAATTTTTAACGGCCGCCGCAATTCATTAATGGTAAAATTGAAATGTTAATTTGTGCAAATTTACTACTCTGTAAATAATTTGAAAATTTCAGCTTCCTAGCTCATCCCGTAGTACCTAAATAATTATTAAACTTTAATGTTCAAATGGGGCTAAAATAACCCCTAAAAATTAACAATTTTAAAATTTTCGATTTTCATAGTTCGTTATGAGATAAGTTCTATACTTCTGCAAAATTTCAGCTTTCTAAACTTCATAGATTGGTCTACACACTGGATTGCGTTTTCCCATGCTAACTTATGGGAGATATTCCGGGGTCTCGGGAGTCGAACCCAAGACACTGTAAGCAAAAGTGACAATAATTCCTAATGGATATTGCGGCCATCTAGCAACACTGAAAACTTCATTTTCCTGGCTTACCGGCAAGTGCCCATAATTAATTTACAAAAATGGCGCAATGCTTTTCTTATGGGAAAAACTCAACTTTCGGAATTTCTGGAGTCGAACTCATGTCACTTAGGTAAAAAGTCTCATTTTATCTGATGGTTTTTCCATCTTATCTACAAAAACTAAAACTTTCAGCTCTCTAGCTGTTGTAGTTTGGGCTGGACATTAGTATCCTCCTATCATTATATATCGACGACTCTTACAGAGGAGGATATAACATACTAGTAGTTGGTGCTTGCCTACTGCAAGCATTTCATCTCACATTAAAAGAACATTCATTTTTCAGACAGAAATTTCAACATTACAAATAGTCTTTTCATTCTAAAGATTTCATTTCTGCAGCGATTTTCGTTTTTCCCACATGTAAGAATAATAGTTTAAACAATCTCCAAATGTTGCAATTTTAAAAATTTTACACTTTCTTCATTATAAGATTCTAATGCTACACATTTTAGCCAAATTTTAAAGTTGAAGCACTTCTAGAAGTAAAATAATATTTTTCTAATTGTTTAAAATTTAAACATTTTTAACGGTTGCCGCAATATTTATATGGAGAGATTGAAATCTTTATTTGTGCAAATGCACTGTTCTGTAAATAATTTGAAAATTGCAGCTTCCCAGCTCATCCCGTAGTACATAAAAAATTATTAAAATTTAATGTTCGAATGGGGTTAAAACAACCCCTAAAATTTACAATTCTAAAATTTTTGACTTTTATAATTGGGTATGACAAATTTTCTATAAGCCTGCAAAATTTCAGCTTCCTTAACCTATTAGATTGGTCTACACCCTGGAAAAACCTTTTCCCATGCTAACTTATGGGAGATATTCCGGGGTCTCGGGCGTCGAACCCAAGACACTGTAAGCAAAAGTGACAATAATTCCTAATAGATATTGCGGCCATCTAGCAACACTGAAAATTTCATCTTTCTAGCTTACCGGAAAGTGCCCATAATTAATTTACAAAAATGGCGCAATGCTTTTCTTATGGGAAAAAACGCAACTTTCGGAATTTCTGGAGTCGAACTCTGTCAGTTAGGTAAAAAGTCTCATTTATCTGATGGTTTTTCCATCATATCTACAAAAACTAAAACTTTCAGCTCTCTAACTGTTGTAGTTTGGGCTGGACATTAGTATCCTCCTATCATTATATATCGACGACTCTTACAGAGGAGGAGTATATAACATACTAGTAGTTGGTGCTTGCATTCTGCAAGCATATCATCTCACCTTGAAAAGGCATTCATTTCTCAGACAGATATTTCATCATTACACATATTTTTTTATTTCTAAAGATTTCACCTCCGCAGCGATTTTCGTTTTTCCCACATGTTAAAATAATAGTTTAAAACTCCCCAAATGTTGCAATTTTAAAAATATTACACTTTCTCCATTATGGGGTACTAATGTTACACATTTCAGCCAAATTTTAAAGTTGTAACACTTCTAGAATTAAAATAATATTTTTCTAATTGTTTAAATTTAAATAATTTTTAACGGCCGCCGCAATTCATTAATGGTAAAATTGAAATGTTAATTTGTGCAAATTTACTACTCTGTAAATAATTTGAAAATTTCAGCTTCCTAGCTCATCCCGTAGTACCTAAATAATTATTAAACTTTAATGTTCAAATGGGGCTAAAATAACCCCTAAAAATTAACAATTTTAAAATTTTCGATTTTCATAGTTCGTTATGAGATAAGTTCTATACTTCTGCAAAATTTCAGCTTTCTAAACTTCATAGATTGGTCTACACACTGGATTGCGTTTTCCCATGCTAACTTATGGGAGATATTCCGGGGTCTCGGGAGTCGAACCCAAGACACTGTAAGCAAAAGTGACAATAATTCCTAATGGATATTGCGGCCATCTAGCAACACTGAAAACTTCATTTTCCTGGCTTACCGGCAAGTGCCCATAATTAATTTACAAAAATGGCGCAATGCTTTTCTTATGGGAAAAACTCAACTTTCGGAATTTCTGGAGTCGAACTCATGTCACTTAGGTAAAAAGTCTCATTTTATCTGATGGTTTTTCCATCTTATCTACAAAAACTAAAACTTTCAGCTCTCTAGCTGTTGTAGTTTGGGCTGGACATTAGTATCCTCCTATCATTATATATCGACGACTCTTACAGAGGAGGATATAACATACTAGTAGTTGGTGCTTGCCTACTGCAAGCATTTCATCTCACATTAAAAGAACATTCATTTTTCAGACAGAAATTTCAACATTACAAATAGTCTTTTCATTCTAAAGATTTCATTTCTGCAGCGATTTTCGTTTTTCCCACATGTAAGAATAATAGTTTAAACAATCTCCAAATGTTGCAATTTTAAAAATTTTACACTTTCTTCGTTATAAGATTCTAATGCTACACATTTTAGCCAAATTTTAAAGTTGAAGCACTTCTAGAAGTAAAATAATATTTTTCTAATTGTTTAAAATTTAAACATTTTTAACGGTTGCCGCAATATTTATATGGAGAGATTGAAATCTTTATTTGTGCAAATGCACTGTTCTGTAAATAATTTGAAAATTGCAGCTTCCCAGCTCATCCCGTAGTACATAAAAAATTATTAAAATTTAATGTTCGAATGGGGTTAAAACAACCCCTAAAATTTACAATTCTAAAATTTTTGACTTTTATAATTGGGTATGACAAATTTTCTATAAGCCTGCAAAATTTCAGCTTCCTTAACCTATTAGATTGGTCTACACCCTGGAAAAACCTTTTCCCATGCTAACTTATGGGAGATATTCCGGGGTCTCGGGCGTCGAACCCAAGACACTGTAAGCAAAAGTGACAATAATTCCTAATAGATATTGCGGCCATCTAGCAACACTGAAAATTTCATCTTTCTAGCTTACCGGAAAGTGCCCATAATTAATTTACAAAAATGGCGCAATGCTTTTCTTATGGGAAAAAACGCAACTTTCGGAATTTCTGGAGTCGAACTCTGTCAGTTAGGTAAAAAGTCTCATTTATCTGATGGTTTTTCCATCATATCTACAAAAACTAAAACTTTCAGCTCTCTAACTGTTGTAGTTTGGGCTGGACATTAGTATCCTCCTATCATTATATATCGACGACTCTTACAGAGGAGGAGTATATAACATACTAGTAGTTGGTGCTTGCATTCTGCAAGCATATCATCTCACCTTGAAAAGGCATTCATTTCTCAGACAGATATTTCATCATTACACATATTTTTTTATTTCTAAAGATTTCACCTCCGCAGCGATTTTCGTTTTTCCCACATGTTAAAATAATAGTTTAAAACTCCCCAAATGTTGCAATTTTAAAAATATTACACTTTCTCCATTATGGGGTACTAATGTTACACATTTCAGCCAAATTTTAAAGTTGTAACACTTCTAGAATTAAAATAATATTTTTCTAATTGTTTAAATTTAAATAATTTTTAACGGCCGCCGCAATTCATTAATGGTAAAATTGAAATGTTAATTTGTGCAAATTTACTACTCTGTAAATAATTTGAAAATTTCAGCTTCCTAGCTCATCCCGTAGTACCTAAATAATTATTAAACTTTAATGTTCAAATGGGGCTAAAATAACCCCTAAAAATTAACAATTTTAAAATTTTCGATTTTCATAGTTCGTTATGAGATAAGTTCTATACTTCTGCAAAATTTCAGCTTTCTAAACTTCATAGATTGGTCTACACACTGGATTGCGTTTTCCCATGCTAACTTATGGGAGATATTCCGGGGTCTCGGGAGTCGAACCCAAGACACTGTAAGCAAAAGTGACAATAATTCCTAATGGATATTGCGGCCATCTAGCAACACTGAAAACTTCATTTTCCTGGCTTACCGGCAAGTGCCCATAATTAATTTACAAAAATGGCGCAATGCTTTTCTTATGGGAAAAACTCAACTTTCGGAATTTCTGGAGTCGAACTCATGTCACTTAGGTAAAAAGTCTCATTTTATCTGATGGTTTTTCCATCTTATCTACAAAAACTAAAACTTTCAGCTCTCTAGCTGTTGTAGTTTGGGCTGGACATTAGTATCCTCCTATCATTATATATCGACGACTCTTACAGAGGAGGATATAACATACTAGTAGTTGGTGCTTGCCTACTGCAAGCATTTCATCTCACATTAAAAGAACATTCATTTTTCAGACAGAAATTTCAACATTACAAATAGTCTTTTCATTCTAAAGATTTCATTTCTGCAGCGATTTTCGTTTTTCCCACATGTAAGAATAATAGTTTAAACAATCTCCAAATGTTGCAATTTTAAAAATTTTACACTTTCTTCATTATAAGATTCTAATGCTACACATTTTAGCCAAATTTTAAAGTTGAAGCACTTCTAGAAGTAAAATAATATTTTTCTAATTGTTATAATTTAAACATTTTTAACGGTTGCCGCAATATTTATATGGAGAGATTGAAATCTTTATTTGTGCAAATGCACTGTTCTGTAAATAATTTGAAAATTGCAGCTTCCCAGCTCATCCCGTAGTACATAAAAAATTATTAAAATTTAATGTTCGAATGGGGTTAAAACAACCCCTAAAATTTACAATTCTAAAATTTTTGACTTTTATAATTGGGTATGACAAATTTTCTATAAGCCTGCAAAATTTCAGCTTCCTTAACCTATTAGATTGGTCTACACCCTGGAAAAACCTTTTCCCATGCTAACTTATGGGAGATATTCCGGGGTCTCGGGCGTCGAACCCAAGACACTGTAAGCAAAAGTGACAATAATTCCTAATAGATTTTGCGGCCATCTAGCAACACTGAAAATTTCATCTTTTTAGCTTACCGGAAAGTGCCCATAATTAATTTACAAAAATGGCGCAATGCTTTTCTTATGGGAAAAAACGCAACTTTCGGAATTTCTGGAGTCGAACTCTGTCAGTTAGGTAAAAAGTCTCATTTATCTGATGGTTTTTCCATCATATCTACAAAAACTAAAACTTTCAGCTCTCTAACTGTTGTAGTTTGGGCTGGACATTAGTATCCTCCTATCATTATATATCGACGACTCTTACAGAGGAGGAGTATATAACATACTAGTAGTTGGTGCTTGCATTCTGCAAGCATATCATCTCACCTTGAAAAGGCATTCATTTCTCAGACAGATATTTCATCATTACACATATTTTTTTATTTCTAAAGATTTCACCTCCGCAGCGATTTTCGTTTTTCCCACATGTTAAAATAATAGTTTAAAACTCCCCAAATGTTGCAATTTTAAAAATATTACACTTTCTCCATTATGGGGTACTAATGTTACACATTTCAGCCAAATTTTAAAGTTGTAACACTTCTAGAATTAAAATAATATTTTTCTAATTGTTTAAATTTAAATAATTTTTAACGGCCGCCGCAATTCATTAATGGTAAAATTGAAATGTTAATTTGTGCAAATTTACTACTCTGTAAATAATTTGAAAATTTCAGCTTCCTAGCTCATCCCGTAGTACCTAAATAATTATTAAACTTTAATGTTCAAATGGGGCTAAAATAACCCCTAAAAATTAACAATTTTAAAATTTTCGATTTTCATAGTTCGTTATGAGATAAGTTCTATACTTCTGCAAAATTTCAGCTTTCTAAACTTCATAGATTGGTCTACACACTGGATTGCGTTTTCCCATGCTAACTTATGGGAGATATTCCGGGGTCTCGGGAGTCGAACCCAAGACACTGTAAGCAAAAGTGACAATAATTCCTAATGGATATTGCGGCCATCTAGCAACACTGAAAACTTCATTTTCCTGGCTTACCGGCAAGTGCCCATAATTAATTTACAAAAATGGCGCAATGCTTTTCTTATGGGAAAAACTCAACTTTCGGAATTTCTGGAGTCGAACTCATGTCACTTAGGTAAAAAGTCTCATTTTATCTGATGGTTTTTCCATCTTATCTACAAAAACTAAAACTTTCAGCTCTCTAGCTGTTGTAGTTTGGGCTGGACATTAGTATCCTCCTATCATTATATATCGACGACTCTTACAGAGGAGGATATAACATACTAGTAGTTGGTGCTTGCCTACTGCAAGCATTTCATCTCACATTAAAAGAACATTCATTTTTCAGACAGAAATTTCAACATTACAAATAGTCTTTTCATTCTAAAGATTTCATTTCTGCAGCGATTTTCGTTTTTCCCACATGTAAGAATAATAGTTTAAACAATCTCCAAATGTTGCAATTTTAAAAATTTTACACTTTCTTCATTATAAGATTCTAATGCTACACATTTTAGCCAAATTTTAAAGTTGAAGCACTTCTAGAAGTAAAATAATATTTTTCTAATTGTTTAAAATTTAAACATTTTTAACGGTTGCCGCAATATTTATATGGAGAGATTGAAATCTTTATTTGTGCAAATGCACTGTTCTGTAAATAATTTGAAAATTGCAGCTTCCCAGCTCATCCCGTAGTACATAAAAAATTATTAAAATTTAATGTTCGAATGGGGTTAAAACAACCCCTAAAATTTACAATTCTAAAATTTTTGACTTTTATAATTGGGTATGACAAATTTTCTATAAGCCTGCAAAATTTCAGCTTCCTTAACCTATTAGATTGGTCTACACCCTGGAAAAACCTTTTCCCATGCTAACTTATGGGAGATATTCCGGGGTCTCGGGCGTCGAACCCAAGACACTGTAAGCAAAAGTGACAATAATTCCTAATAGATTTTGCGGCCATCTAGCAACACTGAAAATTTCATCTTTTTAGCTTACCGGAAAGTGCCCATAATTAATTTACAAAAATGGCGCAATGCTTTTCTTATGGGAAAAAACGCAACTTTCGGAATTTCTGGAGTCGAACTCTGTCAGTTAGGTAAAAAGTCTCATTTATCTGATGGTTTTTCCATCATATCTACAAAAACTAAAACTTTCAGCTCTCTAACTGTTGTAGTTTGGGCTGGACATTAGTATCCTCCTATCATTATATATCGACGACTCTTACAGAGGAGGAGTATATAACATACTAGTAGTTGGTGCTTGCATTCTGCAAGCATATCATCTCACCTTGAAAAGGCATTCATTTCTCAGACAGATATTTCATCATTACACATATTTTTTTATTTCTAAAGATTTCACCTCCGCAGCGATTTTCGTTTTTCCCACATGTTAAAATAATAGTTTAAAACTCCCCAAATGTTGCAATTTTAAAAATATTACACTTTCTCCATTATGGGGTACTAATGTTACACATTTCAGCCAAATTTTAAAGTTGTAACACTTCTAGAATTAAAATAATATTTTTCTAATTGTTTAAATTTAAATAATTTTTAACGGCCGCCGCAATTCATTAATGGTAAAATTGAAATGTTAATTTGTGCAAATTTACTACTCTGTAAATAATTTGAAAATTTCAGCTTCCTAGCTCATCCCGTAGTACCTAAATAATTATTAAACTTTAATGTTCAAATGGGGCTAAAATAACCCCTAAAAATTAACAATTTTAAAATTTTCGATTTTCATAGTTCGTTATGAGATAAGTTCTATACTTCTGCAAAATTTCAGCTTTCTAAACTTCATAGATTGGTCTACACACTGGATTGCGTTTTCCCATGCTAACTTATGGGAGATATTCCGGGGTCTCGGGAGTCGAACCCAAGACACTGTAAGCAAAAGTGACAATAATTCCTAATGGATATTGCGGCCATCTAGCAACACTGAAAACTTCATTTTCCTGGCTTACCGGCAAGTGCCCATAATTAATTTACAAAAATGGCGCAATGCTTTTCTTATGGGAAAAACTCAACTTTCGGAATTTCTGGAGTCGAACTCATGTCACTTAGGTAAAAAGTCTCATTTTATCTGATGGTTTTCCATCTTATCTACAAAAACTAAAACTTTCAGCTCTCTAGCTGTTGTAGTTTGGGCTGGACATTAGTATCCTCCTA
This sequence comes from Tanypteryx hageni, assembly GCA_028673005.1. Lineage (NCBI taxonomy): Eukaryota > Metazoa > Arthropoda > Insecta > Odonata > Petaluridae > Tanypteryx > Tanypteryx hageni. The sequence goes on from CM054115.1 coordinate 199,780,555, forward strand.
TCATTATATATCGACGACTCTTACAGAGGAGGATATAACATACTAGTAGTTGGTGCTTGCCTACTGCAAGCATTTCATCTCACATTAAAAGAACATTCATTTTTCAGACAGAAATTTCAACATTACAAATAGTCTTTTCATTCTAAAGATTTCATTTCTGCAGCGATTTTCGTTTTTCCCACATGTAAGAATAATAGTTTAAACAATCTCCAAATGTTGCAATTTTAAAAATTTTACACTTTCTTCATTATAAGATTCTAATGCTACACATTTTAGCCAAATTTTAAAGTTGAAGCACTTCTAGAAGTAAAATAATATTTTTCTAATTGTTTAAAATTTAAACATTTTTAACGGTTGCCGCAATATTTATATGGAGAGATTGAAATCTTTATTTGTGCAAATGCACTGTTCTGTAAATAATTTGAAAATTGCAGCTTCCCAGCTCATCCCGTAGTACATAAAAAATTATTAAAATTTAATGTTCGAATGGGGTTAAAACAACCCCTAAAATTTACAATTCTAAAATTTTTGACTTTTATAATTGGGTATGACAAATTTTCTATAAGCCTGCAAAATTTCAGCTTCCTTAACCTATTAGATTGGTCTACACCCTGGAAAAACCTTTTCCCATGCTAACTTATGGGAGATATTCCGGGGTCTCGGGCGTCGAACCCAAGACACTGTAAGCAAAAGTGACAATAATTCCTAATAGATATTGCGGCCATCTAGCAACACTGAAAATTTCATCTTTCTAGCTTACCGGAAAGTGCCCATAATTAATTTACAAAAATGGCGCAATGCTTTTCTTATGGGAAAAAACGCAACTTTCGGAATTTCTGGAGTCGAACTCTGTCAGTTAGGTAAAAAGTCTCATTTATCTGATGGTTTTTCCATCATATCTACAAAAACTAAAACTTTCAGCTCTCTAACTGTTGTAGTTTGGGCTGGACATTAGTATCCTCCTATCATTATATATCGACGACTCTTACAGAGGAGGAGTATATAACATACTAGTAGTTGGTGCTTGCATTCTGCAAGCATATCATCTCACCTTGAAAAGGCATTCATTTCTCAGACAGATATTTCATCATTACACATATTTTTTTATTTCTAAAGATTTCACCTCCGCAGCGATTTTCGTTTTTCCCACATGTTAAAATAATAGTTTAAAACTCCCCAAATGTTGCAATTTTAAAAATATTACACTTTCTCCATTATGGGGTACTAATGTTACACATTTCAGCCAAATTTTAAAGTTGTAACACTTCTAGAATTAAAATAATATTTTTCTAATTGTTTAAATTTAAATAATTTTTAACGGCCGCCGCAATTCATTAATGGTAAAATTGAAATGTTAATTTGTGCAAATTTACTACTCTGTAAATAATTTGAAAATTTCAGCTTCCTAGCTCATCCCGTAGTACCTAAATAATTATTAAACTTTAATGTTCAAATGGGGCTAAAATAACCCCTAAAAATTAACAATTTTAAAATTTTCGATTTTCATAGTTCGTTATGAGATAAGTTCTATACTTCTGCAAAATTTCAGCTTTCTAAACTTCATAGATTGGTCTACACACTGGATTGCGTTTTCCCATGCTAACTTATGGGAGATATTCCGGGGTCTCGGGAGTCGAACCCAAGACACTGTAAGCAAAAGTGACAATAATTCCTAATGGATATTGCGGCCATCTAGCAACACTGAAAACTTCATTTTCCTGGCTTACCGGCAAGTGCCCATAATTAATTTACAAAAATGGCGCAATGCTTTTCTTATGGGAAAAACTCAACTTTCGGAATTTCTGGAGTCGAACTCATGTCACTTAGGTAAAAAGTCTCATTTTATCTGATGGTTTTTCCATCTTATCTACAAAAACTAAAACTTTCAGCTCTCTAGCTGTTGTAGTTTGGGCTGGACATTAGTATCCTCCTATCATTATATATCGACGACTCTTACAGAGGAGGATATAACATACTAGTAGTTGGTGCTTGCCTACTGCAAGCATTTCATCTCACATTAAAAGAACATTCATTTTTCAGACAGAAATTTCAACATTACAAATAGTCTTTTCATTCTAAAGATTTCATTTCTGCAGCGATTTTCGTTTTTCCCACATGTAAGAATAATAGTTTAAACAATCTCCAAATGTTGCAATTTTAAAAATTTTACACTTTCTTCATTATAAGATTCTAATGCTACACATTTTAGCCAAATTTTAAAGTTGAAGCACTTCTAGAAGTAAAATAATATTTTTCTAATTGTTTAAAATTTAAACATTTTTAACGGTTGCCGCAATATTTATATGGAGAGATTGAAATCTTTATTTGTGCAAATGCACTGTTCTGTAAATAATTTGAAAATTGCAGCTTCCCAGCTCATCCCGTAGTACATAAAAAATTATTAAAATTTAATGTTCGAATGGGGTTAAAACAACCCCTAAAATTTACAATTCTAAAATTTTTGACTTTTATAATTGGGTATGACAAATTTTCTATAAGCCTGCAAAATTTCAGCTTCCTTAACCTATTAGATTGGTCTACACCCTGGAAAAACCTTTTCCCATGCTAACTTATGGGAGATATTCCGGGGTCTCGGGCGTCGAACCCAAGACACTGTAAGCAAAAGTGACAATAATTCCTAATAGATATTGCGGCCATCTAGCAACACTGAAAATTTCATCTTTCTAGCTTACCGGAAAGTGCCCATAATTAATTTACAAAAATGGCGCAATGCTTTTCTTATGGGAAAAAACGCAACTTTCGGAATTTCTGGAGTCGAACTCTGTCAGTTAGGTAAAAAGTCTCATTTATCTGATGGTTTTTCCATCATATCTACAAAAACTAAAACTTTCAGCTCTCTAACTGTTGTAGTTTGGGCTGGACATTAGTATCCTCCTATCATTATATATCGACGACTCTTACAGAGGAGGAGTATATAACATACTAGTAGTTGGTGCTTGCATTCTGCAAGCATATCATCTCACCTTGAAAAGGCATTCATTTCTCAGACAGATATTTCATCATTACACATATTTTTTTATTTCTAAAGATTTCACCTCCGCAGCGATTTTCGTTTTTCCCACATGTTAAAATAATAGTTTAAAACTCCCCAAATGTTGCAATTTTAAAAATATTACACTTTCTCCATTATGGGGTACTAATGTTACACATTTCAGCCAAATTTTAAAGTTGTAACACTTCTAGAATTAAAATAATATTTTTCTAATTGTTTAAATTTAAATAATTTTTAACGGCCGCCGCAATTCATTAATGGTAAAATTGAAATGTTAATTTGTGCAAATTTACTACTCTGTAAATAATTTGAAAATTTCAGCTTCCTAGCTCATCCCGTAGTACCTAAATAATTATTAAACTTTAATGTTCAAATGGGGCTAAAATAACCCCTAAAAATTAACAATTTTAAAATTTTCGATTTTCATAGTTCGTTATGAGATAAGTTCTATACTTCTGCAAAATTTCAGCTTTCTAAACTTCATAGATTGGTCTACACACTGGATTGCGTTTTCCCATGCTAACTTATGGGAGATATTCCGGGGTCTCGGGAGTCGAACCCAAGACACTGTAAGCAAAAGTGACAATAATTCCTAATGGATATTGCGGCCATCTAGCAACACTGAAAACTTCATTTTCCTGGCTTACCGGCAAGTGCCCATAATTAATTTACAAAAATGGCGCAATGCTTTTCTTATGGGAAAAACTCAACTTTCGGAATTTCTGGAGTCGAACTCATGTCACTTAGGTAAAAAGTCTCATTTTATCTGATGGTTTTTCCATCTTATCTACAAAAACTAAAACTTTCAGCTCTCTAGCTGTTGTAGTTTGGGCTGGACATTAGTATCCTCCTATCATTATATATCGACGACTCTTACAGAGGAGGATATAACATACTAGTAGTTGGTGCTTGCCTACTGCAAGCATTTCATCTCACATTAAAAGAACATTCATTTTTCAGACAGAAATTTCAACATTACAAATAGTCTTTTCATTCTAAAGATTTCATTTCTGCAGCGATTTTCGTTTTTCCCACATGTAAGAATAATAGTTTAAACAATCTCCAAATGTTGCAATTTTAAAAATTTTACACTTTCTTCATTATAAGATTCTAATGCTACACATTTTAGCCAAATTTTAAAGTTGAAGCACTTCTAGAAGTAAAATAATATTTTTCTAATTGTTTAAAATTTAAACATTTTTAACGGTTGCCGCAATATTTATATGGAGAGATTGAAATCTTTATTTGTGCAAATGCACTGTTCTGTAAATAATTTGAAAATTGCAGCTTCCCAGCTCATCCCGTAGTACATAAAAAATTATTAAAATTTAATGTTCGAATGGGGTTAAAACAACCCCTAAAATTTACAATTCTAAAATTTTTGACTTTTATAATTGGGTATGACAAATTTTCTATAAGCCTGCAAAATTTCAGCTTCCTTAACCTATTAGATTGGTCTACACCCTGGAAAAACCTTTTCCCATGCTAACTTATGGGAGATATTCCGGGGTCTCGGGCGTCGAACCCAAGACACTGTAAGCAAAAGTGACAATAATTCCTAATAGATTTTGCGGCCATCTAGCAACACTGAAAATTTCATCTTTTTAGCTTACCGGAAAGTGCCCATAATTAATTTACAAAAATGGCGCAATGCTTTTCTTATGGGAAAAAACGCAACTTTCGGAATTTCTGGAGTCGAACTCTGTCAGTTAGGTAAAAAGTCTCATTTATCTGATGGTTTTTCCATCATATCTACAAAAACTAAAACTTTCAGCTCTCTAACTGTTGTAGTTTGGGCTGGACATTAGTATCCTCCTATCATTATATATCGACGACTCTTACAGAGGAGGAGTATATAACATACTAGTAGTTGGTGCTTGCATTCTGCAAGCATATCATCTCACCTTGAAAAGGCATTCATTTCTCAGACAGATATTTCATCATTACACATATTTTTTTATTTCTAAAGATTTCACCTCCGCAGCGATTTTCGTTTTTCCCACATGTTAAAATAATAGTTTAAAACTCCCCAAATGTTGCAATTTTAAAAATATTACACTTTCTCCATTATGGGGTACTAATGTTACACATTTCAGCCAAATTTTAAAGTTGTAACACTTCTAGAATTAAAATAATATTTTTCTAATTGTTTAAATTTAAATAATTTTTAACGGCCGCCGCAATTCATTAATGGTAAAATTGAAATGTTAATTTGTGCAAATTTACTACTCTGTAAATAATTTGAAAATTTCAGCTTCCTAGCTCATCCCGTAGTACCTAAATAATTATTAAACTTTAATGTTCAAATGGGGCTAAAATAACCCCTAAAAATTAACAATTTTAAAATTTTCGATTTTCATAGTTCGTTATGAGATAAGTTCTATACTTCTGCAAAATTTCAGCTTTCTAAACTTCATAGATTGGTCTACACACTGGATTGCGTTTTCCCATGCTAACTTATGGGAGATATTCCGGGGTCTCGGGAGTCGAACCCAAGACACTGTAAGCAAAAGTGACAATAATTCCTAATGGATATTGCGGCCATCTAGCAACACTGAAAACTTCATTTTCCTGGCTTACCGGCAAGTGCCCATAATTAATTTACAAAAATGGCGCAATGCTTTTCTTATGGGAAAAACTCAACTTTCGGAATTTCTGGAGTCGAACTCATGTCACTTAGGTAAAAAGTCTCATTTTATCTGATGGTTTTCCATCTTATCTACAAAAACTAAAACTTTCAGCTCTCTAGCTGTTGTAGTTTGGGCTGGACATTAGTATCCTCCTATCATTATATATCGACGACTCTTACAGAGGAGGATATAACATACTAGTAGTTGGTGCTTGCCTACTGCAAGCATTTCATCGCACATTAAAAGAACATTCATTTTTCAGACAGAAATTTCAACATTACAAATAGTCTTTTCATTCTAAAGATTTCATTTCTGCAGCGATTTTCGTTTTTCCCACATGTAAGAATAATAGTTTAAACAATCTCCAAATGTTGCAATTTTAAAAATTTTACACTTTCTTCATTATAAGATTCTAATGCTACACATTTTAGCCAAATTTTAAAGTTGAAGCACTTCTAGAAGTAAAATAATATTTTTCTAATTGTTTAAAATTTAAACATTTTTAACGGTTGCCGCAATATTTATATGGAGAGATTGAAATCTTTATTTGTGCAAATGCACTGTTCTGTAAATAATTTGAAAATTGCAGCTTCCCAGCTCATCCCGTAGTACATAAAAAATTATTAAAATTTAATGTTCGAATGGGGTTAAAACAACCCCTAAAATTTACAATTCTAAAATTTTTGACTTTTATAATTGGGTATGACAAATTTTCTATAAGCCTGCAAAATTTCAGCTTCCTTAACCTATTAGATTGGTCTACACCCTGGAAAAACCTTTTCCCATGCTAACTTATGGGAGATATTCCGGGGTCTCGGGCGTCGAACCCAAGACACTGTAAGCAAAAGTGACAATAATTCCTAATAGATTTTGCGGCCATCTAGCAACACTGAAAATTTCATCTTTCTAGCTTACCGGAAAGTGCCCATAATTAATTTACAAAAATGGCGCAATGCTTTTCTTATGGGAAAAAACGCAACTTTCGGAATTTCTGGAGTCGAACTCTGTCAGTTAGGTAAAAAGTCTCATTTATCTGATGGTTTTTCCATCATATCTACAAAAACTAAAACTTTCAGCTCTCTAACTGTTGTAGTTTGGGCTGGACATTAGTATCCTCCTATCATTATATATCGACGACTCTTACAGAGGAGGAGTATATAACATACTAGTAGTTGGTGCTTGCATTCTGCAAGCATATCATCTCACCTTGAAAAGGCATTCATTTCTCAGACAGATATTTCATCATTACACATATTTTTTTATTTCTAAAGATTTCACCTCCGCAGCGATTTTCGTTTTTCCCACATGTTAAAATAATAGTTTAAAACTCCCCAAATGTTGCAATTTTAAAAATATTACACTTTCTCCATTATGGGGTACTAATGTTACACATTTCAGCCAAATTTTAAAGTTGTAACACTTCTAGAATTAAAATAATATTTTTCTAATTGTTTAAATTTAAATAATTTTTAACGGCCGCCGCAATTCATTAATGGTAAAATTGAAATGTTAATTTGTGCAAATTTACTACTCTGTAAATAATTTGAAAATTTCAGCTTCCTAGCTCATCCCGTAGTACCTAAATAATTATTAAACTTTAATGTTCAAATGGGGCTAAAATAACCCCTAAAAATTAACAATTTTAAAATTTTCGATTTTCATAGTTCGTTATGAGATAAGTTCTATACTTCTGCAAAATTTCAGCTTTCTAAACTTCATAGATTGGTCTACACACTGGATTGCGTTTTCCCATGCTAACTTATGGGAGATATTCCGGGGTCTCGGGAGTCGAACCCAAGACACTGTAAGCAAAAGTGACAATAATTCCTAATGGATATTGCGGCCATCTAGCAACACTGAAAACTTCATTTTCCTGGCTTACCGGCAAGTGCCCATAATTAATTTACAAAAATGGCGCAATGCTTTTCTTATGGGAAAAACTCAACTTTCGGAATTTCTGGAGTCGAACTCATGTCACTTAGGTAAAAAGTCTCATTTTATCTGATGGTTTTTCCATCTTATCTACAAAAACTAAAACTTTCAGCTCTCTAGCTGTTGTAGTTTGGGCTGGACATTAGTATCCTCCTATCATTATATATCGACGACTCTTACAGAGGAGGATATAACATACTAGTAGTTGGTGCTTGCCTACTGCAAGCATTTCATCTCACATTAAAAGAACATTCATTTTTCAGACAGAAATTTCAACATTACAAATAGTCTTTTCATTCTAAAGATTTCATTTCTGCAGCGATTTTCGTTTTTCCCACATGTAAGAATAATAGTTTAAACAATCTCCAAATGTTGCAATTTTAAAAATTTTACACTTTCTTCATTATAAGATTCTAATACTACACATTTTAGCCAAATTTTAAAGTTGAAGCACTTCTAGAAGTAAAATAACATTTTTCTAATTGTTTAAAATTTAAACATTTTTAACGGTTGCCGCAATATTTATATGGAGAGATTGAAATCTTTATTTGTGCAAATGCACTGTTCTGTAAATAATTTGAAAATTGCAGCTTCCCAGCTCATCCCGTAGTACATAAAAAATTATTAAAATTTAATGTTCGAATGGGGTTAAAACAACCCCTAAAATTTACAATTCTAAAATTTTTGACTTTTATAATTGGGTATGACAAATTTTCTATAAGCCTGCAAAATTTCAGCTTCCTTAACCTATTAGATTGGTCTACACCCTGGAAAAACCTTTTCCCATGCTAACTTATGGGAGATATTCCGGGGTCTCGGGCGTCGAACCCAAGACACTGTAAGCAAAAGTGACAATAATTCCTAATAGATATTGCGGCCATCTAGCAACACTGAAAATTTCATCTTTCTAGCTTACCGGAAAGTGCCCATAATTAATTTACAAAAATGGCGCAATGCTTTTCTTATGGGAAAAAACGCAACTTTCGGAATTTCTGGAGTCGAACTCTGTCAGTTAGGTAAAAAGTCTCATTTATCTGATGGTTTTTCCATCATATCTACAAAAACTAAAACTTTCAGCTCTCTAACTGTTGTAGTTTGGGCTGGACATTAGTATCCTCCTATCATTATATATCGACGACTCTTACAGAGGAGGAGTATATAACATACTAGTAGTTGGTGCTTGCATTCTGCAAGCATATCATCTCACCTTGAAAAGGCATTCATTTCTCAGACAGATATTTCATCATTACACATATTTTTTTATTTCTAAAGATTTCACCTCCGCAGCGATTTTCGTTTTTCCCACATGTTAAAATAATAGTTTAAAACTCCCCAAATGTTGCAATTTTAAAAATATTACACTTTCTCCATTATGGGGTACTAATGTTACACATTTCAGCCAAATTTTAAAGTTGTAACACTTCTAGAATTAAAATAATATTTTTCTAATTGTTTAAATTTAAATAATTTTTAACGGCCGCCGCAATTCATTAATGGTAAAATTGAAATGTTAATTTGTGCAAATTTACTACTCTGTAAATAATTTGAAAATTTCAGCTTCCTAGCTCATCCCGTAGTACCTAAATAATTATTAAACTTTAATGTTCAAATGGGGCTAAAATAACCCCTAAAAATTAACAATTTTAAAATTTTCGATTTTCATAGTTCGTTATGAGATAAGTTCTATACTTCTGCAAAATTTCAGCTTTCTAAACTTCATAGATTGGTCTACACACTGGATTGCGTTTTCCCATGCTAACTTATGGGAGATATTCCGGGGTCTCGGGAGTCGAACCCAAGACACTGTAAGCAAAAGTGACAATAATTCCTAATGGATATTGCGGCCATCTAGCAACACTGAAAACTTCATTTTCCTGGCTTACCGGCAAGTGCCCATAATTAATTTACAAAAATGGCGCAATGCTTTTCTTATGGGAAAAACTCAACTTTCGGAATTTCTGGAGTCGAACTCATGTCACTTAGGTAAAAAGTCTCATTTTATCTGATGGTTTTTCCATCTTATCTACAAAAACTAAAACTTTCAGCTCTCTAGCTGTTGTAGTTTGGGCTGGACATTAGTATCCTCCTATCATTATATATCGACGACTCTTACAGAGGAGGATATAACATACTAGTAGTTGGTGCTTGCCTACTGCAAGCATTTCATCTCACATTAAAAGAACATTCATTTTTCAGACAGAAATTTCAACATTACAAATAGTCTTTTCATTCTAAAGATTTCATTTCTGCAGCGATTTTCGTTTTTCCCACATGTAAGAATAATAGTTTAAACAATCTCCAAATGTTGCAATTTTAAAAATTTTACACTTTCTTCATTATAAGATTCTAATGCTACACATTTTAGCCAAATTTTAAAGTTGAAGCACTTCTAGAAGTAAAATAATATTTTTCTAATTGTTTAAAATTTAAACATTTTTAACGGTTGCCGCAATATTTATATGGAGAGATTGAAATCTTTATTTGTGCAAATGCACTGTTCTGTAAATAATTTGAAAATTGCAGCTTCCCAGCTCATCCCGTAGTACATAAAAAATTATTAAAATTTAATGTTCGAATGGGGTTAAAACAACCCCTAAAATTTACAATTCTAAAATTTTTGACTTTTATAATTGGGTATGACAAATTTTCTATAAGCCTGCAAAATTTCAGCTTCCTTAACCTATTAGATTGGTCTACACCCTGGAAAAACCTTTTCCCATGCTAACTTATGGGAGATATTCCGGGGTCTCGGGCGTCGAACCCAAGACACTGTAAGCAAAAGTGACAATAATTCCTAATAGATATTGCGGCCATCTAGCAACACTGAAAATTTCATCTTTCTAGCTTACCGGAAAGTGCCCATAATTAATTTACAAAAATGGCGCAATGCTTTTCTTATGGGAAAAAACGCAACTTTCGGAATTTCTGGAGTCGAACTCTGTCAGTTAGGTAAAAAGTCTCATTTATCTGATGGTTTTTCCATCATATCTACAAAAACTAAAACTTTCAGCTCTCTAACTGTTGTAGTTTGGGCTGGACATTAGTATCCTCCTATCATTATATATCGACGACTCTTACAGAGGAGGAGTATATAACATTCTAGTAGTTGGTGCTTGCATTCTGCAAGCATATCATCTCACCTTGAAAAGGCATTCATTTCTCAGACAGATATTTCATCATTACACATATTTTTTTATTTCTAAAGATTTCACCTCCGCAGCGATTTTCGTTTTTCCCACATGTTAAAATAATAGTTTAAAACTCCCCAAATGTTGCAATTTTAAAAATATTACACTTTCTCCATTATGGGGTACTAATGTTACACATTTCAGCCAAATTTTAAAGTTGTAACACTTCTAGAATTAAAATAATATTTTTCTAATTGTTTAAATTTAAATAATTTTTAACGGCCGCCGCAATTCATTAATGGTAAAATTGAAATGTTAATTTGTGCAAATTTACTACTCTGTAAATAATTTGAAAATTTCAGCTTCCTAGCTCATCCCGTAGTACCTAAATAATTATTAAACTTTAATGTTCAAATGGGGCTAAAATAACCCCTAAAAATTAACAATTTTAAAATTTTCGATTTTCATAGTTCGTTATGAGATAAGTTCTATACTTCTGCAAAATTTCAGCTTTCTAAACTTCATAGATTGGTCTACACACTGGATTGCGTTTTCCCATGCTAACTTATGGGAGATATTCCGGGGTCTCGGGAGTCGAACCCAAGACACTGTAAGCAAAAGTGACAATAATTCCTAATGGATATTGCGGCCATCTAGCAACACTGAAAACTTCATTTTCCTGGCTTACCGGCAAGTGCCCATAATTAATTTACAAAAATGGCGCAATGCTTTTCTTATGGGAAAAACTCAACTTTCGGAATTTCTGGAGTCGAACTCATGTCACTTAGGTAAAAAGTCTCATTTTATCTGATGGTTTTCCATCTTATCTACAAAAACTAAAACTTTCAGCTCTCTAGCTGTTGTAGTTTGGGCTGGACATTAGTATCCTCCTATCATTATATATCGACGACTCTTACAGAGGAGGATATAACATACTAGTAGTTGGTGCTTGCCTACTGCAAGCATTTCATCTCACATTAAAAGAACATTCATTTTTCAGACAGAAATTTCAACATTACAAATAGTCTTTTCATTCTAAAGATTTCATTTCTGCAGCGATTTTCGTTTTTCCCACATGTAAGAATAATAGTTTAAACAATCTCCAAATGTTGCAATTTTAAAAATTTTACACTTTCTTCATTATAAGATTCTAATGCTACACATTTTAGCCAAATTTTAAAGTTGAAGCACTTCTAGAAGTAAAATAATATTTTTCTAATTGTTTAAAATTTAAACATTTTTAACGGTTGCCGCAATATTTATATGGAGAGATTGAAATCTTTATTTGTGCAAATGCACTGTTCTGTAAATAATTTGAAAATTGCAGCTTCCCAGCTCATCCCGTAGTACATAAAAAATTATTAAAATTTAATGTTCGAATGGGGTTAAAACAACCCCTAAAATTTACAATTCTAAAATTTTTGACTTTTATAATTGGGTATGACAAATTTTCTATAAGCCTGCAAAATTTCAGCTTCCTTAACCTATTAGATTGGTCTACACCCTGGAAAAACCTTTTCCCATGCTAACTTATGGGAGATATTCCGGGGTCTCGGGCGTCGAACCCAAGACACTGTAAGCAAAAGTGACAATAATTCCTAATAGATTTTGCGGCCATCTAGCAACACTGAAAATTTCATCTTTTTAGCTTACCGGAAAGTGCCCATAATTAATTTACAAAAATGGCGCAATGCTTTTCTTATGGGAAAAAACGCAACTTTCGGAATTTCTGGAGTCGAACTCTGTCAGTTAGGTAAAAAGTCTCATTTATCTGATGGTTTTTCCATCATATCTACAAAAACTAAAACTTTCAGCTCTCTAACTGTTGTAGTTTGGGCTGGACATTAGTATCCTCCTATCATTATATATCGACGACTCTTACAGAGGAGGAGTATATAACATACTAGTAGTTGGTGCTTGCATTCTGCAAGCATATCATCTCACCTTGAAAAGGCATTCATTTCTCAGACAGATATTTCATCATTACACATATTTTTTTATTTCTAAAGATTTCACCTCCGCAGCGATTTTCGTTTTTCCCACATGTTAAAATAATAGTTTAAAACTCCCCAAATGTTGCAATTTTAAAAATATTACACTTTCTCCATTATGGGGTACTAATGTTACACATTTCAGCCAAATTTTAAAGTTGTAACACTTCTAGAATTAAAATAATATTTTTCTAATTGTTTAAATTTAAATAATTTTTAACGGCCGCCGCAATTCATTAATGGTAAAATTGAAATGTTAATTTGTGCAAATTTACTACTCTGTAAATAATTTGAAAATTTCAGCTTCCTAGCTCATCCCGTAGTACCTAAATAATTATTAAACTTTAATGTTCAAATGGGGCTAAAATAACCCCTAAAAATTAACAATTTTAAAATTTTCGATTTTCATAGTTCGTTATGAGATAAGTTCTATACTTCTGCAAAATTTCAGCTTTCTAAACTTCATAGATTGGTCTACACACTGGATTGCGTTTTCCCATGCTAACTTATGGGAGATATTCCGGGGTCTCGGGAGTCGAACCCAAGACACTGTAAGCAAAAGTGACAATAATTCCTAATGGATATTGCGGCCATCTAGCAACACTGAAAACTTCATTTTCCTGGCTTACCGGCAAGTGCCCATAATTAATTTACAAAAATGGCGCAATGCTTTTCTTATGGGAAAAACTCAACTTTCGGAATTTCTGGAGTCGAACTCATGTCACTTAGGTAAAAAGTCTCATTTTATCTGATGGTTTTCCATCTTATCTACAAAAACTAAAACTTTCAGCTCTCTAGCTGTTGTAGTTTGGGCTGGACATTAGTATCCTCCTATCATTATATATCGACGACTCTTACAGAGGAGGATATAACATACTAGTAGTTGGTGCTTGCCTACTGCAAGCATTTCATCTCACATTAAAAGAACATTCATTTTTCAGACAGAAATTTCAACATTACAAATAGTCTTTTCATTCTAAAGATTTCATTTCTGCAACGATTTTCGTTTTTCCCACATGTAAGAATAATAGTTTAAACAATCTCCAAATGTTGCAATTTTAAAAATTTTACACTTTCTTCATTATAAGATTCTAATGCTACACATTTTAGCCAAATTTTAAAGTTGAAGCACTTCTAGAAGTAAAATAATATTTTTCTAATTGTTTAAAATTTAAACATTTTTAACGGTTGCCGCAATATTTATATGGAGAGATTGAAATCTTTATTTGTGCAAATGCACTGTTCTGTAAATAATTTGAAAATTGCAGCTTCCCAGCTCATCCCGTAGTACATAAAAAATTATTAAAATTTAATGTTCGAATGGGGTTCAAACAACCCCTAAAATTTACAATTCTAAAATTTTTGACTTTTATAATTGGGTATGACAAATTTTCTATAAGCCTGCAAAATTTCAGCTTCCTTAACCTATTAGATTGGTCTACACCCTGGAAAAACCTTTTCCCATGCTAACTTATGGGAGATATTCCGGGGTCTCGGGCGTCGAACCCAAGACACTGTAAGCAAAAGTGACAATAATTCCTAATAGATATTGCGGCCATCTAGCAACACTGAAAATTTCATCTTTCTAGCTTACCGGAAAGTGCCCATAATTAATTTACAAAAATGGCGCAATGCTTTTCTTATGGGAAAAAACGCAACTTTCGGAATTTCTGGAGTCGAACTCTGTCAGTTAGGTAAAAAGTCTCATTTATCTGATGGTTTTTCCATCATATCTACAAAAACTAAAACTTTCAGCTCTCTAACTGTTGTAGTTTGGGCTGGACATTAGTATCCTCCTATCATTATATATCGACGACTCTTACAGAGGAGGAGTATATAACATACTAGTAGTTGGTGCTTGCATTCTGCAAGCATATCATCTCACCTTGAAAAGGCATTCATTTCTCAGACAGATATTTCATCATTACACATATTTTTTTATTTCTAAAGATTTCACCTCCGCAGCGATTTTCGTTTTTCCCACATGTTAAAATAATAGTTTAAAACTCCCCAAATGTTGCAATTTTAAAAATATTACACTTTCTCCATTATGGGGTACTAATGTTACACATTTCAGCCAAATTTTAAAGTTGTAACACTTCTAGAATTAAAATAATATTTTTCTAATTGTTTAAATTTAAATAATTTTTAACGGCCGCCGCAATTCATTAATGGTAAAATTGAAATGTTAATTTGTGCAAATTTACTACTCTGTAAATAATTTGAAAATTTCAGCTTCCTAGCTCATCCCGTAGTACCTAAATAATTATTAAACTTTAATGTTCAAATGGGGCTAAAATAACCCCTAAAAATTAACAATTTTAAAATTTTCGATTTTCATAGTTCGTTATGAGATAAGTTCTATACTTCTGCAAAATTTCAGCTTTCTAAACTTCATAGATTGGTCTACACACTGGATTGCGTTTTCCCATGCTAACTTATGGGAGATATTCCGGGGTCTCGGGAGTCGAACCCAAGACACTGTAAGCAAAAGTGACAATAATTCCTAATGGATATTGCGGCCATCTAGCAACACTGAAAACTTCATTTTCCTGGCTTACCGGCAAGTGCCCATAATTAATTTACAAAAATGGCGCAATGCTTTTCTTATGGGAAAAACTCAACTTTCGGAATTTCTGGAGTCGAACTCATGTCACTTAGGTAAAAAGTCTCATTTTATCTGATGGTTTTTCCATCTTATCTACAAAAACTAAAACTTTCAGCTCTCTAGCTGTTGTAGTTTGGGCTGGACATTAGTATCCTCCTATCATTATATATCGACGACTCTTACAGAGGAGGATATAACATACTAGTAGTTGGTGCTTGCCTACTGCAAGCATTTCATCTCACATTAAAAGAACATTCATTTTTCAGACAGAAATTTCAACATTACAAATAGTCTTTTCATTCTAAAGATTTCATTTCTGCAGCGATTTTCGTTTTTCCCACATGTAAGAATAATAGTTTAAACAATCTCCAAATGTTGCAATTTTAAAAATTTTACACTTTCTTCATTATAAGATTCTAATGCTACACATTTTAGCCAAATTTTAAAGTTGAAGCACTTCTAGAAGTAAAATAATATTTTTCTAATTGTTTAAAATTTAAACATTTTTAACGGTTGCCGCAATATTTATATGGAGAGATTGAAATCTTTATTTGTGCAAATGCACTGTTCTGTAAATAATTTGAAAATTGCAGCTTCCCAGCTCATCCCGTAGTACATAAAAAATTATTAAAATTTAATGTTCGAATGGGGTTAAAACAACCCCTAAAATTTACAATTCTAAAATTTTTGACTTTTATAATTGGGTATGACAAATTTTCTATAAGCCTGCAAAATTTCAGCTTCCTTAACCTATTAGATTGGTCTACACCCTGGAAAAACCTTTTCCCATGCTAACTTATGGGAGATATTCCGGGGTCTCGGGCGTCGAACCCAAGACACTGTAAGCAAAAGTGACAATAATTCCTAATAGATATTGCGGCCATCTAGCAACACTGAAAATTTCATCTTTCTAGCTTACCGGAAAGTGCCCATAATTAATTTACAAAAATGGCGCAATGCTTTTCTTATGGGAAAAAACGCAACTTTCGGAATTTCTGGAGTCGAACTCTGTCAGTTAGGTAAAAAGTCTCATTTATCTGATGGTTTTTCCATCATATCTACAAAAACTAAAACTTTCAGCTCTCTAACTGTTGTAGTTTGGGCTGGACATTAGTATCCTCCTATCATTATATATCGACGACTCTTACAGAGGAGGAGTATATAACATACTAGTAGTTGGTGCTTGCATTCTGCAAGCATATCATCTCACCTTGAAAAGGCATTCATTTCTCAGACAGATATTTCATCATTACACATATTTTTTTATTTCTAAAGATTTCACCTCCGCAGCGATTTTCGTTTTTCCCACATGTTAAAATAATAGTTTAAAACTCCCCAAATGTTGCAATTTTAAAAATATTACACTTTCTCCATTATGGGGTACTAATGTTACACATTTCAGCCAAATTTTAAAGTTGTAACACTTCTAGAATTAAAATAATATTTTTCTAATTGTTTAAATTTAAATAATTTTTAACGGCCGCCGCAATTCATTAATGGTAAAATTGAAATGTTAATTTGTGCAAATTTACTACTCTGTAAATAATTTGAAAATTTCAGCTTCCTAGCTCATCCCGTAGTACCTAAATAATTATTAAACTTTAATGTTCAAATGGGGCTAAAATAACCCCTAAAAATTAACAATTTTAAAATTTTCGATTTTCATAGTTCGTTATGAGATAAGTTCTATACTTCTGCAAAATTTCAGCTTTCTAAACTTCATAGATTGGTCTACACACTGGATTGCGTTTTCCCATGCTAACTTATGGGAGATATTCCGGGGTCTCGGGAGTCGAACCCAAGACACTGTAAGCAAAAGTGACAATAATTCCTAATGGATATTGCGGCCATCTAGCAACACTGAAAACTTCATTTTCCTGGCTTACCGGCAAGTGCCCATAATTAATTTACAAAAATGGCGCAATGCTTTTCTTATGGGAAAAACTCAACTTTCGGAATTTCTGGAGTCGAACTCATGTCACTTAGGTAAAAAGTCTCATTTTATCTGATGGTTTTTCCATCTTATCTACAAAAACTAAAACTTTCAGCTCTCTAGCTGTTGTAGTTTGGGCTGGACATTAGTATCCTCCTATCATTATATATCGACGACTCTTACAGAGGAGGATATAACATACTAGTAGTTGGTGCTTGCCTACTGCAAGCATTTCATCTCACATTAAAAGAACATTCATTTTTCAGACAGAAATTTCAACATTACAAATAGTCTTTTCATTCTAAAGATTTCATTTCTGCAGCGATTTTCGTTTTTCCCACATGTAAGAATAATAGTTTAAACAATCTCCAAATGTTGCAATTTTAAAAATTTTACACTTTCTTCATTATAAGATTCTAATGCTACACATTTTAGCCAAATTTTAAAGTTGAAGCACTTCTAGAAGTAAAATAATATTTTTCTAATTGTTTAAAATTTAAACATTTTTAACGGTTGCCGCAATATTTATATGGAGAGATTGAAATCTTTATTTGTGCAAATGCACTGTTCTGTAAATAATTTGAAAATTGCAGCTTCCCAGCTCATCCCGTAGTACATAAAAAATTATTAAAATTTAATGTTCGAATGGGGTTAAAACAACCCCTAAAATTTACAATTCTAAAATTTTTGACTTTTATAATTGGGTATGACAAATTTTCTATAAGCCTGCAAAATTTCAGCTTCCTTAACCTATTAGATTGGTCTACACCCTGGAAAAACCTTTTCCCATGCTAACTTATGGGAGATATTCCGGGGTCTCGGGCGTCGAACCCAAGACACTGTAAGCAAAAGTGACAATAATTCCTAATAGATATTGCGGCCATCTAGCAACACTGAAAATTTCATCTTTCTAGCTTACCGGAAAGTGCCCATAATTAATTTACAAAAATGGCGCAATGCTTTTCTTATGGGAAAAAACGCAACTTTCGGAATTTCTGGAGTCGAACTCTGTCAGTTAGGTAAAAAGTCTCATTTATCTGATGGTTTTTCCATCATATCTACAAAAACTAAAACTTTCAGCTCTCTAACTGTTGTAGTTTGGGCTGGACATTAGTATCCTCCTATCATTATATATCGACGACTCTTACAGAGGAGGAGTATATAACATACTAGTAGTTGGTGCTTGCATTCTGCAAGCATATCATCTCACCTTGAAAAGGCATTCATTTCTCAGACAGATATTTCATCATTACACATATTTTTTTATTTCTAAAGATTTCACCTCCGCAGCGATTTTCGTTTTTCCCACATGTTAAAATAATAGTTTAAAACTCCCCAAATGTTGCAATTTTAAAAATATTACACTTTCTCCATTATGGGGTACTAATGTTACACATTTCAGCCAAATTTTAAAGTTGTAACACTTCTAGAATTAAAATAATATTTTTCTAATTGTTTAAATTTAAATAATTTTTAACGGCCGCCGCAATTCATTAATGGTAAAATTGAAATGTTAATTTGTGCAAATTTACTACTCTGTAAATAATTTGAAAATTTCAGCTTCCTAGCTCATCCCGTAGTACCTAAATAATTATTAAACTTTAATGTTCAAATGGGGCTAAAATAACCCCTAAAAATTAACAATTTTAAAATTTTCGATTTTCATAGTTCGTTATGAGATAAGTTCTATACTTCTGCAAAATTTCAGCTTTCTAAACTTCATAGATTGGTCTACACACTGGATTGCGTTTTCCCATGCTAACTTATGGGAGATATTCCGGGGTCTCGGGAGTCGAACCCAAGACACTGTAAGCAAAAGTGACAATAATTCCTAATGGATATTGCGGCCATCTAGCAACACTGAAAACTTCATTTTCCTGGCTTACCGGCAAGTGCCCATAATTAATTTACAAAAATGGCGCAATGCTTTTCTTATGGGAAAAACTCAACTTTCGGAATTTCTGGAGTCGAACTCATGTCACTTAGGTAAAAAGTCTCATTTTATCTGATGGTTTTCCATCTTATCTACAAAAACTAAAACTTTCAGCTCTCTAGCTGTTGTAGTTTGGGCTGGACATTAGTATCCTCCTATCATTATATATCGACGACTCTTACAGAGGAGGATATAACATACTAGTAGTTGGTGCTTGCCTACTGCAAGCATTTCATCTCACATTAAAAGAACATTCATTTTTCAGACAGAAATTTCAACATTACAAATAGTCTTTTCATTCTAAAGATTTCATTTCTGCAGCGATTTTCGTTTTTCCCACATGTAAGAATAATAGTTTAAACAATCTCCAAATGTTGCAATTTTAAAAATTTTACACTTTCTTCATTATAAGATTCTAATGTTACACATTTCAGCCAAATTTTAAAGTTGTAACACTTCTAGAATTAAAATAATATTTTTCTAATTGTTTAAATTTAAATAATTTTTAACGGCCGCCGCAATTCATTAATGGTAAAATTGAAATGTTAATTTGTGCAAATTTACTACTCTGTAAATAATTTGAAAATTTCAGCTTCCTAGCTCATCCCGTAGTACCTAAATAATTATTAAACTTTAATGTTCAAATGGGGCTAAAATAACCCCTAAAAATTAACAATTTTAAAATTTTCGATTTTCATAGTTCGTTATGAGATAAGTTCTATACTTCTGCAAAATTTCAGCTTTCTAAACTTCATAGATTGGTCTACACACTGGATTGCGTTTTCCCATGCTAACTTATGGGAGATATTCCGGGGTCTCGGGAGTCGAACCCAAGACACTGTAAGCAAAAGTGACAATAATTCCTAATGGATATTGCGGCCATCTAGCAACACTGAAAACTTCATTTTCCTGGCTTACCGGCAAGTGCCCATAATTAATTTACAAAAATGGCGCAATGCTTTTCTTATGGGAAAAACTCAACTTTCGGAATTTCTGGAGTCGAACTCATGTCACTTAGGTAAAAAGTCTCATTTTATCTGATGGTTTTTCCATCTTATCTACAAAAACTAAAACTTTCAGCTCTCTAGCTGTTGTAGTTTGGGCTGGACATTAGTATCCTCCTATCATTATATATCGACGACTCTTACAGAGGAGGATATAACATACTAGTAGTTGGTGCTTGCCTACTGCAAGCATTTCATCTCACATTAAAAGAACATTCATTTTTCAGACAGAAATTTCAACATTACAAATAGTCTTTTCATTCTAAAGATTTCATTTCTGCAGCGATTTTCGTTTTTCCCACATGTAAGAATAATAGTTTAAACAATCTCCAAATGTTGCAATTTTAAAAATTTTACACTTTCTTCATTATAAGATTCTAATGCTACACATTTTAGCCAAATTTTAAAGTTGAAGCACTTCTAGAAGTAAAATAATATTTTTCTAATTGTTTAAAATTTAAACATTTTTAACGGTTGCCGCAATATTTATATGGAGAGATTGAAATCTTTATTTGTGCAAATGCACTGTTCTGTAAATAATTTGAAAATTGCAGCTTCCCAGCTCATCCCGTAGTACATAAAAAATTATTAAAATTTAATGTTCGAATGGGGTTAAAACAACCCCTAAAATTTACAATTCTAAAATTTTTGACTTTTATAATTGGGTATGACAAATTTTCTATAAGCCTGCAAAATTTCAGCTTCCTTAACCTATTAGATTGGTCTACACCCTGGAAAAACCTTTTCCCATGCTAACTTATGGGAGATATTCTGGGGTCTCGGGCGTCGAACCCAAGACACTGTAAGCAAAAGTGACAATAATTCCTAATAGATATTGCGGCCATCTAGCAACACTGAAAATTTCATCTTTCTAGCTTACCGGAAAGTGCCCATAATTAATTTACAAAAATGGCGCAATGCTTTTCTTATGGGAAAAAACGCAACTTTCGGAATTTCTGGAGTCGAACTCTGTCAGTTAGGTAAAAAGTCTCATTTATCTGATGGTTTTTCCATCATATCTACAAAAACTAAAACTTTCAGCTCTCTAACTGTTGTAGTTTGGGCTGGACATTAGTATCCTCCTATCATTATATATCGACGACTCTTACAGAGGAGGAGTATATAACATACTAGTAGTTGGTGCTTGCATTCTGCAAGCATATCATCTCACCTTGAAAAGGCATTCATTTCTCAGACAGATATTTCATCATTACACATATTTTTTTATTTCTAAAGATTTCACCTCCGCAGCGATTTTCGTTTTTCCCACATGTTAAAATAATAGTTTAAAACTCCCCAAATGTTGCAATTTTAAAAATATTACACTTTCTCCATTATGGGGTACTAATGTTACACATTTCAGCCAAATTTTAAAGTTGTAACACTTCTAGAATTAAAATAATATTTTTCTAATTGTTTAAATTTAAATAATTTTTAACGGCCGCCGCAATTCATTAATGGTAAAATTGAAATGTTAATTTGTGCAAATTTACTACTCTGTAAATAATTTGAAAATTTCAGCTTCCTAGCTCATCCCGTAGTACCTAAATAATTATTAAACTTTAATGTTCAAATGGGGCTAAAATAACCCCTAAAAATTAACAATTTTAAAATTTTCGATTTTCATAGTTCGTTATGAGATAAGTTCTATACTTCTGCAAAATTTCAGCTTTCTAAACTTCATAGATTGGTCTACACACTGGATTGCGTTTTCCCATGCTAACTTATGGGAGATATTCCGGGGTCTCGGGAGTCGAACCCAAGACACTGTAAGCAAAAGTGACAATAATTCCTAATGGATATTGCGGCCATCTAGCAACACTGAAAACTTCATTTTCCTGGCTTACCGGCAAGTGCCCATAATTAATTTACAAAAATGGCGCAATGCTTTTCTTATGGGAAAAACTCAACTTTCGGAATTTCTGGAGTCGAACTCATGTCACTTAGGTAAAAAGTCTCATTTTATCTGATGGTTTTCCATCTTATCTACAAAAACTAAAACTTTCAGCTCTCTAGCTGTTGTAGTTTGGGCTGGACATTAGTATCCTCCTATCATTATATATCGACGACTCTTACAGAGGAGGATATAACATACTAGTAGTTGGTGCTTGCCTACTGCAAGCATTTCATCTCACATTAAAAGAACATTCATTTTTCAGACAGAAATTTCAACATTACAAATAGTCTTTTCATTCTAAAGATTTCATTTCTGCAGCGATTTTCGTTTTTCCCACATGTAAGAATAATAGTTTAAACAATCTCCAAATGTTGCAATTTTAAAAATTTTACACTTTCTTCATTATAAGATTCTAATGCTACACATTTTAGCCAAATTTTAAAGTTGAAGCACTTCTAGAAGTAAAATAATATTTTTCTAATTGTTTAAAATTTAAACATTTTTAACGGTTGCCGCAATATTTATATGGAGAGATTGAAATCTTTATTTGTGCAAATGCACTGTTCTGTAAATAATTTGAAAATTGCAGCTTCCCAGCTCATCCCGTAGTACATAAAAAATTATTAAAATTTAATGTTCGAATGGGGTTAAAACAACCCCTAAAATTTACAATTCTAAAATTTTTGACTTTTATAATTGGGTATGACAAATTTTCTATAAGCCTGCAAAATTTCAGCTTCCTTAACCTATTAGATTGGTCTACACCCTGGAAAAACCTTTTCCCATGCTAACTTATGGGAGATATTCCGGGGTCTCGGGCGTCGAACCCAAGACACTGTAAGCAAAAGTGACAATAATTCCTAATAGATATTGCGGCCATCTAGCAACACTGAAAATTTCATCTTTCTAGCTTACCGGAAAGTGCCCATAATTAATTTACAAAAATGGCGCAATGCTTTTCTTATGGGAAAAAACGCAACTTTCGGAATTTCTGGAGTCGAACTCTGTCAGTTAGGTAAAAAGTCTCATTTATCTGATGGTTTTTCCATCATATCTACAAAAACTAAAACTTTCAGCTCTCTAACTGTTGTAGTTTGGGCTGGACATTAGTATCCTCCTATCATTATATATCGACGACTCTTACAGAGGAGGAGTATATAACATACTAGTAGTTGGTGCTTGCATTCTGCAAGCATATCATCTCACCTTGAAAAGGCATTCATTTCTCAGACAGATATTTCATCATTACACATATTTTTTTATTTCTAAAGATTTCACCTCCGCAGTGATTTTCGTTTTTCCCACATGTTAAAATAATAGTTTAAAACTCCCCAAATGTTGCAATTTTAAAAATATTACACTTTCTCCATTATGGGGTACTAATGTTACACATTTCAGCCAAATTTTAAAGTTGTAACACTTCTAGAATTAAAATAATATTTTTCTAATTGTTTAAATTTAAATAATTTTTAACGGCCGCCGCAATTCATTAATGGTAAAATTGAAATGTTAATTTGTGCAAATTTACTACTCTGTAAATAATTTGAAAATTTCAGCTTCCTAGCTCATCCCGTAGTACCTAAATAATTATTAAACTTTAATGTTCAAATGGGGCTAAAATAACCCCTAAAAATTAACAATTTTAAAATTTTCGATTTTCATAGTTCGTTATGAGATAAGTTCTATACTTCTGCAAAATTTCAGCTTTCTAAACTTCATAGATTGGTCTACACACTGGATTGCGTTTTCCCATGCTAACTTATGGGAGATATTCCGGGGTCTCGGGAGTCGAACCCAAGACACTGTAAGCAAAAGTGACAATAATTCCTAATGGATATTGCGGCCATCTAGCAACACTGAAAACTTCATTTTCCTGGCTTACCGGCAAGTGCCCATAATTAATTTACAAAAATGGCGCAATGCTTTTCTTATGGGAAAAACTCAACTTTCGGAATTTCTGGAGTCGAACTCATGTCACTTAGGTAAAAAGTCTCATTTTATCTGATGGTTTTCCATCTTATCTACAAAAACTAAAACTTTCAGCTCTCTAGCTGTTGTAGTTTGGGCTGGACATTAGTATCCTCCTATCATTATATATCGACGACTCTTACAGAGGAGGATATAACATACTAGTAGTTGGTGCTTGCCTACTGCAAGCATTTCATCTCACATTAAAAGAACATTCATTTTTCAGACAGAAATTTCAACATTACAAATAGTCTTTTCATTCTAAAGATTTCATTTCTGCAGCGATTTTCGTTTTTCCCACATGTAAGAATAATAGTTTAAACAATCTCCAAATGTTGCAATTTTAAAAATTTTACACTTTCTTCATTATAAGATTCTAATGCTACACATTTTAGCCAAATTTTAAAGTTGAAGCACTTCTAGAAGTAAAATAATATTTTTCTAATTGTTTAAAATTTAAACATTTTTAACGGTTGCCGCAATATTTATATGGAGAGATTGAAATCTTTATTTGTGCAAATGCACTGTTCTGTAAATAATTTGAAAATTGCAGCTTCCCAGCTCATCCCGTAGTACATAAAAAATTATTAAAATTTAATGTTCGAATGGGGTTAAAACAACCCCTAAAATTTACAATTCTAAAATTTTTGACTTTTATAATTGGGTATGACAAATTTTCTATAAGCCTGCAAAATTTCAGCTTCCTTAACCTATTAGATTGGTCTACACCCTGGAAAAACCTTTTCCCATGCTAACTTATGGGAGATATTCCGGGGTCTCGGGCGTCGAACCCAAGACACTGTAAGCAAAAGTGACAATAATTCCTAATAGATTTTGCGGCCATCTAGCAACACTGAAAATTTCATCTTTCTAGCTTACCGGAAAGTGCCCATAATTAATTTACAAAAATGGCGCAATGCTTTTCTTATGGGAAAAAACGCAACTTTCGGAATTTCTGGAGTCGAACTCTGTCAGTTAGGTAAAAAGTCTCATTTATCTGATGGTTTTTCCATCATATCTACAAAAACTAAAACTTTCAGCTCTCTAACTGTTGTAGTTTGGGCTGGACATTAGTATCCTCCTATCATTATATATCGACGACTCTTACAGAGGAGGAGTATATAACATACTAGTAGTTGGTGCTTGCATTCTGCAAGCATATCATCTCACCTTGAAAAGGCATTCATTTCTCAGACAGATATTTCATCATTACACATATTTTTTTATTTCTAAAGATTTCACCTCCGCAGCGATTTTCGTTTTTCCCACATGTTAAAATAATAGTTTAAAACTCCCCAAATGTTGCAATTTTAAAAATATTACACTTTCTCCATTATGGGGTACTAATGTTACACATTTCAGCCAAATTTTAAAGTTGTAACACTTCTAGAATTAAAATAATATTTTTCTAATTGTTTAAATTTAAATAATTTTTAACGGCCGCCGCAATTCATTAATGGTAAAATTGAAATGTTAATTTGTGCAAATTTACTACTCTGTAAATAATTTGAAAATTTCAGCTTCCTAGCTCATCCCGTAGTACCTAAATAATTATTAAACTTTAATGTTCAAATGGGGCTAAAATAACCCCTAAAAATTAACAATTTTAAAATTTTCGATTTTCATAGTTCGTTATGAGATAAGTTCTATACTTCTGCAAAATTTCAGCTTTCTAAACTTCATAGATTGGTCTACACACTGGATTGCGTTTTCCCATGCTAACTTATGGGAGATATTCCGGGGTCTCGGGAGTCGAACCCAAGACACTGTAAGCAAAAGTGACAATAATTCCTAATGGATATTGCGGCCATCTAGCAACACTGAAAACTTCATTTTCCTGGCTTACCGGCAAGTGCCCATAATTAATTTACAAAAATGGCGCAATGCTTTTCTTATGGGAAAAACTCAACTTTCGGAATTTCTGGAGTCGAACTCATGTCACTTAGGTAAAAAGTCTCATTTTATCTGATGGTTTTCCATCTTATCTACAAAAACTAAAACTTTCAGCTCTCTAGCTGTTGTAGTTTGGGCTGGACATTAGTATCCTCCTATCATTATATATCGACGACTCTTACAGAGGAGGATATAACATACTAGTAGTTGGTGCTTGCCTACTGCAAGCATTTCATCTCACATTAAAAGAACATTCATTTTTCAGACAGAAATTTCAACATTACAAATAGTCTTTTCATTCTAAAGATTTCATTTCTGCAGCGATTTTCGTTTTTCCCACATGTAAGAATAATAGTTTAAACAATCTCCAAATGTTGCAATTTTAAAAATTTTACACTTTCTTCATTATAAGATTCTAATGCTACACATTTTAGCCAAATTTTAAAGTTGAAGCACTTCTAGAAGTAAAATAATATTTTTCTAATTGTTTAAAATTTAAACATTTTTAACGGTTGCCGCAATATTTATATGGAGAGATTGAAATCTTTATTTGTGCAAATGCACTGTTCTGTAAATAATTTGAAAATTGCAGCTTCCCAGCTCATCCCGTAGTACATAAAAAATTATTAAAATTTAATGTTCGAATGGGGTTAAAACAACCCCTAAAATTTACAATTCTAAAATTTTTGACTTTTATAATTGGGTATGACAAATTTTCTATAAGCCTGCAAAATTTCAGCTTCCTTAACCTATTAGATTGGTCTACACCCTGGAAAAACCTTTTCCCATGCTAACTTATGGGAGATATTCCGGGGTCTCGGGCGTCGAACCCAAGACACTGTAAGCAAAAGTGACAATAATTCCTAATAGATTTTGCGGCCATCTAGCAACACTGAAAATTTCATCTTTCTAGCTTACCGGAAAGTGCCCATAATTAATTTACAAAAATGGCGCAATGCTTTTCTTATGGGAAAAAACGCAACTTTCGGAATTTCTGGAGTCGAACTCTGTCAGTTAGGTAAAAAGTCTCATTTATCTGATGGTTTTTCCATCATATCTACAAAAACTAAAACTTTCAGCTCTCTAACTGTTGTAGTTTGGGCTGGACATTAGTATCCTCCTATCATTATATATCGACGACTCTTACAGAGGAGGAGTATATAACATTCTAGTAGTTGGTGCTTGCATTCTGCAAGCATATCATCTCACCTTGAAAAGGCATTCATTTCTCAGACAGATATTTCATCATTACACATATTTTTTTATTTCTAAAGATTTCACCTCCGCAGCGATTTTCGTTTTTCCCACATGTTAAAATAATAGTTTAAAACTCCCCAAATGTTGCAATTTTAAAAATATTACACTTTCTCCATTATGGGGTACTAATGTTACACATTTCAGCCAAATTTTAAAGTTGTAACACTTCTAGAATTAAAATAATATTTTTCTAATTGTTTAAATTTAAATAATTTTTAACGGCCGCCGCAATTCATTAATGGTAAAATTGAAATGTTAATTTGTGCAAATTTACTACTCTGTAAATAATTTGAAAATTTCAGCTTCCTAGCTCATCCCGTAGTACCTAAATAATTATTAAACTTTAATGTTCAAATGGGGCTAAAATAACCCCTAAAAATTAACAATTTTAAAATTTTCGATTTTCATAGTTCGTTATGAGATAAGTTCTATACTTCTGCAAAATTTCAGCTTTCTAAACTTCATAGATTGGTCTACACACTGGATTGCGTTTTCCCATGCTAACTTATGGGAGATATTCCGGGGTCTCGGGAGTCGAACCCAAGACACTGTAAGCAAAAGTGACAATAATTCCTAATGGATATTGCGGCCATCTAGCAACACTGAAAACTTCATTTTCCTGGCTTACCGGCAAGTGCCCATAATTAATTTACAAAAATGGCGCAATGCTTTTCTTATGGGAAAAACTCAACTTTCGGAATTTCTGGAGTCGAACTCATGTCACTTAGGTAAAAAGTCTCATTTTATCTGATGGTTTTCCATCTTATCTACAAAAACTAAAACTTTCAGCTCTCTAGCTGTTGTAGTTTGGGCTGGACATTAGTATCCTCCTATCATTATATATCGACGACTCTTACAGAGGAGGATATAACATACTAGTAGTTGGTGCTTGCCTACTGCAAGCATTTCATCTCACATTAAAAGAACATTCATTTTTCAGACAGAAATTTCAACATTACAAATAGTCTTTTCATTCTAAAGATTTCATTTCTGCAGCGATTTTCGTTTTTCCCACATGTAAGAATAATAGTTTAAACAATCTCCAAATGTTGCAATTTTAAAAATTTTACACTTTCTTCATTATAAGATTCTAATGCTACACATTTTAGCCAAATTTTAAAGTTGAAGCACTTCTAGAAGTAAAATAATATTTTTCTAATTGTTTAAAATTTAAACATTTTTAACGGTTGCCGCAATATTTATATGGAGAGATTGAAATCTTTATTTGTGCAAATGCACTGTTCTGTAAATAATTTGAAAATTGCAGCTTCCCAGCTCATCCCGTAGTACATAAAAAATTATTAAAATTTAATGTTCGAATGGGGTTAAAACAACCCCTAAAATTTACAATTCTAAAATTTTTGACTTTTATAATTGGGTATGACAAATTTTCTATAAGCCTGCAAAATTTCAGCTTCCTTAACCTATTAGATTGGTCTACACCCTGGAAAAACCTTTTCCCATGCTAACTTATGGGAGATATTCCGGGGTCTCGGGCGTCGAACCCAAGACACTGTAAGCAAAAGTGACAATAATTCCTAATAGATATTGCGGCCATCTAGCAACACTGAAAATTTCATCTTTCTAGCTTACCGGAAAGTGCCCATAATTAATTTACAAAAATGGCGCAATGCTTTTCTTATGGGAAAAAACGCAACTTTCGGAATTTCTGGAGTCGAACTCTGTCAGTTAGGTAAAAAGTCTCATTTATCTGATGGTTTTTCCATCATATCTACAAAAACTAAAACTTTCAGCTCTCTAACTGTTGTAGTTTGGGCTGGACATTAGTATCCTCCTATCATTATATATCGACGACTCTTACAGAGGAGGAGTATATAACATACTAGTAGTTGGTGCTTGCATTCTGCAAGCATATCATCTCACCTTGAAAAGGCATTCATTTCTCAGACAGATATTTCATCATTACACATATTTTTTTATTTCTAAAGATTTCACCTCCGCAGCGATTTTCGTTTTTCCCACATGTTAAAATAATAGTTTAAAACTCCCCAAATGTTGCAATTTTAAAAATATTACACTTTCTCCATTATGGGGTACTAATGTTACACATTTCAGCCAAATTTTAAAGTTGTAACACTTCTAGAATTAAAATAATATTTTTCTAATTGTTTAAATTTAAATAATTTTTAACGGCCGCCGCAATTCATTAATGGTAAAATTGAAATGTTAATTTGTGCAAATTTACTACTCTGTAAATAATTTGAAAATTTCAGCTTCCTAGCTCATCCCGTAGTACCTAAATAATTATTAAACTTTAATGTTCAAATGGGGCTAAAATAACCCCTAAAAATTAACAATTTTAAAATTTTCGATTTTCATAGTTCGTTATGAGATAAGTTCTATACTTCTGCAAAATTTCAGCTTTCTAAACTTCATAGATTGGTCTACACACTGGATTGCGTTTTCCCATGCTAACTTATGGGAGATATTCCGGGGTCTCGGGAGTCGAACCCAAGACACTGTAAGCAAAAGTGACAATAATTCCTAATGGATATTGCGGCCATCTAGCAACACTGAAAACTTCATTTTCCTGGCTTACCGGCAAGTGCCCATAATTAATTTACAAAAATGGCGCAATGCTTTTCTTATGGGAAAAACTCAACTTTCGGAATTTCTGGAGTCGAACTCATGTCACTTAGGTAAAAAGTCTCATTTTATCTGATGGTTTTCCATCTTATCTACAAAAACTAAAACTTTCAGCTCTCTAGCTGTTGTAGTTTGGGCTGGACATTAGTATCCTCCTATCATTATATATCGACGACTCTTACAGAGGAGGAGTATATAACATACTAGTAGTTGGTGCTTGCATTCTGCAAGCATATCATCTCACCTTGAAAAGGCATTCATTTCTCAGACAGATATTTCATCATTACACATATTTATTTATTTATTTATTTAATTAAAAATTTCACATACAGCATTCGCCATAACATCATGAGTATAAATAAAAGCGAATAAAAAACAGGAAAAAACAGAATAATAATAATAATAAGAATATAACACGAACGAGAAAAGGGAAAATAACACTGCGGATAGAGCACAAAGAAATTAGAGGTGAGAATGAGGTAAATGAGCTCTAGAACCTTTGATAAATGATTTACAGGTAAAGATAAACAGATCTATTTGGGAAGGTAGATAATTAAATAGGGTAGGAAGACGGAAAAAAAGAGAGCGCCTAATAATAGATAACCTTGTGGTTGGAATGTGGAGTAAATCCATAGAGCGTGTTGTTCTAGAGGGTACTCGTAAACCGAAAGAGGCCAAGAGTTCTGGACTGTCTATATTAGAGTTTAAAATGTTATAACATAAGGAGAGGTCAGATTTTTGTCGAGATACCGAAAATTGGTCTAGGGACAAGGCCGTTAGGATGGCTTCCTTAGAGGAAGTCCGGAGAGAGGGTATACGATATTTAACTATTCTAACAAAGAAATTTAGTACGCAATCAAGAGAAGAAAGATTAGAGGCTGCAGCCATAGACCAAATAGGGGAAGCATAATTCACAACTGGGAAGACTAATGTGGAAAAGTATAATTTAAGGGAAGCTGCATCCTTTATGTCCGTAAATCTGTATAATATTCCTAGTAGGGACATAGCTTTGCGTTTTGTTGCAGTTACGTGTGCTGTGAAGTTTAACTTATTATCAATTAATACCCCTAGGTCCTTCTGAAGAATGGTTCTGGGTAATAAAATAGAGTCAATTGTGTAGTTAAATTCTAGAGGATTTTTGCGAAGAGTTACGGTCATTACGGTGGATTTGTTTGGGTTTAATCGAAGAGAAGAATCAGAACACCAGTTGGTTACGATGTTGAGTGCCTGTTGAAGTATTAAGCTGTCTTCAGCACAGTGAATTTGCCTAAATATTTTGCAGTCATCTGCATACATAAGTATTTCGGCTTGAGAGGGACGTAATTGAGATGATAAGTCATCAATAAAAAGGTTAAACAAAAAGGGGGCAAGAACACTGCCCTGAGGAACACCTGAAGGAACAATTGACCAATTTGAAGTATGGCCTGAAAAAAATGTCTCGCTGATATCTGTTATTTAAAAAACTACGTAATAGCAGAAGGAAATTTCCATGCAAGTTGAAGCGGTGACTAAGCTTATTAAGTAGATGGTTGTGATTCAAAGAATCAAAAGCCTTAGAGAAATCAAGGAATATTGTATCTAGTTGTGAATTATTTTCTAAGGCTTCCACGGAGTGCTTTTGGAAAGCAGCTAGATTTGACAAGCAAGAGCGGCCCGGAACAAAGCCATGTTGTTTGGTGGATAAGTGCGGAGAAGTAAAATAAAAGAGGCGGTTTAAAATAATTTTTTCACAAATTGAAGAAAGAATAGGAAGTAAAGAAATTGGTCGGTAATTTGTAACGTCCGATTTGGAACCTGATTTATGAATCGGAATAATATTCGCACGTTTCCATTGAGAGGGAAAGAGACCTAAGGAGTAGCATCTGTTGAAAATTATACTCAATGGAATACAGAGAGAAGAAGCACAGTTGCGTAAAAATACAGGACTTAGTCCATCAGGGCCTATAGAGCGATGTGGATTAATTTTGCATAGGAATTCATAGACTTCACATGGAGAAGTTTGTAAATCAGATAATGTAAAATTAGAAGCTACATGATGCAAGTGTGGGTCT
Source organism: Tanypteryx hageni (assembly GCA_028673005.1). Classification (NCBI taxonomy): domain Eukaryota; kingdom Metazoa; phylum Arthropoda; class Insecta; order Odonata; family Petaluridae; genus Tanypteryx; species Tanypteryx hageni. The sequence goes on from CM054115.1 coordinate 199,812,400, forward strand.
TCAAACTCACTGGAGATGTTACGAGGGAGAACAAAGCATTCGTTAAAAAAATTGTTAAAAAGTTCCGGTCTATTGAGTCCCACAGCTAGACGAGGGCCATTAAAAACTATATCTGGTATTTCCCTATTATTACGACGCCCATTGACGAACGCCCAGAACTGCCGGTGGTTTGAGGAGATATTAGAGGAGATTTTGTTAATGTAGTTAGTATAGTCTTTTTCTAATAGGGACTTACATAAGCGCCTTAAGTTAACAAAAGTGTTTCGTGATTCTAAACTGCGGTGAGTTTTCCAAAGTTCCCAAGCTCGGTTTTTGTTTTTTAAGGTCAAAAGAGTGTCTCTACTATACCAAGGAGGGAAACGTTTAGATTTGGGCTTGACATAAGGAACACAGTCCTTAATCACTCCAGCAATAATATCCTGCAGGTAGCTCACTGCTTCATCGGGAGATAAGGAATCCAATATGCCCCAGTAAAGTGCAGTTAGACGGCGATTGACATCATCCCAGCAAACTTTCTTCCAAGCGGGAAACGGTCGGGACAGGGTGGGGGGACCCTTTGGTCGCCAGAGGTTGCCTGGTAAGCGGAAGTCCACGTCAAGGGACTCATGGTCAGAGTCGAAAATATTTCGGCCAGGAGTGAGAGAAAGCGGAGAAACTGAGGAGACGATATAGTCCAGCGTTGCCAGATCTCTGGTAGGAAAAAGATTATGTTGGGACAGCCCAAGAGCGGTAATGAAATGTTCGTAAAAGAATTCGTCATGGGGAGATTTAGTTTCACCTCTAAAAGAGGTCTCCCACTGTATGGAGAGATTGAAATCACCGAGTAACACTACAGGACCAAGCGGTAGCACTCACATAATTGAAGTGAGGCAGTTTTCTAAAACCTTGATATCACTCGACGGGGGCCAATAAAAACAGCCAACGAACACTTTTTTATGGGCAGATGAGCAAGATGTATTGCGTGCGAAAGAGATTTCAGTCCACAAGATTTCACAGGAAGTTTCTAGGTCATTTCTTCGTTTTGAGGAGTAACCTGATTTAATTGCTAAAAGCACGCCACCACCCCTAGAGGATCGATCTCGGCGATAAATTTTGTGGGTATTAGAAAATGCAAATTCACTGTCCTTAACGGAAGAATTGAGCCAAGTTTCCATAAAAGCTAAGACATCCAACTGTGACAAAACCGTTGCATACAAGTCACAAGCTGACAATTTGTTTTTAATACTTCTCACATTTTGGTAATAAAAACACAAGGGGAAGCCCTGATTAGGCCCCGGATTTAACTCAATATCACCACATAATAATAACACAGTCATATAACCCACCAAAGCAGTGTGAAGGGAATGAGAAACAACCGTCCGAAGGCTCACAGGAGGGCAGCGTCGATCGCTTCTCTTACCGGGCACAGAGACGCCGTAGGCTTCGTAACGTTGGGATCGGCACAAAGCTGCAGAGCAAGGAAAACTAAAAGCTCTATAACTGCAGAGGAAATGCCTTGTTGGACCATACGAGCAATCAGACATGGGAGTAGAATATTCACGGTGACTTCTCGCGTAAATTTGCACTACTATCAATAAAAACACCAAAGAAAGATAGCAATAAACACAAAGCGAGGGTGAACGCCTAGACGTATCGTCCGCCATCTTATTATGTAACCTAAAGATTTCACTTCCGCAGCGATTTTCGTTTTTCCCACATGTTAAAATAATAGTTTAAAACTCCCCAAATGTTGCAATTTTAAAAATATTACACTTTCTCCACTATGGGGTACTAATGTTACACATTTCAGCCAAATTTTAAAGTTGTAACACTTCTAGAATTAAAATAATATTTTTCTAATTGTTTAAAATTTAAACATTTTTAACGGTTGCCGCAATATATATATGGAGAGATTGAAATGTTTATTTGTGCAAATGCACTGTTCTGTAAATAATTTGAAAATTGCAGCTTCCTAGCTCATCCCGTAGAACCTAAAAAATTATTAAACTTTAATGTTCAAATGGGGTTAAAATAATCCCTAAAAATTAACAATTTTAAAATTTTCGATTTTCATAGTCGGTTATGAGAAAAGTTCTATACTTCTGCAAAATTTCAGCTTCCTAAACTTGATAGATTGGTCTACACACTGGATTGCGTTTTCCCATGCTAACTTATGGGAGATATTCCGAGGTCTCTGGAGTCGAACCCAAGACACTGTAAGCAAAAGTGACAATAATTCCTAATGGATATTGTGGCCATCTAGCAACACTGAAAACTTCATTTTCCTGGCTTACCGGCAAGTGCCCATAATTAATTTACAAAAATGGCGCAATGCTTTTCTTATGGGAAAAAACGCAACTTTCGGAATTTCTGGAGTCGAACTCATGTGACTTAGGTAAGAAGTCTCATTTTATCTGTAGGTTTCTCCATCATATCTACAAAAACTGAAACTTTGAGCTCTCTAGCTCTTGTAGTTTGGGCTGGACATTAGTATCCTCCTGTTATATCCTCCTCTGTAAGAGTCGTCGACATATAATGATATATAACATATAACATACTAGTAGCTGGTGCTTGCATTCTGCAAGCATTTCATATCACCTTGAAAAAACATTCATTTTTCAGACAGACATTTCATCATTACAAATAGTCTTTTAATTCTAAAGATTTCACATCTGCAGCGATTTTCGTTATTCCCACATGTAAAAATAATAGTTTAAAACAATCCCCAAATGTTGAAATTTTAAAAATTTTACACTATCTTCATTATGGGGTACTAATGCTACACATTTTAGCCAAATTTTAAAGTTGTAGCACTTCTAGAAGTAAAAGAATATTTTTCTAATTGTTCAAATTTAAATAATTTTTAACGGCCTCCGCAATTCTTATATGGTAAAATTGAAATATTTAATTGTGGAAAGTCACTACTTTGTAAATAATTTGAAAATTTCAGCTTCTTAGCTCATCCCGTAGTACCTAAACAGTTATCTTTTTGTTTAAAATTTAATAATTTTTAACTTTCAAACAAATTAAAATATCAAAATTTGTATAATCCCTATTTCGTTTTTTTAAGAATTCTACTTATAAAAAAAAATTTCAACTCCGTGGCACATTCGGAAATATATAAACCTTGAAAATTTGTTTAAACAATTGCGAATTTTTAGCGGCCGCATTGTTGAACTTTTTCAAGATTTTTGTTTTTTCTAGTCGGTTTTGCACAAAATCCTACCTAAGAAAAAAATTTCCAATCTCCAGCTTTAATGGAAGTGCCTGAACATTAGTATCCTCCTGTTATATGTATGTTATATCCTCCTCCTCTGTAAGAGTCGTCGATATATAATGATAGTAGTTGGTGCTTGCATACTGCAAGCATTTCTTCTCACCTTGAAAAAACATTCATTTTTCAGAAAGACATTTTATCATTACAAATATTTTTTAATTCTAAAGATTTCACCTCCGCAGCGATTTTCGTTTTTCCCACATGTAAAAATAATAGTTTAAAACAATCCCCAAATAAAATATAGTAAATTTGCACAAATAAACATTTCAATTTTACCATATATGTATTGCGGCGGTCGTTAAAAATTATTTAAATTTAAACAATTAGAAAAATATTATTTTATTTCTAAAAGTGCTACAACTTTAAAATTTGGTTAAAATGTGTAGCATTAGAACCTTATAATGAAGAAAGTGTAAAATTTTTAAAGTTGCGACATTTGGAGATTGTTTTCAACTATTTGTTTTACATGAGGGAAAAACGAAAATCGCTTCTGAGATGAAATTTTTAGAATTAAGAAAATATTTGTAATGATGAAATATGTCTGAAAAATGAATGGTTTTTCAAGGTGAGATGATATGCTTGCAGAATGCAAGCACCTTCTACTAGTCATTATATATCGACGACTCTTACAGAGAAGGATATAACATATAGTAGGATACTAATGTTTAGGCACTTCCAGATGTGCTGGAGATTCGAAATTTTTTTATTATGTAGGATATTGCGCAAAACCGACTAGAAAAAACGAAAATCATGAAAAAGTGCAACAATGCGGCCGCTAAAAATTCGCAATTGTTTAAACAAATTTTCAAGGTTTATGTATTTCCGCATGTGCAACAGAGCTGAAATTTTTTCTATAAGTAGAATTGTTAAAAAAACGAAATAGGGATTATACAAATTTTGATATTTTAATTTGTTTGGTAGGTAAAAATTCTTAAAATTTAAACAAATAGATAACTCTTTAGGTACTACGTGATGAGCTAGGAAGCTGTAATTTTCAAATTATTTACAGAGTAGTGAATTTGCACAAATAAACATTTCAATTTCACCATACATGAATTTTGGCGGCCGTTAAAAATTATTTAAATTTAAACAATTAGAAAAATATAACGGGATTCGCTGCGGAGGTGAAATCTTTAGAATTTATAAAATAATTGTAATGATGAAATGTCTGTCTGAAAAAATGAATGTTTTTTCAAGGTGAAATGAAATGCTTGCAGTATGCAAGCACCAACTACTAGTATGTTATATATATCCTCCTCTATAAGAGTCATCGTTATCATTATATATAGACATTCCTTACAGAGGAGGAGGAGGAGGATATAACATACTAGTAGTTGGTGCTTGCATACTGCAAGCATTTTATCTCACCTTGGAAAATCATTCATTTTTCAGAAAGACATTTCATCATTACAAATATTTTTTATTTCTAAAGATTTCACCTCCGAAGCGATTTTCGTTTTTCCCGCATGAAAAAATAAGAGTTTAAAACAATCCCCAAATGTTGCAATTTTAAAAATTTTACACTTTCTTCATTATGGGGTACTAATGCTACCCATTTTAGCCAAATTTTAAAGTTGTAGCACTTCTAGAAGTAAAATAATATTTTTCTAATTGTTTAAATTTAAATAATTTTTAACTGCCGCCGAAATTCATGTATGGTAAATTTGAAATGTAAATTTGTGCAAATTCACTATTTTGTAAATAATTTGAAAATTTCAGCTTCCTAGCTCATCCCGTAGTACCTAAACAGTTATCTATTTGTTTAAACTTTAAGAATTTTTAACTGCCAAACAAATTGAAATATCAAAATTTGTATAATTCCTATTTCTTTTTTTTTAAGAATTCTACTTGTAGAAAAAATTTCAGCTCCGTAGCGCATTCGGAAATGCCTAAACCCTGAAAATTTGTTTATACATTTGCGAATTTTTAGCGGCCGCATTGTTGCACTTTTTCAATATTTTCGTTTTGTCTAGTCGGTTTTGCACAAACTCCTACATTTGAAAAAAATTTCGAATCTCCATCTCATCTGGAAGTGCCTAAACATTAGTATATATATATATATATATATATATATATATATATATATATATATGTTATAATTATATATCAACGACTCTTACATAGGTGGAGGAGGATATAACATACTAGTAGAAGGTGCTTGCATACTGCAAGCATTTCATCTCACATTGAAAAAACATTAATTTTTAGATAGATATTTCATCATTACAAGTATTCTATTAATTCTAAAGATTTCACAGCTGCAGCGATTTTCGTTTTTCCCACATGTAAAAATAATAGTTTAAAACAATTCTCAAATGTTGCAATTTTATACATTTTACTCTTTCTTCATGATACGGTACTAATTCTACACATATGAGCCAAATTTTAAAGTTGTAACACTTCTAGAATTAAAATAATATTTTTCTAATTGTTTAAAATTTAAACATTTTTAACGGTTGCGGCAATATATATATGGAGAGATTGAAATGCTTATTTGTGCAAATGCACTGTTCTGTAAATAATTTGAAAATTGCAGCTTCCTAGCTCATCCCGTAGTACCTACAAAATTATTAAACTTTAATGTACAAATGGGGTTAAAACAACCCCTAAAAATTAACAATTTAAAAATTTTCGATTTTTAAAGTTGGTTATGAGAAAGGTTCTTTAATATTGCAAAATTTGATCTTCCTAAACTTATTAGATTGGTCTACACACTGGATTGCGTTTTCCCATGCTAACTTATGGGAGATATTCCGGGGTCTCTGGAGTCGAACCCAAGACACTGAAAGCAAACGTGACAACAATTCTTAATAGATATTGCGGCCATCTAGCAACAGTGAAAATTTCATTTTTCTAGCTTACCGGAAAGTGCCCATAATTAATTTACAATAATGTCGCAATGCTTTTCTTATGGGAATAAACGCAACTTTCGGAATTTCTGGAGTCGAACACATGTCACTTAAGTGAGAAGTCTCATTTTATCTGAACGTTTCTCCATCATATCTACAAAACCTTAAACTTTCAGCTCTCTAGCTCTTGTAGTTTGGGCTGGACATTAGTATCCTCCTATATGTTATATGTTATACAAGTAGTTGGTGCTTGCATACTGCAAGCATTTCATCTCAACATAAAAAACATTCATTATTCATATTTCATCATTACACATATATTTTTAATTCTAAATATTTCACCTCCGCAGCGATTTTCGTTTTTCCCACATTTAAAAATAATAGTTTATAACCATCCCTAAATGTTGCAATTTTAAACATTTTACAATTTCCTTATTATGGGGAACTGATGGTACACATTTTAGCCAAATTTTAAAGTTGTAGCACTTTTAGAAGTAAAATAATATTTTTCTATTTGTTTAAATTTAAATAATTTTTAACGGCCGCCGAAATTCATGTATGGTGAAATTGAAATACACGCATCAGTTTCATGATAGTTTGGGCCTCATGCCGCACTTCTGTCAAAAGAGAGAAACATGTCTCAGAATGGGTGCAGAGGAAAAAGTTTTGGTTCTCCCGTTTACCCCATCCATTTTCGCACACAGTCACCAAAAGTCTTGAAATACGAGGGCGGATGCTTGCTTGCCTAACGATTAGTAAAGGGCTGAAGGTTTTTCAATAATAAATAAAAAATACCAAATGGCAATCGGAAAACCGTCCTTAAGATCTCGGCACATCTCGTAACTAATCGTGCAATCGATTGATTGCATTCAAAAGAGATTAAAAGGGGGAGCCGATGAGATTTTTGGGGGGGCGGGGCCCCCTCTGGCTCCCTGATTACCTCCTATTAAGGGAGCTGACTTTATTGTTACCCCCTTATCCCCATCTATCCACCAATAAATATAAAATGTAACATTAATATCAAAATATTATAAATATTATATTGGCACAAAGATTGTTTAAGTTTATATGATTAATTGGGGAGGGTGGAGGCAAAATAGTGAAAATTTGTTTTGGGCATAAAAATAGATAGTCCAGACATTGGCTGAGGGAGGTGTTCCATGGAATCAGATAAGTCCAAAAAGACAAAGTTCTGGGAGTCGTATTAACAATGATTCTGAGTATGGGAGAAGAATTAATTTGTATTTAATTTAGGTAAAATCTAAAGTCCTACACATATATTGGAAATGTATGTGTAGCATCACATTGATTACATTGTAACCCTGAACGATTCATACATTACATTTTGTAAGAATTTAATAATCTTAGTAAAATACTACAACACATTTAAAAAAACTAAAAATAAATAAAATATTGAAACCATTCCATATACATACTATTTTTTTTGCGATCCCCCTACAAATCTTTCGCAACCCTCTGGGGGGTTTCAACCACCAGATTGGGAACTGCTGGGTTAGTCAATTGTGGTTTTATTACAATGGGTGATAATGAGATGAGGAAAAATAGATTGAGCCACTTGAATAAAACTGCAACGGCAAGGCACAATTGATTCCCACCAAAAAAAAATTATATTCTAATATTATTTACATTAAATACTTTCTCATTGTTGATGGTGCACTTCAGTTTTCTTTTATGACATCTCATGTTCAATATGGTAAAATTAAATTTACATGCTGAATGAATCAGGAGTAATAAATATTGACCAATGCAAAGTTATTTTATGTGAGATTATTCTTGTTTTTTTCCTTTTGGAAAAAGGTCAGGTAAATACAGTTGATTTAATCTCATAACTTGACCATAAACAAGTCTCCAGTTTGAATAATCAATGAGACCTGTGTTCCTATGTAACCTTAAAGGCTGGTTCACACGAGAGGGACGGTCGCGGACAGGACGTGGTTGGGACATTTTAGACCAAATATAAAAGTCCTATTTTCAGTGGGGATTCTATGGGGAAGGACAAAATGCATTCACACTTGTAGGGGTGGATGCAGTCAACAAGCCTAAGTACGAACCTCTTAGATCGCTCGTGGAGGCAACTTTTGTCCCAAACCCATTTGAGTTCTAGCCTCTTTGGTTACTATCGTCAATCCTTGGTGACAGCCAAAGCGAGCTTGAATCTTTCTGCTAGTTAGGTGCATCCATAAACTACCTCAAACTATAAGTGGAGGCCGGAATGTGACCATCTCGTGACCGAGGCCTAACCTACAAGTGTGAATGGTCTCTGTGAAAAGAGTCCTAGCTCAGTTCACGTCCCAGCTGCGACCATCCCTCTAGTGTGAGCCAGCCTTAAGTTGACTCCATCGATCAAATTATTATATTAAGCATGCATTTCAGAAATGTTGTTGATCACCTAGTATTTCTTAATGTTAAACTATAAATTTATGACTAATAAATTCCTTAAATTTAACAGCCTTTGAGTTAGCCATCTTTATCATGCCAAGAGAAATACCATATAACATTAATTGATGGTAACTGTGGTTTCTGCACTACGGTCCCTATGTATCACCATTTGATTTTCTGAGAAACTATGTTAAGTCTTCTTGTGGAGAATAGGTATGCTCATCTTGGCTTTTGATAATGTTATAAGGTGGCTGTACTTGAGAAATGCCACTATTTCTCATAAGCACCAGATTCTCATTGGCTGATTAATAGAAAATGCGATTCAGGAATTCACTTTAAAAAATAAATTATTCTAGTTGTTTATCAAGTGATCCTTGCTTGTTACTTTGAAGATACTTCATTTTGGTGATAATTGCATAATAAAAAATTAATGCTATATATATATATATATATATATTTATTTATTTATTTATTTATTTAAGTTGTAAATCTAAGAGAAATAATTTTTTTCAGAATGTTCCCTGCCAGCCTTTCAAATAGAAATTGAGCAATTTTGCATTATTATATTATGCTAAGTCTGACAGAAGTCTCCGTTGTCATTTAAGTAAGTGCTGCATTTTTGGTCATGGTAGATGGAGCTGAAAAATTTGTGTTTGTGTCCACCTGATCAGCATTCTGGTTTTTACTGCTCTTTTCTAGTGAGGCAACAGATTTTTCTTTCCATGAATTAAATATGGAGTGTAGAGAATAGTTTTGAAACCAGAAAAAAGTCTGGTATGACTGGGAATTGCAGCCGGGTCTTCCACTTGCCAGGCAGATATTCTACCACTGAACTATTGTTGCAGATCAATTTTCTTGTTTCTGAATGTGGATGTTTTCTTGGTTGGGACGGAATTAGCCAAGCTAGTATCAAACTGCCCAAATGGATTTTCAAAATTATTCCCAACATTTCAGCTTATGCCTGCCTGCATAGGATCTTCAGATCGTTTTATTCCATCAATTTCTTGCTTGGGAATCTCACCATTTGAGAGGGAGGAGTTTTCTTCGGTGTATCTCTTTGAGGAAATCCATTGGGGCAGTTTGATACTAGCTTGTCTAGTTCTGTCCCAACCAAGAAAACATCCACGTTCAGAAACAAGAAAATTGATCTGCTATGATAGTTTAGTGGTAGAATATCCACCCAGCAAGTGGAAGACCCAAGTTTGATTCCCGGTCATAGCAGACTTTTTTCTCGTTTCAAAATTATTCCCAACATCACAGATTATGCCTGTCTGCATAGGATCTTCAGATCGCTTCATTCCATCAATGGAGTGTAGAGTTATGCTAGGATTTACTCCTCTTTATTTGCTTAGTTAGTCATTTGCATATCTTAGGAATAAATTACTTTGCCTCCAAAACCGTTTATTTTAATACATCTCTAAGGCCAAATCAGACCAGAAGAAACGGTCAGATGCAGAAGTTTTCACCATGTCAGCACAAATGTTTGCATTCTGTAAGATCAATATTTTTAGCTGAGCAGTTCAACAATAAAGGAAGTTTGTTTGTTAGATTCTTCAATCATTTTCTCCATGGCACACAAAAAATAATTAGATCCAATGAAACTAAAAATGAGCAAACCTGATGCACTACCACCAAATATTCAAGTTTAGGAGTTATTGATAGCTTGCTATGCTGCTGCGCTTTATGCCATGCCGGCTTGACTGTGGCTGTGCAGAGGTGTGTTTCCCTCTCCATCTCACAGGAGGAGAAATAGAAAAATGCAAGTGGGCTCTCGAGTGTCAACAGGCAAAATGGAAATTTATTTATTTAATCTTTGCTCTGCCGAGAAAAATCACATCTGGCAATTTGAGTTCTGTCCTCTGCCTTTTAACATGTAAACAAAAAAATAACATAATGACCATGGCTCGACCAATAGATTTGTTTCTTGAGAGTGAAAGAGATAAACCTTGATATCTGTCCGTCTTTTCATTTGAGTTGGCCTTTATTGTAAATCATGCATCTATCATTTTAGTTACTTCTCAGGGCATGAAAATGGATTTTAATTCTTAGGTCTATGATATCATTTAACATAGTTGGTGAAAGTAAAATTTTCTGTTCAAAGCTGTTACATCTTTGGAGAAATTGGCTCCATTCGATAAATTGATATTTAATTTAATTTAATTGAGATTTAGTTAATATTCTCATGTTACAATCAAGTTAATCAAACCTTTTTCTCTCGTTAAATAGTTTGGTAAATAACTCCTTGATTCTTATCTTGTACTTTTGTTTGTAGCTTGTGCTTTTGTTTCTCATTTACTGCATGACGATTTTGAAATTGATTTTATATTTTCTTTCATTTACCAGTACCAGTGCCCCATTGAGGAGAAGTCTGACATATCTGAGGAATTGCTCTCTCTGCCCTTGGAGAGGTCTTTTGCTCTGAATGTTGTCGATGGGCCGGATGTTGATGCTAACTGTGAACCTCCTAAATTGCTTCTTGAGACCTCGGTCAGCATAGGTGAGGCAGGTAAAAGTGAGGCTGGTGGATTTACAAGGAAGAGGGTGGTGAGCCTATCTTTGGAAATGGATGATGTCGACCAAAGAATGGAGAATGATTCCATGGAGATAATGAGATTGCTTAAAAGAGGATCTGCGGCTGCTACAAGGGAAAGTGGTTCCTCAGATAGCGATTGGGAATTGCTTGAAATTGGTTGACTTCTGTTAGTTATGATAACTGTGATTATATTTTCCACTCTTTCTTCCAGGTGTTTAGAGTATTAGACTATGAACAAACTGAGAAATTTTGATATTTTCTTTGTGATCTTGCTTGTGTTTGCTTGGTATAACTTGGTATAACTTCGTGTATGAAAGTTGCCTTATATATTGATATTTCAGATGTCTTTTATTTATTAAATCAGTCCCTTTCTTGCAGTGCACACTTAAAAGTGTAGTAAAAAATGCTCAGGTGAGATTATTTTTATGGAGACAGCTATCATCTAAAGTGTTTTGTAATAATTCGGGAAGTGAACTGTTAGCCTTAACTCATGAGGTCTCTTCCAATTGCCTTATATATTGCTTGTCACAGCAAAAGCCAAATTGCTTATCTTTTGCACTTGTAGCAGTCTGAGAGGCCTTTCTGCCATTTTCTGTGGTAAAATTAAATTTTAATGTTTCATTAATTAATTTTGCTGAAGGTTATTCATACTGGAAGAATTTCTACACCAGCGTGATAAGACTTTGAGAGATATTGTAGTATGGGTCTACAAAGCCTAAAGGAATATCTGGTCATTTTTTATGTTTTTATCAAATTCTAAATATTGCATGTGATTGATTATTGAATTTATTTACTTATATTTCATGGTAAAGTTTAAGCTGATTTGTTGAATGTTTTTTCTATAATTTAGATTTTTGAAAGTGTCTGAAATGAATATTAGTAGATTTTGTAATTTTAATGTGTTATCTGTTTTGAAACTGTTTGTACCAATAAATATTAAATTCTGAGATTTTATAAATATGAAGCTTTTTTTGTTCCATAGCAGGACAAGCATTTTGAAAAGATACAACAGCATGGGGAACCACAAGTACAGTGGCAGATTTTGGTATTTGCTGCCCTGAAGTTTTTTTTAATATCTCCTAAGGTGTCAAAGGTGGAGTGCTGAAATTTTGAGCATACATTTCTGCATTAATGCCACTTATCGTTGAAAAGTTTGATAAAAATGTAACTGCAAAGTTGTAATTTATTTTGAACTTAGAAAATTTCTTACATAGTTTGATCAATTGTTTTAATCAATGAAAACAATCTTCATAGCAAGTAAAGTAAACAAGATCTACTTAAATACATAAAGATGTTTAATTTTCTTTTGTGTGCACACAGAACATAGTAAATGAAAGGAAATGGATTGTCTGTGACGAAGAAATAAACAAATACCTTAATTTTCCTTTTGTGAACATGAAGCACATTATAAGTAAAAATGGATGAATAATTTGTGACTAAGGAATGAATTTCAACGGATTTACTGCTGCAGCACAACATAAATCACTGGTTTCTTAAAAGAATATTTCAGTACAGAATGGATCAAGCAAATGCAATTTTTTGGCGATGTTTTTTCTTTAAATGATTTTCTCATGCTATTTTCCAATTGCATTGAGGACTATCACACAAAGAAAAATATTTGAGGAGTAGTGGAGTGCAAACAGATGCAGATATTCAATTAACTGTAAATAGTGTATGTATTTAATAGTGTTAGTTAGAGACAGTATTCAGAGATGCACCACCAGTTTTAGAAAAATCACTGCTAAACAACAACATACTTGGAGAGTAATAACTACCTCATATCTATAATATTTAGGTTATAAGTGCAGTTTTCCTATACATGAATATGTAGTTGACTGATTTGGCTTTTAAAAAAATACCCATTTTTTTAAATTATATCTGAAAAAAATGAACAGGAATTTATAATCTCTGTATATTTTAGCGACATGGGAAGGGTTAAATCAATTGCATTATAATACAATCCACTGATTCTCTTAAGAAACACTAAATTAAAGCTATTATTATACACAGTTCATCAACCCCCGTAATTGAATGAGTAACGTTCTTTTATTTAATGGTATATTTCGCATGTATCCGTCTTTGGTTGAAATCGATAGGACAGTAAGAATTTCTCTATTAAGAAGCATTAAAGCCATGCTATTATAATACGGATTGCCAATTTCCATTGAAAAGCATTGTCATGGTTGCTATGGTAGCTAAAGTTCTTTATTGTTGAGCATCTGCTTTTTTTTGATTAAAAACGTTTCTTCGTCAATTCGGCACCGATTTGAATTTAGTCTTAAAAAATAGAAAACCTCATTCTTTTAGCAATAGAATTGTTTTCGTCCCTAGTTACTATCTAAATTATAACTAATTTAAAAATGCAAATTTATGAAACTCGGCACATTTTAATGTTTTTCTTATAGAGTATTGAAATGGAATGTTGGGGTCAAAAATACCCCACTATAAATTTAAAAAGTTGGAATTTTCGATTTTTGTGGTTGGTTGTACTTAATAAACTATCATCCTGCAAAATCTGAGTTCCTTGGCTTATTATATTATATATATATATATCCTAGTTAGTTAGGATGGTACTATATGTATGATGTATGTACGCTAGGGCACTGGAATTAGAAGAGAAGAAGTCTAAATATATAGAATGGGAAGAAATTAAAACCAGTGTCAAGGATACCTTGGATAAAGAGATTGTAACAAATGGAGAAGTTAGGACGGTATGATATTATGTAAGCTAGGGCACTGGAATTAGAAGATAAGAAGTCTAATGGAATTCTTGGTAAAGCAATTATGAATACGGATGAGAAGATAGTCTCATAAACAAAGGATGTAGCACAGGTATGGGAAGAATACATTAAGGAACTATACAGCAAGCAGGCAGGATCGGCAAAAATACATATGAAAGATGAGATAAACATTGAAGAACACAACTTAGGACCAAGTATTATGGAAAGCGAAGTAGAAAAAACGATAGTGGAACTAAAGAAAGGGAAAACAACAGGCAGTGATGAATTACAGGCTGAAGTACTTAAAGTCATGGGATCAAAAGGACTAAAAGCAATCACGAAATTAATGAATAAGATTTACGACATGGGAGAGTGGCCTCGGGATTTCCTAGAAGCAACAATGATCCCTCTAAAGTAGAAGCCAAAGGCAATGCAGTGTAAAGACTACAGAACGATAAGCCTTTTGTCACACAGTTCGAAGATCATCACGAGGATTCTTAATAAAAGGCTGGAGAAAAAGGAAGAAGAAATGCTAGGGGAAGATCAATTCAGTTTCAGAAAAGGATGAACTAGATATGCAATAGGGGTAGTTAGAATCATATCAGAAAGGGCAATAGAATACAGTAAAGGCAGAAGGCCTTTGATAGAGTAAATATTAGAAAGAGGAAGGCAAACTGGGTTGGACATTACCTGAGGAGAGAGAGTATGATTAAAGACGTGTTAGAAGAAAAACTAGATGGAAAAAGGGCAAGAGGTAGGAAAAGGTTTCAGCTGATAGATGATTTGAAAGGAAAGTCGAGTTATCAACATATTAATAGGACAGCAGAAAATATGAGTCTATGGAGAACCAGGTTTAACCATGAATAATCACGGATCTGTCTCCGGACAGACTACCTATGATGCTACATATATAGAAAGCAGGGATGCCACAATAAGGGTAACAGAATATTTTTAGAAGTGTTTGTGTTGAACTGTCCACATCAATTTTAACCAAATTTTAATATTTTTTTTTGTATGTACACATATATATATATATATATATATATATATATATATATATATATATATATATATATATATATATATACTAGTATAAGGTGCTTGCATACTGCAAGCATTTCATCTCACATTGAAAAAAAATTCATTTTTCTGACAGATATCTCATCAATACAAATATTCTTTTAATTCTAAAGATTTCACCTCCGCAGCGATTTTTGTTTTTCCCTCATTTAAAGATAATAGATTAAAACAATTCCCAAATGTTGCAATTTTAAAAATTCTACACTTTCTACATTATGGGGTACTAACGCTACACATTTCAGCCGAATTTTAAAGTTGTAGCACTTCTAGAAGTGAAATAATATTTTTCTAATTGTTTAAATTTTAAACATTTTTAACGGCCGCCGCAATAGATATATGAAGAGATTGAAATATTTATTTGTGCAAATGTACTACTCTGTAAATAATTTGAAAATTTCAGCTTCCTAGCTCATCCCGTAGTACCTAAACAGTTATCTATTTGTTTAAACTTTAAGAAGTTTTTACTGCCAAACAAATTAAAATATCAGAATTTCTATATTCCCTATTTCGTTTTTTTACAAATCCTATCTCTAAAAATAATTTCAGCTCCGTAGAACATTCGGTAATACATAAACCTTGAAAATTTGTTTAAACAATGCGAATTTTTAGCGGCCGCATTGTTGAACTTTTTCATGATTTTCGTTTTTTCTAGTTGGTTTTGCACAAAATCCTATATAGGAAAAAAATTTCGAATCTCCAGCTCATGTGGAAGTGCCTAAACATTAGTATCCTCCTATATCCTCCTCCTCCTCTGTAAGAGACGTCTATATATAATGACTAGTAGTTGGTGCTTCCATACTGCAAGCATTTTATCTCACCTTGAAAAAACATTCATTTTTCAGACAGACATTTCATCATTACAAATAGTCTTTTAATTTTAAAGATTTCTCCTCCGCAGCGATTTTCGTTTGAAAAATGTATTATTTAAATAATCATTCGTTTACATTGTTACTTATAGTATGTTTCTCGTCTTATGAAGCTTGACCTTGAAAACCTCTGTGAGTGACTATTTCTGCATCCAATCAACGCTCGAGTAACGGGCGACGGAGAGGGGAGAAGCTCAGTCTCTCTCTCGCCATCGTGCTGTTCACATCGCTCTTAGTTCGACTATGTTGCCAGCTCTACTGCATTCACTCTTCCGTTGCGATCTCTTTATCACTTTCTCTTTGCACCTTGTTATCACTTTAACGCAATGGAAAATGGCCGGTAGTAATAAACAATGAACGTAAGTTTTTTTTCTTTCATTCGCAAGCAGATCATTTCAAGGGCGGATAGCTGGCAATGCTGTTAGGTGCTTCCATTCTATTCGAAAGCTGCAGGTGACGGGGGAGAGGGAAAAGGTTCTCATAGGCTACTTGCTATATGAAGGTCAAGCTTCATAAGACGAGAAAGAAACTATAATCCATTGTTACAGCAATGAGAAACACAACAGACGTCGACGTAATTTGCAAGCTCGCAGGCAGCATGTCAGTAGAACATAAGCTGGCGTTCAGTGTAGTGCGCTGTGACACGTGTGGTATCATTAACTTTCATTAATGCCGTTTACATTTTCGAATGAAGAGTATGCGGATATGTACTTCGTGTACGTGTTTTGCGATGGAAACACCGTTGCTGCCGTTTACGAATATTGACGACGATTTCCACAAAGAAGAACACCAGATCAACATACTTTTATTCAAGTTCACTGACAATTACGAGAAAATGGCTCATTTCCGTGTGTCTTTGAGAGCTGAACGTCCAGTACAAGTTAATGTGGATGAGGAGGAAACCATTATTCAAATGGTTCAGCGAAGTCCACGTCTTAGTACACGAGGAATGTCCGCCCGCCTCAACGTTTCGCGAATGAGAGTCTGGCAAACATTACACGATGAGGGACTTTATCCATACCATATCCAGCAAGTTCGGGATATGGCTAGTCGGTTGAAATTCTGCCCTTGTTAAATGCACACCCCCGCCTGAACCGTTACATCTTGTTCACGGACGAGGCACAGTTTACTCGTGATGGAATAAACAACACGAGAAACTACCATTTATGGGATCGCGAATATCCTCACGGAACAGTTGAAAGCAACTTCCAACTCCGTTTTTCTGTGAACGTGTGGTGTGGTGTTATCGGGAACCAGCTGGTTAGACCGTACTTCTTCCCGCCACGTCTGACAGGTGCCATTTATGCTGATTTTTTGGAAAATGAAATGCCGAGTCTCTTGAGCCGGTTACACACTCCCATTTTTTCCCATCATTTTTCTTGTACAAGAAAACTGATGTAAAAACTGTCATTTTTTAAATGAAGGTGTGCGCGCTTTAAACATGTTGTGCGCATGCGCACACATGTCTTCAGTGAAAATTGATAGAAAATGATGGAATAGAGCCGTCCTATTTTTCGTCATTTAAAAATGACAAGAATTCATAAATTGCCTTACAAAATTCAGGAATGACAGCACTAATTATGCTTCTAGAGATTCTATACGAGTACCGCAAACTATAAAAAGTATGTGGGAGAGCTTCATTTTTTTCCTCAAAGAAAAATGACAACAAAAATGATTCCATTTTTGGCAGGCGTACACACTATCATTTTTCTCTTACAAGGGGACCTTACGACATCTTCATCGTCAATTTCGCTGAAACTTTGTGAGAATGTAGTTGTCATGAAAAAATGCCAAATAAAGAAAAATCTCAAACATTCGTGAGATATTCGCGATGAAATTTAGCGAGCGTTCTAACATATACCATACTACGAGATTGATCGTCAAGGTCATGTGGTGGCCTAGGTGGCTAAAACCTCGTTTGCTGAAGCTATCCCACTTGAAATTTCTTTTTTCCATTTTTATTATTTGAATTTTTTCTGTTTCCGATTTTTTGGGTTTTACAATTTGCTGGAAGTTTATTTGATTTATAATTACATTTTCACTAATTATGCAAAGCGAAAATCTTTTTCTCACAATGTTAAAAAAGAATTTCATTTGAATCACCAACTAAAATTAAAAGGTAATAACTGCTCATGGTCCGTTTATTACACATATTCAACACTTTGTTTTTATAAGAAAATAATGCTTCATTGCAAATTATGATTGCACACATTTATTTATTGATATTATTAGAAGACGTACAATGTTTCGGTTGGTAGTTATCATAGAGACATGAAAAGCAAAGATCTAGCTTACACCATGCACATGTTATTAAGCAACTCGATTGACATAGCATTACGTACAAAATCTTCAGTTTCGCATATTCAAAATTGGATTATAAAATTAATTCCAAAAGTTTCTTATTGTCTTGGCATTTGGCTGTCGTTACGTGCTTAAATGAACGAATATAATTCCACAATGCTTTCGTTTTGTGATTGGTCTAAATTAACACTTGATGTTACGTTCGATCAATCATCATCATATTCTCTATTTAAGGGACCAATAATATTTCTTGTTATTAAATAAATAAAATTTGAATAATTTTCCCCGGGGGGGGAGAATTTTATTCTACAGGGGGTGAAAATCCCCCCGGGCCTCCCCTTTATTCAACACTGCTTTGGACTGTTTAACTTTTTTATTGATTTTTTTCTGTTCGGATTTTTAACAGATATATGGAGAGTCAATCTAATAGACGCTGGTATTTGAAGGGATGTTTTATACCAAGGTAAGTGGTGACGGTGATTAATTTTTCAATTGAGGGCAACATTAGTTGCTTTCCGATGCCACATGCTTTTATGTAGCCCAATGGTGTAGAACATACGGCCCGCGGGCCAAATATGGCCCGCCGACTCATTTTGTGTGTGCCCCGGCAGGATTTAACTCAGCTGGTGATTTCCTTTTCCGTAAAAAATATAAGCAAAATTTGTTATGGATATTTATCGCATGTGTGAACAAACATTCTCTCTTATGAAATTAAACTAATCTCCATTATGTTTAGCACTGACAGATCAGGAATAATGTAGGTATAGTAGGTCTTAGTGAAGTCCGGTGGGAAGGAGAAGGCGAGATAAATTCAGACGAATTTAAGATTATTTACTCGGGAGGGGATAAAAAGGAAAGGGGAGAGGGGATTATAATGAGAAAAGAGAGAGCTAAAAGAATTAGTAAGGTAGTGACAGTTAATGACAGATTAATAGCCGTAAAACTCCAGATGGAGCTAGTGGATATGCTTATAATTCAAGTGTATATGCCAACAACTAATGCTGGCGACGACGAAGTAGATGAAATCTATGAACAGATTATGGAGATATTGGAGGATGAGGGAAAAGGAAGGATCACCACCATAGTAATGGGAGATTGGAACAGTGTAGTCGGAGAGGGACAGGAAGATAACATAGTGGGAAAATATGGGCTAGGGAAGAGAAATGAAAGAGGGGATAAACTTGTGGAATTCTGCCATAGAAATAGATTAATTGTAACTAATACATGGTTTAAGCATCACCAGCGGAGACTTTACACATGGAGAAGCCCAGGAGACCAGAGACGATACCAGATAGATTACATACTAGTCAATGAAAGATTTAGAAATAGCATTAAAAATGTGAAAACACTACCAGGGGCAGATATCGATTCTGACCACAACCTTTTGGTGGCAAATATACAATGTAGACTGAAGAGCGTTAAGAGAAACGTAAGAGTTAACAAGAAATGGAACTTAGAGGAACTCCTTAAAAACAAGGAGGCTATCATGACTGAGCTGGAGGAAAGGTTGGGGGAGAGAGATGAAGAAAATAGGAAGAATGTAGATGAGGAGTGGAGATACATCCATAGCAACATTCAAGAAGTAATGGAAAAGAAGGTAGGAAAGATAACGGGTGAAGGAAACAAAAAACCCTGGATCACAGCAGTCATGCTGCAAAAAATGGAAGAGCGGAGAAAGTGGAAGAACATAAACACTGAAGAAAGCCAAAGAAAGTACAAGGAGTTAAATAATGCTTTAAGAAGGGAAACAGATAAAGCAAGAGAACAGTGGATAAATGAAAAATGCGAGGAGATTGTCAAATGTGAAAGAATTTGTAGAACAGACCTCATGTATAGCAAAGCAAGGGAACTATTCAAGAAAAAAGCAAGAAAGATAGGACGTAAAGGAATCATGAACAAAAGTGGTAAAATAGTATCGGAGCCAGACAATGTAAAGAATGTCTGGATAGAATACATTGAGGTTCTGTATGACAAAGAAGGAAAGCCAAGAAATATTGAATTAAATGAAGAAGAGGATGTGGAAGAAGATCAGCTAGGACCAAGTATTCTCGAGTCTGAAGTTAAAAGAGCAATTGATGACATGAAAAGAAGGAAGGCTGTTGGGAGTGATGATATACCCGTGGACGTTCTTAAGGTTTTGGGGTCTAAAGCAGTTAAGCAACCCACAAAATTTTTTAACCAAGTATATGATACTGGCATATGGCCTGAAGATTTTTTAGATGTTGTGGTGGTACCACTGGAGAAAAAGAACAATGCAAAATGTTGTAAGGATTACAGAACTATTAGTTTAATTTCTCATACAGCTAAAGTTCTAGCCAGAATAATAACCAAAAGAATTGAATGTAAAATAGAAAAGGAGCTGCAAGATAATCAGTTTGGTTTTAGAAGAGGAAGGGGGACTAGAGATGCTATAGGATGTATGAGGATGATGATAGAAAGAGCGCTAGAAGTCAATAAAGGTATGTATTTTTGTTTTGTAGATTGGGAGAAAGCTTTTGACCGAGTGAAATGGGATAAAATGCTGGGTATTTTAAACAAATTAGGAATAGATTGGAAAGATAAAAGTCTGCTTAAAAACCTTTACTTTGATCAAAAGATTAGAGTCAGGGTTGAAGGAGAAGAAACAGAAAGTACTTCAATAGGGAGGGGAGTGAGGCAGGGTTGTCCTATTTCACCAGCGATATTTAATATTTATGCAGAAACAATAACAGAAGAACCGTTGATGGAAGAGAAAGAATTTAAGATAGGAGGTGAAAGTATTACCACCATTAAATATGCAGATGATCAGGGATTAATAGCAGAAGACGAGAAAGAACGTCAGAGGATGACAAACAGACTAGTGGAGATTGGCCAACAATATGGAATGAAGATCAATGCTGAAAAAACGAAAGTCATGGTGGTTTCAAAGGAACATAAAGAATTAAATATAATGGTAAATGGCCAAAAATTGGAACAAGTAAGTAGTTTCAAATATCTCGGCAGTATTTTAGCACAGGATGGAAGTAGTACACAGGACATCAGAAGTAGGATTGCAATGGCAAAAGCAGCATTTAACGAGAGGAAGGAGCTTCTCACAAGCAAGAAAATAAATTTAGAAACAAGGAAGAAATTAGCAAAATGCTACATATGGAGCTTAGCTCTTTATGGTGCAGAGACGTGGACGGTAAGGAGAAAGGAGGAAAAATATTTAGAAAGTTTTGAGATGTGGGTATGGAGAAGAATGATGAAAGTGAAATGGACAGAGAGGAAGAGAAACGAAGAAGTATTAGAAATGGTGGGAGAAGAAAGGACGCTAATAAATACAATCAGGAAAAGAAAAGCAAATTGGATAGGGCACATATTGAGAAGACAGTGTTTACAAAGGACGATCTTAGAAGGAAAAATTAGTGGAAGAAGAGGAAGAGGGAGAAAAAGAATAGGAATATTAGATAATATAAAGCAGGAATATAATACTTATAGAGGTATAAAAGAGGCTTCTAGGGAGAGAGAAAAATGGAGGCAGCGATTCAGTTAAAACCTGTCTTCGGACAGAAGCATGATGATGATGATGATGATCAGGGTTTAAGAGACATTCTAAGAACAGCAATTACCAGCATTACTCCGAAGAGAAAAACGGTGAAACATCTCCCATTAAGTAATTTATATTTGTTTGTCACCTCAATTTTGTCGAATAAAAATTACATGTAAAAGTTGCTACGGTAAAAACTGAATCTACATTAGTGTATTTAAAAATTTTTATGTACAAAACTTCCATAGCGTGGCCCGCCTAGGTCAAATCAAGGTCGATTTTGGCCCATGTTAACTTTTGCGTTGTGCACCTCTGATGTAACCCTTCATACCAAGTTGACGGCATCGCGCTTGCGATGTGACACGGCAACTCAGAGTTCAAACTATACATATTTTTGTATGTTTCATGATTGAATTTACATTCACTGAGCGTTCAACTGAAATAATTACGTTATGGCAATATGTACTTGTTATCGTATTTCTGCAAATGCATTTGTTTACCTGAATTTTGTTGATGTTTGGTTAGCAACCGGCCCATTTCTAGCGAATCATAAACACATCTTTTAAACTGGCCCGAATTAAATATCGCAACACGTCAAAATTGAATCACTTTGGAATGAAAGTTAATTTGACGATGACTTTCTAGTGACTTTAGTTGCCGTTGGTTGGGACGAAACTCCCGTTGAGGCAGTTTGATACTAGCCTGGCGAGTTCCGTCCAAACCAAGAAAACATCCGCGTTGCTAATATAAAAAATGTGAATTCAGAATTTTTACAAAATTGATCAGGCAATTAATGGGAACATATACAGGGTCACATTTAATACAAACTGCCGAGATAATACTGTCACTAAAGGAGTCCAATAAAATAGAACGAATTAAAAAGGAAGGAAATAGCGGTGTCGCTAAAAATTCCTTCGAGGCACCGTGAGATATCACTGAAGCCCAGGAAAATGGGGATAAAACTCGTAAAACCGAGACGTCTGGCCGCCTTGGGATAGATATAGACACTTTACCATTATTTCAGGCAATAATTTTAGACTTTATTACCCACTTTTTTAAACTCTATTACATTAGAAACTAACTTTAAGTATAAATTTACATATCATTTGTACATTTGTTTGGTTTATGTTAATATCGCTTTCGCCAATGCAGCTTACAAGCTTCTTTGATGGACTGAATAGAACTTTCAGTTGTGACACTGATACAACGTGCTACTTAGAGCCTTATGCATAATTTATTTACTAATATGTGTGAGATTCTCGTTGCTAGTTATGCACTGAAAGATGAGGCGATTGATAATTCGTGAGATGCAGCGACAAAAACACATTTGGTATATCCCAAAAATGACGCGTAAATTAGTTTTCCCCGATTCCGCCAGTGTCTTCCGCTACTTTTCCCTGACATCTATCTATTCGACTGATCAATTTGGCGGCGCTTATACAATTTGGATGGTTTTGCACAATTTGTTAGAGTGCCGAGAATTTAAGTAAAACCAGAAGCGATATCGTCTCGTTCGATAAATGATTCATTTGAGTCTCCTCTAGAGACCCATCGATTGCATCGAACCAATGCAACTATTCAAAGATTTGAATGCATGATTCCAATCAACAATATTTTCTTCTGTCGCCTTCACACTTCGCAATTGTCCGTTTTTAACATTCGACGGCTTTCCAAAGGAACGAAACGTAAGATATTCAATCGCAGGCATCTATGAATGATTTTTATGAGTAGAAGGTGAGCACCGATGTTTGGTTTCCCCTGACAAGCAGGAACGGCGGCATGCCGTGGGTGAGCGTTTCTAACCAAGCCATGTACAGCGGCGCGGAAACCACACCACGACGCGGCATCGGCAGTGACCTATGGAGAAACAAGATAACCATATTAAAGGAAATGGCGAGAAGAAGATCCTTTTAACCGTGAAAAGTGCTAACGTAACACTTATACAACAACTGTTAATGCCTAGAAATCACGACCTTCATTAATAACTAACGGGTGGCGGAGTGGCTAGAGCGTCGGCCTTCTACGCAGCGGTCCCCGGGTTCGAATCCTGCGGAGGTCAGATTTTTCAACCTGAGATCGTCCCGTCGCCTACTTGTGTGGTTTGAGGAGATCGCGCAAGTCAGCTCTCCGTCCTTCGGAAGTAACATTAAGCAGTTGGACCACTTGGTGCCATCTACGAGTTTCCCCTCCTACCTTCTGTGTGTGTGTCTTAGGTGTGGAAAGACTAATTGTGTGTGTTCGGTGTGAAAGGAGTTATGGCTAAAATAATCCAAGAGGTTGATTAGCCATAAATACAAACAAACAAATCCATAAATAAATAAATAAATTGAATTTTATTGGTTATTTCAGTTACAAAGTTGCTAATCTCTTCCCCAAGGATCAAATTAGGCTCGCATTTTATAACAAACCTAAGAGTCCTCTGAACAGTAAAGATATAAAAAATCACACAAATCAAAGACCAATAAAGTTCAGTAAAGACATAATTGATACAAAAAAATCTGGTGTCTACCAATTAAAATGCAATGACAGAAACGCTATTTATTTAAGCTAAACGGGTTGAAACTTTGAAATCGGAACCAACGAACCCATTTGTTGTTTTAAATCAGGTTCCTTCGATTCCTCTCCTTTCACTAAACACTAATCTGTAATCATTCGTCCTCTTTCATTCCAAAAATCTTACATATAGCTGATAAACGTAACAGATATACCTTCTGGAAAAATGGAAATATTACAGAGAAAAGTTAATCCCGAGATTGATTTAGTTAACGAACTTCTCTTAATAATACCACTTACTCATGTCTGCGCTTCCCACCTGACGCAGTTATTCCCTCTAACCAATGACCACCCTCTCTCTCTCTCTCATAGCGCTCCCTTTTATCATCTGCTCATGGTTGATCCAACCAATCTCAACTTCTCCCCACCCGATATTCACCTTTTACAACTAATTTTGTCCACTCCTCTCTCTCTCCCCTTTAGCCTGCCTCCTTATCCCAATTCTTTCTTCGGTCGTTCTTATATTGTTGCATGGAATAAGTCGAAGTGTCATTAAAGCTGTTTTAATTTTTGTTTTTTCGTTAATGTTAACGTCAAATTATACCCACACTATTGCAGTCATATTAATTACCCTGTATAAAGAAAGTCATGCGCTGTGCTCAAGAAGTTTTAGATTTAAAGTCAATTTTTAAGCTTAATGAAAAATCATTCGTCTTTTCTTGGTTGGAAAAACAAATTTCGTTTATTTCAACGTCAACATGTTCTAGTCCCGAGATCGTGTATAGATTTCGAACTATTCTAAATACGAAAACGAAAAGCATATGCAGCAGAGCATTTTTTCGTATGATATAATGGATGTATTTAGTTAACTCACATGACCACCAACGAAGCTTTGCTCGAGTTTTCCATGAGCAGCTCTCTGAGTCTCAGATGGCGGTTCGTCTTGGGTTTGAGAGCTGTCAGCTCGGATTCTGTCACCATACATTCTGAAAAAGTATGAAAGTTTAACATGAAGAATACTGCTGTATAACGGCGTGGTAGCGACTTATATATAATCATCTTCACTAACTTCCAGCGTTGTCCTCGCTTTCTCTGAAGCCTCCGATAAGTCCCTCGAAGAAGCGAACCGTGTCCCTCCCAGGCTTCTCCCCCACGCTGTACACCATTTTCAGGCTAGAGTAGTCTATGCGGAACTTGGAGAGGAGCATTGCCATGCTGCGTGAGAGAAACAGACGAAGGTGTAAAGGAAGCAGTGTTTATTTTCCCTATCTCTCACCTAACGAAGTGAGACGATTTCTATGAAATTAAGATTTCGGTTTATTCGGATGGTGGACGCCATGGACGTACTCAGGGGGGTTCCGGAGGGTCCCCCGGTATACAGACATTTGTGGAATCTGCGATAACCGCGCTACAAACTTGCTACGTTTCCTCTTGCTAAGCTGCCACTTGCTGCGTTGAGCTATGAAAACTAAAAACGTCATAAAAGTTTATGTTATTTGAATAGGACTTTTATTTAATCAATTGCAGGAAATTGGTTTTCGACCTCAGACCCCCTCAAAATAAATTTGGCACTTTATCCAGTGCAATCTATCTCGTAGGTTACATTTATCTTCGGATTTCTGAATCACGACCTTTCCGCTTTGAACCTGCAACTGTCGAAAGCCTTAAGGAGGTAAGGCTCGCCTCGATTCAAGAGCGTAGCTTATTGATGATTGTTTTTTATTGTGTTCAGGAAGGCGTTTTCTGACGAAAATAAGAACCTTTTTATCGATAGCATTGTCTAACATTTGAATCAAAGAAAATGTTTGTTGACATTTTATAGTGTAATTAATTATAAAATAATACTAGGATAAATATTTTGACACTAAAAATAGAAAATTTTATTATACATTGGATTAAAAAAATAAAATTTATGTTTACTTGTTCTACCACCATAAGTTTCGAAGATAAATACGAACACAGAATCCGTCTCTCGTAAGGGCGACCAAGCTGCATGCACGAGTATAAAGAAATATTACTTCAACGTATACCTCAAACAAAATTTAAATGTATCATCTTCTGACTTAAGATGGAACTAATTGCATTTAGTACAGCTCTATCATCATCATCATCATCATGCTTCTGTCCGAAGACAGGTTTTAACTGAATCGCTGCCTCCATTTCTCTCTCTCCCTAGAAGCCTCTTTTATACCTCTATAAGTAGTATATCCCTGCTTTATATTATCTAATATTCCTATTCTTTTTCTCCCTCTTCCTCTTTTTCCACTAATTTTTCCTTCTAAGATCGTCCTTTGTAAACACTGTCTTCTCAATATGTGCCCTATCCAATTTGCTTTTCTTTTCCTGATTGTTTTTATTAGCATCCTATCTTCTCCCACCATTTCTAATACTTCTTCGTTTCTCTTCCTCTCTGTCCATTTCACTTTCATCATTCTTCTCCATACCCACATCTCAAAACTTTATAAATATTTTTCCTCCTTTCTCCTTATCGTCCACGTCTCTGCACCATAAAGAGCTATGCTCCATATGTAGCATTTTGCTAATTTCTTCCTTGATTCTAAATTTATTTTCTTGCTTGTGAGAAGCTCCTTCTTCTCGTTAAATGCTGCTTTTGCCATTGCAATCCTACTTCTGATGTCCTGTGCTAAAATACTGCCGAGATATTTGAAACTACTTACTTGTTCCAATTTTTTGCCATTTACCATTATATTTAATTCTTCATGTTCCTTTGAAACCACCATGACTTTCGTTTTTTCTGTATTGATCTTCATTCCATATTGTTAGCCAACCTCAACTAGTCTGTCTGTCATCCTCTGAAGCTCTTTCTCGCCTTCTGCTATTAAGCCCTGATCATCTGCGTATTTAATGGTGGTAATACTTTCACCTCCTATCTTAAATCCTTTCTCTTCCATCAACGCTTCTTCTGTTATTGTTTCTGCATACATATCAAATATCGCTGGTGAAATAGGACAACCCTGCCTCACTCCCCTCCCTATTGAAGTACTTTCTGTTTCTTCTCCTTCAACCCTGACTCTAATCTTTTGATCAAAGTAAAGGTTTTTAAGCAGTCTTTTATCTTTCCAATCTATTCCTATTTTGTTTAAAATACCCAGCATCTTATCCCATTTCACTCGGTCAAAAGCTTTCTCCCAGTCTACAAAACAAAAATACATATCTTTATTGACTTCTAACGCTCTTTCTATCATCATCCTCATACATCCTATAGCATCTCTAGTCCCCCTTCCTCTTCTAAAACCAAACTGATTATCTTGCAGCTCCTTTTCTATTTTACATTCAATTCTTTTGGTTATTATTCTGGTTAGAACTTTAGCTGTATGAGAAATTAAACTAATAGTTCTGTAATCCTTACAACATTTTGCATTGTTCTTTTTCTCCAGTGGTACCACCACAACATCTAAAAAATCTTCAGGCCATATGCCAGTATCATATACTTGGTTAAAAAATTTTGTGGGTTGCTTAACTGCTTTAGACCCCAAAACCTTAAGAACGTCCACGGGTATATCATCACTCCCAACAGCCTTCCTTCTTTTCATGTCATCAATTGCTCTTTTAACTTCAGACTCGAGAATACTTGGTCCTAGCTGATCTTTTTCCACATCCTCTTTTTCGTTTAATTCAATATTTCTTGGCTTTCCTTCTTTGTCATACAGCACCTCAATGTATTCTTTCCAGACATTCTTCACATTGCCTGGCTCCGATACTATTTTACCACTTTTGTTCATGATTCCTTTACGTCCTATCTTTCTTGCCTTTTTCTTGAATAGTTCCCTTGCTTTGCTACACATGAGGTCTGTTCTACAAATTCTTTCACATTCGACAATCTCCTCGCATTTCTCATTTATCCACTGTTCTCTGGCTTTATCTGTTTCCCTTCTTAAAGCATTATTTAACTCCTTGTACTTTCTTTGGCCTTCTTCAGTGTTTATGTTCTTCCACTTTCTCCGCTCTTCCATTTTTTGCAGCATGGCTGCTGTGATCCAGGGTTTTTTGTTTCTTTCACCCGTTATCTTTCCTACCTTCTTTTCCATTACATCTTTAATGTTGCTATGGATGTATCTCCACTCCTCATCTACATTCTTCCTATTTTCTTCATCTCTCTCCCCCAACCTTTCCTCCAGCTCAGTCATGATAGCCTCCTTGTTTTTAAGGAGTTCCTCTAAGTTCCATTTCTTGTTAACTCTTACGTTTCTCTTAACGCTCTTCAGTCTACATTGTATATTTGCCACCAAAAGGTTGTGGTCAGAATCGATATCTGCCCCTGGTAGTGTTTTCACATTTTTAATGCTATTTCTAAATCTTTCATTGACTAGTATGTAATCTATCTGGTATCGTCTCTGGTCTCCTGGGCTTCTCCATGTGTAAAGTCTCCGCTGGTGATGCTTAAACCATGTATTAGTTACAATTAATCTATTTCTATGGCAGAATTCCACAAGTTTATCCCCTCTTTCATTTCTCTTCCCTAGCCCATATTTTCCCACTATGTTATCTTCCTGTCCCTCTCCGACTACACTGTTCCAATCTCCCATTACTATGGTGGTGATCCTTCCTTTTCCCTCATCCTCCAATATCTCCATAATCTGTTCATAGATTTCATCTACTTCGTCGTCGCCAGCATTAGTTGTTGGCATATACACTTGAATTATAAGCATTTCCACTGGCTCCATCTGAAGTTTTACGGCTATTAATCTATCATTAACTGTCACTACCTTGCTAATTCTTTCAGCTATCTCTTTTCTCATTATAATCCCCACTCCCCTTTCCTTTTTCTCCCCTCCTGAGTAAATAATCTTAAATTCGTCTGAATTTATCTCGCCTTCTCCTTCCCACCGAACTTCACTAAGACCTACTATACCTACATTATTCCTTCTCATTTCCCTTTTTATGTTCTCTAGTTTACCCCCTGAATTCATAGTCCTAACATCGCATGTGCCTCTTCTTAATTTCGCACCACTTGCTTTCCTATTAATGTTAAATTTCCTCTGTGCATCCCCTAGGGTAGTCCCCACCC
Source organism: Tanypteryx hageni (assembly GCA_028673005.1). Lineage (NCBI taxonomy): Eukaryota > Metazoa > Arthropoda > Insecta > Odonata > Petaluridae > Tanypteryx > Tanypteryx hageni. The sequence goes on from CM054115.1 coordinate 199,841,435, forward strand.
GGAGATCCGATTGGGGGACTATTTTACCTCCGGAATATTTTACCCCAGAAAGATCCATAGAGGTATTTCAGCTTTTCAGCCTATCATGGGAAATATAATGAGGTAGTTTCCCCTTGCTTTCCTCATCGCAGTTTCACATAGTGATTACCCATCTGTAGCTGTTCAGATCCACATGATCACCACCTACAGAGGTACTGTGCAAGCTGCTGCCCTTGCACAGGGGGATGTAAAACCCCCAAGACTGCTTCTTAGTCTGACTCTTCCCCTCAGACCTTTCCGGCTTGGATGGTCCTACCAGGAGAATTATCTCCCGCCGGCATAGCTCTTTGGTTCGTAAGAGTACACAAACCCTCCCACCTCTGTAAGGTTATGCAGTCCTTAGGGAGGGCTCTATACCGGTGAGAAATTTCTAATAGCATCTTGCGTAGAATCTTTTAAAGTTTTGCTACGTAAAAATACCGCCAGGGTATAAAGGGGTCCATGAAATGGGGCCGATACTTAAAAAGCACGTGAGGCCGAGGGAAGGAAGATCGGAGGATTGGCTATTAGCAGTCACCGCTGATGAAAGAATAACGGAGCCAACTCAATCAGAGAAACGTTTCACCAAAATTTACTATATGAGCCAAGAATGAGAAATAGCTCAAAACTCAATTTCTAATATGAATTTTTAATTCTAATATGTATAGATTACATAAATAGCAGATTTCTATTCGAATAACTTAAAACCATAGGAAAATCATTATATAATTATAAATTTAAATATATTATTGTTAATTTGTCATCGGCCTTTTGGCTGCCGTCCCTTAGGGCAGTGAGTGGTCCTCAAACTTTTTTGAGCCGAGACACACTTTCAAAAGTAGAAAGGGTTTCTCGGCACCCCTAAATATCCTTAGGGTAACTGCTCTTTCGTTCTCTGCCCTTTGGTTGACTCCACCCGAAAGCACACGAATTTGGGCGAATTGCACGTCCTATGATTTTTAAGTGCGAACCGAGAAGCTGTGTCATGGGGTTGGTCACTCCGAGACGATTTAGGACGCTAGAGGGCATTTCATTCGAACAATGCGACCTTCCGAATGACCTCTGTCTGTGGGCACGTTCCGAAAATCGTTATTTTCATTCGTTCGAAAAAAACTCACTTCCTCTCCTCGACTTCGAGTTCCAACCTGCTACTGGCCAACGCGAAGATTCTCAGTTTGCAGTCGGACCAATTCTGTCTCGTGGAGATGATGTAGGGCAGCAGAAGCGTTAGGCCTGAAAGCGTCGAAAGAGAACAGACGTCGTCGTAAGGATCTCCTCGGAGCTAAATCTGCAATTATCTTATTCGTTCGAGTGTTGTATAAAATTAGAAATCGTCGCCGCAGTGTGGCATTCGTAAGCCTCTTTTTGTGAAAGTGCGCATACCCCCGTCGTCGTACAACCACCAAACGTCCAGCGTTCCGTTCCCCTGCTTTCTCTGGAACACCGTCATTTTGTCCAGGATCTCCGGGGGAATGTTCTGCTCGCTCTGTAGCCTGCAACGGAAACAAATGTGGTATTATTATGTGCCCGTGCAAGGTCGCTCGTTTCTCATTCAAAACCGGTCTCGTTAGATATATAATAATGGATGTTTAGGCGGATCCATCGCTTCTTTATTCTGTCGACGACTTCCGATCGGGAGCACTTCCTTACTCTCGGAGGCACATCTCCTGACCTGTTTTTGACAAAGGGCTTCCCATGCTCTTCGCAAATTGGCTAAATTACGCTCTCAAGCATTTATAATGTGTGTAGGTGCTTGTATTGCAACGCCCAGCAAATTTACGCTACACAGGTACGAGGGTCGAAGTTGCTAATCTTAGGCGATGTATTTTTCGCTTTTCAGATTCGGGAAAATGTTTTGAACAGATTAATTTATGCATGATATAATTTTAAAACTTGTTTTTATACAAATTTTCTCGTGAATATATATTGCAACATATTTTAGGGACGATTTAAAAATAACCAATAGAATTGTTTTAAAGCATTGAAACGTAGATTTAAGCGCGATTAAATCGTTAAGGCTCTAACTATAGCCATTTTGGAAGTTTATTGATTTGTAGCAACGGAATTCTTCAAAACAATTAAGTTTATTACTATTTAGATTTCCAATTCTATTGTGGCGGAAAATGCGTGGAAGGAGTTCAATAACCCTCCTACAACGCGGATTTGATTATGCGCGGTTAATTAAGTGTGACTTATTTGCCCAAAGCGAAAGTATTTTTTCTTAAACTGAATTGGAAACGCAATGCTTTACACGCATGTGGCGTGGAAAATCGCTTATTCTATAAGGACACATGATTTCTCCAATAATAAGCGGACGCTGCCTCCCATCAAAATCCCCGCGTCGCCCAAAGAGACCTCTGAAATGAACTCGCGTTACAAATAAGAGCGCAATTAAAAATTTCATTTTATAATATTTTATCAACAATACAGAACATTCATTACGCAATGATTTTCATTAATGGTTTATATTACTTTCGTAAGACTGGAAATTTGATATTTTACTCGTTAACAGGAAAATGTAGGTTTTTTACTCCGTCGCCGCACAAACATTATTTTTACAAACATTATCACTCACATTTTCTTTGCCACGGCTTTTTTCTTCGACTTCAGAATGTTTCGAGGATTTTCCGAGTCTGGAGTCTTCGACTCTGCGGTCATCGGAAGTGGTCCAATGGAACCTGTTACGGACAGACACCAGTTAATTTTCATTTCATTTCGTTTTTTGCGCATATAGAGCCTTTGCATAGAAAATGAATTGATGAAGACAACTCATTCCCTCAACTAAAAGTACTATCACTCGTTTTTAGTGCAGAGTGCCTCTCAAAATCCGTGATATGGATTAGTAACAATATTTTTTACTCTAACAACTGTCTTTTTATCACAAAGTATGTTTAAAAAATCTGATGTGGCCACCACATGACTTTCTCCATATGTGTAATATTTTTAAAAATTCCAAATAGGTTACAAAATAATAAATATTTTAGACTTTACAAAGAACAAAAATAAACCCAAACCATAGCCTTCTGATATTGGATATAGCCTAAAAGCTCCAACAATTAAGAAAAGAAAATGGAGCGTTACTAACACGTAACTAAGCGTCAACTGCTAACAATAGTCGTAGGTAGGTGACGTGGTGGTGGCAGCTAAAAATATAAGATATCTCCTAAACAATGCATTATATGAAAAAATGTTTCAAACAAAAGTTGTAGAAATTAAATTTCCTATAACCTTTATTACACTACATTTTTACATTTATAAAATGTTAAAGCAAATATTTTAAAATAACAGATCAGTGGTAGGAGTAATCACCCACTTCCTGTTGACGGATTTTTAGCAAAAACTAACCAAGTCTTTTCACTTTTATAAAAATGTTAAATACAAAATTTCGCGTTGACCTGATTAATAGTTTTTGAGTTAGAGCACCCAAAATAAAGCTATCACACACACGCATAAATATCATCGAGAAATTGGTCAAAACATGTTCAGGGGACCTCAGAACGTGTATTTCCGTTGAAATCTCGCAATCGATTTTTTCATGGAAACAATACTTTTCCCTATACTACGTACTATACTACCACCCTCCTTAAGGACTTCAGAACCTTAAAGAGGTGGGAGGGTTTGTGTACTCTTATGAACCAAAGAGATATGCCGGCGGGAGATAATTCTCCTGGTAGGACCATCTTAGCCGGAAAGGTCGGAGGGGAAGAGTAAGACTAAGAAGCAGTCTTGGGGATTTTACATCCTCCTGTGCAAGGGCAGCAGCTTGCACAGTACCTCTGTATGTGGTGATCATGTTGATCTAAACAGCTACAGATGGGTAATCACTCTTGTGAAACTACGATGAGGAAAGCAAGGGGAAACTACCTCATTATATTTCTCATGATAGGCTGAAAAGCTGCAAATACCTCTATGGAGCTCTCTCTAAGGTAAAATATTCCAGAGGTAAAATAGTCCCCCAATCGGATCTCCGGGTGGAGACTACCCTAGGGGATGCACAGAGGAAATGTAACATTAATAAGAAGAAAGCAAGTAGTGAGAAATTAATAATAAGCACATGGAATGTCAGGACTATGAATTCAGGGGGTAAACTATGGAACTTAAAAAGGGAAATGAGAAGGATTAACGTAGCTATAGTAAGTCTTAGTGAAGTTAGGTGGGAAGGAGAAGGCGAGATAAATTCAAACGAATTTAAGATTATTTACTCGGGAGGAGAGAAAAAGGAAGAGGGAGTGAGGATTATGATGAGAAAAGAAATAGCTGAAAGAATTAGCAAGGTAGTGACAGTTAATGATAGATTAATAGCCGTAAAACTTCAGATGGAGCCAGTGGAAATGCTTATAATTCAAATGTATGCCAACAACTAATGCTGGTGATGACGAAGTAGATGAAATGTATGAACAGATTACGGAGATATTGGAGGAGGAGGGAAAAGGAAGGATCACCACCATAGTAATGGGAGACTGGAACAGTGTAGTCGAAGAGGGACAGGAAGATAACATAGTGGAAAAATATGGACTAGGGAAGAAAAATGAAAGGGGGGAAACTTGTGGAATTCTGCCATAGAAATAGATATATTGTAACTAATACATGGTTTAAGCATCACCAGAGGAGACTTTACACATAGAGAAGCCCAGGAGATCAAAGACGATACCAGATAGATTACATACTAGTCAATGAAAGATTTAGAAATAGCATTAAAAATGTGAAAACACCACCAGTGGCAGATATCGATTTCGACCACAACCTTTTGGTGAAAATTACACAATGTAGACTAAAGAGCGTTAAGAGAAACATAAGAGTTAACAAGAAATGGAACTTAGAGGAACTCCTTAAAAACAAGGAGGCTATCATGACTGAGCTGGAGGAAAGGTTGGAGGAGAGAGCTGAAGAAAATAGGAACAATGTAGATGAGAAGTAGAGATACATACATAGCAACATTAAAGATGTAATGGAAAAGAGCTCTGGGTCACAGCAGCCATGCTGCAAAAATGGAAGAGGCGAAAGTGGAAGAACATAAACACTGAAGTAGGCCAAAGAAAGTACAAGGAGTTAAATAATGATTTAAGAAGGGAAACAGATAAAGCCAGGGAAGAGTGGATAAATGAAAAATGCGAGGAAATTATCGAGATTCTTTAACCAAGTATATGATACTGGCATATTGCCTGAAGATTTTTTAGATGCTGTTATGGTACCACTGAAATAGCTTGTAATTAACAAACATAGCTCAGCACTTTTGGCTAGTATATGATAAGTGAGTGAATTCCTTAAGCCAAAACCAAGGGATTGTGAATAAGCCCAATGCATTTCGCCCACCAAGTGGGCATCCTCAAGGGCAACCTGAACACGACAGCGACTGGAAGTCAACAGTTGACCTCCAGTAGAAAAAGAATAATGCAAAAAGGATTACAGAACTATTAGTTTAATTTTTCATACATCTAAAGTTCCAACCTGAATAATAAAAAATTGAAGGTAAAATAGAAAAGAAGCTGCAAGATAGTCGGTTTGGTTTCAGAAGAGGAAGAGGGGCTATGGGATGTATGAGGATGATGATAGAAAGAGCGCTAGAAGTCAATAAAGGTATGTATTTTTGTTTTGTAGATTGGGAGAAAGCTTTTGACCGAGTGAAATGGGATAAAATGCTGGGTATTTTAAACAAAATAGGAATAGATTGGAAAGATAAAAGTCTGCTTAAAAACCTTTACTTTGATCAAAAGATTAGAGTCAGGGTTGAAGGAGAAGAAACAGAAAGTACTTCAATAGGGAGGGGAGTGAGGCAGGGTTGTCATATTTCACCAGCGATATTTAATATTTATGCAGAAACAATAACAGAAGAACCGTTGATGGAAGAGAAAGAATTTAAGATAGGAGGTGAAAGTATTACCACCATTAAATATGCAGATGATCAGGGATTAATAGCAGAAGACGAGAAAGAACGTCAGAGGATGACAAACAGACTAGTGGAGATTGGCCAACAATATGGAATGAAGATCAATGCTGAAAAAACGAAATTCATGGTGGTTTCAAAGGAACATAAAGAATTAAATATAATGGTAAATGGCCAAAAATTGGAACAAGTAAGTAGTTTCAAATATCTCGGCAGTATTTTAGCACAGGATGGATGTAGTACATAGGACATCAGAAGTGGGATTGCAATGGCAAAAGCAGTATTTAACGAGAGGAAGGAGCTTCTCACAAGCAAGAAAATAAATTTAGAAACAAGGAAAAAATTAGCGAAATGCTACATATGGAACATAGCTCTTTATGGTGCAGAGACGTGGATGGCAAGGAGAAAGGAGGAAAAATATTTAGAAAGTTTTGGGATGTGGGTATGGAGGAGGGTGATGAAAGTGAAATGGACAGAGAGGAAGAGAAACGAAGAAGTATTAGAAATGGTGGGAGAAGAAAGGATGCTAATAAAAACAATCAGGAAAAGAAAAGCAAATTGGATGGAGCACATATTGAGAAGACAGTGTTTTCAAAGGACGATCTTAGAAGGCAAAATTAGCGGAAGAAGAGGAAGAGGGAGAAAAAGAATAGGAATATTAGAGAATATAAAGCAGGAATATAGTACTTATAGAGGTATAAAAGAGGCTTCTAGGGTGAGAGAGAAATGGAGGCAGCGATTCAGCTAAAACCTGTTTTCGGACAGCAGCATGATGATGATGATGATACTACGTATTTGGAGAAAGTAAAAATTGAGACTTTCGTCGAATATGCTTTTTATGTTATTTTAACTTGATGTTCTCAGGTGATAATTATGCATGCGTTTGAAATAATATTTCTGTACTGAATTTTTCCTCCCTTAGTCGTTAACGCATTTTATTCTCGATAACAGGAAATGCGGAGAGATTATCAACTCAATCTGTGCAGTGGTTAGAGTGCTGGCCTGTTACGCTAAGCGACACCGGGCATGAATCCTGCGAAAGTAGGATCTTTACTGAGATCCCCCTCCCCCCATCTGTATGTAAAATGCGGAGACAACAAAAATCAGCGCTTCTGAAGGGACGTTAAGCAGTTAACACCCTTGGTGCCCTTCGCAAAGAGTTGGCTTATGCCGGCACCGAATTTCCCTCCTCCCTTGTGTGTGTGTGTCCGGTGTTGAAATCAACGGGAAACTATGTAGGTATATTCCCTAGTAATCAAACCAATCGAATGATTGTCAACCATTGATGAGGATGATCGACGCAGGCAGTGGTGGAACCAAGAAGAGGGCGATGAGAATGATGAAAATATTTTGGAAATGAATTTACGGCAGTGATTGAAAATATACAAAGTTTTTCGATAGCTAATATGTATATTAAAACATAGAAAATTTACATTTAATTTAATTATTTGACGGCAATAGCTCTTATCATTCTCCTCATTTACAACATTAGTGTATTCCTAAAGCCTTAATTTGCTATTATGCATATTAGAATGGCGGCGATCGCCTCCTATTGGGATTTTATTTATTTATTCATAATTTCACATACAGCGTGATCGCCTATTTAAAGTGAAAATAATAACAATAAAATTCTAGGTATGGACAATAGGTATAACAAAAATAAAACAAAAATGTCCAGTAGAAAAACTAACAATAATTGTGTCAAACAATGACTGTAATTATTTAGGTGAAATATGTGTGATTCCTAGCTTAATAAATGATTTTATTGATAGGAAAAAATGATCAATATCTGGAGGTAAGTTATTCAAAATAGAAGGAAGACGAAAGGAAATAGAACGGTTGACTAGAGAAATCCTCGGAGTAAACATGAAATAAGGAAGAAGAACGAATGGTTCAGGGTGGAACTCGGAAATTTATATGGGATAGTAACTCAGGGCAATTTGTTACGGAGTTTAAAATATTATAAATAAAAGAAAGATCAGATTTAGTACGAGCCGCAGTAAGATTATCCAAAGAGAGAGCAAATAAAATAGTATCATTAGAAGCGCAGCAAAGAAAATTTACATGTTATTTCACAATTCTAAGGAAAATATTTAGGACTCTGTCAAGGGAAGAGAGATTAGAAACAGTAGTCATAGACCATATAGGAGAGCAATATGTCATAACAGGTAATACAATGGTAGAAAAGAACATCCTGAGTGCAAAAGGATCTCTGATATCTGTAAAACGATACAAAATGCCTAAGAGAGACATTGCTTTATTTTTAATTGCTGTAATATGGTCAGAAAAAAATTAGTTTACTATCAATAATTACACCTAAAGCTCTCTGCTGTAAAACTCGAATCAATGAATCCGAATAAATTAAGTAGTTAAAATTCATAGGGTTTCTGCGAAGGGAGATAGTCATGATATTACATTTCTTTAAATTTAATTTTAGCTTCCAAACATCACACCAATTTGATATTAAATTAATTGGTGCTTGGAAGGATGTACAGTCAGACATCTACATCTACATGTTACCCTGCAATTCAGCTAATTGGGTGGGTGGCAAGGGGTGCAATGTACCAAAACCTACCTAAAGATTGTCTATCGCAGGTTAAAATTTTCTATTGTGATCTCGTACTGTCCTCGAAAAGAACGAGCCTAGATAACGCTCCGTCCTACAATCAAACTCACGTATCTTATCGTAACGGTCGTTCCTACCTATATACGTTGGTGCTTCAATTATTCCCACAACCTCGGCTTTTAGACATTCCGATCTATATTTCTCCAGAAGTCGCAACCTTGGGTTCAATCTACGATCCTCCAGTGGTACCCAGTTTAAATCCCTCAATAATGAGGTGACGCTTTCCGTATGTTTGTACTTTTGTTTTACAAATCTGGCTGCTCTGCGCTGCACTCTTTCTAATTGAATTATATATCCCTTCTCGCACGGATCCTATACGCTTGAGGCGTATTCCGCTTGTGGTCTAACCAGTGATAAGTAACATATTTCACGTACTTTATCTGTAGTGTTCCGTAGTATTCTACATTTTCTTGTTAGCTGCGCCTATAACTCGACGAATGTGCATGTCCCACAAAAGATCTCCACAAATGGTTACTCCTAAATATTTTACATACTCAGCTGCTTGGATATTTATTCCATATATTTTATACTCGAAACCTACTTCTATGTTCCTGCTTTTCCAGAACGTAACTGCGGCATATTTAGTGTAATTAATTTTAATTTGCCATTCTTTGCACCACGCTGAAATGGCTCTTAAGTCTTCACGCGGCGACTGGTTTTTTATTTCTTTATATAAAACGGTATCATCAGCAAAAAGTCTAATTTTACTACGAACTACCGAGCAGATATCATTCACATAAATTAAGAAAAGTAGAGGGCCCAATACACTTCCCTGCGGAACACCCGACGCAACTTTAACGGGGGACGAATATTTCCCATCGATGACAACTATCTGTTCTCTATTAGAGAGAAAGTCTCTTACCCAACTGACAACTTTTGGATTGATACCATATTGTTCTAACTTCGCAATTAATTTCTTATGAGATACTTTATCAAAGGCCTTCCTGATGTCAATGATATGGCATCGACCTGAGTATTTTTCTCACCGCGTCGCAACAAATAATTCACGAACAGGCCGAGCTGCGTTTCACATGATATACCTCTCCGGAATCCGTGCTGGCATCTGCTATGCAATGAGTGACTATCTAAATAGCGCATTACAGTACTAAAGATTATGTGCTCAAGTATCTTGCACGATAATGAAGTTAAGGATATTGGCTTATAATTTTCGGGGTTCTCTTTGTCGCGGCCCTTATGATGGGCGTAACGTGTGCCACCTTCCAACCTTTAGGAACGACACCTTTCGTAATGAATTTCTCGAATATAATTTTAAAATACTGCGCGATTTCATAAGCTAACTCTTTCAATACTCGCGCGGGTATTTCCTCCGGCCCAGGAGATTTATTTGGTTTAATTGAATGAAGTTGGAGCGCGATACCATCTTCGGAAAATATCAAATCTTCCATCGAGTCGCCATGATGCATAGGAATAGGGGTTTTACGTTCATCGTCATTAGGAGTAAAAGCTTTCTGAAAGTGTTGATTTAATAGGTTTGCTTTCTCCGCAATATTGTGAACTACGTTTCCCGTTTCCGATCTCAGTGATGCAATAGTTGGGCCTCTACCTTGGACTTCTCTGACGTAAGACCAAAATGCTTTCAGATTCTCTTTCATGTTATCTTGTAAAACCTTTTTGTAATTGTTAAACGCATTACGCATTGACACTCTGGCTATGGAGCGCGCCTCCTTGTATTGCTGCCTTAACGTTGCAATCTGTTCGACCGCAGCTGTTGAGGATGTGTTATTTACGCGATAGTGTAATTTTCTTTGCCGTCGGAGAGCGTTCCTAACTTCCTGGTTGTACCATCTAGGTTCTGCCTTTTCACGCTTCAGTTTGCTTGGAATAAATTTATCTGTGCAGTCTCGCATCATATCTCTGAACATGCCCCAGGATTCTTCCGCGTCTGCAATATCTGTTACCTAGCAGAAATTAATATATTTATTTCGCAGAAAAGACCAAAATCTTGAGAAATCGGCTATGGCGAATACATAAAGCTTTCTTTTAGCCTTAACCTGTTTACTCAATGTTTAGTTGAAACTCCACGGACACTGCCTTGTGATCTCTTATTCCCTCAGCAACAGATACCCTATTCATACGCTCAGGAAAATTAGTAACCAATAAATCTAATATATTATTAAATCTCATGGGAAATCTCACTAACTGATACAATATATGTTTATTAGAAAGTTTCAAGTAAAGCCTCGCACGATTCACGTTCTCTACCACCGGGATAAAAGCAATTATGCCTCCAATCAATTGACGGAAGATTGAAATCGCCCCCGATTACAATGACTTTATCTTTATTAAACGAACTTAGCTTCGCCACTTGTTTCTCCTGATGATAAATAGTTTCCACGATCGCATTTGGTGATCCATAAAAGTCGTATATATTTACAGTTTTACAGTCACTCCCTTTCACACCACACCAAACACTTTTGACTTCGTCGTCATTAATCTGTATTGGATAACTTCCGTATTTATTGCTAACTGATATAAAGACTCCACCTCTCTACAGTATACATCGATATTTTCTAAGAACGCTATAGTCACGAGGAAAGATCTCCTGACTGGCTATTTCCGCCGTTAGCCAACTTTCTGTACCTATCACTACATCAGCACGCAGACTACGAATAAGATGTTGAAGTTCGGCCTCCTTCCTGCGAATGCTGCGACAGTTAACCGTGATGATTTTTAATTTATCGCTATTAATACGTAACCATGCCTCGCGCGCTACTGAATTATTATTATTATTTACTGCCTCCTTGTCCTCCCTATTACGTCGACTTTTTCTACTCTTAGAATGTATTCTGCTGTTAATTAACATCGCGTTTATAGTAGTGTGACGGTCGGATGTATTACTACTATTGACGTGCATCTCAACGCTTGCTGAATAATTTCAATTCCTTAAATTTTACCCAAAAAAGCCCTAGCATGCTCGAACACCCTACGTGCTACCTGATAAAAGGCCAATCTGATGCAATACCAGAGAGTACCACCCTCTGTGTACGGTTTTTCAAAAAACTACTCAGGAGATTTAGGAAATTACCGTGAATATTAAAGTGGTGATTAAGTTTTATGAATTAGACGGTTGTGATTTATGGAATCAAAAGCCTTAGAGAAGTCTAGGAAAACAGTGTCTAGCTGAAACTTATTAACTAATTAATTGGAAAACGGCTAAGTTGGTCATGCAGGAGCGGCCCGGAACAAATCCATGTTGCCTAGTGGTTAGATGCGGTGATGTGAAATAGTAAAGGCGGTTCAAAGTGATCCTTTCACAAATGGAGGAGAAAATTGAGAGTATATAGATAGGACGGTAATTAGTAACATCATATTTTGAACCAGACTTATGAATGGGAAATTCGTCAGCAGATTTCCACTTGGAGGGAAAAGTACCCAGCGAAAAACAGCGATTAAAAATAATACATAAAGGAATAGAAAGAGAAGAAGCGCATTCACGAAGAAATTAAGGGCCGATACCATCAGGGTACGATAGGGGGAAATTTTACAGAGGAATTAAAAAACTTCTTGGGGGTTGTTTGAAGTTGAAATAGAGAAAAGCTACACACAGGTGAGAGAGAATCATCATTATCAAACTTCAGAGGGGAGCTAGTAGGGGGTGACAAACAATTAGAAAAGAATTTATGAAATAAAGCTGATCTATGAGAACCCTCGGCATTAGTACATATTATCATAATAAAGTTCATCCAGGATCCTAGATTGATTGCGGCGACCGTTTACGAAACACCAAAATTTTTTAAGATTGGAGGAAATTGAGTCGGATATATTTTTCGTAAACTCAGCATAGTCGCGGCGAATTAAAAGTTTGGAATATCGCCGTAAGTCGGTAAAAGATTTGCGGAATTCTTCACTAGGGTAGGCTTTCCACAAATACCAGGCATGATTTTTGTTTTTCAGAGAATGAATTGTGTCGATTTTAAACCATGACGGGAACTTTTTAGTCTTAGGAGTAACAACAGGAACAAAGTCCTTCAGTGAACCATCGATGAAGTCGTAAAAGAGATTGCCTCATCAGGGGAAAGAGTGCTCAGCAGACGCTACGGGATGAAGTTGAGATAGCTGTTGACACTTTTGGCTGGTGATGAATTATTGAGAGGAACTCCTTAAGCCAAAACAAGGTTATGGATAAGCCCAATGCATTTCGCCCACGATGTGGGCATCCTCAGGGGCGATCTGACAGAGGCAGTGACAAAAAGTCGACTTTTTGTCTGAGGATGCCCACATCGTGGGCGAAATGCATTGGGCTTATCCATACCCTTGTTTTGGCTTAAGGAGTTCCTCTCACTTATTCATAGCTGTTGACGTCATCCCAGCGAACAGACCAAGCGGGAAAGGGTCGGGGAGAGGGAGGGGAAACAACGGGGCTTCTCAGTGCCTGGAATTCTGCATCTAACGAAATAGTGTCACTGTCGAAAATATTCCGGCCCGGGGTAATTGCGTTCGGAGAAACAGAAACAGAGGAAACAATGTGGTCCAGCGTTGCCAGATTGCGGGTAGGGTAAGGATTGAGTTGAAACAACCGGAAAGCAGATATGAAATGTTCAATACATCTACATCTACATATTACCGTGCAAGTCACCTTGACGGTGGATGGCAGGGGGTGCCGCGCACCAAGTTCCTTACTAATTATTATTCACTTATCTATTGTGGTCACGTATTGTCCTAGAGAAAATGTCTCCTTATACCTCTCCGACCTACTATCTATTTCGCGAATCTTGTCCTCATTATCCCTCCGTCCGATATACGTTGGTTGTCGAATAATATCCTTCATTTCATTTACGAATATCTCCGACCTATATTTATCTAGAAGTTTAAGTCTCGCCTGTAATCTACGATCTTTCAACGATGGCCAACTCAACTCTTCAATGAGTAACGTAACGCTCTGTTTTTTATCGTAATTCTTTTTCACGAATCTAGCTGCTCGCCGCTGTATTTTTTCTAAATCCTTTATGAGTTCCCTCTGATATGGATCCCAAACCGCTGCTGCGTATTCCATTTGAGGTCTAACCAAGGATAAATAACAGGATAACGGATAATAACGGAAAAGGTGAGAACCTTTTCCGTGCTTTTCCTGACTATTCTACGCACAAAAGCCAACTTCTTATTTGCCGCACCTATCACTCGTCTTATGTGGGTGTCCCAAGACAGGTCACGATTCAAGGTTACCCCGAGGTATTTCACGGATTCCGAAACAGGAATGCTCTCACCATCTATCGAGTAGGTAAACACGGACGATGGGCTTCTAGATTTCCAAAAGTTTAGAACGTTACTCTTTTTCTGATTGATTTCTAGCTGCCATTCCTTGCACCAAACAGATAACGCATCCAGATCATCCTGAAGCTGACTATGGTCGCTAGGACCACTAATTTCTCTATAGACTACGGTGTCATCCGCAAAAAGTCTGATATTACTTTTCACAACTGAGCTGATGTCGTTTATATAAAGCTAGAAAAGCATAGGTCCGATCACACTACCCTGCGGCACTCCAGAGACTACATCTGCCACACTCGAGGACTTACCATCGATGACTACTTTTTGTTTTCTATTCCAAAGGAAAACGCGAACCCAGTTAATGGCTTTAACATTAACGCCAAGATTTCCCAATTTTAATAACAACTTACGGTGGGGAACCTTGTCAAAAGCTTTTCTAAAATCAAGGAACACTGCATCGACCTGCTTATTATTTTATAAAATATTCATCATTCACATTTTTTGGAGTCCCGAAAAATAGAAAGATTAAAGTCACCAAAAAGCACAACAGGATCAAGGGATAACATTTAAAATAAATGAAAAACAGTTTTCAAGCACAAGATCACTACATGGGGGCGATAAAAATCTATTTTTAACAGGGGCCAATACAAACTTTACTCCATACAATGGATGTCCCAATTCATCTTCTTTGGGTGCATTTTTTTATTCCGCAAAAAATTCTTAGATTCTGCGCTGCAGATTATTTCCATGGGGCAAGTGAAACATTCTCAAAGGAATTCTAGGTGTATAAGGCAGTGGTGGATTGAAGAGGGAGCAGAGGGGATTGCCCCCTTTTCCATGGAATATTCCTGAATCCGCCTCTGGATACATGAGCTAACGTGTGTTTTAAATTGTCGTAAAATTATGAAAATGTCGAATGATCGGATCTTTTTGAGAGCGCTGCAATGAGAGGAGGAATGTTTTTCATATTGCATCAACACGAAACTTAACCTATCCCATTTTTCTCAAGTTATTTAAAACGCTGCCTCACTCGCGAACAAATATGACTATTAAATAATAATATTTGCGGATATTTTTCAAAGGGATCGGGCAGAATTCGTCTCATAATGTTTTTCTTCTCCAGACCCGCTAACTTCGCGTTTTATTATCCTCCCGTCGACAGCACCGCATTCGCGTCTTACCGCTCGTGTGCACAGAGGAGTCCGAGTCGTATCTGTCGAGTATCTCGAGGCTCCCGCTCGAGTCCACTCTGGTGAGCATTGGCTTCGGATGCTCGTCCGTCGCTACTTGCTGCGAGAGGGAGTCCGTGGAGCACCCGGCGGCCATCGCCTCCTCGGCACCCGTTAGCGCCCTGGAATAGTCGAGGCCTCCTTCGACCCTTAGGATGGCCACGCCCATTCTGTGGTCGAAGGCGTCGCTATAGGGCGAGCAGAAGAAGAAGAGCATCAACACGAGACGAAGCACGAGGATTTTCTAATAAACGCGCATTGGCAAAGAGGCCAAATTTCACTTTAAACAAGTATGCTCGCGGAATCCGAGGCGTTCGTAAAAATTAGGAAACAATCATTGCCTTTTCAGATCTTAAGACTATTTTACAATCTAATTTATTTAAAATGCCTGGGCTTGTTGTTTGCCCTGCATGTGCGTTACGGACAATTTTGATAGGTGAATATTTCATCTCCTTTAGTACTTCACCACGATGACATATTCGTCTACATAAATTAATATGGCGCCCGCCTAGTATGAAAAACTTCTTCCAGGAGCCCTTCACTCAAGGAATGTTGTAAATCTCTTATTTATAGCCAGGACCCGATTCATTATATACATGATATCCTTATTCTGTCCGTCCGTTGGTCCGTCCACCGGAACGCTCTGTACAAATCCCTATAAGAGAACACTAAAAAATCCGTTTTTTCCCTTGCAGGTTTTTTTGCTTTTGCAAAATTAAATTAGACGTAATTGACCTAATATCTTTGAACAGGGACCATTTTAAAGAAAACTAAACAGATTCGTATTCTTACAGTCGATTTTTGCCTTCGGTTCGAAATCGCTCAAATTATATGGTTAAATCATATTTTTTGGAAAGTTTTAAGCTTTTTAACGATATGCGTCATTGTTAGACCTCGAGATTGTATTGTCGTCCTCATGCTCTACGAGTAGTCGGTGCTTGCATACTGCAAGCGCTATAAAATCACCATATACCAAGATCTAAACTCGTAAATAAACCAACGCTATCTCCAGGGCAACAGCACTTCAGCCACGTGGGGACCATATGTATTAGATAATAAATTTCATGTGTAATAGCAGAATATTTTTAATTTTCCGTGAAATTAAGGCAACTGCCCGTCATTTCCAAATTCTCTGGCAACTCGTGTCCAAGTTTTCGTATTTCAAGTTTCGTGAGTAACGTAATATCGCCCTGCATGAGCAATAAGTCTAATCATCATTAAGACAATACCCTACACATTAAATTTATGGAAAAATTAGGATATTTTGTGTTATGATTATGGCATCATCTTTCATGCCTGTAGCACGCATTTGGATAAAAAAATATCGATAAATAGGTATGACGCCATTATATTTAACAATTGAAAAGAGTTAAAATTTCTCGAAAAACTACGAAAAATCCTTTTCACGTTTACCGTCACTGCTATCAAGGTTTCTTCTCCTGTTGTGATCCCTTATAGTTCTAAAAAAACAAACCTATTTGTCGCGAGACAATTTCGTCGCGAGGCAATTTGGAAGGCGACACCATGACTGGTTTACGGCAGAGGAGGGGCAGGGAACAACGAATTGACGCACCATGACTTTGTCGTGCGATGTAGGTATTGACGTGCAAAGCATTTTTAGTGCGACGAATTGACGCGCGACAAACTAACCGCAGCGTTTTTTATCAAACAAAAATTTATAACTAACCATTTCAATTAATGAACTAACTAGTATAAATATAATAGATAGTAGCTCAATAACTTTGGCCAAAACTAACAAAGGTGAAATACTCCTTTAGCCAAAACAACTAGAGGGTTTTGTAGCCCTCTAGTTGTTTTGGCTAAAGGAGTATTTCACCTTTGTTAGTATAAATATACTGAAAGTGTGTTCAAAATATACACCAAATACGTCCAATGAGAAATTAGTTCATAAAATCTTTTTTTCCTGTTTTGATAGTCTGCTAAAAGGGGGGGTCCTCTTAGATTCGGAGTCGTCTTGAAAATTGGAGATCACAGTCCGCGACTTAATCTCGAATACTTTTACACGAAAGATTGCTTAATGAGTAAACAAAAGCCGAGTGATAGGTGGCCGTTCAATGTCGATTCGATTTTTTAGACGAATTAATTGCTTTTAACGTGTCGTTGTCGTTATTTGCGATCTCTGGGGTGTAGATATCCTTAGCGATTGCCGCTACTACCAAACTAATCACTTAAAGCAAAGACATTTTTCATTTTTAGAAATAATTATGCACTCACTGCAGTGTGTTGAAGTATCCGATCAATTCAGACCGTGGGCACGACTGCCACGTGGATTTGTATCCCATGGCCACTATGTTCGGCTTGAGCTTTCCCACTCCCGATGCCTGGATGAGTGCCTGCGCCCCTTCTTCGAAGCCCAGGCCGTCGACCACGGAGTAGAAAGCCTTTATCTTGTGCTGTTTCAGCCACTCGGACGCTCGCCTCTGCCGGGCCGATCTGCTTCGGTGGGACAGCCGTTCCTGTTGAAAGACAAATCGCACCATGTCACCTCATTCACTTGTCCATAGCGCCTGGTTTTCTTTATTGAGAACAATAACTCTCGAATTTCATCCGATCCCAGATTGTATTTCCGAAACATAAGAATAACTACGTTCAGTTCACATGAGGAATATATAATACTCCACGGAGGGAGTAATTTTTAGCATAATTAATTGTTATGATCGATGTGTTTGAGGTTTGTGTGTTTGCTTAATGCGCATGGTTTAATAGTAGCGCGCCATGAAATGTCAAATCTTGACTTAGCTGTTTATAAATCGATTGCTGGGTTGTGTATTAGCTTTGCTTGAAAGTTGCTCCTGAATCGCAAATCATTCGCACTCTCTATTCATGAATATCAAAACTACCAGCATTGTATTTTACAATGTCCCAAAAATTAATAGGCTACAATCATCTACTTTTCGAAATTGATACAAATTCTGCATATCGTTTTCTTTCCCTCAACGATAGATAGTGGTATAATGCAAAATCTAATCGTGCTTTGCCAGCAGTGGCCACTGTACATCATATTTTCTCACATCAATTCATTGACCAGGTCGACGAAGATGCAAATGTCTTTGCCATATTAATTTCATTGGGATAATATCAGACAAGAGTGTATTCAGACCCTTCCCGCTGCTTAGACCGAGGCAATCGAACCGATTGATAGCACGCAAATTGTTCTCAGCGAGCGGAATTTATTCCCCCCACTGCTTATAATTGAACGGAACGATCGTTCCCTTACACTAGGGTGACCAGTCGCCTCGGAAATTCCGGAACTATCCTGGATTTTGAATTAACGTTCCGTTGTCCCGATAAACTTCTTCGGGACACCCATTTTTCCCATATGTTTTGTTTCTACCTTACAAAATCTCCTCGCCAAAAAAATTTCATAAAAGTGTTTAATCAGAATCACATTATATTGGAAAATACAAAAATTGCTTATTAAATCTTGTTACGATCGGTGGTGTTCCTAATTTTCGGCTTTGAAATTCAAGAGCAGACCACAGAGATGAAATTGTTGTTTTTGGTTTGTGTTTCAAGCACATAATGCACATGTATAAAGAATATTTTGAAAATAAATTTTGTATGATCTGACATAAAAACAGCCTTAACGTTAAAACGATCAATATCATTATATTATGTTTGTGTAAATTAAATATGAATTTTTGAGATTTTATCCAATTATTATAAATAAAAAAAATCGAATTAGACAGGCAGGCGTAGTCTCAAAATTAATGAAAAATTATATAAATTTATATAAAATGAAATGGAAGCCATATACTGTTATTTTAATTTATTTTAACTTTTATTTATGTGTATCTTATATGCTATATATATATATATATATATATATATATATATATATATATATATATATATATATATATATATATCTTTATTATATGTCCTTAAAGTAATTGTTATCTTTAAATCGTGTCATTGTGTTGTAAGATTTTTTACATATTTATTTAATTGAAATCATTTGTTTATAAATTGAACAAAATTGTGCTTATTTACTTTTAAAATTTACAGTCATAGTGTTCTGTCTTACGACAGGTCCTACCAATTCATTGATTGGTTTTGACTAGGAAATATATATACACGGTGTTGTGGTTTCCCGTTGCCTTCCACACCCATACACACAGAAGGGAGGAGGGAAACCCGGTGCTACCAATTGCCTACTCTTTGCGAAGAGCACAAAGGGGGCCACTGTTTAACATCCCTTCCGAAGGATGGAACGCTGGATTTGCGCGGTCTCCTCAAACCACACAAACAGTGGGCCGGGTGAACTTGGAAAAAGTACTACTTGCGCTGGATTCGTGCCCGCTGCAGGCGAGTAGCAGCCGGCGTCCTAACCACTACACCACCGGTACCCCACTTTTAAATTAAGTACATACAATTTAAAGGATATAAAATTCAGGTTGTCCCGGATTTTTCCCGATTATGTCCCGGATTTTCCTGTTCAGATCGTGTTATGTCCCGGTTTTGCTTCCTAAGAATCTGGTCACCCTACCCTAGACCAGTATTTTCAAAGTACGGGTCGCAACCCAGTCCTGGGTCGTCACGCTCATGAGGAATATCTAAGGATGCAAAACGAGGGAACTAAATGCTCTTATCACATGAGTTTCAACCTTTTATTATGGCTTGCTCTTTATCGAGACTTAATGAAAACTCAATTCAGATCATGTTGCCCGACTGAACCACCATACTAAGCATAAGTTTGAAATCGCTGCTTCTGGGCGCGAGCGCGCGTCAAGCTGTGGATCGCCTCACCGGAGAGACGTCTGCGCAGATGAGGAGGGAAAGATTCTTGGTGACCAAGTGGAAGAGGTCGAGGAGAGGCGTCCTCTGCGAAGGCTGACCGCACAGCAGGAGGACTTGAGGGCGGAAGTTCTTGACGTGATCGCCGATGTTCGCCAGGCGGAGCGTGGAGGTGAGGGCATTCTTGTATGTCTGCGCCTGAGTTGAGGAGCCCCAGTTGACGTCTGTGAAGGAGAGTAGGAAAAAGTGGGAGGGGCACTGCCTAGGGAATGGCAAGGTCCAATGTTGCGCCTTGTGGCTTGAGGTGTACTGCCGGAAGCACGATGGCAAGGTCGCTGTTTAACTAACGAACACGGACTTTATGTGGATCGTCGATTTGGGCGACCATTGGGCAAAACGAGCAATTCATTTCATCTCCTCTCTTCTTATGAGAAATAACACTGATAGTAAATGACAGATAAGGTGTACTGTTAATGATCACTACGTATGTATCAATAGAATGTTTCCGTCCTCTATGGGAGCGTATGCAGGCGGAACGAAAAGCCGTATGACGCAAAGAGGACCCAAAGCAGAAGCCGAGGGGCATATTTTCAGAACAACTCCGTTCATTTCTGTCGAAATATTTATGGCTATTGCGAACCTTTTCTGACTTTAAAACGGCAATCCGAATGGTTGCCCGATATTTATAATTCAATAAATTTGCTTATTTTAGTTTTAATGTATTTTTATTTAGTTTTGTGCATCTCAGGAATCTATCTCGACTCTAAAACATTGTTTCTCAACCATTTTAATTTGGCAATAAATAAAGATTGGGGCAACCAGTATTAGAAATACTCAGTAATTAAGGTTATACGTGAGACACCAATTATTAATTTAAAAACTTCTCGAGATTTTTTCGTAAAAATAATGGAAAAATATAAAAGAATTTCTATTAATAATACTTAGAAAGATATAAATCATATTACATTAATGTGACTTCTGAATTCGTTGGCTCTTTACATGATTTTTAATATTAGAAACAATTTGAGAAAGCTTTAGTCTCAATTCTGTTTCAATATTCGGCCTACTCCGATATTTTGTTTTGGTGGCTACGTACTTTGAAAAATCTACTTCGCATAAATGCGTAGATGCAAATGGCAGAAATTCGCGAATTGCAAATATTGAAATTTCAGGAAACTGTTCCCTTAAGATCGCCCAAATTTTATCAGTGGAATATTTTTGAATGTCTTTTGAAATAATATCCGTAGGTATATCAATCAACAATTCGTTTTGTTTTGTTGTAAAATTTTCCTGTATCACAGAACTCTTAAGACATCCTCACGAGAGACAGGTTGAGAAACGCTGCTCTAAAAAACCAATTAGCTACACCGCGATTAATCTGTGAGACAAAAGGAGGTTGAAATCCTTGATGCAGCTCACCTGGCTTCCTGTACACGACAATCAGGTAGAGTGCAAAAATGATGAGCAGAGTGATGATGGATGCGACCCAGTTGATGAGGAACATGATTCCAACGCAGAGAACGAAGCCCACTAGGCTCAACCACATGTTGTAGTACTGTGGAATAGGAAGAGAAGGAATCGGTGGAGAGAAACGATCTCATTAAACGTAAAAACGACTAATTTCGCCAACGAAAGAAAATAGCCCCTTTTTACCCGTCTTTTATTAAAGAGGTGTTTTATATCTTTAAGGCTACTCATTACAAAGTTATTTATTCATTGAAAAACGTCACAATCAACCCTTAGAAAAGGACCTCCAAATTGATTAAATTAAAATGTAAAAGCGGGCCAGAAAAAGTTTTTAAGTTATGAAACGATTTTTATTTCATAGATTTTTCTAAGTAAAGTAGTATGTAATGACCTCAGCAGTTATTGATAATTATTAGACTGATTATTCTATTGGTGAACTTTAAACTTAACAATGGAGATTTGCAATATTGCAGTTCTGTTGTGGTATTTGAAGCTCTGTATTTCTGAAGATGCTGTCGGTAATTAGCAAATTCAGAATTAAGTGGGTACTATAAAGCGGTTGGAAATACTATATCTTATTTATCTCAATAATTGGTTCTAACTAAAAATCGTAAGCGCTTATTTACAATATGGTATATTGTTGTGATAAGGTGTCGCTAAAACAGCAGTTATGGCATTTTAATGCCAGTTCAGCATTGCTACATACGTATACTGTAACAACGAAACAATGTATATTTGCTCATCTGGACATTCATACTACGCACATTGTGCTTGAAGTAACTGTAAATCACATTATTTCGGGTCAAATAAATATTCAAAATGTGAATTTCGTGTAACTGATGCAAAGTCTCTCTATCCAGTCTTCAGTTAAAACGCTCAGCAGCACTGCGAACAGTTAACAGAGTAGAAATAATCTCGCTTTTAGTCAATCCTGGAACTTTGGCCGCAAAATTATCCGAAAAAAGTGCCATGACATATCAGTGTAAACGACAAATCATGAATGATTTCAAGTCTAGATTTAATAGGATATCACAAACTAGGAGTGCTTTTTGATTGCCGAATTTTCCACCGGCAGACATGATTGGTTTATTCTACTAGTACTCACCACTGACTTATTCGTTTTCCCAGAGTGTGGCATGGCACTCTAGGAAGGTACACGTGCCATTGTGGCGCGCGTGGCAAGGGTTGTCCATCTCGGCCTATATTAGGCTTCATGTACACTCTTCTTCAACGTTAGTTTAATTGATAAGCGATACGATTGTTTCCTATTAAGACTCCTTGTTAGTGGAACACACTTACCCTGAACGTGGGACGCCATCCAACTGGCTTCACTAGCGCCGCGTGGAAGGTGCAGAAGTTGATGAGAGCGTATGATGCGAGGTAGAAGTTGGAGATTAGTGGTGCGATGATGTTGAGCTCGGCTGTGGAATGGAAGGGAAGAAAACTGCTCAGAAGGATGCAAGTTACCGCGTCGCTCTTATTCTTTGATGTTGTTGGCAAACAATAAAGCGCAAACTAAGACTTCAAATTTCACCCAAAAAATTTGATATTTCGTGCATTGATTTTGCATTTTTCTGGAAACCTAAACTTGTCGCTGTGAAATTGTTTTTCTGACATTAATTTCCACTTAATCGCTTTTGTTAATAATTAACTTTTGGAAGCGAATCTCTATCTGACAGTTATGTATGTGCATATCTCTTTCATAATATCCATGTCAGTGCTTTTCATAGTAAATTGTTGTTATTTATTTAAGAATAAAAATTGATTGATTTTATGGATAAAACAGTACACAAATTTTCACTTTTTGTCGATAACATGAACGAAATAAGCTGCTTTTTACAATATCGAGTACGCTGATCATGAAAATGGCGGTCAAAAATTTGTTGCACGCACAGTTTTTTGTATTCTCCTCATTTCTATTTGTATTGAAATATATATGAACTTACATATCACCTATTATGCAGTTTGAAATATTTACGTTTTTTAAATGAGATTAACCTTGGAACCACTATTAAAACATCATAGACTCACACTATGGTTGCAAATATAAAAAACACCAAGAAAAAATACACAGATGAAGAAAAATGCGATGTTTTTACTATAAATTCAAATCACAGAAATTAATTTTTCTCTTAAATGACGCACATAATTTAAATGAGAATAAACTTGGGATCCACTAATTAAACATCATAGCCTCACATTATGGTTGACAAATATAACAAAAACACTCAGAAAAATATAAAAGTGAAGACTCTAAATTCATTACAGAGAAAGTTATTTTTCCTCTTAGGAACAGTATCATCATCCCTTTGCAAAAACCAGCAATAGTCACCCATTATGGCAGGATCCTACATTCCTTGTTAGCGATGTTCCATTTTATTTAAATCTTGGGGAAATCTTTCACCTTGCTCATCGCTAATAGTACCAAAGTGGTCTGGGAAGAAGTCCAAATGAGAACGTAAAAAGAGTATTTTGAGTGACATCCGGCATCCTAAATTTTTAGCCTACTTTCCCGAATGGAAATAGGCTTATAGTTTTGTCGTTATGTCTGTCTGTCTGTCCGTCTATCTGTCTGTCTGTCCGTCTCTCCTATTAACTTTTGAACCAATAGACCGATTTTCATGAAACTTGGTGAAAATCTCTTGCTACTGGGGCCAAGACCCCGAGGATAGTTTTTGTTGCGAATGTTTAAAGTCCCGGGTTCGATTCCAGGAACTATCCTTCCCATTTGATTTACATGCGAAATCTGAAATCCATCGAGCAGGGTAATATTCTTTTGAACAGTAAAATATCTTATGATTATAATATCGGGGCGGGATTAGTACTATTCTCCGAGGAAAGAAGTGAAGATATTAATTTCTATCGTAGAATTTTTCTTATCGATTTTATTTCTTAGAATTTCGCGTAAATACTGTATATTTTGCAGTTTTTATCATTCACAACGAGAGTATTTCCATAGCAACAACTATTGTTGGACTCAGATTCTATATATTATAATACGTACACGCGTTATTTTTGCCGCACAAATACGCGTGATAAATTTAATATTCCATTCTAATGTATTTTTAATATTTTATAACGTTAAAATTTGGGAACAAAAAGAGCTACATGTCCGCGATGACTGTAATGCTATTAAAGCCAATGTAAGTATCATTATAAATAGCTGCTTCTTACATGTATAGGATATATATAGGATCAGAGGCGGCCCGAGAAATTTTGGCGCCCCGGGCGAGATAGCACTCCAGCACCCCCCTCCGTTAATGTTTGTTGAGATATTTACAAAGTACATGTTAATTTATTCATTGCTCTGTAAACATTATTGCTAATTAAAAATTAAAAGGAATTCCATCAAGATTCCAGCATGTTCCGTGATATAAATTTCTATCCGACATTTATTCACTTGCAAGTAATGCATAGATAAATAATCGGGATAGCGCCCCCAAAACTTTGGCGCCCCGGGCAGTCACCCGGATCGCCCGTAGCTCGGGCCGGCCCTATATAGGATATAGGATATATCATTTAAATCCTAAGGTACTTCTAGAAGTGCTTCAGAGCTGAAATTTGGCATGAATATAGGTCATTGGGTACAACTTCCGGAAAAATATGAAATTCCAGAAAATCTTATGTTTAAGGGGTGTTTTTGACCCCAATGTCGGATTTTGAACACCCATAAGAAAAGCATTTAAAACTGTGTGAGCCTATATATAATTACTTTTTTAAATCATTTAAAATTAAGACACAAAGTCGAGACACGCACCATACTATGGAAGAAGAAATGAAGTATATTTTCCTTTAAGACAAAATTCAAATGCATGCTGAATTTGCGTAAACATTCGATATTAATTATAAAATTATGAAAAGTTTTTCAATTTTCAACCATGAAAAATATGGTTTACCATAACAACAACTCCAATGCCTTTCAACGGAAATTAATTTTTCATACTTCAATAGTATTGATTTAATGCTTAGACTGCATTATAATCCATTTGATATCAGCCAACGACGTACACAGGTGATGACGTGATGATTTTAAATTAATTTTTTATCCGGAAATGCACTAAGGGCGCGGATGAAGACACAATAACCATAGCACACAAAATATCCTAATTTTTAGATAAATTTCAGTGTAACATATAAGCCATTATCTTAATTCATCATCATCATAGGTAGTCTGTCCGTGGTTATTCTTGGTTAAACCTGGTTCACCATATACTCCTATTTTCTGCTGTCCTCTTCATATCTTGATAACTGTCTTTCCCTTTCAAATCATCTATCAGCTGAAACCTTTTCCTACCTCTTTCCCATCTAGTTTTCCTTCTAACACGTCTTTAATCATACTCTCTCTCCTCAGGTAATGTCCAACCCAGTTAGCCTTCCTCTTTCGGATAGTCTGTATAATCATTCGCTTCTCCCCTATTCTTCGTTTCACTTCATCTTTTCTCATCCTATCTGTCCATTTTATCTTCAACATTCTCCTGCAAGTCCACATTTCAAAGCTTTCCAAGTATTTGATGTCATTTTTCCTTAGCGTCCATGTTTCTGCCTCATACAATGCTATACTCCATACGTAGCATTTTATGAACTTCTTGCGAATATCTTCCCTTATATTCCCTGTATGTAGTTGTTTCTTTCTCCTGAAAGCCACTTTTGCTTTTCCTATTCCAGTTCTGATCTCATCCGTACATTTTGCTTCTCGTGTTATGATGCTTCCAAGGTATTTATATTCTGAAACTTGTTCTAAAGACTTTCCCCCAATACTTATGTTCAGATTCTCCTCTTTACCCGATATTCGAATGACCTTGGATTTTTCTGTATTTATTTCCATACCGTATTTTCTTCCTGTTAACACTAGTCTATTAATCATTTTTTGTAGCTCCTCTTCCTTTCTTGCTAGAAGTACTTGATCATCTGCGTATTTTACTGTTCTTATAATCCTTCCTCCAATTTTGAGATCTCCTGTGCCTTCTAAAGCTTCTTGCATTAGACTTTCTCCATATATATTGAATAGGGATGGTGATAGGTAGTAGTCCTGTATTACTCCTCCACCGATATATACTCCGCAGGTGTCCGCATTCTCAAACCTGACCTTTACAACTTGATTCACATATAGATTCCTAATCAGTCTCCTGTCTTTCCAGTCTACACCTATATCCTTTAATATCTTCATCAACTTTACCCAATTTTCTCTATCAAAGGCCTTCTGCCAGTCTACGAAACATGCGCAGATATCTTGACTGTACTCTATTGCCCTTTCTGATATGATTCTAACTACTCCTATAGCATCACTAGTTCCTCGTCCTTTTCTGAAACCGAATTGATCTTCCCCTAGTATTTCTTCTGCCTTTTTCTGCAGCCTTTAAGAATCCTCGTGATGATCTTCGATGTGTGTGACAGAAGGCTTATCGTTCTGTAATCTTTACACTGCACTGCCTTTAGCTTCTTCTTTAGAGGGATCATTGTTACTTTTAGGAAATCCCGAGGCCTCTCTCCCGTGTCGTAAATCTTATTAATTAATTTCGTGATCGCTTTTAGTCCTTCTGATCCTATGACTTTAAGTATCTCAGCCGGCATTCCATCGCTGCCGTGGCTTTCCCCTTCTTTAGTTCCACTATCGCTTTTTCTACTTCGCTCTCCATAATACTTGGTCCTAAGTTGTCTTCTTTAATGTGTTCCTCATCTTCCATTTCAATTTTTGCAGCTCCTGCCTGTTTGCTGTATAATTCCTTAATGTATTCTTCCCATACCTGTGCTACATTTTTTGTTTCTGAGACTATCTTCCCATCTGTATTCATAATTCCCATACCATTAATTCCATTAGATTTCTTATCTTCTAACTCGAGTGCTCTAGCGTACATCACATCGTACTGTCCTAACTTCTCCATTTGTTCTATTTCATCACATTTTCCTTTTATCCTATTTTCTCTAGCTTTATCCGTTACCCTTCTCAACTCATTGTTTATACGCATATAGTTGACTCTACCTTCTTAACTGTTAACGTTTTTCCATTTTCGCCTCTCATTCATTTTCTCCAGCATTTCCTTCGTGATCCATGGTTTTCTGATTTTCTTCTCTTGTTTTCCAATCTTTTTATCCAAGGTATCCTTGATACTGGTTTTAATTTCATTCCATTCTATAGCAAAGGTATTCGGTTTGTTTTCCAACTTTCTTAAGTTATCTTCCAACTTCATGCTGACTACATTCTGCATTTCTTTCAGTTTTTTAGTTCCCAGGCCTGTCTTTCTCTTCTCGTTTTTCTTATTTGTTTGAGCTTTGTACTCACGTCAAGCTCCTTGCAATGCCTTGGCGGTGTTCATGCTGTTCCTGAATCTTTGTTTTACAAGGATGTAATCTATTTGGAATCTCATTATATCTTAAATATCTTAATTATGTTTATAGTAATTGCTTAAAATGTGCGATCTGAACCATGAAACTGGAAATTCGAAAACTTGGACGCGAGCCCATTGCCAAAGAATTCAAAATTTCCGGATAGATGCTTTAATTTCGCAGAAAATGAAAACTATTATCTTATTTAAATGAGTAGTTCAAATGCTGTCGTTTGGTTTATTTACGGGTTTATAACTTGGTGCATGGTGATTTTTTAAGCGCTTGCAGTATGCATGCACCAACAACTCGTTAAATAAATGATTAAATGGAAAGCAGGCATCATAAGTTCTGTTTGGATCATCTTTTTATAGTTATGCAACAGTTCTACTACCTATTGTTGATAGTTCTCCTCTTTTTCATTACCAAGAAATCCATGAACTATGGATTTAAAGGATTTCCATGGAGTTAATTCAATGGAGTTTAGTTTGCGATGAAACTGTTATCAAAAGCTTTCTAATTTGCGGACCACAAAGATACCTCTTTGAGTTTTGCGTCACACAGTTTTGGAAACTTTCCTTTTAAGTAGGCAAAATCATCACTATTTTTGTCCAAAACTTTCACAGAATTCTTCATTATGCCCAGTTTTATGTGTAACGGAGGAAGAAGTACCAACTTCGGATTCACAAATGGCGTATTAAACATTGTGTTTCCCAGGAACGAAGTCTTCTCTCTCTGGCCAATCCTTGAACTTGTTTTATCATCTATTTTACAGATCGACGTTGTGATATTGCTGTAAACTGTCCACACACATAAAAAAAAATTTCAGGCGAATTCACACAGCCGCGATGGTGTCCTTTCTCCATCTGCAGAACACAAATTCACATAAAAACAACGTGACTGATGCCTAAAATGCATGTTTTCGTTATGATATCACACTCCTACTTCGCCTCTATCCTTCAGTTTTGCCAACACTCACGTTATTCCCACCAGTGCTGCCAACATTTAGTGAGAGATGCTTATATTTACAAGAATTTATGACAAATGGTCATTACTGTTTTTTTATAAACTGTGACGTGATGCTAAATTTTTAAGTTCAGATCTGGAATGAGTATGTCAGAAATAATTTAAAAAGTTAGCTTTCATTCATGCTACCAAACCTTGTTGGCTAGTGTAATTTATCTTTTCCTTGCCAAATATTTTATACGTTATTTAAACGTAGTATAATTAACATTTATTTTTATAAAGTCCCATCCCATCCGATTTTCATTTTATTGCGTTCTAAGTGTTCGGTCAAATACTAAGTTATATTTGTTCTGTGATGTCGTTTCTAAGGAGGTTACCTGGGCGTTTTACTCGAAGACTCGCATCAATGAGTCAAACTAGACAAAACTCTGATGCCGGTCAATTGGGAGGAAGTGGAGTCGGCAAAGGTGGGGGTGGTCCTATTCTCGAGGCTGGTGGAGCATTTGGAAAAATGGAAGCAGCACACGAAGAGGAATACTTCTACAAAAAGCAACGGGAGCAACTACATAAAATTAAAGAAGATTTACATGATAAATTACGTTTCACGAAGAGCAAATAAGACGCCATAAGAATGCGATTGAACGTCACAAGGAGCGCGTGAGGAAGCTGATGGTCATTCATGGCGGCAAAAAACATGATGATGATTGAATAAATCCCTTTAGGTTCTTCCTCTTTTTCAGGCGAACGATTCCTACGTTGGACGCCATGAAATTTAAATTGTTTAAAGACTGAATAATATATTAGGTGTTTGATTGAAAATTCCAATCTGGCATTTGTCGCAATAAGTCTCAACTTTAAAGATAAGTTGTATTGTATGCATTTTTGTTTGAAATGACTATTTTGTGGCAATAATAATCAATAATCAATAAATGAAAATATAGATAATATGAACCAACATATAATATTCTTATTCTATTTTTCCAGTCTTGTTGAAGCGTGTCTGACTCCCTATATAAGGGGTCGCAGGTTCGAATTATATGTAATCGTCTTTTTTATCGTAATTAAGGTCATTGTAAAAGGCCATCGACAGCTGTTTAAGAGCTATTTAAAATGAATAATGTATCATTATCAATAGTTACAAATTATTGACGTTTTAGATGAAACCTATCTCATCCATAACCGTATGGCGTGATATTACGATAAATAACAAACAAAACGTGGGAATATTTGTCGGAAGAGAAAAACCGGACTTCAGATTTTACTGATTCGCGTGCATAATATACCCGATCGACCGAGAATATATGCACCGAATAGACTAGGTGTATCAGAACACTTTTGCCTCCCCCTCTCCTCTCCCCCTCCCCATCATCCATTTCCCTCTCCCATTTCCCTCTCCCCTTCCCTCCCCCCTTCCCTCTCCCCCTCCCCCCTTGCATTTCGGACTGGGTGAGCGTGGCTGGGATCGAGGAGACTTGCCTATAAGGAGGAATGCGGACGACACGAGGAACGTGAGTACGTATCCGCGGTACGGCTCTCCCGCTTTGCCATATCCCTTGGAGAAGAATATGAGTCCGGGGTAGATCCTGTCTATTCCGAGAGCCTGGACGAGTCTTGGCACGGATAGGAGATTAGTGAGTGCGGTAGAGAGCGTGGCTGCGAAGCACCCGGCGTATATGAACGGACCCCACAGCGACATCAGCTGCATCACCTGTTCGATAGAGGAAAGAAAACAGTTGAGTGCCGTCATCCGGAGAGCGTCACCGACAGCGGGATCATTTAAGTGTTAAGGGTTTTCATTTCCGCAACGCGACCTTTTCCAAACACGTAACTCCTGCATCTCGCAAGGTGCTACTGTATCGTCGTTTCGGATTTTCAGCCTTCGTTTAAAATTCCTTCACGTTACATTGCTTTATCCTTTTCATTTCCATTGCGCACTCTTTATGAAATCTTCATGTTTTCCTCTTACATTAGAACTGTTTATTTATACCATCAGAAAAGTATATCTTTAAGCGCTTAGAAATACTTAAGTTTTTAATTTGTCTAGCGACTTTAATGGCTCTGCAAAAGAGTTCTAGTAAGAATGCCAGCTATAGCGGCGGCCAATGCGTCGATCATAGCCCTGGACTGCATCACATTCCCATTGAAATGCCTTGGATTATTCTGTTGCGTTTGTGTTTCTGTGATGGCAGAATTAAACCCTGGACAGCAGGCGTAAAATTCGTATCCGGCAGGACGATTTGATGATTTCAGAATGAGGTGTAGCGCAGCAACTTGTTTTATTTAAAATAGTGAATCTCCTATTTCAGAGGCAATGCCCGCGCAGTTATTAAAATAATTAGCTTTCGAAATCGTACTCTACTTGAAAAAAATGCTCCAGAAATTCATTACCCCAGTTGTCGCCTATAAAGACGGTAGTTGGAACACATAACGGCTATTCATTAATGCGGCGACAAAGAGAGCGATGAAAATTACTGGCCAATTTCCTCAACATCATTATTTTGCAACATACTTGTGCATATTATTTCCAGTTCTATCATGCGTTATTTAGAGAAGCGTTCTTTACTAAGCGAATGTCAACATAGATTCCGAAAAGGCAGATTATGTGAATCGCAGCTCGGTCTTTTTGTGAAAGATTTATTGAGATGCGGAAAGAAATATACTGTAGTCAATTCGGAGTCGTTTTCATTGATTTGAGGAAGGCGTTTGATAAAGTACCTCATCAGAAATGAATAGCTAAGCTAGGGAAATACGGTTTCAATCTGAAAGTTTTGAGTTTGGTGAGAGAATTCCTCTCAAATAGATAACAGATGGTAGTTATCGCTGTGAAGTCCTCATTCCCCATTAAATTCAGGTTTCGTGTTCCGCAGGGAAATGTTTTAGGCCCTCTGCTATGTTGAATATACGCAGACGATATATGCTCGATGGTTGGTAGTAAAATCAGAGTTGTCGCATGGAACACCGTCGTAACTAGAGATATAAAAAACCAGGATGACCATCAGTCACATCGGGAGATCTAAGAGCTATATACGCGCGGAGGAGATAATAGCAAATTGAAATTAATTACCGTAATGTTGCGCAGTCTGGGACCCTTTCGAGAAGGACCTAACAAGGGACCTCGAAATGGTCCAGCGTAGAGTGGATAGATTTGTAAAGGGAGATTAGCGATACGATGCTAGTGTATCCGAGATTTTAATAGACATGAAATAGCAGACAATGAAGAAGAACGGAATACAAGCGGAAACTATTCGAAAAGTGAAATATCTCCGAATCCGTTGAGGACGTGCGCGGCATAAATTGTAATTTATGGCTGATAAATCTCTTCGACTATTATAGCGGAATAAATTGTACCCACCGATGCTAGTTGGCGCAGGGCTAGATCAGACCCTACTAGAAAATACGTAGAAATAGTCGCTAGAACTGAAAAATACTACAGGTCACTCTTCCCAAATGCGATAAGATAGGCAAATAGAGGCTTTAGCTAGAGTTATGTTTGGTCCAGTGACATTTCCTGTTAAACACTTCTGGCGGCTTGCAGGGTAATTCTGCAAATATAAATCTCAGCCGGCTATTTTCTACATCTAGAAACTATACTATACAAACATACTATCCTAAAATTCACCACAGAGATTGGTAGCATAATAAATCATTCTAAATTTTCCTTCTTCGCCCTCTCGTTTTTTTTCAGTTCGTCCATCCTTGTGTACGATATCTGAGGAATTTCCGAAGATAGAGAAACTTAATTGTGTCAATCCATTTGAGAGTAAGATGCAGCTCTGTCTCCTCGCGTTCACATATATTAACATCTACATGATACCCTGCAAGTCACCTTTCTGGTTGATTGCAGGGGGTGTAGTGAACCAAAGGTCCCTAGTTTTCCTGCGTTGATTTTCCTATTATGTTCTCTTATCGTCCTAGGGAATAATGATCCTCTATATCGCTCCGTCCTACATTCGATCTCGGTAATCCTATCCTCGCTATCTTGCCTTACGAGATACATAAGAGAGTGTAATATGACTCACGGAATAACTATTTTGTAGGCCGTAGGTGCAGTTGTGCGTCACTCCGCAGGCGGACACCGTTCCATTGGCTAAGTCCTGGAGGCTTCCGCTTGCGTCTCTGAGAGCGGTGCCACCGGCGAACACGACGAAAACTGCGTATGAGATCATGGAGATGAGAAGCGACAGAAGGGTCCCCTTCGGAATGGCTTCGGCAGGGTCCTGCGAATGTAGAGAACGATCTTTTCATGGTCACGTTGGCTAAAGGCATCCTCTTGTCCCCCGATCCTTCATTTAGAACCACCTCGGTGCACCGAGGAGAAATGAACCGCGAGGAATGGAAGTGAGAGGGAGAGACAGCGCGGAAATATACGCTAGAAGACAAGTTCTGATAAAATCACACAAGGATGTTCTAGAGAAAATAAAATTTCGGGACATGATGGATAAATAATAATATTAATGACTGAGAACATAATAACCTGGCGGATTTAAGTGAATAACGATGGAGCGAAAGAAAAGGATAGAGAAAGGGAGAGAAGGAGAAAGAGTGTAGAGGGAGAGGTAAAGAGAAAGGATAGACAGAGAGAGAAAGAAAGAAAGAAAGAGAGCAGAATGAGAGAAAGAGAGTGATAGGTGAGAGTATTCTTACTGTGAACATATTAAGATTAGATAAATTAAAATACTCGAACATTATCCTTCTCACTAAATAAAGGACGTTCATTTGCTCAGGCTTTCCGAGATTCATATATTTCTGTTTACCTTGAGATCCCCTGAAATGTTGGCTCCGGCCTGGATTCCGGTGACCGACGGGAAGAAAATGGCGAACACGGAGAAGAAGTCTTGATCCACGTTTTCACTGAACCGGTAATCCGGGTACATGTTCTTTCTGAAGACATCGTCTGCCAAAAGTGAAGTTAGCGTCGTAATTTATTCACTTGGAAATAAATACTGCCATGCATTAACAACATGCATCAAATTTTAGCATTAAATTACGAAGTGTTGCGTCACAGAGGCTCAAGCTGTAAAGGAGTTGACGTTAACGTAATTTCCAATTATTATCTTAGTAGAGATTTCGTTAACGATAGTATGAAATAATAATAAATGCTTATTTAATTTATTTTATTTATTTAATTTCGCCTTTTTGCATTGCCTCGAATGTAGAAATCTTGTCTTATCTCTCTCCCTCGTTCTTCCCGGAGATAACGATCTTCCATTTCTTTAAAACACCCTTGGTTCTTCAACTGAGATTGTTAAGATATTTCACCGTTAAAAAAATCTAAATTTTCTCTGTGAATTCTTTGCATAAATAAATAAATAAAACTCAAAAAAGGTTAAAGAAATAACAATTATCAGAATAAATGTAAAGTATTATTAGAAAATTTTCAAGGCGTAATGGAATAATCGCCTGTTATGAATATTTGCCGTAACACACTCACCGCTCAATCCCGCGAATCCTCTGGACCTCTCTTCGTCCGTGGTGGGTCCTTTGATCGCTCCTCCGATGAAGTCTATGATGGCCCCGATTATTATGACGACCAGAATATTTTGGGCCTAAATTACAGAGAGCACGCAATTTATTGAAAGGAATTAAAAAGTTAAAATTGACTATCGTGACTTTCGATGGAGAAATTACTATAAAATGGTTTGTTATAGAGGAAAAAATGGACCCATAAAATATTAATCGCTCCACCAAATCCGGAAATCGGCGGATTGAGGTAAACGATAGGATAGCCTATCATATAAATATTAATATAAAGCATGAAAATGAAGCAATGTATGAACATAGCCAGTTGTCTTTTTCGAAAGTAACTTTCTTTTTTGCTTCGATCGGAGTAAATTACCTTTGATTCCCATTCCATTCCGACCGCGCAAATGATTATCATTATAAAAATGGCGACCACTCCGACGATTCTGACGTCGTTCACTCCTCCGTCCACTATTTTTAGTCCGTTTTCGGCCAATAGGTTGTTCAAGGAATCGCAGAAACCGATAGTGTTCATTGAGGCGGCCACTGCGTTGGCGAAGGCAAACACCACGCCCACGGAAGCACCAAACTCTGGTCCCAACGATCGAGAGATGATGTAATAGATTCCTCCTAGAAATATATGAGCAGCGTGACACACACATATATATATATATATATATATATATATATATATATATATATATATATATATATATATAAATTCTTATGGAAGAGGAAAGGTAAGTGGGATAAAGGGATGGCAACAAGATTTTGGGATACGGAAGCCCAGTGAGCACTCACCAATAAGATGACTTCAGGTTGGCGACCTGCTGGGGGTGCCGGAGTGACACACGTAAAACAATCACAAGAAACGGAAGTTTTCATGTGCGATCCCTTCGTCAGCACAGAGAGAGACAACTGATGGCAGTGACACTGGGTGGAGGCATCGGGGGTGGAAGGGTAGAGAGGAAAATTCGGGGATTGGGGGATGCGGAGGGGGTGAGGGAATGGCCAAAAAGGAGTGAAAAGTTAGCGAAGGTTGAGGCCAGGGGGAGTGAAGGAGTTTAGAAGATGGGCAAGCTCCCACTGACGGTGGGGGGCCGAAGGATTATCGGGGAGAGTGCGAATGGCCCTCACCGTGAAGCTGGATTTGGTCCCGGATCAGATCCGGTGGGTATCCGCGCTGTAGAAATGCATGTTCGTGGGTGAGGCAGTACTCGGACAGTGAGTCTCTGTCTGAGCAGATTCTCCGCCCTCGTCGGGCTAGGGCGTAGGGAATTCAGTTTTGGTGTGGAGGGGATGGCAGCTGTCGAAGTGGAGATACTGAAGGCGGTGGGATGGCTTGAGTTGCACGCTGGTGTGAATTCAGTTTTCCCGGATGGAGAGATTAACATCCGGGAAGGTGATGTTGGAGGCAGAGGAGTGGTGGGTGAAGTAAAGCGTGGGGTGGAAAGAGAGGCGTTGTAGGAAGGATTGTAGGGAGTCAGTTCCATGTACCCAGAGAAGAAACATATCGTCAATATATCTCAGCCATGGTAGTGGTCTGGGGTATAGGTCAAGGAAGCGTTCCTCCCATTCACCTAAGAAGATATTGGCATAGTAGGGCGCCATGCGAGTGCCCATCGCGGTACCGTTTATTTGTAGGTAGTGGCTCCCTCCGAAAGAGAAGTTGTTTTTTTGGAGTATCATTTCAGCCAGCTTCGTTAGGGAATGGTCAGATGATCTTGAGTCCAGTGATTTTCTCAGGGCGGACAGTCCTTGGTTGTGAGGAATGTTGATGTAGAGGAAGCAGACGTCTCTAGTGGACATGATTGTGTTAGGTGGAAGAGGGGGAGTAATTTGAGGCGTTGTAGAAAGTGGTTAGTGTCTTTGATAAAAGATGGGATTTGACGGACGAGAGGTTGTAGGTCGGAGACAACAAAAGCAGAGATGGTTTCCGTGGGAGAGATGAAGCTGGTAATAATGGGACGGACAGGGATGTTGGGTTTGTGGATTTTTGGGAAAAGGTAGAAGGTTGGGGTCCGCGGTGTACTGGGGATCATCAGGGAAATGGTGGAATCAAGGAGGTCTTCTTGTTTTTCCACGGATCGCAGATATGCAGAAATTTCGAAGGAGTGGCGGTCGGTGGGGTTGGAGAGGAGAGGAAGGTTAGAGGTTTGGTCAGGTAGTTGGCGGAGGGCTTCGTCGTTTTAATGCTAGTGGATTATTATCGCGGCAGTGGTACCATTTTCTGCAGGGAGAATAATAATTTTGTCGTTGCGTTTCAGTGAAGAAATAGCGTGTCTTTCTGGTTTCGTCAAATTGTCGTGGTAGTCAAGAAGGTCAGGAAATATTGGGCTGGGTGACTGCGTGAATGACATAGTTAGTATATTGCTCGATGGGGTGGCGGGGTGCAAGAGAGGGTGGGATGTATTGGGAAGGGGGTCTGAAGGAGGAAAGGGGTTGTGGAAGTGCGTCGAGGGAAGACGAGGAATCGGATGTGAGTGGGGCGGCTTTGAGGTGGAGTAGACGGACCAAGGCTCGTATGTCCGCAAGGAGACAAAATCGGTCGAATTTTGTGGAGAGGAGAGGAGGAGAGGCCACGGGAGAGAAGGGCCTTCTCGGCGGAGGGGAGAGCATGAGAGGAAAGGTGCGTTTCCATACACGCGTTTCGCGCGTCGAGAACTGACTCTACCCAATCAGAGGCCTTGCTTGAGGTGTTACGCGCGTTGGCCGCGACGACGCGTTGTAGTTGAAAAAGTTTCAACTTCAACGCGAGTAACGCGTGAAAATTTCAAGATGGCCGTTATGCGAGAAAGAACAAACGAAAAACAAATTTATTTGGGCGCCTACAGCCGGAAGGCAGCATGGACTCCACACCTATGTACGGTATAGTTCCGTTGACGAATTCATTATTAACGAAATCATCATCCCTCCTTTTACAATATAAAGGAGAAAGCATGGAAAGAAATTGGAGGTAAGGCTCAGAAAAATGGCAATTACAAAATTGAATATATACGATTATTTCTATGCATGAATTTCATTATCAAATATGGAATGAGGTTTCCTCATGATATAAATGAATACATTGCTAGTAAAAACGTGTCAGACACGCTGTAAAAGAGTCCGAGATCGGTATGTGAAATGATTCAGAATCCGTAAGTAACAATAATAAAACGTAACGCCATCTCACCACTCGATCGCCCATTTTTTCACGCGGAATCACAACTTACAACTTAAAACAACAAATGCGCGCGTCATAGCAGTCAATTGTCTACGCGTTCGCCAACGCACGCATGTGAACAGGCATTATCCCCAACGCGTCGTTCGCTACTCGCGTAACGCGTGCATGGAAAGGCACTGAAAGGTTCAGGACGTCATCTGGCTGAGAGGGGCTTGCGGTGCACGTGGAGGTGGGGGTTTGTCGAGAATTGGGGTGAATCCTTGGTTCGCGGGTTGAAACAAAGGGAGACCTCCTGAGAGAGAGAGTGTGTGTGTGTGTGTGTGTGTATATATATATATATATATATATATATATATATATATATATATATATATAACAACTTACGGAAAAGGAAAGGTAAAATGAATATATGGATGTCAACAAGGTGTTGGGATGAGGAAACCCAGTGAGCACTCACCAATCAGACGACTTCAGGTTGGCGAGGCTCCGGGGATGTCGAAGCGACACACGTAAAATTTTGTGTTATTTTACGTGTGTCGCTTCGACATCCCCGGAGCCTCGCCAACCTGAAGTCGTCTGATTGGTGAGTGCTCACTGGGTTTCCTCATCCCAACACCTTGTTGACATCCATATATATATATATATATATATATATATATATATATATATATATATATATATATATCAGCTTACGGAAAAGGAAAGGTAAAATGGATATATGGATGGCAACAAGGTGTTGGGATGAGGAAACCCAGTGAACACTCACCAATCGGACAACTTCAGGTTGGCGAGGCCCCGGGGATGTCGAAGCGACACACGTAAAAGAACACTAAAACACAGAAACATCACAAACATAGAAGCTTTCGGAGTTATTCCTTCATCAGCTACAGAGAGAGAACTCTCCCAACTCTCCTCATCCCAACACCTTGTTGCCATCCATATATATATATATATATATATATATATATATATATATATATATATATATATATATATATATATATAGTACCAAAATCCGCAGGACATGTTAATGAAAAATACGTGTTAAATACAGTAAAACTATAATTAATGACCTATATTTTTTAAACTGCACACCCATACAGTGATTTTTATGTAACACGTGTTTGGTGATAATTATTAAGAAAAAGAACTTAAGAAACTAACGAATACTTGGCATAAGTTCTCATTCAACGAAAATATAAATAACCTTTCAAATGAAGTAAATATAATGATCCTTTCAGAAAATGAATCTAGGAGTATAGACGAAAATGAGAATGTCAAAAATGCAAGTTTTACTCAACAGCCAATACTGGATCCTTTTATTGAAAACAGTACTCTTTCTGATAAATTTGATTTTAATAATTGTATTAATTATGATGTGATGTGCTATCCATGTGGCCTCCTCTGCTTACTTTTCCAATTGTGACTGCCAAATACAGAAAATAATGTATGATAGTAACTATTTCTTTTAATACAAACTAGTAAATGTAATATCAATGAAATTGGTGACGAAATTACCAGGCATAGTAATTTTTTTACATACCTACTACTATGCTCTTGCTTTTCTTTGGAGAGTTGTTCAATGTTTGGAGAATAAGCTGTTGTTTTATTTTCAAGCAGGACTGTAGACTTCCATCATTTAGTCGGCTTCTTAATTTACTCTTAATGAAATTCATGTTTTAATACATTTGTTCACGCAAGTAAGTAGAACAGATTATGGACCGAATGCCAGACGCATACTTTTTATATTAATATAGACATCTGGTAAAGAGTTCCAGACCTCAAATACATTTGATCCCCTTTTTTGAGGTCAGGCATTTTTGCCCATTTTCGCTGAAGTGCTAGAGTGGATTTCTACCTTTCTAGATGTTCGAGTTTGATCTCCAAGCTTTTGAATTTAGAAGCCCAGATGTCCTTGTTCCGCAAATGAACCAATTTAATTTTCATTAGGGCTCGATCCACAAATGTGAACACTGAAAAATTTAGTAGAGAGATGTCAGCTTCCATGGGTTTCAACACGAAAGACAAAGTTGCCTTTTCCTTTTTAAAATCCTGAAATCGCGTAGAAAAGCATTCCTGCATTTTAATGACAACATTTTTAAGGTTCTTTGTGTTAATCTCATAATTTGTTGTCTCATTGAATGTCTTTAAAGATGGAAAATGTAACATCGAACCCGTCTCGATGTCTCTTGCAAATTAAACTAGCTTTTGTTCAAAGGCTAAAATCTGTTTCTACTGCTCGTGCGGCTGGGACTCCAAGTATCCCGCTCGCGTTCGGATTATTTCGCTTTCCCAAGTTTCCAATTTCGCTCAGTTCATCGGTAGCTGCTGACGAGTGAAGTTCTATGGTCCAATAGATCCGGATGAAGCACGTTCACGCTTTCCGCCGTCGCCGAAACACGATTGGAAAGTGTGAGCAATCGTGCCAACAGCGCTCGCCAAAAAATTTTGAGCGAAGAGGGAAATTTACGACCTCTTATTGGTTGGTATTTTCTTCCCCTCACTCCACTGGTCAAACTGTAGACACGCCTCACCCGCACGAAATACTGGACTGGACTATAGCAACTCTTCTAAAAGCATGTGAGAGGTGTTTCCTTTTCCTTGTAGTTTTCTATGAAGAACGTTTAAATGCGAGGTGATATCTACCATGAAATAGAATTTCTCTAACCGATGAGGATCTGTAAGGTCTTTATAGTCATAGCCTTTTCTCTGCATAAAAACCTTTACTTCTTTCAGACAGGCCGCGAAATACCCAAGCACCATGCCTCTTGAAAGCCACCGCTCTTTGTTGTTGACTTCTTCGATAAGTGCAGAGAACTCCCGGTGATTTAAGCATTTTGACATTTCTTGAACACCTGAATTACTAGATTCATTACTTCTGTGATCTCAGGTGGAAAATGTTGTGCACAAAGTGCCTCTTGATGGATTATGCAGTGAAACGACAGCACATTGTCATCAAGCGTATTCTGAAAAAGTGAAACGAATCCCTTATTTACCCCTTTCATATTCGGTGCCCCGTCTGTTGCGACTGAGGTAATATTACAAATGTTTATCTCTTTCTTCCTTAAACAGTCAACAACAGCTGATAAAATATTTTCTCCTCTTTTTGGCCTTTGACGGGCAGTAATTCAATAAGCTCCTCTTGGAATTAACATATCTGGCCATAAGAGCGACTTGTGCAATCTCATCGACATCACATGTCTCGTCACAAGAAATAGAGAATCCTGGAACTGACTGAATATCCTTAATCTGCTGAGTACTGATATCAGCGCCCATTTTTATCGTTCTGTCCCTGTATCTGCTGACATCGGCATATCCTTAAGTTTCTTAACAATTTCCTCTTTGTTCCTTAAATCACAATAACTCCTCCGATATTTTAACACATCAGTGCGGACGACTCACACGTGTGAGCCTTCCGGGATTCTACTGAGGGGCGGGCGACTCACGATAGGAGACACCCTAGCCTTTCTTTTCAAAGCGCTGGGACAAACACTTGCATGCGGTTTATGCATTTGTAACGGTATCTCGCCTTTCAGTACGACTCTAGCTTCGTAGTGAATAGCATCGTTTCCATTTCTGCCGATATTTTTTCTCCCAATCTTCCGAAAATCAATCACTATTTTATTGTTTCTGTTTTTAATAATATAAATTATCTGAAGTGTTTCTTAGTAGGAGACATATAGAAATATATAACATATAATGTATTTCGCACATTTCAGGAGTTTTTCTATTTAGAATTATTATTTTTTCGAAGTTACCTTACTGGCACCGTTCTTTGTCCAAGAAAGCATTTTATCGACGTAGTGTATTTGTTGTTAAAAATACTCTCGGTAGTATTATTCATCTCCTTTATATTCCTTTTACATGTTGTGTATTAGATTTAATGCTCTAAAATTTTGTTTGCTGATTCAGATGTAATGTATTATAGTAATTTTTTTTTTAATATTCTCAAAAACATATCCGCTTCTTAATAAAAGCGTCTAGTTCGTAACCCGCAGTGAATATGTTAATAAAGCACTCTTTAATATATTCGCCATCTGTAAACGGCTTACCCCGTTTCACTATCTCATACGTTTCTAAAAAACTGGCGGCACTTGTACTACTTGGTGATTTCACCCATTTAGTCAACATGCTCCTACTTTTGTCTGCTTTATTCTTCAACTACATCTACATCTACAGCTTTCTTTCTACAATCTCCAACTAGATATTTAAATGCGAAGTTAATGTGCTATTTAATAAAATGTCTCTCAGGATTAGATTTTTTATTGTTTGCGAGTTTTGTATTGCAAATTTGACATGAAGGTAAACCATCGGAACACAATGAATGCGTAGGATTCTGTCCATTAATTTTAAACTCTAGGTGCTCATCTTCTATTTTTCTCGTTTATATAAATATGGTCATTCTGGGATGTAGGTATCTGAAATTTTATTTAATTTAGATAAGTCCTAAAACAATCTCAATTCGTCAAGATAGGTAAAGGTGGAGACTACGGCGAAATTGATGATAAATGAGAATTTAACTCCTTAACCGTAAAGTTAAAAAATTAGGGACACACAGGAAAAAGGGGGAAAAAGTAGAAAGGAGGTAAAAAGTCAATGAAAAATACAAACTTACAGGTTTAAGGGGTGTTACTCCACGCCAAGGACCTGAAGTTACTCACATATTCACTCACTCAATCGCACAAGCACTAATCCTAAAGATGGAAAAAGAATAAAAATGGAGCCGGATTTGCGAGAGATTAATCTGCGCCAGGGACCCGAAAATCACACCGTTGCTACAAGGTTTCTGAGTCAGTACGACCGCGACAGGGACTAGGCAACCACAAAACCGCGCGCACGTACACACCAAGAGGTAAGGGGAAATAAAAGGAAAAAGGGGGAAATAATACTAGGTTTACGGGAAATTAAACCGCGCCAGGGACCCAGTATCGCACACGGTTGCCTGTAGGTTTATATGCCGTCAGGCAGTGACAGGGACCTATCAGACGAAGCAATCACACACACGATCTCTAAAATTGAGATAAACGTACATCGAGAGCAATGGAAGTGTTGTAGGCGGTATTAATCGCTGAATAAGGGCCCGAAAAGCTTACATTATTGTGTTTTTTGCGTGTCTTCGACGACCCCAGCAGCTTAGCAACATGGTCCTCAACTTGGCTTACCAAGTGTCCACTGGGCATCCTTCAACACCTTGTTGCGAGGATGGAGGCTTTGTTCCGATAGAGCATCCCTTCTAGAGTATTACTCTGTCCTCGAGGATGCTCTTCTCAAAGGTGGTTACCCTCCAGTCTTGGTCCGCGAACAGATCCATAGGGCGATGACGCCTACCCACATTGGATCTCATCCTCACACACCCACTATTCCTGCATCTACCCCTCCACTCACTCTTACGACACTTTTCCATCCTGGTATCCACGAAGCTCTCAAAACAATCCTTCATGCTGCCCACCCAATTCTTACCTCTTCCTCCCATCAGTCCCTCTTTATCAACCTTTTTGCCAATCCTCCGCTCCTCTCCTTCCGCCGGCCCCCAAATTTGGGAAATATCTTGTGGAGGAAGGATCTTCCCACTTCTACCACGCTTCTTGCAATAGGTTCCCACCCCTGCGGAAAACCTCGCTGCCTCACTTGCCCTATCCACCTACCATCATCTTCTTTCTCGAGTCCCTCCACCAACATCACCTACCCCATCACCTCCAGAAGCAACTGCACCACCCGTAACGTCATTTACCTCCTTACCTGCACCCTTTGTCCCGCTTTTTACGTAGGCCTCACCAGCAATCCGTTAAACATCCGAATGAACGGTCACCGGAATAGCGTTTCTCTCAGACGCCCCCTCCCAGTTGCATTACATGCTAATACCCACAATGTTCCCTTTAATAGTTGCTACAATGTTAGGATTATTCGCGCTTTACCCTATGACACTCCTGCCCCC
This sequence comes from Tanypteryx hageni, assembly GCA_028673005.1. Classification (NCBI taxonomy): domain Eukaryota; kingdom Metazoa; phylum Arthropoda; class Insecta; order Odonata; family Petaluridae; genus Tanypteryx; species Tanypteryx hageni. Next base: position 199,884,491 of record CM054115.1, read on the forward strand.
CTTCTCCGACACTGGGAACTAGCACATATCCATCTTCTCGACTCTTTCTCTCCGCCTGGCCTCAACCTCCGCTAACCCTATTAGCCCCCTTACAATGTTTCCTTGTTACTTTGTAACTATTCGGACTCTACCTCATCACACTCCCTCTTTATTGGCTATCCACCCCTCCTACTCCCCACCTCCTCCAATCATCAACCTTCCCACATCACCCTGTCATTCCCCGCCCAGTGTGTCACTTTACGTTACTCTTTCGCTGAAGAAGGGCTTAGGCCCGATAAGCTTGCGTGTGTTTTTGTGTTCGTGTGTTTTACGTGTCTCTTCGACGCCCCCAGCAGCCTGCCAGCTTGGTCCTCAACTTGGTGAGTGTCCGCTGGGCTTCCCTCAACACCTTGTTGCCACCCTCATCACTACCTTTTCTTTTCCTTTAGTTAATATATATATATATATATATATATATATATATACATACAATGTCGAAAAGAGTATTTTTTGTGATTGAAATCAGTAATATGAGGAAATATTTTCTAAAAAATCGTGAAATTTGGTTTAATTTTTAAAGATATGTTTAGTAGGCATATTTTAATTTATTTTTGAAATATTCTGCTAAGAGTTGACTGTTTACACTAGCATGCAGTAAATGCAAAACCTTTTCTGAAGAATTCTGGGAATGAAATTTCTATATTTACTCATTTAAACGTGACCTCTGTTGCTTAAGTTTTGAATTTCCATAAATATCTATTAAATTTAGTGCAGAGTATTATCCACGTGTAATTAATCGCATTGGGCATTTAATACTCCATATTGTACCCACTATCATAATACTTTTTTGAAAATGTTCAAAGCGATACCTAGTATGTATATGTATATATATATATATATATATCAGTGGCGTCGCGTGCCCATTTAGGTTGGGTGTGCTTTTATTGGGGAGGGGGTTATGCAACCCGCGCTACAAAATTCACGTGTTAATTTGAGCGTACGATTGCATTTTTATCGACGTGTGAAAGTTTTAAGAGAGCATAGCGCAGCAGCGCTCTTCTTAATTGGTCTAATGCAATTAATCGTAGAATAATTTTGAATACTTTAATTCAGTAACTGATATAACTATGCATCACGCGCGCCGTTTATGTGAAAAGGGTTAACGCTTCGTTGTGAGAAGATTAGGATATCATTGGCAAATACTAGAGTGAAGCACGAATTATCTGTATTTTTCTACGATTTTTAAATATGTACAACTATATAATACGCACAGAAATCTGAAAAAGTAATCACTTGGGAAAATATTATTTTCCCGATTGAATCAAAGAAAGGCTTAAAAAACTCATTTCACTTACTTATTTATACACCAGTTCCAATCTCCTGTTTTGCCTTAGGAATTGTGTTAGCACATCATCATAAAATGAAGGTCTTTTCTTCAGTTCCACCAGCAATGTCTTTTCAATGGCGAGTGAACTTAGGCCGCATAACCTTTCCTGAGTTTGTGTTCCTCTATAACACGTATGTATTCTCTTCATAGCCGAAAAAGAACGCTCGACTGTAGCAGTAGAACTCGGAATCGTCATGATAAGTTCCGCTAATTTATAAATTTCCTTGAATGCAACCTGAAGCTGATTTTCTTGCATGAATTTTAATAGGTGATGCACCGGTTTCCTCGCAAATTCATCAGAAGAAAAGAGCACTTTTAGTTCATTTTTTAGGCGAACGTAGTCAAAAACTGGTCCGTAGAAATCCTTTAATTTTTCTAGAATACCATCAGGAAAAGTTTTCGCATACTGATCATATCTTTCGCTACAAAGGAGTTGAAAAAACTCAAGTTTCGAAAGTGAGGAGTATCTTTCTTCCATCTCCAGGCACATGCAGTCGACTATTCTCTGGTATAATCGAAGGCACGCGCTCTTCTCCTCTTCTATAGATCCTTTTCGTCTTTTAGGCTTCGACTCCTCAACCGTATGCTTTTCCTTTGCAGAAACCCAAATATCATCAAATCCATGTTCCTTGTCATTCCTAAGCTGTTTCATAGTATCATGCACCTTTTTACAACAGTACAATATGTCATAGGATGATGTTTGCAATATATTATTCAAAACATCAGTATAGCCAAACAGAACAGAAAAAATTTCTAACAGAAAAGTTGTTTGAAAATCTTGCAAGAAATACAAAAAACCACGAGCTTTGATTACAGCATCCACGTCCCATTCCCCAGAATTCTCCACAATGTGTTCAAAAAATTCAATAAGTTGACTTCTGTGGCGTTTTACTGTGTTTGATAAACGGGAAGTAAAGTTCCATCTGGTTGGTGCGATGGAGGGTAATTTTTTAGCAACAAAATCTTGCAAAGCATTTACTCTTTTCGATGATTTAGAAAAATATGCTGCCAATCCACTGATAGTTTGGAAAAACAATCTACATTCCTTGATATTCGAGAGGCTTTGCTTCAGAACTAAGTTCAAAACGTGAGCGTAGCAATGCGTAAATATTGCTAAAGGATAGGCCTCGATAACTTTACTCTGCAACCCATTAATATGTCCACTCATTACACAGGCACCATCATAAGTTTGGCCGACCAACTTGTCCTTAATATTAAATTCCTCAACTCTGTTTACAACATGTTTAAAAAGACCACTAGACGTTCTATCATCACTTACGTCTGTAAATCCGATAAACCTTTCGTGTGTTTGCCCATTATGGACAAAACGAAAAACAGTTGATAGCTGCGATTTCGACATGACATCAGAAGTTTCATCCAGAAGAATGGCCACAAATGTAGCGGAAGAAATTTCTTTCTTTATAGCATCTTAAACCACATCAGATATAGCGTTAATGATATCATTTTGTACTGTAGGAGAAGTTCCTCGAAATACAGTCGATGCCTTTAAATGACTGTCTAAAAGAGGATCATACTCACGGAGCACATTTAAAAATTCTATATAATTCCCTCGGTTGGCTGAATCTTCAGACTCATCATGACCTCTCTAAGGAAGCTCTTGCTTAGCCAAATAACATACAGCATCAATTAATCTTTTTAAAATGTCTCTATTATTCTTTACTTGTTCATTATGACGACTAATTTCAACTTTTCTTTGGCTGTCAATGAGAGTGTCAATTCTTTGTTTTCCAAACATCTTAAGATTTAAAAATGACTGAACATGTGGTTGGGAGCGCTCATGTTTTTGCACTGATGCAGCTAAATGATTAAGATCGGAATACCCGTGCTTATTCCAAACACTTTTCTCTTTGGAGAATAATAAACAAGGCCAACAAAAAAGTCTTGACCGCACTTCACATCCAGTTAACCATTCTACTGGACCGTATTGTGAAACAGAGAAATGTCTCATGTACTCAATTTTTGCATCTTTGTGCTTGCACAGTAAATTTGGAAGAGGAGGACGAGGCTTACCTTCTTCGACTATGTTCATACAATCCGCAAAAGCTCTGGCAGAAAACGGGGCATTCAATACATCGTCAACACTGTTTACCATTGTAAATATGGGCAAAAAGTTATAAATTATATCTAAAAAATTATAAATATATGTTAAAAACTTGTCTAAATCGGTGTCATAAACACGTCGGTTCACACCTTACCCCACGCACGCAAAACAGACGAAACTCAGAAAACAAAAACAGCATCTCATGACAAGTAACAACGTTGAATTGGATTGGTTCACACAATAGCCAATCACAACCGCTAACTACTTCTGGGTGCTGTTGTCTCAGCGCACACCCTGCCACGCCTTCTGGACGGTTTAAAACCACAAGGAGGCTAAGAATTTGACCCGCTGCGCCATCTGTACGTATGTTTAAAGGGCTCAAAGCTGCTCGTATTACTTACCGCACACCCGGGCTATTAACGTGAATGTGATACAATGTTTACGCGCCGAAACTTCTCCTCTTCATGAAACATTGTATATTGGATTTGATTTTAGGAATCACGCGAAGCCAGAAAACGATTAGGGGAGTCTTTAACGGGAATAAATGCAAAAATATAATATCTGTGACACTGCGAATCCGTGGGTGTGCACCGCACACCTAGCACACCCTGAATATACGCCCCTGATATATATATATATATATATATATATATATATATATATATATATATATATATAACAGCTTACGGGAAAGAAAAGGTAAAATGGATATATGGATGGCAACAAGATGTTGAGATGAGGAAGCCCAGTGAGCACTCACCAATAGGGGTGAGCGATATATATCAACCTGGTATTTAGTAACTGATACCGGTCAGGAACAAATATCAGTGATATCTATTTTTCAAAATATCTGTTATTGGAATATCAGTTAAGAAATAATAGGTGTAGGTTGAAACAGACCGTTGGACCATATCTGTTTGCTTTAATTCTCGATACCAGTCAATCCTTAATACTCGCCTTTGTTCTTCGCAAACTTTCACGCACCACAGCCAGGGGCGGATCCAGAAACTTCCCAAGGGGAGGGCGATCGCCCCACTTGGTTCCGCCTCTGCCGACGACCATGCATTTTGAAAACCCCTGTCCCCATCAGAACCTTTCTTTTCCTTGTCATACAGACTTAATCTTCGGTGTAGAATAAAGGAATGTTGCGCGGAATGAATTTAAGAATGTACCCAGTAGATGGCAATGGGCTCATCCAAGGGGAGAGAGATCGCCCCCATCGCCCCTCCCTTGTATCCGCCACTGACCACAGCGCACTCTCTATCTTCCTGCAAGGGCTAGAGAGGGAGGGGGCAACATGAGCCAACAAAAAATTTGTGCTCTCACGTCACGGGGAAGAGGACTCATCACAGGGGTGGGGTGAGGATTTCCCCTCCCCGCCAAGCCTTCACCCCCGCCCCACCACTAACAGATGCCGTTTAAAGGGCGAGGATATACCTATTATCCAAAATAGCAGCCTGTTCTCAATGCTCGCATACTCAATACTCGGATACTCAATACCAGCTAGAAAATCAGTTGATGGATTTGTGGGCGCTCTAACTCAAACACTATTAATCAGATCAACACAAAATTTTATATTTGACATCTTTTGTAAAGGAAAAAGAACTGTTTAGATTTTGGTAAAAATCGGTCAACCGAAAGTGGGTGTTTACTCTTGTCACTTATTCGTAATTTTGAAATATTTGCTTTAATATTTGATAAATGTAAAAATGCACCGGAATAAACGTTGTAGAAAATTTAATTTTCTACAACCTTTGTTTGAAATATTTTTCCATTTAATGCATTGTTTAAGAGATATCTTATATTCTTAGCTACCACCACCGCGCCACCTACCGACGGCTATTATTAACAATCACGCTTAGTTATGTCTCAGTAATGCTCCTTTTTATTTTCTTAATTTCTGGTGCATTCTGGATATATACAATATCAGAAGGTTATGGTTTTCCCTGTTCTTTGTAATATTTAAAATTTTCTCGGTTTCTTTAAATATTTGTTATTACGTAATCTATTTTGAAATTTTTAGAAATATTATAGATATGGAGAAAGTCATGTGGTGGCCACATCAGATTTTTTTTCGTGGATTTCTGTGCCTGAATTACGATTTTTTTTAAAAATGTAGGTAATGTTGTCTAAAAATGTATCAATAAACAATAATGTCAACAATAGTGAAAATTTAATATTTTTAAACAAATTGTATAAAATTGCAATCATCTGAGATTTTCCGAAAGTGTTTGCATACGATGTTTGCTTTATCATCTCGATTTTGTAATAAGGAAAAAAAGACTAATATAAGTGCATCATCAGAGATTGGAGTTTGAATACGCCATCGCCTGGCATCTTTGCCTGACGCAAAATGAGCTAACGCGGCAAAGTACTGTATATTTTTTCATTAGAATGAAAATTGATTTCTTTCATCTAAACAAACCTACAATCAAATTAAAGCTTGACTTCTTATCTTTGTAATAAAGAAAGACGCAGAGCGTTATCTGCTTTCGTTTACAACATATATGAGTCAGAAGGAGATGCTGTGCAAAACCTGCGATTCGCCGACTGTTTACGTTAAGGGCATTTTCAACCGGCCGGCGAATCGCCGTCTCTTTAAGCCAATGGTTTAAGGGCATCTGCATCTGAAGAGTTAACAATTTTATGGAGATATTGAAATGTTTATTCGTATATATAGGGTAATGTCTACACGACCTGAAAGTTTCAGCTCCCTAGCTCGACCCATAGTATCTAAATATTTACCTATTTGTTTAAATTTTAAGAATTTTTGAAAGTCAAACAAATTATAATATAAAAATTTCTATAATCAATATTTGTTTTTTTTTTACGAATTCTACCTATAAGTATAAAAAATTTCAACATCGTAGCACATAAATCGTGAAAATTTGTTTAAATATATATAATAGATATTACTTATATGATATGGAAGAACTATGTGTTTATGTTTAAAAAGTGAGAGATTCGTTTAATTGAAAGTAATGTATTTAGGGGATTTTCACTTATTGTATCTGATGTATGTAGCACAATAAAATTTTTTGTATCCCTAAGTATTTTCATTACTCCTTTATTAAGCTTATTTAAATTAATAAATGATCATTAAGGTTTTGCAAATACGTAAAATAAAAACGCGAACCAACAGTTGTAGAATAATTATAAATTATACTGGTATCAGAAGGAGCATTCTCCGGTAGGTAGTACCAGAACCAGCTCCGTAAACTGATATATCAGTAGCAAGTATTTGGAACAGATACTGCCTCGTAACAGATACCAAGATATTAGGTACCGGTAAATATCAGTTTAGCTCATCCCTACTCACCAATCAGACGACTTCAGGTAGGCGAGGCCCTGGGGATGTCGAAGCAACACACGTAAAAGAACACGAAGACAACACAGAAACATCACAAACGTAGAAGCTATCGGAGTTATTCTTTCATCAGCCACAGAGAGAGAACTTCCTCATCGCAACATCTTGTTGCCATCTATATATATATATATATATATATATATATATATATATATATATATATATATATATATATATATATAGGGGAGGGGAGAAACTTGTGGAATTCTGCCATAGAAATAGATTGATTGTAACTAATACATGGTTTAAGCATCACCAGCGGAGACTTTGCACATGGAGAAGCCCAGGAGACCAGAGACGATACCAGATAGATTACATACTAGTCAATGAAAGATTTAGAAATAGCATTAAAAATGTGAAGACCCTGCCAGGGGCAGATGTCGATTCTGACCACAACCTTTTGGTGGCAAATACGCAATGTAGACTGAAGAGCGATAAGAGAAACACAAGAGTTAACAAGAAATGGAACTTAGAGGAACTCCTTAAAAACAAGGAGGCTATCATGACTCAGCTGGAGGAAAGGTTGGGGGAGAGAGCTAAAGAAAATAGGAAGAATGTAGATGAGGAGTGGAGATACATCCGTAGCAACATTAAAGATGTAATGGAAAAGAAGGTAGAAAAGATAACGGGTGAAAGAAACAAAAAACCCTGGATCACAGCAGCCATGCTGCAAAAAATGGAAGAGCGGAGAAAGTGGAAGAACATAAACATTGAAGAAGGCCAAAGAATGTACAAGGAGTTAAATAATGATTTAAGAAGGGAAACAGATAAAGCCAGGGAACAGTGGATAAATGAGAAATGCGAGGAGATTGTCGAATGTGAAAGAATTTGTAGAACAGACCTCATGTATAGCAAAGCAAGGGAACTATTCAAGAAAAAGGCTAGAAAGATAGGACGTAAAGGAATCATGAACAAAAGTGGTGAAATAGTATCGGAACCAGACAATGTAAAGAATGTCTGGAAAGAATACATTGAGGTTCTGTATGACAAAGAAGGAAAGCCAAGAAATATTGAATTAAATGAAAAAGAGGATGTGGAAAATGGTCAGCTAGGACCAAGTATTCTCGAGTCTGAAGTTAAAAGAGCAATTGATGACATGAAAAGAAGGAAGGCTGTTGGGAGTGATGATATACCCGTGGACGTTCTTAAGGTTTTGGGGTCTAAAGCAGTTAAGCAACTCACAAAATTTTTTAACCAAGTATATGATACTGGCATATGGCCTGAAGATTTTTTAGATGTTGTGATGGTACCACTGGAGAAAAAGAACAATGCAAAAAATTGTAAGGATTACAGAACTATTAGTTAAATTTCTCATACAACTAATGTTCTAACCATAATTATAACCAAAATAATTGAAGGTAAAACAGAAAAGGAGCTGCAAGATAATCAGTTTGGTTTCAGAAGAGGAAGAGGGACTAGAGATTCTCTAGGATTTATGAGGATGATGATAGAAAGAGCGATAGAAGTCAATAAAGATATATATTTTTGTTTTGTAGATAGGGAGAAATCTTTTGGCTGAGTTAAATAGGACAAAATTTTGGGTATTTTTAATATAATAGGAATACATTGGAAAGATAAAAGACTGCTTAAAAACCTTTACTTTGATCAAAAGATTAGAGTCAGGGTTGAAGGAGAAGAAACAGAAAGTACTTCAATAGGGAGGGGAGTGAGGCAGGAATGTCCCATTTCACCAGCGATATTTAATATTTATGCAGAAACAATAACAGAAGAAGTGTTGATGGAAGAGAAAGAATTTAAGATAGGAGGTGAAAGTATTACCACCATTAAATATGCAGATGATCAGGGATTAATAGCAGAAGACGAGGAAGAACTTCAGGGGATGACAGACAAACTAGTGGAGGTTGGCCAACAATATGGAATAAAGATCATTGCAGTAAAAACGAATGTCATGGTGGTTTCAAAGGAACATAAAGAATTAAATATAATGGTAAATGTCCAAAAATTTGAACAAGTACGTATTTTCAAATATCTTGGCAGTATTTTAGCGCAGGATGGAAGTAGTACACAGGACATCAGAAGTAGGATTGCAATGGCAAAAGCAGCATTTTACGCGAAGAAGGAGCTTCTCACAAGCAAAAAAATAAATTTAGAAACAAGAAAGAAATTAGCAAAATGCTACATATGGAGCATAGCTCTTTATGGCGAAGAGACGTGGACGGTAAGGAGAAAGGAGGAAAAATATTTAGAAAGTTTTCAGATTTTGGTATGGAGGAGAATGATGAAAGTGAAATGGACAGAGAGGTAGAGAAATGAGGAAGTATTAGAAATGGTGGGAGAAGAAAGGATGTTAATAAAAACAATCAGGAAAAGAAAAGCAAATTGGATAGGTCACATTTTGAGAAGACAGTGTTTACAAAGGACGATCTTAGAAGGAAAAATTAGTGGAAGAAGAGGAAGAGGGAGAAAAAGAATAGGAATATTAGATAATATAAAGCAGGGATATAATACTTATAGAGGCATAAAAGAGGCTTCTAGGGAGAGAGAGAAATGGAGGCAACGATTCAGTTAAAACCTGTCTTCGGACAGAAGCATGATGATGATGATGATATATATATATATATATATATATATATATATTAAATGTTGATTAAATGTGTTGTCTCCGTTACGTCTTTATTTTAAATCTTTATTTAGTTTGAGGAATTTATTCCCCAATGACTCCATCGTTATTTCTTTGCTTTCTCCCACGAATTGCAAAAGTGTTGAAGACAATTTAGGTTCGGTAATTAGTGCGATGGAACTTCTTACCTCCTTTGACTTCGCCGTTGGTGCTGATGGCTGAGAGGGATAGGGTCGTCAGAACACACACTATGGCTGATATTCCAATGATGATGAGCGAGTGAACTGAAACAGCATACAAAGTATATTAGCACACGTTTTATTGGCTACCAGCGGAAAAGGCAATTCACTTGACACCGAAACGAAATTTCTATCCTTTTTATACCATATAAATTTACCTTCTATACTTTTTAAAACTGGAATTAATTGACGGCGCACGGGGTTGTTCCAACCAGTACCTATTAACACCTTTTCTCTCGATATGTGGGAAAAGCTGCCATAAATTAACTATTGTGAAAATTCACGCAATGGTTTGAGATTTCAATATTTGTCTCATAACATCGAACGCAAGGAGATCTGCCATATTGACAGCGTAAACGCAGCTCCGTCGTTCTTCGCCATTCGTTCGAAATCCACAGCGACCTCGTCAACGAGTCGATATATCTCAGTTTCCACGGACGTGTGTTCGGGAACGCGAAGCGAATTCGGTTTTCTAATTATCGCCAATCCAAGAAGGGTGATCACCACTCTCCGTCGCCTATCAAATGATTCGAATACGACCTTGATTCGAAGGGAGCCGCATTAAATGGATCGCTTTGATGGGCGACGCTCTAGCCAAGTGGTTCTCAACCTCTTCCATGTGGCGAGCACCAAGTTGTATTATGGTACATCAAGCGAGCACCAAGCTATATCCTATAATATCGAGCGAGCACCATTAAACTTTAGCGAAAAATATTAATGATCATAAAGACTAAAATCAAACCAATGTTATTAATAATGTTCTTATATACGTTTAAAAAGAAAGCAACTGATCATCTTAAATGAATGATGTTTGGAAACGAGATTAAAGCATCGCAAAGTGCAGAACCAGGCTGCCGAAGAGCAAAACCAAGCTGCCGAAGAGCACAGTGGTGCTCTCGAGCACCAGGTAGGGAACTCCTGCTCTAGCAGACGGAACGCACCGGGAATCAAACCGTTTGTGTTTGCCTTTCAATCGTGGTAATGGAATCACTTTGGTGAAGAGAAGGAGAGGGGAACGTGATTGGCGGTGGGGGCAGTTGAAAGGAAGGAGGTGAAAGGGGTGTTGGGAAGTAAGGCGCATTGCATCATTTGAAAAAGAAAGTTATATGGCGGCGGTTGCCAAAGAACCGGAACCCAAAAACAGTACCACGAACATCTTATGTATGTATTTCTGGTTAATCAACCTCTTGGTTTATTAGGGCCATTACTCCTTCCACACCGGACTCACACACACACACACACACAAGGGAGGAGGGAAAGCCGGTGCCGACATGGCGAAGAGCACCAAGGGGGCCAACTGCATAACGTTCCTTCGGAAGGACGGAGCGCTGACTTGCGCGGTCTCCTCAATTCACACAAGTAGGAGACGGGGCAATCGCAAGTGGAACAAAATGACCCAAACGAAACTTATGATGCCTACTTTCCATTAAATCATTTATTTATTTAATGCTTTTATTGCCTTTAATAGCTTTAAAATCACCTCGGATATGATGTATTTTGTGTTCCCGAATTTTAGCGTTATAAAATATTACAAATACATTTGAACAGAATATTAAATTGATCACGCGTATTTGTGCGGCAAAAATGGCGCGTGTACGTATTATAATATACATAATCTGAGTCCAACAATAGTTGTTGCTATGGAAACACTCTCGTAATGAGTGATAAAAGCTGCAAAATATACAGTATTTACGCGAAATTCTAAGAAATAAAATCTATAAGAAAAGTTCTACGATAAAAATTAAAATTGTCACTCCTTTCCTCGGAGAATAGTACAAATCCCGCCCCGATATTCCAATTATAAGATATTTTACTGTGCAAAAGAATATTACCCTACACGTTGGATTTCAGATTTCCCATGTAAATCAAATGGGAAAGGTAGTTCCTGGAATCGAACCCGGGACTTTCAATATTCGCAACAAAAACTATCCTCGGGATCTCGGCCCCAGTAGCAAGAGATTTCCACCAAGTTTCATGAAAATCGGTTTATTGGTTCAAAGGTTATTAGGGAGGGACGGACAGACAGGCAGACACAAAGATAAAATCATAATCCTATTTCCATTCTGGAAAGTAGGGTAAAAATCCGACCTCCGCCGGATTCGAACTAGGGAAGGCGTGGAAGGCCAACGGTCTAAGCTCTCCGCCACCCAACGGGCATTTGATTATCGAGTCGGTAACTATGGGTCAATCAAGTTTATTACCCCGTCGACTTAATTGTACTCGGATGCTCTTACTCCTGAATTTATGGGTATATTGGGATACTTAGTGCATGCCTCAAAATAGTGGCTTATTGAAGCTCGAATGAGTTTTATCTAGTTAATCATTTATCGATGCAAATGGATTATATTTGAGCATATGAATAAACTAATAAGGAAAGAGCTGCTGCAGCGGACAGCAAATGGCGTTTTTTAAAGAATTGTTACTGCAGAATGTTAAAATGTAAGTAGACTAGTATGATTAGTCTGATATAAAAATAATTTAATATAATTAACAATTAGAATTCTTAAAACAAAACAACGTTTATCAAAAAAGAAAACAAGTGTTTTACTCCCACTCTAGTGGTCAACATAATCTCTACAAGAAAGCGTTCTCAACGAGCCAGACGGAAGATTGAATCTATTGGCGAAAAATAAAGTCTCTATCTGCTTTCGTTTAGGAAGAGTTTGCGCGTCAGACAGACGCAAAAACAGAATGCATTATCAGATTTTTTATAATGCCGATAAAAACTCTATTTTTTGTTCATTTCGGATAAAACTCTTCGAAGTAAAAACTAAATCTGGTGAAGTATTTGATATTCACTGAAAATTTTCGAATGAAAATGTTTGTCAATTACAATTTACAAATCATTATTTGTTTTTCATACATAAATATAACCTTTCGTCTACCTTTCAATATTCAATAAAATCCATGACATATTAAATCTCAACGACATTCTAGCAAATTAATATACTAGATTACAAAAATTAGAAAACCAAATGCCGTGGGGTTCCATTATTCGTAGTTTTCTACTCTTAATTCTCTTAGAATGAATGCGTTTTTGCAGTCCCCGAGGGGTCCTTACTTATGCCGGCTTGGCCCACCACCCAAGAGAGGCGAAGGAACAGCATCACTCCCCATATGTTGAGCAGGCATGGGATCAACACTCCTTGAATCCATCCCAGTTTGATGCCGTGACCTCCAGCGCCGCTGTGACCTACGCCAACGGTGGGATCCTATTGAAGGTAAAGAGGATTCACAGTGATTATGGGACCGAAATGAGTCTATCGCCGCAACGTTTGCTTTATTTCGTGTTTCACTTTTCCCTGAGAGTCAACGGTGGTGGAAAAAGAAATGCAATAACTGCAAGTCCCACATAAAAAATTATCAATTCTAAAATTAAACTCTGAAGCCCATAAAGTTTTTAAATTTGAAGTATATTAAGAAAGTTTATATTTCATTTTAAGCGATTTGTGATTGGTTGTATATTTTTATTTTGTAATTAGTATGATTATCTTATTTTATACTGATTCGAGGAATATATTTATTATTACTTTCTCCATATACGTAGTATAGGGGAAAGTATTGTATTCATGAAAAAAATCGACTTCGAGATTGCAACGGAAATACACGTTTTGAGGTCCCCTGAACACGTTTTTACCATTTTCTCGATGATGTCTGTGTGTGTGTATGTGATAACTTTTTGTGGGTGCTCTAACTCAAAAACTATTAATCAGGTTAACGCCAAATTTTATATTTTACATTTTTATAAAGGTTAGAAGATCTGATTAGGTTTTGGTAAAAATCGATCAACCGGAAGTAGGTGTTTACTCCTACCACTGATCTGTTATTTTAAAATGTTCTTTAATATTTGATAAATATAAAAATATTAGGAATAAATGTTGTCGAAAATTTAATTTTCTACAACCTTTTTTTGAAACTTTTTTCCCATATAATGCATTGTTTAATAGATATCTTATATTTTTAGCTGCCACCACCACGCCATCTACCGACGACTATTGTTAACAATTGATGCTTAGTTGCGTCTTACAATTAGCAACGCTCCTTTTTCTTTTCTTAATTACAAAAATAAAATAAATTGCACTCTGTTTATAAAAACATTTTACTATTTCCACATAAAAACAATGCGCTACCGATTTCGTCGAGTGAACGTCTGATGACGACGATAAAAAAGTGCAATTTGCTTCATTTTCGTGCAAATTATACCCATTCACGGAATTCCAGGAAATATCTGCCTCGTCAGTGATTTATGGTTCATTCGTTTCTCTGAAATTCAATTCGGCTGAAATTAAATACCAAAGGTGGTATTTTGTTAATTCATTTCTGAGACTGCAAGAGTAAAAATAAATTACCTTTCTCAGTTTAAAATGCATGCTATAATTATATATATTCTTCGTTGCAAAAGCATTCTCGTAAGTTCATGCTCAATATCTTTGGCAGGACCTTTCACGGCGTAGCGTGACGCATTCATTCGTGCTCACGACAACTTGAAATGGTGATATTCTGTTTTGAACTTATGCCTGCGTTTGTTAGTGTAATTAATTTATTTTGGTATCAGCAGGGGACAGTTCTGTGATATGTGCGAAAATTCGATTTTTCGTTCATTCATTGGATTACAGTAATAAACGAGGGTTATTTTACAGAAAGAGGCAATTGTTTGATTTTTAAAAAGGGATAGAAACAGCTGTACTAATTAAAATGGACATAATCCACTAAAAAATAAAAAATGAGGGAAATAGAATGCGATTCATAGATGGTTCTGAGTGAGTGCCGTAATCTTTATTAAAAGTTTTTCATATTTTATATTTTAAACTAGCATAAAAGCCCTTCAGTATGACGGGATGGAATATATTTATGTATATATATACTAGTAGTTGGTGCTTTCATACTGCAAGCATTTCATCTCACATTAAAAGAACATTCATTTTTCAGACAGAAATTTCAACATTACAAATATTCTTTTAATTCTAAAGATTTCATTTCTGCAGCGATTTTCGTTTTTCCCACATGTAAGAATAATAGTTTAAAACAATCTCCAAATGTCGCAATTTTAAAAATTTTACACTTTCTTCATTATAAGGTTCTAATGCTACATATTTTAGCCAAATTTTAAAGTTGTAGCACTTCTAGAAGTAAAATAATATTTTTCTAATTGTTTAAACTTAAATAATTTTTAACGGCCGCCTCATTTAATATATGATAAAATTGAAATGTTTATTTACGCAAATTCACTACTCTGTAAATAATTTGAAAATGTCATCTTCCTAGCTCATCCCGTTGTACCTAAACAGCTATCTATTTGTTTAAATTTTAAGAATTTTTAACTGCCAAACAAATTAAAATATCAAAATTTGTATAATCCCTATTTTGTTTTTTTAAGAATTCTACTTTTAAAAAAAATTTCAACTCCGTGGCACATTCGGAAATATATAAACCTTGAAAATTTGTTTAAACAATTGCGAATTTTTAGCGGCCGCATTGTTGCACTTTTTAAAGATTTTCGCTTTTTCTAGTCGGTTTTGCACAAAATTCTAACTATGAAAAAAATTTCGAATCTCCAGCTTATCTGGAAGTGCCTAAACATTAGTATCCTCCTGTTATATGTTATATCTCTCTGTAAGAGTCGTCGATATATATGATATATTTATATTACTCATATGAGAATTTAGACAGTAACGGGTCTCGATTTCGGCAGTGGCGTGATTGCCAAGGCATATCCTCATGGAATCGCTAAATTTTTCCATAATAAGTCATTCAAACGTAATATTCGAGCGTTTGCGGAAAGAGGGAGGCAATTGACGATAGGAATAAGAAACTTTGTTCATTTTCCTTTAAAACAGTTTTGTTTTGACGATTGAGGGCCGAGTTTTATAATTTTCGTGAGAAAATGAATGAAAGCTTGCACGTTGCCAAATTGATTTTCACTTGTTATCTTATGAGGAAGAGGAATTATCTGCTGGAGTCGAACCCGGGTTTTTTTTGAGGATTTTTTCGTAAATGGCTTTTACTATAAGAGAAAATATTCCGGCCAAATTTCAATCTTCTACCTGCTCGGGAAATTTGTTTAAATAGCATAACAGTTAGTCGTAAACAGTGCTCGATTCTCCAGCGCTATTATATCGACTATAATGAGGATGATAACCCTATTATCGTTAAAAAATATGAATAGACGTCAATGAATATTTTAAGTTTTATCTCATCAAGATCCTCCAAGCGCCTCACTTCCTGATTGCTTAATAATTTTTAATGAAATGAAACAACCGGAGCAAGTATTATATGTCTCTCCTCCTTCCGTGTGTTCTTCTCCATTTAAACTGTTGACATTTACCACTGTGGAATAAACTGCTAACGATGGACGGATCTCCGTATCGCTCTTAATGTCGTAATTGATTTTTTCTCGCGTTCGGTTATACCGGGAGGAAATATATTAAACGAAGATTCCGTCTCGGAATATCGTACGAATGATAAATTGCTAGCTACGCTCTAAAAGGGAAGTTTACGTGGACACGAAAAATACCTCATGGGAATAAGATTATCACTGATTTGAGGCGTAACCTTGAATTTAACGTCGATAATATTCTTAAAGCGAGAACGTCTTCGGATTATCTGTTGATTATCTGGCGGCGAACGATATGGAAGCGCTCGATCCGTCATTCTGATTCGCAAAAATATCTTGAAATCGGTAAAAAGATGAGCAGTTTTCACCGATTTTCGGATAATTTTCTACATTCTCACTCTAAGAACGATGCGACCATCGTGAAATCGCTTCTTGAGCTTGCATTGGGTTCATAAGGATTAGTT
This sequence comes from Tanypteryx hageni, assembly GCA_028673005.1. Classification (NCBI taxonomy): domain Eukaryota; kingdom Metazoa; phylum Arthropoda; class Insecta; order Odonata; family Petaluridae; genus Tanypteryx; species Tanypteryx hageni. Next base: position 199,900,904 of record CM054115.1, read on the forward strand.
TGGGCTGAATTTGTGATGAGACGTTTTGCTCGCTTTGTACTTAAATGTTTGCAAGGATCGAAGTTCCTCTTCTCTACAGGAAATCTCAACAGAAGCATCGTCCATTTTTATTGCGGAATTTCTGAATTATTTATTTTCCGGTGTAAATTCTGTCGGACCAATTGTTTCATCTCTGTATTATCGACTGAAATGTGGATGTCAGGCAGAATTTTTTATATTCGTTGACTGAAATATTAATGCTGTGTTGTGGCGAGATATATTTCGCATCGATTTGCGTTCCGGAGACATTCCGCGGCGATAGGCGGTTTGATAGGCGACCGGTAGCGAGTTCCGATTCGTAGAAAGTCGTAATTAGTGGATCATTTTGTTATGGCGAGAGCCGTTGCGCCAGATCCGTTCTCGTGACGTAATTAGCAGAGTGTAAGAGGCCTTGGGAACCCGTGCTACAAGATGCGCTCTTTCCTTAATGGTTTTAGCACTTCCTGCGTAACGTGGAGACGTTCGTGGCTTTCTCGGTTAAAAAAATGACAAGTGCTTTGGCGAAATATCCATCGAGTGATCGATCGCTGCCTCTTGTCTTTTTTTCTCTTGCTAATAGCTAATGCTAATGTTGGCTAGGAACACTTTCGGATGACGGCCGAAGGTTTCATTCGGTGTAGATCGGAATCATCCAATTCGGTGGCCACACGAGGCGAATTTAAACTCTTCTTCGATTATATATAGTAGTCCCTATTTTACTGCAAGATTTAGCAACATAGTTGAAAAATAAATAATTGCCTTTATCTCACTGAAGATACAAATTTGCAATTAATAGTGAAACATTTGTGACAAGTCAATTGTTTTTGCATACACATTATTTTCGACGCTTTTATTCTGAAATAATAATATCAAATTTATATAAATAATGATTATGAATATCCGAATAACTAATACACAATAATATTAATAAAAGTTTATAATGAAAATACAATCAAAATCCTCTTTGAAATGATACCCCATTGATACATAGCACGCATATCGTGATTTGTGTCGTGTCGAATGTGGTAACCTGTTCGCCACATGATTAGCGAGCATTTCAATCCTGTTGGATAGCGATGAAGTAGAATATAAAGCGTGGTCACGTGCTCTCAACAGAGAGAAAAACAACATCCAGAAGCGCAGTTGTAACATTTTCTATGGCATATTTTACAGGATGTTTTACGTTCCACTTCTAAAGTGAAGAGTATTTACTTTATTTTACGTATAAATAAATCTATCTCACGTAACAGGTATTTGTGTTGTCTTTCATTTCAAAAATTTAGTTTTACATGGCTGTTGCTTTTTCGTGGATTGACGTTTATTCTTCGTCACGGGTACATCACATCGCTCAACAAAGCCTTTTTTCTTCTAAAGTGTTCATATTTCTTCCCGTTTCTCATAAAGGAAGCCATAAAAATTGTTCTTGGTTGCTGTGAAATTTTGTAACTGAATTTCTGATAAGAGACAAAACAAGACAGTGTTTGAAGTTTTCTGTGTGATGTTGACATTTAGCATTAATTCATGGTGAATTGAAAGTGATGAACCGATTAGCGTAAAATGTTAAAACCATGAAGTTTTTTGCATTTTATTTCCCTAAATAGCATAGTTCGGTTTTACAGGTTCGAGCGATTTCATCTAAATCGTAATTTTTTGCTCTTTTAACCTTTCCAAATATTCCTTCTGCGAAGCTTTATAATTGCTTATATAAATAAATAAATAAATGATAATCATCATACGAGTAGTATGCCATACTTCAATAAATTAATTTTCTATTATTATTATTTTTATTTACCGATTTAACCAAAATTTCTTTAGTCCTTGAATACTCATAAGCATCGGAATATTCAGCTAAGGTTTCAATTGTTTTTAATTGCCGAGAGATCTAGAAAAGCCAAGCTAGTATCAACCAGCCCCAACCGACGTCCTCCGAGAGTTATGTCGAAGGAAACCACTCCCTCTCAAATGGTGAGATTTCCATGTTAGAAATTGATGGAATATAGCGATCTGAGGATCCTATGCAGATAGGCATAAGCTGTAAATTTGGGAATAATTTTTAAAAACGAAACATCCGCGTTCAGAAACGAGGAAAGTGATCTGTTACGATAGTTCAGTGGTAGAATATCTGCCCGGCAAGTGGCAAGATCCGGGTTCGATTCCTTGTCATAGCAAATTTTTTCCTGTTTAAAAATTGTTCCCAAATCCGACACAATACTAAATATCAGAAATTGACTTTCTTTATAATAAAGGAATACTACTAGATAAGAATCATTTAGTTATTACATTTTTATATCGAAAAATCAAATAAAGTTCGTTTAATTGCCTTATTTCGGAAAAACTAAAGCGAAGAGAATTTGTTGTGCATTGCGATGTTTACATCGTTAAGCGTTAGATAAAGAGGATTTTCCGAATTCCCAGGGTTTATCGGCTTAGTTGCAATTCATTAGAAACTTTGGCATTCAAAGTTTCATTCACTCCATCAGATTCCGTGCCTCGGTTAGAGAGTATTAAAAAATGCCGATTATGTGTGTAATGAAGCGGTCAACGGTCACTGCTGGCCATATTAAATTTTAATTGAAATTCGACGAAACCGTTAAACGCAAGGAGAGAACAGAGATTTCGAAGCACTATTTTATGATAGCAATCTCTCGGTTAACTCTTTGTAATCAGATCGTAAGCGATACCAATGGGGTTAATTCCCTTTTAGCCGTAATTGCGGCAAGGGAGGAACTCGATCCGTAACAATAATATACGCCTTACTCTCCCCAAACCGAATTCTCGATTAACAAGGAGGTCATTTTGGCATGGGAAAGAAAACTAAGATTCTCGACCTTGCTGATAAGCCCATCGCAAGATAAAAATGGCTCTAAAGAGTCTAGAAGGAAGCGCGTCTTTATTCCCGTCCATCGTGCTGCAGAGCGTATGGTGTAAATATATATTTACGCATGACTCGAGCGAATGTGATAATCGCCTCTATGATGAAGGCTCTATTATTGGGTTAGTTTGAACGCCAGTGTTCGGAAAATGGGCTGACATGAACCGTTGTCGTGGATCACCGGTTAGATGCGAGGACCTCACGCGTATCTTTCACCGTGGATTCCAAGAGTATCACGAAAGCGCTTCGACAACTGAAGTTCACGAAGCATCTAGGGCAGGGCTCGCCGGAAGAAGTCACTTATTAAAGTTTTTTTTCTAATCCACTCATGAGCCTGTCTGTCAAACGCACTAATTCCTCCTAAACGAAAGCAGATAAAGACTTCGTTTTTTCGCCATTCGATTTGGTATTCTGTTAAATAATATGGAAAGGCTCCATGAAACTCGTGTAGAGTTTTATTCTGAATTCAAAAAAACTTTTAACAAGGGTTGCCGAAGTATAGAGTAAATGGCAGTTAAAAAAACAAATTAGACACACGTACAAACCGAGAAAATGCATATACACAACGAGACAGAATATTGAATTGATTGGCGAAAAAACTAAGTCTGCATCTATCTTCGTTATGGAGGAGTCGCGCGTCCGACAGACGAGCATAAGTGGATTTTCTTAAAAACGGCTGAAAATGCTCTTCTAATATAAAGCGTACTTTTGGGCGTTTAGGGTGCAAGCAAATTCGCCATTCCAACTGCTTTATACGATGGAACGAACCCTTAAACGGGCTTCCGAAGGCAGAAGATGCACTCACCCTGTCATCCTTTTCCTGGGCTCCTTTCTCTTCGCCGTGGAGTTCCCCGAGGCTCGGCCTGTGGGCCGCCTGCACCGAGGACATGTTCCTGTAGTTGTCGAGACGCGGAAGGGCCTCGATGGTCATGTGGGAGGGTCTCAGGGACCCCGCGTATTCGCTGCTCTGCGCCGGCGTCATGGTCCCGCTGGATACCATCTCGAGAGTGGCGTTTTCTGGGACGCCGGGCATCGCCACCTGTGCAGCTGCCGCGTCTCGGCTTACCCTGCGCACCGTGAATCGGTTGTCCGGAGCCATCGATCGAGAGGAAGAGCACTTCTCACCCTTATCGCAGACCTTTCTATCCGATCGCAGCACCACAGAGACTGATTCTTATCGAGGCTGATCCACCATCACGATCTCCTACGGAATCGCCTTATCTCGATCCTCTCTCCTCGAAGGCGACTCGCGGCGAAAAATAGTCAAAAGTGACTTCTTCCTACAAGAGCAGAAGAACTTGTAATCTCTAAGAAGGTTCCGGCGATTCTTATGGCTCCTTCGGAATCGATGGAACGGTCGGTCGTCAACGATTGACGCCTCGGACGCGGTTCTCTTTGACTGGAAATCGCGGCCGATCAAACGCGGAAGCACGGGAAAGTATTGAGATGTGATGATCGTCAGGTGGGCATTATATGGTGCGAGGGAAGGTGGGAGGGGGATATTAGTGGGAGACGGATGTTGATAGTATCGATGAGGTATAGGAGGAGGGGTAGAGGACGGGTAGAGGATGAGGGAGGGGGGCGGGGAAGAGGAGGGGGAGGGGTAGAGGAGGGGGAGGGGTAGAGGAAGGGGGAGGAGTAGAGGAAGGGGGAGGGGAAGGGGAAGAGGGGAAGAGGAGGAGGGAGGGGAAGAGGAAGGGGGAGGGTAGAGGAGGGGGGAGGGTTAGAGGAAGGGGGAGGGGTAGAGGAGGGGGGAGGGGTAGAGGAAGGGGGAGGGGTAGAGGAGGGGGAGGGTTAGGGGAGGGGGGAGGGTTAGAGGAGGGAGGTGGGGAAGAGGAAGGGGAGGCACAGAGGAGGGGTAGAGAAGGGAGTAGAGAAGGGAGTAGAGGAGGGGGGAGGGGAAGAGAAGGGGAGAGGGGAAGAGGAAGGGGGAGGGGTAGAGGAGGGGAAGTTGGGTGGAGGCGTAGGAAGGAGCAAGGATAAGGGAGGAAGAGATCGATGGGGAGGAGAATACCGAAGGGGAGGACTAGAGAGAACATGCGTAACTGTTTGTGCGTCGTGCGTAGCAGTATCTCGTTTCGTCACTGAAAATGAGCGCTTACGTTTATTCAAGGTTTCTAAAACCGTAGAATCGTTTGGACGCGCTAAACGAAACTGAATTTATTACATTCCATCTGTAAGTATTACCAACAGCGGTAACTAAAACTTGGAATCAGTAAGAGGAGTATGACATAAGAATAGACAGCATAATTAAAAACAAGGACTCTGGAAGGTTTTGATAATGAGGCAAAGAAAGTTTCGATTTTCGTAACTCATGTCGGTTATAATTTCTTTTATTATTCTTATTGTTAATTCTTCAGATGATGCGTTACTGTGCAATCCCTTAGGAACCTGAACTGAGAGATAATTTATTATGCCTATGCATTATATTTATTATACCCATTTATGTGCGACCATAGGACTTTTGTGGAAAAATATTAAGTTTGATTTTGAAAGAGATTAAAAAATTTTTGTCTAATTATGAAATTCAGGCTTCACTTTTTGGAATTTACTCGTAATACAGATAGAAATAAAATATGTACCTTTCACGAAAATTATTCATAAAATAATATTTTTAATTTATACAATAATTTATTAAAATTATTATTTTATAAATAACTAGTACAAAATCCCGTCAATATGACGGGTATGTGTGGATCAAATATTAAATTTAAGGCACTTCCCATTTTTCCTTCTTTTCTCTCTTCCGTTCTCCTCCCTCAAATTTTAAGTTAATATTAGATTTTTCCGATTTTTCGGCATTTCATAAAGAGGTTGCAATGAAACAAAATCATGAAGGACAAAAACCGATTGAAAATTTATGTGAAAAGTTTCATGTAAATTTAAAACAGACACGCAGCGTAGAAACGACTCCAATGCATTGTAATGATGGACAACATTTCAAATAGGAAGATACTTCACGCGTATATTGAAAATTTCTTTCGTTTGCAAATGTTATTGGGCAGTTTAAAGGAAATTACGATATTGACAATGACTATGATTAATTTCTTTCGATAATTAAGCAAGACTAGTGGTATCCGCAAAAAATATTTCGAAGTCAGTCAGAAATCTTTATATTAAAAAGTAACAATAGCCCATTTCTCCTTATAAAATTACACAACTGATATTTTGAATGTCATGTTTGTTTTTATAACTTATACGAGAAGATTTTTTTCTTTTGGTCGATCGTTAAAAATGCCCACAGCCCACACACAGTTTATTGAATAATAATAATCTTTAATTATTAACGTTGCTATCTATTAACTCTGACATTGCTGCAACTATAATTTCGATGCTTCATAAACAGCATGAAGTGGATAACGAAATTATTTTGTCTATTTGAAGTCTTAATAGACGCATATTCAATCGGAGGAAACAATGCGGGTCGCTTTGGCAACACCCGGAAAGAGTACGAAAAAGCCATAAAATTTCGAGAATAAATGCTTGTTTCTGAGATATTCCTCCTTGTAACATCAAAACATCGCAATAATAAGATATTTCATACTTTTAGCCGTCGAATAAAGGAAAAACGGAGAAATTCGGTCCATATTTACATATTATAATGAATGAAAGGAATAAACCTTGCACCTTGAAAAATCGAAACTCCTGTGTAAACATACGGAAAAATATAATCGTCCCCCCGGAGTCGAATTCGGGACACTTACGTAAAAGAAAAGTTTCCCCGGGATATCCTAGTTGGCAGAAACAAAATGGCGTTTGCAGCGTTCATGACAAACTTCTCAAGAGATAAAAAGTGGGGACGGACAGACATTGAGTAATGACATATAAAGATATTTGACGCGTGGCAGGTGCATTTATAGTGATTACAGAAAATGTGACAGTTAAATAAGCTACTTACTAAGTTCTTTCGTCTTCAAGGTAAACAAAACGAAAAGCTAATTTAAATATTAGCGGTCGTGTGTTCGTTCTCATTTCTTCCAGGCCTTAGAAACGGCACTGCAGTAAACAAACCAATCGTTCAAATTAAGCTATCATTACCTCCCTTTCGATTAAAATGCATTCAAAATATATAAGAAGATTCACAATTGATTTCAAATACAATATCAAAGTTCATGTCATTGCTTTTAGATATAGACGTAATTTTGCTAGATCAGCAACAATGCCGTCGCCCTTGACGACAAAATTTTTTCGTCTAAAATATAGCCAAATTTTCGTGTTAATAACAAATTTGTGGAACGATTCGACGCGTATTCAAAAATCAATGGCTAGAAAATTAATATCCGTTCTTTTGGACGCCGTTTGGTGCATTCATATCGCAATTCTAAGTGATTTTAAAATGCAAATGAAAAATGTGCTGCAACTGTGCAAACACAGAAAGAAGGAAAGAATTCTCTTTAATATATGTATTAGATTTTCGTGGAGTATATATAGATCATTTTTATCTGTATCAATGTTTGTATAAAGTTGCTACCAAAGTAAACGAGTTTATTGCTACGTGAGAAGTTTTAAATATAATTACTAATGGAAACCACACGGTAGACGTTTGCCGCCGAATTCCATCGATATTTCGATGCAACCTTAATATGTATATGTTTTGCCTTTGTGTGTGTATATCATCTAAATTGCCTTTATTACTAATCCTCGGCAATGACGCCACTTGATTTTGTTGCAGATTGATTTTTTTTCCTATGATGTGTGAAATTTATGATGACCTCAATATATTTGACATATTGTAAACCTATGAAAAAGAATTATGATAAATGGGCTTTTAATGATGCTGCTTTTGAAGAAATGTACAGCTACCAATGCGAAACAATGAAAAGTTTTTCTACATCTCTCACAAACGAATGAACCCAAGGTGCATGTACATACGTAAGAAGCAGAGGACTGCTTGGCGGCCAACATGAATAAACAGTATTTGTATAGCGCTAGTCAAGTTCACAATTAAAAACTAGTCAAATCAAATGAAACCGTGTCTCGTTGATGACATCAAACCATAAAATATTAATTTAAGAAACGATTACGAATTTTAAAATATCTGAACTTAACGTCCTATTTTTGGGAAGATGGAATGCTGGCCAATCATCGATTATTTATCAATAGAAAAAGTCAAATGCTTTTTATTAGAAAATGTATGCATTCTTACAAGAGGACACACGTTGCTTTCTGTTGCTCACTTGTCTCTATATACACCGCATTTCGAAGCCGTTTTTTACTCAAATGTACAAATACCGACCTCTAAATCAGTTCCATAAACGTATTCGGCCGTTCGCGATAATCGGTTTCTTTGTTTAAACTGGCATTAAATGATTTCTCGGTGCAATGCAGATTATTTGTTTTCGCGCGCGTGCACGGCATGTTCCATTCATCCTCCTGTAACGCAAACAATTTAACACTTTGAAGAAGAAGTGCGCTTTTACGATGTCATCTGTTTTTAGAATATTGTCAGATCAATGCAAACATAGTTGGCGAATTCCAATTTTTCGCAGTTATCCGTCGATTCACGAGTTCAATTGTTATTTTATTCGTCCTTGAAGACTCGTCCGCGCACTTCCCCGACCCTCAACGGTCCAAAGCGTTATCGCTTCGCCTCAATGCTCCGCGTTTATTTAATTTTGTTATCGATTGCTCTCCCGCGTCGCCGGATCTATGTGTCACCAAAAAACATTAAAATTTAAACGGCCGCGAATTGAGAGAAATAAGAGATGAAGGGAATGTTACGTGCGCCCTCAATTTGCGCCAAAGTGTGTATTTTCATATTCGTGAAGTCCTCTGGAGCATCGATCAAATTCGCTCCCTTGTGCTGCTGGGTAAAAACCTAATGACCTAGAACGAGCGGAGCTGAATCATCCTTCTGTCTGCACTGAAAATCGCGATTGATTCTTGAAAAGTGGTTTTATATTATGAAATGACCAAAATCTCAGGGCGTAGCTCAAAGTTTTATGATTATCGGTAGAAAGGAACTATCGAGAGGCGAGTTTTAAATCTGTTTTAGAGGCCATTTACTATACCTCTATCATCTATCTTTGTCTGACCATGATCTAATTAATGTGATACTGCCGCGTTCCCTCTGGCATTTTCCATTGTCCATCTCTGCCTATTATAATGCTTAAACTAAGAATTTTATAGCGTAAACACGTTTTTCTTTTGCAAAAGTGCCATTTTCTGTACCTTTCGTTTCACATTCCTATAGTAGGCTAAACTTCCAAATCTCTCTTCATTGCCTTGTCCCACCACACTGCAGAGCGCTTCAAATTGTGTTCAGCTGAACCCCAGGGTGCCCCGAGGGCTTTATGGGGTTCCGTTAGAAACAAAGGGGTTTCTGTTTGCTTGGGTACGGATCCGCGAAAAATATTTTTAAGGGTTCTGTGGCTTCAGAAAGTTTGAAAACTCCAGCTCTTCCACATTCTTATCTCCTATGAATTCCAAGTTCGTTTTAACTTTTATTTCCCTCTTTACTTCCTCTAATTTCCATTGTAAAATTCATCTCATTCTTCCTCTTTGTGGTCACTATTTCGCACACAAGGTTGAATAATCACTAAGTTTACACACCTCTCTCTCTCTCTCTAAGAATGGGAACTTGTTCAAACTTCGAAGTTTGCGTTTAGCAAAAGTGAGAACCTGGAGACCGATGGGTGTTTGTGAATGAGATCGACCGAGCATATGAAGATTGTCCAAGGAGGGGAGTGAGAAATGAGGGAAGGGAGGGTGAAAGAGGATGGGAGGGAGGGGGTGGACACTTGCTAATCGCCTTCCTCCGTGGCCACCTTCTTGTTCGCCTTTTGCATCCACGTTCGCGCGACGGTCATCCTAAATCGACTTGCGCCTTCGAGTTACGTCTCACTTCCCATCGTGCGCCCGGAATGATTAGAGTGGGATGAGTGACTGACTGAAGCGTTTATCACTTTCTCTCTTTCAACGGATAGCGGCTCTTTTCTTTTAATCGCGCTATTTTGCCGAGGTCTCTTTGTTACGGCTTCGCGAACTTTTCCAGATATATTTATTTATTCATTTCCGAATTGATTTCCTAGGCTTCGTACGAGCGAGTGTATGACAAACTCATCCTTAATCCATTCCCATTCTGTTCTGTTTTCTTGACGAGCGGTTCAGTCTCAGCGACGAACACAATTCTACGATTTGATGCATATTCACTTTTGGAGATGAATGATGTCGGAATAAGGGTCGATGGAAAGACAGGTTCTCCACACCGAGCCTGTAGCCGAAACGATTTAAATTTTGTCTCAGGACGTTTCACGGCGCTTCGGGAAAGGAATTTATCTTATATAGCAAATTTTACATCTTATATTTGAAATTAAATTATCATATTTGTACGGATATGTATTACTATCACGGGAGCATGTGAACTCGTCGAGAGAAACCGAATATCTCATTTTTCACCGATCGTCTTTGGCAATTGATTTTGGAATTCAAAGTGCACTTTATCATTGTGGGAAAATGACTTTTGGATCTCTCTATCTTCAAATTTTCAGTGATTGCATATTCACTCCGTTCCTCAGTTTTAATCCAGAAGATCCATTATAAACATTGCAAAGTAACCAAAATAGGCGAATATCATTACAAATCACTCTGTTTAATTCAATCACGAATAAATATTAAGCTATTTCTTTTTCTGGAGATATCGAGATCACTTTTTAATCATCAGCTACAGTTTTTATATCATCTCAGTAAGGGAATAGTCAAAAGAGTCCGCATTTCTCAATTTAGAAGTGTCTTTGTGTCTCTGACGAAGAAATAGAGAAAGGAATTCTCTCCATATGTTATACAATTAGTTCTGATAGGGTTTCCTCTAAGGTTTCAGAAAATGTCCATTAATGCTCTAGTATCTGACGTTGTTCAGTTATAAAATGTTATTGCTGTAAAACATTGTTGCATTTTTTAAGCATATCTTTGTACAGAAGCGTTACTTATGATTTCTAGAAGAAGGAGATAGGGTAACTTATGGAGGCGTTAAACTCAAGCCAAGCCGGTTTCAATGAAACGAACGTAACATTAATTTTTAAAAAGTAGTAAAGAAACGTTTACGCAACTAACCACGTAATAATTTTCATCTTTTTTATTCTTCCCCCCGTTTCACTGGTTGATAATCATACCTATTTTCTTCTCACAATACCAAAGGGCTTATTTATTCAATATGGAGGCGGTGAATTGTTATCGTGATTTAGATTACAACATATATTAGTATTTTATCACGCATTGTTTCCTCTTTTGAGAATGCATGATATATTCACCGTCTAATATGAGGATTTACTTAACCCTTAACTACCGACACTTAGTTTTTTCACGCTAATGCCGACGCCACGTCTCACAGACTACTTCATTTTTTCACTAATATATCTCGCTGATAAAGCAAGGTAAGAGCGCTAAAACTGTTTTCCTTTGTTTAGCATCTAATTGCCAAATAATTTCCTTTTTTTGTACAAGTAATTGCCAAACCTAACTATTTAAATTGGCAATATATATAAACAGTACCACAAGAAAAGAAAGAAAATACTTGATCCAGTATTTTTAATATAAATTTATTTAGTCTTAAAAATACAAAACTTATTGCAATTGTATGTTTATAAGGCTATATAAATACATTATAGCTAAAAATATTACATGAAAACCAAAAATATCGATAAAAAATATCTAATGCGGCCACCATAGACTTTCTCCATTCCTGTAATATTTATAATAATTCCAAATAGGTTAAACGATAATAAATATTTTAAGAAACTGCGAGAAAAAGAAAAAAAAGAAAAAGACTTTACAAAGAACAGAAATAAACTCAAACTTTTGATATTGGATATAGCCACAAATCTCCAACAGTTAAGAAAATAAAAGGGAACGTAATGTGTTTACAATAGTTGCCGGTAGGTGGTGTGGTGGTGGCAGCTAAAAATTTAGTTTAAAAAATATCTTTTCAACAATGTATTATATGGGATATTATTTCAAACACAGGTCGTAGAAAACTAAATTACCAACAAATTTATTCCAGCATGTTTTTACATTTATCAATAATTAAAGCAAATATTTCAAAAAACGGATAAGTAAACACCCACTTCTGGTTGGCCGATTTTTACCAAAAACTAATCAGCACGTCTTTCTTTAACAAAAATTTCAAATATAAAATTTCACGCTGATCTGATTAGTAGTTTTTGAGTTAGAGCACCCACAAAACACCGGTCACACAGAGATCATCGAGAAAATAGTCATAACGTGTTCAGAGGACCTTAAGACATGTATTTCCGTTGAAATCTCGAAATAGATTTTTTCCATGGAAACAATACTTTCTCCATAGCTACATCCTATATTGAGAGAGTACAAATGACTCCGACGCGTCGTCTGTGAGGCGAATGTAACGACTCTGACGACCGCTGCGGCTCAACTGATCGTTTTGAAACACTACAGGCTATACTTAATACTCGATCTATAGTCATTTGAAGGTACTAGGACGCAGGAGGTTCCAAGATTAGATAATAGAAAGCAACAACGATTACAAAAACGCACTCGCCTCACAGACGAGTGGTCGGTAGTTAATGGTTAAAAACCTTTTTGCCTTTTACGAAAAAGTCCCCGTATTTATAAACGTCGAAGCTGACACTTGTAGACTTTTGTTACGCCACCGGAAGCAGAAGCTTCATATACCTTACGTTTTCAACATAACTGTGAGATATAAGTTTCGTAAATATTGCAGGCAAGACGCGGGGATATCAAAATATGGCAATGAAATATCACAGAACACAGAAGAAGGAATTGAAAAGAAAAAGTTATAGCTCTTAATTGCGATTAGTCTAACAGCTCAAAAAAGTTGGAGGCGTTACCATTAAGAACACTTGGAAAATTCAGTAGACCAAACCTCCCTTTTCCACTGAATGATTTCGTTGATCAATTAATGTAATACTACACATTGTATTCTGAAATGCTCACATTAAAGTTATGACCTGCTATGAAATCTACCAACCTTTGTGGTGGTTGGCACCGTCGCATTTCTAGCGATTCTTCTAATGTGATTCTGTTTCTGTTTGTCTAGCTCGGTTAACTTCTAAAGCCCCTTTGCACAAAGAGGAATCAACCCCTCCCTACAAGCGGGGACGCTTGTTCCTGGGGAGGGTCTCTTGCGAATCAAGGCTGGAAATGGGTCGCTTGTAGCGGTTCCACCACCTAACCTTGATGTCGCCCAGCAGTTGCATCTCTTTGTGTCTCGATGCTGCTGCCTTGCAGTAGAATTCCTTGGGTATCCTCGGCAGGAGGATGTCCAGGGATTCCACGTTTCCGTCTAAGTGCATACGGCTGACGCTGTCGGATCTGCAACGACCAAGTATCAGCCAGAGGGCGCTGTTCTGCATCAATTGCAGCCTGGAAATGGTGGTCTTGGGCACCCCAGACCAGACCGGTGCTGCGTAAGTAATGATGGGCCTCACGCAGCTCAGGTAGAGGCGTCTCTTGGTGTCGGCCGACAAGACACCCGGGCGCAGGATCGGACGAAGTCTCGACAACACCCCGAGTGCCTTTTGGCGGACGCGCTCAATCTGAGGCTTCCAGACAAGCCTCCGGTCCATTACCACTCCAAGGTATGTTACCTCTGGGCTTCAGATGATGACCCCCCCCCCCCAATCACCGCCAGATCGACTCCAGGCGGCGTTCCTCTTCCAGGGTGGAAGACGACGGCCTTGGTGCTCCCTGAGTTTACTGCAATGCACCACCAACGAAACCAGGTCACCAGTTCGTCGACGGCGCACTGCAGCCTCTCCACGGCCGCGTACTTTTTGGAAGATCGCGACAGGAGCGCCGCATCGTCCGCGTACAGGGCAAGCGTTGTACTCAGCCAAAGATCTCGAGGTGGGTCTTGGGTGAAGATGTTGAAGAGTATCGGCCCCGAGACGGACTCCTGCAGGACACCGGCGCAGATTCGCCGCAGTCCCGATCCGACCTGGAGCCAAAACACCCTGAACGTCCGGCCCTGTATGTACGACTCTATGAGCCGCACTAACCACCCAGGAAACTGGAGTCGATGCAACTTCAACAGGAATGCTGGATGCCACACGCGGTCGAAGGCCTTCGAGATGTCAAATAAGGCCCCTGCGACCGCGTGGTTCCTGTTGAAGGCGTCAGTGATAAAGTGGGTCACCCTACCCAGTTTCTGCGTAGTGGAGTGCCCTTCCTGGAAGCCGAAGTACTCATCCGGAAGAAGATTTCTCTCCCTGAGAATGCCATGCAGCGACTTCTGGATAAGACGCTAGAAGATCTTCTCGAACCCTACCAGGAGAGAGATTGGCTGAATGTCTCCGGGACCAACCTCTGTCCCTGATTTCTTCAAGGCAGACGGAAAGTATGGAATCCCGACACTACCGCTGTAAACGGCGGTCATGAATTCTACAGGAAGCTGTCGCAGGACGACGTTTAGGATGTTGACGTGTCCGGGAGCCCTCCTCATCCCAAGGCGGCGGATCACTGCGATGATCTCGCACACCTCGAATTTAAGGTGCTCCGCAGCATCGAGCAAGGGTCCGCGATCTAGTATCCCGAGCTCTCGCGCGATGTCCTCCTCGACCGCGTCCGACTCTCTCTGTGGCCGGGTTTGGGTGGAATACCCCATCCAGGTATTCCGCTATCATCCCGGCTTTCTCCTCCGGAGTCCTCGTAACGGAATCCCCCTGGATGATCAGGGGGTACCGCCGCTGGGCAACGATAAGCCTCCGACAGGTTTTCCAGATGGACGGGTCCTCCAGAAAAAGCGTGGAAAGGTGGAGTTTCCATGCGTCCGAGCGCACGTCTCTCGAAATGCCCGGACCGTCCTGTTGAGGGAGTTCAACTAGATCCTGAGGTTCAACGTACGGTGGCGCTGCCACCTCCGCCGCACGCTATTGCGCAACGTGATCGTCTGTTTGACGACATGAGGCAAAGCAATGCGTATACCCCCGGCTACGACCACCTTCGGGATCGCAGCATCCATGGCCTGCTGAACGGTGGTGGTGAGGTCGACCATTCGGTTTGCCTCCTCACGCGTCCTGGGTGGTGTTGGGTCGACCGGCAGCCTCTCCGCGATGAATTCGCGGAAAAGCTGCCAGTCAGCACGAGCTAGGTCGAGACGCTGCGAAGGTAGTACTCGTACTGGCGAGTTCTCCAGAAGTAGCAGGGTCGGATTGTGGTCAGAGGACATATCGCATATCGAATGCATGCCGAGGGACCCCCTGACGTTGCTGATGATAGCAACATCAAGGAAGTACCCAGAAGGAAGATATGTGGGCTCAGTTGGTGCGAGCACCGTGAGCGACTCTTCATCGGCAAGATCTCTAAGCAGCACGCTCCTCGGATTGGGGACTCTGGAGTGCCAACTGGTGTGCTTGGCATTCAAATCCCCAATGACGATCGAGGGGCAGCCATTCCTGACAGCATCCATGACCTCATCCGGATCCCACGCCCTTCTCGGCGGATAATACACCGATGAGACTTTGATCCATCCAGTACAGGCCCTGATGTCGGCGGATACAGCCTCCATCGACCTTTAGGTTCGCACCGGATAGGGGCGATGCTCCACAGATCGATGGATCAGTGGTGCCGAGCCGCCATGCCCCGCCCCCGTGGCGGGCTGGCCGACCCTGTCTGAGCGATTGATCGCCCAGCCATGGATCTTCCACACGTTTGCCGGGCGGAGGTGCGTCTCGTTCACGGCGGCGACGATGGCGTTCTTCTCCTGCAGGAACGCCCAAAGTTCTTCCGTCTTCTCCTTGACACCTCGGGCGTTCCATTGTGCTAGGACACTGCATCCCCTAGTCCCCATTATTGGAGGACGGGATGCGCTCCTTGACCAACTCCTCCAAGAGAGAGAGAGGAGGAGTTGGCCGGACGTTGAGGAGATGTATTTCCTCAACGCCCCACATATCATCGCCACCGTGCGCCAGAATTCGGTGTCCTCTTCGGACCGGATGGCCTCTTGCGGCTTGCTGGTTTTTGCCGATTGACTGGGGCCCTTGGATGGGGCCACCTCGGCGGTCTCGGTTGGCCGAACGACCACCCGTGCTTCAAGCTCTGGCTTGGCTTTTGGATTTGCCAAAAGTGCCGCGGTGTGGCCTTTAGAGGCCACACTCTTCTCGGCTACAGCCTCGGTGGGCTTTGCCTGCTGCTCCCTCTCCTTGGCCGCACTGCGCCTCTCCTTGTGGAGAGCGTTGGCCGAGGGCTTCTGTGGGGCCGGCTCCTCCCGTATTACGACGGGACCAGGAGTCGGCCGAGATGGCACGATAGCAGCGGGAGGGCCCGACTGCTTAGCCGGCTCAGCACCTGGCTGCTGAGCCGGGGATGGCGTACTAACCGACGGAGTCGGCTTAGAAGTGCCTCAAGCCACTGCGGCATAGGGACGGGAGGCGTCCACATTTGCCGAGAGGGCGGTCTTCCCCGGCACCGACTTCCGCACAGATTTCTGTTGCCCCTCCTCGTACCTCTCAAGCGCTTCCAGAAAGCTGGGCATTCCCGGTGCGAGGATGGATGGTCGCCCTCGCAGTTAGCGCATACTGCAGGCTCCGACAGCGGCTTAAGGCAGTCATCCCCCCTATGGGGACCGGCACACCGAAAGCAACGCGTGTCGCACCTGCAGTCGTGTGACACGTGGCCGAACCTCTGGTAGTTGTAACAAGTCAACGGCCTACTATTACCCCTGTACTGCTCGATTTTCACCGAGCGGTTGCAGAGTCTCTTGATCGCCGACGCTGGAGGGGCCCTGGGAGTCCTCTCCAGGTTGGCAACGAACCTGTCGATGGGAATCCTCTTCCCACCTTCCATCGCAGACATTAAAGCCCTTGGCCGTCAGGCCCGCTGCGATGTCCTCAAGGGAATAGCCTTTCCTGACATTTTTGATGAGCAGGCGATTCCCTTGGGCCACCTGCAGAAGCTGAGTATGGTACTGGACTCCAGCGTCATCCAGTACCTTCGTCGCCGCACGGTGGTGCTCAGGCGTGTGGACGACGATTCTAGTGTAGGTCCACCTTGCTGAGTTCCGCGGCGATAGTTTTATGGGAGAGGATCACGTACACCGTAATCGGTGATATGCGGACCCTCGTTCGCGCTTCCTTGTCGGGACGTTGTCCCTCCGGAGCGGTCCCCCCTCCAGCAGGAGGGCGGGAAGGATTCTGGCTCTTGGCCCTCCGTTTAGTCATGGGCGTGAACTCACCGTCCTCGTCCGTGCTGACGACAGACTCAGCACCGAGGATGGGGGCGGACCAGTCTGCCAAAGAGGCATTAGAGGGGGCAGGTGCTTGCCCCGCGGTCTTCTTCCGTTTGCCGAGCACTCCGTCCGTCGAGTCCATAGACTCGACCGGAGCGGCGGCGGATTGCTGGCGGCAGTTTCGGGCTTCGGGAGACCAGTGGGAGGGAGCAGGACTTCCTCCCGAGCCGTCGAAGGAACGGATGGGCCTTCGATGGAGGCGTTCTCTTTCTCAGGCCTCATCAGGGATACTGCCGCGGGTGTGACCCCGCTAGCGCCTACCGAGGCTTTGGCTATCTGGCCCTGGGCCGAGGTAGAAAAGAGGGGCTCGGCGGCATCCGGGGCAGCAGCAGCCGGTGCCTTCTTGGCGCACAACGCCCTGTACTCCGCCGGGGCAACTCGGCCGAACAAAGAGGAGTCGCTAGATAGCGACGACGACCGGGAGCGAGCGGACACAAGTTGGAGGCTCCCTTCTGTAAGGGCAGCCGTCATAACAGACCCTTTCGGGTAACATTCGATGAGAAAAGTGGTCCTCTCCATCTTTATATTTTCTAGGCCCTTTTCAGGGCCAAGAATAGTCTTGGAGATGGCCTAAGAAGACCAGGCTCCACCGTACCCGTTGGAGGCAAGTGCAGGTGAACAGAAGGGACTCGTTAGCCTTCCCCTGCCTTGCCGACGACCGAACGGAGCGAAATACAACCCAGAAACAGGTCTTCCGCCTAAGCAGAAACGCCACACCTACGAGCGGTAAACGCGTAAACTAAAAAGCACGTTAGTGCGAAGAGCAATATTGTACTATGACAGTACCCAATCCCAGCTCAGGGCTCTCGGCGAGCATAAAGTTATGATTTAAATTTTAATTTACTAAAATACACTAAGATGGCTGTTTTTTTATCTGTGACTACTTAATAAGCGATTTCATTGAGAACGTAAAGGCTGCATTTTATCTTATGGGTAAGCAATTCTAATTGATCCAAAAGGCAATATTAACATGTAAAAACTAATACTTTTTAAGTGTAAAGTGACTAAAATAATGGACAAATTTTCTAACGACCGGCGGCATCTCAATGCTAGTTTATGTTACAATTTACCTTAAAATATCCTCATTTCGCCAATGTCTCTTATGAGATTTATTGCAAGTAAAATTCTCCCGTCTCGCATGACCATCTGATATTAGACAAGGTTGTTTTGAATGAATTTCCAATAGACGGTGTCTCGCCATATTTACATCATGCTACATTTGAGACTGAAACGCGATCTCTCGATTGGCTTCGTCTCTTTACTTGACGAGGAAGCGATGAAAACGATAAAATAACCGGTATCGTCCAGTGATGTTGATGAGATGATGACAAAGACGTGGAGCGTTATTTTCTTAATGTAGGTTGTGAAATTAACAGGGCCCTTTTTTTGATAAACGTTTTGCGTATGTATTATCTAAAATAAACTAAAAATTATATAAGAGCATTCAAGGTTGTTTTATCTTCAAAAGGATAGTATTTTATGGTAGTGGAATTGTTCGTCAGAAATGGCCGATATTCATGGCTGAAACAGAGCCAGCCGTCACTTAACACGAAAGATACATTCCTAAACGAAGTCGTGCTAAGCGAATGCATCATAAAAACCATAAGAAACCAGGTAAAAGGTGAGAAAGAGAGGGAAGGAGGGAAAGAGAGAGAGAGAGAGAGGCTGAGAGGGAGGGAGAGGGGTGGAGAGAGGGGGCGGAGACAGATTGTCACCGCAATCTAGATGAAGAAATATGGGTCACTTCTTATATACAGAATTTATTGTATAATGTCTTAATCGTCCTGTTTGAATCCGACGAGAATATAAGAAAGCGGATAACTTAAAAATTCATCGATTGCAAAAATTAATTATATTAAAATTATCGCTGAAGAATGAGATCACAAAAATTGAAACCTTAAAATCAGCGATGAAATTGGCTTTCGGTCTAAGCTTATATATTATCACTAAATTAATTTCAAAATTCATTCCGTTTCTCTCTTTCCCCTTCCCCTCTCTTCCTCCCTTCATCTTACACCCCTCTCTTCCTCCCTTCTTCCCCCACCCCTCCCTTCTTCCCCCACCCCTCTATTATTCTCTTTTGCCCCTCTTCCTCCCTACTCCCCTTCCCTCCATTCTCCCCCTCTTCCTCCCTTCTCCCCCCTCTTCCTCCATTCTCCTATCTCCTCTCTTCCTCCTTTCTCCCCCCACCCCTCCCTTCCACCCATATTCCCCTCTTCCTCACTTCTCCCCTTCTTCCTTCCTTCTCCCCCTCCTTCTCCCTTTCCCCCCTCTTCCTCTCTTCTCCCCCTCTTCCTCCCTGCTTCCCCACTTCCTCCCTTCTCCCACTCGTCCTCCTTTCTCCCCCTCCTCATCCCTTCTCCCCCTCCTCTTCCATTCTCCCTCTCTTCTTCTCTTCTCCCCCTCTTCCTCCCTTCTCCCCTACCCTCTCTTCCTCCATTCTTCCCCTCCTCTTTCTTCCTCACTTGCCCCACCTCCCCATCTCCTCCTCACTTCTCCCCCCTCCTCTCTCTTCCTCCTTCTCCCCCTCACCTATCTTCCTCCATTCTCCCCTTCCCCTCTCTTCCTCCCTTCTTACCCTCCCCTTACTTCCTCCCTTCTTTCCCCTCCCCTCTCTTCCTCCCTTCTTCCCCTCCCCTCCCTTCCTCCTTTCTTTCTCCTCCCATCTCTTCCTCCCTTCTTCCCCTCCCCCCTCTTCCTCCCCTCTCCTTCCTCTCTCCTCTTCCCTCCCGCCTCTCTCCTCCTATTGCCCGTTGGTCCATTTATTAGTAATTTTTCCCTGATCTCTAAATGATTTTTTAACTACATGTGTTATTTTTATGCTCATTTCCTAAAGAAACATAGCCTAAATATATCGTCCTGCCTGTGTGTGTGTCCCCTAGTAACAACTTTTGCATCAATTGACCAATTTTCATGAAACTTGGTATGAGGTTCGTGCTGCCACGGCCCACCTCCAGGCTATATTTTATTTGGCGAAGATTGAAGTCCCGGGTTCGATTTCAGGAACCTTTTATCCCAATTTTTTACATAGGAAGTCTCAAATTCATCCATGATTTATTTAATTCATAAAATTATCTTAAAATGTAATATCGGAACGTGGTTTGCAGTTTTTTAAGGGGAAATAATGTAGATTCTAATTCTCATCACCGAATTTTGATGATTGATCGTATTTTCTTGATTTTCTACTAAAACATAGCGTTTTTAATCGCTTTTAATCGCATTGTTGCCATGGAGACCATTATTATCGTACTCGGCTTGTGCATAGACGAGTGAACAAATGGGTTATTTTCTTTTCCCCTCCGCCACTCTTCAGAAATGTTCAGTTGATCCATACATACCTATTATCGTATAAAAAGTACCATTTATTAAATTATTAAAAATATATATGTATAATATAATGTCAGAAAGAGATTTTTACATTGTTTTATTTTTCGATTTTAAAACTGATTATGCTCTATTAATTTGTTTTCCAAGTTTTCACTATCATTGATAAACTATGAACTGCAAGTGGTATTTATGTTATGAGAATTCCTTGGAATGACTAACACATTCTGAAACATTTCCTGTCAATATAAGTAATCAATTCGGGACGTCAACTTAGGGAAACTAGCTTACATTTATCCTGGTTTTTTGGACTTCTTGTTTATCAACATGATGGTAATTTCTGTCCACTGTTTTTGTTCTTGTCACTAGAAATATTTCTTTATTTTTTGTTGTTTTGTCTAAAATTCATCGTTTATACGCTTTTGTGTTTTAGCCTACTTATCTGACAATAATAAAAGGCTACTTCTGTCCCTTTGTCCCTCGGTCCCTTTGTCCCTTTGAGGCTCCCTCTGTTACGCTATAAAAATGCGAACAACTAGATAATGGAGCGAGATTCATTTTTGATATTTGGCAGGAATGATCGATTCACATATTGTGGGACGAAAAGAAATATGGAAAAAAGTTCTAGTTTCGACTCCAAAGTAGGCAATTCCATTTCCCATATGATCAGAATCATCATGGGTAATTCTGCCTTTCGGCAGGTCCAGTCATGGCAGCCCTCCAAGCTTCTCGATCCTGGGCCAGTCTCTTGGCATTATCATACCTGCCTACAGCCTTAATTGCATCCAGGATCTGGTACCTCCTTCTTCCTCTTCCTCTCTTTCCATTTACCATTCCTTCAATTGCAGACTTCAGCAGGCATTCTCTTCTCATACAGTGTCCACGCCAATTCATCTTTCTTTTCCTAATTTTTCCTAACATCTGTCTTTCTTCGCCAATTCTTCTCAACACTTCCTCGTTCCTGACTCTATCCTCCCAGTTTACCCCTTCCATTCTTCTCCAAATCCACATTTCTAGCGCTTCTAACTTTCTTCCATCTTCTTTCCTGAGCGTCCACGTCTCTGCACCATACATTACTACACTCCAAACAACACTTCGCCAATCTCTTCCT